>CM062812.1:85185829-86385829 GCA_031772625.1 Pinus tabuliformis | reverse complement strand
TTACTATCCCTACCCCTCTCTCACTGCTTCGAAACTACTGAATCACCTCTGGAAACACACAACTGCTACTCTAGAGATCGATTTCCCAGCATTATCGGATTCCTTTTCTCACAAGTGTGTTCTCCAACCCCCATCAAATTTCTTCTTATAATCTCTCGCTGAGGCTTCAACAACCAAGATTAAAACATAATCGATGACTAATATTAATTAGAAATTTATCCAAGTATTCTTCTAGAAGATTCTCACCATGACTTAATTAATGCCCTTTAATTAATCAGTTTTCATAAGTTTAGACTTAGGTACCATTAAAAAAAGATAAATTATTTTAATTAAGTCGTCTCTAGGTGGAATTTTCAGAAATGATTTTTGGGTTTTGGAGAATACATGTATTCTAGCCTCTCCACAAAGTTTCGTGGCTAGAACACATCTATTGCTAAAAAAACTAACAATGTACTTATCAAAAACCTTCATCATACATTAGTGCTTTGTTTCAGAATTAGATTTCTTTTATCAACATATCTGGAAATATCAAAATTTTGAGGTAAAACCTGAGGTAAAAATTAGCTTGAAATTTTTTGGTTTGTTAGGAAATTATGGGATAATGATAAAAGGCTATTGTAAGCTTGGCATTTCATTGTCTCATATTGTCTCTTTATTTCAATTCTGTTTTAACCTTCATCTCTTATCAACCCACTAATCTATATCACTCAACAAGAATTATTTAACTATTTCTCAACATTTGTATAAGTTCTCACTACTTACAACCTTTATTTTAGTCCCCAACCATTATGGGAATTTTGAGGTCTAAAATGGGCTTTCTAAGAAAAATGTACAACCAAAATAAAATTTATAAGAACCAATAGGATTAAATATGATGTCAACCATGGGGGATGATTCACCATTTTTGGAGTAAAAAAGAAAGAAATATTAAAAAATAATAAAATTATAAAACAACTTTTTCAACTCATATTTTCAACTTATCTCCCTAAGGTTTTACTCAAATTTTGAGCAGGAGTACTCATTGGATGAAAATTTTAATTCCTCATCCAAGGAATACCCATGTTTCATACTATTGATGGACCCTGCTACAATAAAAATGAGAAATACATGAAAAAACATGATTGCAATTACGTTTTTCATGTGTTTCTCATTTTTCTTGTAGTAGGGTCCATCAAAAGTATGCAACATAGGTACAAATTGGATGAGGAATCAAATTTTGCATCCAATGAATGTTTACACTCAAAATTTGAGTAAACACATAGGGAGATAAGTTGAAAATACGAGTTGAAAAAATAGTTTTTTCTTTCTTTTTTTCCCTCAAAAATTTGATGATTTAATCAAATCTTTCTTCTCTTTTTTTTTGTTTCCATAGGAAAAATTGTAATTTCTTTTTTTGCTAAGGCAAGAGCAGATCCTTCTTATTCAATTAAAAAAGAGAAATAGTGTACAATCAGCCACCTCGGCGGTGGGGCTCACCAAAAGGACAGGCCCACCCCAATCCACTGTCGCGTGACGACAAAATGAACCCAGGGACGCGGCCCACCAAAACAAACCAGCCATCCAAAACTGACCATTGGATCCTAAGCTAAAGATCTAGCGGATGAAAAACATATCGGGAGGCCAACATGCTCACCTTTTAACCAACACATTGGACCTGATACACCCTGTAAACCATAATTTATAATCATATCGGGTCCATTTTTGGCTTAACCAACGATCACTTTTACCGCCTGAAATCCACCATTTGCACGCGATTCCCATGGGGTCATGCAAACAGCTCGAAACATAACCGTTGTATCGGTCCCACCAACATGCACGTTCAATCCTGGCCGTTGAATGCCCTCGCTTGATCCAACAGTTTGAGATCATATCGCGCAGACTAAAAGCACCGATAGTTAGCACGCGATGAGGGCGGTATTTCCTCCCCACCCAAAGCCACGTGTCGCATGGTGAGTGGAATCGCTCCCGATTGTGAAAACCCACTTCCAGCCTTAAGTGCCTATGATAAACTGGAAACCACCCCCAGGGTAGTAAAGCGATCACCGGAAAACACACAGGGGTTGTGCACCTGCCGAGAAAATATGGATTCTGGCGCAAGGGCCGAAGGAAGATGAAGATCCATCCTTTCGTCCATCCCGCTGAGACTGTTGGTTTGCTGTTACCTGGGTTAAGGAGATCGGCATAGACCTGCATTCTAAAAAGGACCTCGCATAAGTCATAACTTTTCATAATGAATCCAGATCGATGAGATCCATTTTGTGTGGCTCTGTTTCAGAAATTTTGTCTCTTGATCTTTCCTGATGTTGCTGTCGGTCGTTGATGGCCCTGGATGAGCATCCCTCCTTTAACCCGTCATCCATAATCTCCTCCCACCAACAGCATAAGTTGGTGTGCTTGTTTCGTACTCCTTCATTTGCAAGCCAGTCCGCAATTTTGTTGGCTTTCCTGCGAACGTGCACCAACCTAAGAGTTCTCAGCCTTCGTAGGTGCACATGGATTATTTGGTAGACTTGCAGAAGCTGCCAGTGTTTTGAGATTTTCTCTGGAGTAGCACCAGCATTTATCCTCTTCACTGAGTTGATAACTAATTCCGAGTCAGCTTCAATGATGACATTGTGAATGTTGTGCTTGAGTAGTATGTCCAGGCATGATTCCATCGCCATGAGCTTAGCCATATTGTTGGTTGCTACTCCTAGATAACTGTGGAAGATGATTTGTATGTTTCCTTCTTCATCTCTCAAGACCCCTCCATAACCAGCTTCTCCCGGATTCCCTTTTGAAGCCTCGTCTATGTTGAATTTTAAAAATCCATGAGAAGGGGGTTGCCAAGAAGACTTGTCTGTTAAGGTCTTCTTGTTAATATGCATAGAACCCTGAGGGGGATGAACCTTGAGCTCTAACTTCTCCAAAATTCTAGCCTCTCTTTGACCGATGGGTTTTACAATAGCTGCACCTCCCAGGATATGAACAGTCTCTTTAAGTTGTTTAAGGATTAGCTTAAGGATGTTGCTCACCAGACTTGTTTTCTCCTTGAAAATCCTGTTGTTGCGCTCCTTCCAGAAATTCCAGATTATGAATCGTGGGGTCAGCATCCAGGTGGAGTTAATGATCTCATTGTCCGCAAAGTTTTTCCACCAATTCTTCAACGTAGTAGTGATATCATTAACATTTATTTTTGTTTGCTTAAAGACTTCTCCAACCCAATTCCACAAGATTGTGGTGAAAGTGCATCTATTCAGTAGATGATTTGTAGTTTCTTCTTGTTGTCTGCATAAATGACATCTTGAGGGGCCAATAAAGCCTCTTTTTCTTAGGTTATCCCATGTCAGAATCTTGTCCCGTTGAACCAACTACTTGAACAATTTTACTTTCATCCAATGAGGATTTTCCTAGATTTCTTTCCACGTCTTATCAGTGTTTGGAAGGTTTAGCCCTGCATCTATTCTTTTGGCTTCCTTAAGTTTGAAGAGACCTGTCTTGTTCTTGCCTCATCTTAGTTGATCGTTCAATTTTGAGTTCAAGATTTGTCTCTTGTCTAAAAGACCTTGAAGTGTTGTAGCTTGAGTATGCAACATGCCCATTCCACTGTAGTCTGGAAGTTTCCAAGCTATCCATTTCTTGTCATTCCTTGCTTGGTCCCAATAGTCACTTACCCACCTTAGTCCTTTGTTGATGGTATCGGTGTGAATGTCTGCTAATTCTTCTCTTCGGAGATTGTCCTCCTGCTGCCAATTGTCCTCCCAGAACCAAGCCAGGTTCCCATTTATGATCTCCCAGAAACTATGGCTTTGGACTAGGGCCATGTTCTCCCATGCCCTATTCCAAATAGCAAAACCTTTTACTTGTCCTGTCATTCTGATTAGATTTTCCTCCTGCCATTCACTAGCGTATTTGTGCTTCCAGAGTTTTGCCCAAGGGGCTTGTATTTCTTTCAGCCATCTCCACCAGATTTTGGCACCAAGAACATTGTTTAGAATTCTTGGGTCATGAAGACCCAAGCCACCATGGGATTTAGGTTTTCAAACTCTGTCCCATGCCACAAGGGCCCATTTCTTCTTTTCTTCACCTTTCCCCCAGAGAAAGTCTCTCTGAATGTTTCTTATATTGGTCATTACACTGGCTGGTGCTGGAATGGCTGATAGAATATAGATAGGGATACTTTGGAGGATAGCCTTAGTGAGAACTAGTCTCTTTGCCATATTCAGTGCTCTGTTTGTCCATTTTCTGATCTTATCTTTTATCTTATTAAGAACAGGCTCCCAGATATCCTTGTGAAGCGGTTTGTCAGTGAGAGGAATTCCCAGGTACTTCACAGGCAGTGACTCTCTTTGAAAGCCCAAAATTCTGGAAAGATTTCTTTGAATTGAAATATCCGTATTGAAAAAGAAGATCTTTGATTTAGTGAGACTTACCTCAGTGCCTGCTGCCCTAGCAAACTCACTCAGAATCTGTTTGAATTCATTGGCTTCCTTAACAGTCGGTGTGCCTTGAAGCATAGTGTCATCCACAAATTGTTGATGTGTCACCATGTCCCCACCATGAGTGAGTCTTAGACCCTAAATTCTCCCTTCCTCCTTATCAGCTCTGATAGCTCTTCCTAACCCTTCCATCATTAGAATGAAGAGGAAAGGAGAAAGAGGATCACCTTGCTTGAGACCTCTAGAAGGCTTGAAGGTTTTGGAAGGAGTGCCATTGAGAAGAATTGAACAGCTGGCTGTGGTAACTAGCACCATAACCCATTTAATCCAATTGTGATCAAAGCCATAGGCTTTTAAAATTGCTCTTATGTACAACCAGCTAAGTTTGTCATAGGCCTTTGCTATGTCCAGCTGCATTATCATTCCTGCCTGTTTGTTGGTAATGAGTGAATGAACCGTTTCATGTGCTTGAATGATATTATCTATAATTTGTCTTCCTTCCACATAGCCCGTTTGTTCCTCTGACACTAGGGTTGGGAGGAGAGGTTTGAGACGGTTGGCAATGACTTTGGATACAATTTTGTAGATCACATTGCATAATGCTATAGGTAAAAATCTGTCTAGAGAGGTGGCCTTCTCCTATTTGGGGATTAAGGCTATGAAAGATTCATTGAGCGTCTTTAAGACTTTCTTAAATCTTCGAGAGTCTTCAACTACCTCTAGGATGTCTTGTTTCACTATCCTCCAACATGCTTTGAAAAATTCCACATTGAAGCCATCCGGGCCTTGTGCTTTCCCATTTTGCATATCTTTCATGGCTTCCTCAATTTCTTCCTCTATTACTGGTTTATTGAGATTGAAATTATCTTCTTTGGTAACCAATTTAGGGATATACTGAGTGATTTTTTCCGTAAACTGGTATCTATCTTCCAAGGCTTCCCCAGTAATTTTTTGAAAATGCTGGAGTAGAACCTTCTCCATCTCTTCATGAATGTTTCTCTCTATACCATGCTGATCTATAAGTTTCACAATTATATTTTTTTTTAGGTGAGCTATGGTGGATCTGTGAAAGAATTTGGTGTTTCTCTCCCCTTCTTTAATCCATTGTACTTTGGATTTCTGTCTCCAGAGTATTTCCTGTTGAAGGCATCTGTTGTCCCACTCCTGCTGGAGTGACTCTTCCATCTCTTTCCTTTCATCTGTGTAGCCTTCTGTGATAAGAATCTGGTTTATTTCCTTTAGTTTCTTTTCCACCTCTCCTTTAGCTTTGAAGATATTACCAAATTCCTTTTTGTTCCACTCTTTGAGCTTGCCTTTAATGTGTTTGAGCCTGCAGTGCAGCAGGAACATCTTTGTACCTTGAAGGTGAAGCTCTTCCTTCCACCATTGTTCAATATTTGTGAGGAAATCTGAATGTGCAAGCCAATCATTCTCAAACCTGAAGGGGGTGTTCCTTGGTTTGCCAAAGAGGGAAGCTTCTAATTGGATAGGCCAGTGATCTGAACCTCCAAAAGGTAGTATGAGTGTAGTAATGTTGCTTCCCCTCAGAAGAAGTTCCTCTGAAACCATAAATCTGTCCAATTTTGAGGCCACTTGGGTAGGGCCCCCTCTTTTGTTATTCCAAGTGAAGATTCCATTGCTTGTTTCCATATCAACCAATTTCATATTGGTGATGAAGTTCTGGAAGGAAATTGAGTCTCTCCCAAGTATTCTAGTTCCTCCTTTCTTCTCCATGAGTGATTTTGTTATGTTAAAATCACCTCCAAGAATCCATGGTAGAGCTGGGTATCTCTTTTTCATATCTTCCAGTGTTGTGAAGAGTCGAAGTTTGTCCTCCACTGGTTGTGCACCATAGGCATTGGCGATCATGTAACATTGCCTGTCACCCATCGGTTGGAAAATAAGAGAAAGGTGATGTCTGGATGCCTCCGCATCAATCACACCAAATTTATGTGGATCCCAGAGAGTGAGAATACCACCAGCAGATTTATTTGCCTTAACTTCAAGGTATTCATATCTATTTACCCATTTGCTATGTTTTTTGCGGATCCTCTCCACTGAGCATTTTGTTTCCTGAATGAATACTATGTCAGGTTTTTCCTCTCTAATCCTTTTACCAAGATTCCTCTATTTTCTTCTGCTCCCTAGTCCTCTAATGTTCCAGGTTGTGATTTTCATTGAGGTGGGGTTATAAAGGAGTAACTAGAAAGGTCTTTCATCCTTCCTGAATCAATCATGAGCTTGCCACACTCCAGTAGTAATTCTTTCTGTCTTTTTCTTCCCCTCCTCTTGCCTGGATTCTTTGTTAGTTTTCCTGTTATTAATCCTATTGAGGAAGTCCCTTTGTTTTCCTGGTTGTCATGTCCTCTTTTGAGTCCTGCAGCTATTTGATGTGCCTTGTTAAGGAATATCTATTGGACTTTGTCCACGTCCTCCTGAGGGATGGAGTTTATTCCCAGGTTGCCTCCCTATTCTAGAAACTTTTCCAACTCTAGGTTCTCCCTTTCCAGGATCTCCTGTAAATCTTGATCCTTTGTACCACTTTCACTTTGAGTCATTTCCTGGTATTTTTCTACTTCCATGGTACTCAAAGGGTCCATCGTGTGTTCATTTTGTTCCTGAGTGTACTCCATGCTGTTCTCTTTTTCTTTCCCCCTTGCTGTCTGATTCTCTGTACTCTCTTTATCCCCACCCTCAGCTTCTTTTTCTCCTAAGATCTCAAAACTGTTGTAACTTTTTGTTTTATCATTCACACTAGGGTTCTTTTGTGTCTTCCTTCCTCCTCCTTTTCCTTTTCCTCCTACTTTGGTGAAACCTGTCTAGTCTTTTCCTTTGTTGGTATTTAGGTTTTCCTCCCTTCGATTGAGAGGACAATCTTTGGATAGATGCCCATGCTCATGAAATTTGTGACATCTGAATGGAATGTGCTCATAGTCAACTGCTTGAACCCATTCCTCATCATATACTTCTAGAATGACCTCATCTGGAAGGGCTCCTGATAGGTCCATCTCCACACATATATGAGCATAGGATGTATATTTTCCCCTTAGAGTTGCCTCTGAAATTTAAAAAAAATGACCTAATTTATTGCCTATAGCTTTTAAAGACTATGGCATCCAATAATCTAAAGGTAAGGAGTATAGTCGAATCCATACCGGTACCGAAGTGAAGGTTTCTCGTTCTGGCACAAAGTTCATCGTCCATGGCCTCATATAGAGTCCAACAGCTACAAAGAAGTATGGCCCTCCTTCAAAGATCTTGTCCCTGTCTTCCATGTTCGTAAACACCATAGTGAAAAAAACTTTGTATCCAAGGTGAATATTTAACTCCCCCTTTGGTTTCCAGTTGTATTTTATCCAGGTGTACAACGCTTTATCTGATGGCCAGATTCCCATAAATTTACATATGATGGAATAGTTAGCCATGCGATCCCTGTGCGCTTGCAGAGTTGGATCGTTCAGAATAACCCAAGGTTTAGTTATGGTATTGGGTTTACAGGGCCCCATCTTAGCTCTATTCTCTGACCCTTGACCTCTGTCTTCCTCTTTCTCCTCCCGACAGTCTTCTTTGTGGGCCCCTTGATCTGCATTGGTTTTGCTGCCTTCCACCTTTTGAGTTTTTGTGTCTTTTGTCTTGACCTCCAAGGGCTGTGGAGGTTTGTTCTTTTTTCCGCCTCTTCCTCTATTTGCTACCATATAACTATAGGAGGGAGTGGAGCTCCCTCCTCCCTGTGTCTCCATGGATGCTTGGTACTCTCTGCCGCTTGATTCATTAAACCCTAGAACCAGAGCTGTCGCCTCCCAATCAACTATTCATTCATAAATATATTATAGGAAAAATCGTAATTTCATTAAAGAGAGAAATTACATTTTGTAGATGCATATGCATATGCTGAACATGTCAATGACCAGTTGTCATCATCAAGAAACCATTGATAAAAAATGTTGTTACCTTGATCTACGCAGGGAGGTAACAATCCAGAATATATTGAAAGATAAACAAATGATATAAAAACCAGATCTGTCCAAAAGATGATATATATGTACATAATCAAAAAACCATATGCCCTGTAAATTTATGCATTAATGTCCATATAAGGTTGATGGTAATACTGATAGTGTGCTCCATCGAGTAATTCCCAGATCATCAGAGTGCCCGGATCCGGGAACGCAATTTCTTTGGAAATGTCGTCAACTGCTGCGTTCCACTCCTTGAAAATGTGTTTGCAAGTAAATGAGTCAAAAAATGTAATTAGTCTCAGAGTCTCTTCCAAAATATGATTCAATGAGTAAGAAGAGCATCTAGCAGTCCTATTCAACCAATCACAAACAATTTTGGAATCCCCAAATAATTGTAAGTCTCTGCAATTTTTCTCCAATGCAAAATGAATAAGATGTTTTGTTGCTGATAATTCTGCAAAATTATTTGTGCCTATTCTGAATCCCATAAGCATGTTGAAAGAGTGTTGTGGAGAGATATGTAGAATGCCCCCCCCCCCACAGCCATTCTCCTGCGCAGCCCCGTCGAAGTAAGCCCACGACTTGCCGTAATCAATGTGTTTTGGGATGATATTTCTGCGTCTTTGGGGAGGAGGGTCTTCCGGAATGAGAGCATAATCAGCCAGCACCTTGGCTGCAATGATAGGCCAGCGAGGAGGTAAGTTCTGAAAAATGAGGCTATTGCAGGCAATCCAAATAGCCCAACAAGTCAGTACTGGAAGGTTACACTGCTTGGGGGAGGTAACAGTGGTAAACCAAATATTTCAGGCCTCTGCGACAGATGTAGCAGTCCAGTTGCAGGGGGGTGACATCATGTATGACCAGTTCTCACAACCTACGGGCTTCCACACAGTCAAGGAATAGATGATTTACAGATTCATTATTGCATTTATAGAGGCAACACCAGTGTGGCCCGTATTGTGCCCGTTTGAGGAGATTATCCCCAGTAGGGATCTTATTACTCAAGATGCACCACATGAGCAATCTGGTTCGTGGTGGAGCCTTCAGCTTCCAGAGATGTTGCCACCATTCTTCAATGATCTGTGGCTTCCTAGTCTCAGACAATACCAAATATCCATCTTTTGAAGAGAATCTTCCAGATTTTGAGAGGGCCCAAATAATCTCATCATCTTCATTAGATATGAAAATATGAGCTTCAGATAGTCCCTAAGTGTAATCCTCCCAAAGTTGGTGCCATTGTGGGGGAATGTTAAGTTTTTGGGCTATTTTCTAGGCGTGATATAGGAAGGTGGAGTTTTCTTCATCAACAATATGAGCAATATGAGTGACATTGTGTTCGTGTAGTTGCAGTAGAAGGTCCACATGTAGTTTGTGTGTGTTCCCATGCTCAATCCACGGGTCAATTCCAACCCGTACTTTTTGTCCTGAGTGGATTCTCCAGGTGAGTCCTGCCCTGATAGGATCCAACGCCTTAATGACAGCTTTCCATATAGTCGAAATCCCAGATGTGCTTCTAATAGGTCTCCTGATCTAGTCCAGGATCTGAAGGGGGGTGATGTATTTAGATTTTGTCACTCTCGTCCAAAGGCTGTCAGCTGTGAGAAGATGCCACCCGTGCTTTCCAGCAAGAGCAGTGGAGAATTCATCAAGTTTTTAAAGTCCCCATCCTCCCCACTTCTTAGACAGAATCAGAGCGTCCCATTTGACCCAAGCAAATATCTTGCCCGACTAGCTACCCTTCCATAAAAATCTACAACAAAGGGCTTGAATCCCGGTAAGGATCCCTCTAGGGATCCAGGCTAGGGACATCCAGTACACAGGTGTGGCTTCCAAAACACTCTTGATGAGAGTAAGACGGCCGACATGAGAAAGATATTTGAGATACCAAATGTTGAGTCTTTTCTCCATCTTAGCAATTAGCCAAGTCCAATTTGCAATATTATAGCCCAAGGGCTTTAACTTGTACCCCAGATATTTCAAACCTTCTGTAAGACCCAACTGTGTGAATCGGAAGTGATGAAGTGAAAATTGTATTTCATGCTGAGTACATGTTGTCGATGTCAACATTGATTTATTTTCATTTAATAACATACCTGTAGCCAACATGAATAAAGAAAAAATGGATATGATGTTGGTCAAATCACCAATGCTTCCATTCAGAAAGATCAGGATATCATCCACAAAAAGTAGATGTGTGAGCGTGCAATCATTAGTTATCTTGATGCCTTGTAGTCTGCCTATTCTGTGCTCCTCCTTTATCGTCCTGCTGAGTCCCTCCATGACAAGGAGGAAAAGTAATGGAGAAAGTGGACAACCCTGCCTTAGTCCTCTTTCCGAGAGAAAGAAAGGGGATGCACTACCGTTGACCAGGACACTGTAGGGAATGTTAGTGATACAACTCATAATCCATTTTATGTAAGTGAAGGGAAACCTGAGGTGGGTTAAAAGCATTTTGATGTATAACCAATTAACTCTGTCAAAGGCTTTAGATAAATCTACTCTCAGAATCATACCTTTGCATTTCCTGGTATGAAAACTGTGTAGTACTTCCTGGGTAGTGTCGACGACTTCAAAGATCTGTTTGTCTTGAAGGAAGGCAAATTGTTTTGAGGAGATGTGCTTAGAAAGAATGGGTCTCATCCGATTTGCTATGATTTTAGCAATGATCTTGTATATGTAGTTTCATAGAGAGATAGGGCGATACTCATCAAAGGAGGATGGATTATTAGCTTTAGGGATAAGTGTAATAAAAGTAGATGTGATGGATGGCTCAATACGACCACTTATTCTGGAGTCGTCAATAACATGCAGCAGATTTGTACCTATGACATCAAAGAAAGCCAAATAAAACTTGATGGTTCAGCCATCCGGCCCAAGGCTTTTGTCTCTCTTGAACCATTTCAATGTGGCCTCCAGTTCTTCTAGGGTGACATCCTTTTTTAGTTCCCTTTCCTCTTCTTGCTCCACATAACGTGGGAAGAGCTGGGCAACCCTGATGATATTCGCCAGATTTTCTTCCCGAGGGGCACTGCATGCTCTTTAAAATGAGAGGTAGCAAGAGAGGCTAATTGTGGGAATGTGTTTGTTGTTTGTCCTTCTTCATTCTGGAGCTACCAGATAGTGTTAATCACCTTTCTACCATTGGAAAACTTATGATAGAATTTTGTGTTATCATCCCCTTCTTGCATCCAAATCGCCTTGCTCTTAGCCTCTAGACTTCTTCATGGTCTTTAAGGATTTTCCTTCTTGCAGAGTAAAGGGATGTGATCCTCTCCTTATGTTCAGCTGTATTAAATAGACAACCCTGATCATTTTCAAAATTCGACAGTTCAGATTCAATTTGTCTTAGAGAGAGGTCGTCTTGTTTCCTCTTATTATGTGCCCATTGCTTGTACATTTTCTTCAGCAATTTAAGGTTTTGTATAAAGCCATTTGTGAAGTTTCCCCCTGCCCCAGGTGGGTTCGCTTTCCAGAAATCTATAACCATACTGACATAAGAGGCTTCCTTGAGCCATGCTGAACATAATTTATATGGTCCTTTGGGTTTTGTTCTCCCTCCATCAATTCCCATATATATAGGGAGATGGTCAGAGATCCCCCCGTTCCGACCCATTATGTAATGCCAAACCCCAAGTCCAGTATACTCTCTTTAACTAAGAATCGGTCCAATCTATGAGCTAGACCATCTTCGCCAGTCTGATTATTTCTCCAGGTGGCTTGAATCTTGGCTGAGGGAATGTCTATCAGCTGGTGATGATCCAGGAAGGTAGAAAAGTAGTCCGAGAGTGAATCTCTCTGAGCACGGTGGCCCCATGACTCCAAGTGACCAATGGAGAAGTTTAAGTCTCCACCAAGAATCAGATGATCAACAGAGAAAGTATCCGACCCTAGGAGGTTATTCCAAAATTCTGGTCTATTTTGGCACGACCCATAAATGTTAAATATTTTGAAATTCATGCCTATGTCCACTGAAAAAATATCAGCTCCAATTTGTCTGACCCCCCCCCAACAGTTGATCAGATTAATAGAGTGGAAATTATATCCCAAGGATATACCCCCAGATCTCCCATGAGCATTTAGAACGGTGAATTTCCACCCTAGTAGCATGTGCTCAAGGGACTGAGAAATGTCAGTAGCGGGGCCATGGGTCTCTTGTAAAAAAATGATGTCGAGCTGGTCGGATTGAACTATCTGGCGAAGTGCTAGTTTTTTGTTAGGCCTAGCAAGCCCACGACAATTGAAAGAAAAAATCTTCATGGAGGGGGTTCTGAGGGGGTTTCTCTAGCTCTAAGGACCCCAGGGATAGTGGACTATTTACCTGCTATGATATCGTCTCCTGCTTGGGATTGTGCTTTAGTGATAGAGGAGGGTCGACCTTGGTGGAGTTTGTGCGAAGGGGGGGTAGTGATAATGTCGAGGCCAACATGATCCACCGCCTGTCTCTTGGCTTTCGAATGGGTCAGGTACCCCTACGTTGCGGGGGTAAAAATGGAGGAAGTATGTGGGGTAGGGGGGGAATCGACAGAGAGGGAGAGTGGGGGTAACGATAGGTTGAGAGGGGGCAATGTCACAACAGATTTGAGCAGAGGCAACAGAGGAAGATGCCAAACCCATACCCAAAGCCAAAGAAAAACCAGATGACAAGAAATCATGAATATATGAGCAGCATAGAGAGGAAAAAGGAAGAGGGATGCACATAACTGAGGTGGAGTCTCTGGTGGTAGACATGGCATGATCAGGTGGCGAGGGAGGAGGACAAAGGGGAGGCCTTCCTCGCTTCTTCTGAGTAGACTTTGCGGGAGCTAAAGCCAAATCCACTAGAGCTGTTTGTGCTTCAGTCCGCCTAACAGGGGATGAAGATGTAGTATGCTGAGGCAGTTCCTCTGGAATTCAAGGCTGTTCCTCCTGTTCAGATGCCTCTCGAGTCAGTTCCCGTCTTGGAATTTTCCTGGATGATCCTCCATTAAGGGGGAAGTCTTTGTACAGGTGCCCTACTTTGTGGCATCTCCTACACTTGAATGGGACCCCCTTGTAGTCCAGAATATGTCGCCTTGTAGTATTTCTCCATTGAATATTGATATGTTATAGTACCCCATCAGTAAGGTCCATGTGAACCAGGATCCTGGCATAGGCCATACGTCCCGAAGTTTGAAGGGAGGCATTAAAAGTGAGATAGTTACCCATTGCGTTCCCAATTCTCTTGAAAATGTCCTCCGTCCAGAAGTGAAATGGAAGCCCCAGGAGATGAACCCAGATAGGTCCCACATCCACCCTTTCTTGTTCAGGATCGAACATCGACGTCCACCTCCGAAGAAGAACAGGGGCTTGGTCGATGTGCCAAACAGTCGACAGAACCCAGTTGGTGTGAGCCAAACAATTGAAACGCATCGCAAACCAACCTTTAACAAATTTCTGAACCCTGGGGGGGTCCTTTAGATAATGGCCCCATACCTCCATCATCCATTTCTACAGTTGCTCCACACTATAGTGTCTGCCTCGAACCTGACCAACAAGAACTTTTTCCACCGACTCCATAGTCTCCAGCAACGGTGTATCCTCTGTGAGCTTGAGCAAAACTTTGCAATTTCGAAGCTTTAGGCTCCATTTCCTTTTAGACCCCTTGTTGAACCTGGTGGCCGACACTTCAGGTATACCAAAAGTTTGTGCAGTCGCCGGTGAAGTTGAAACCCTAGCTGCGGCTGTCGGGAAGGAGGCAAAGAACCCCAAGGTAGTTACCTTGCAGAGGAGCCACCAAGGAAAAAAGGTAGAGGTGGCGGATACTTGAGAAGTAGATGCCAAAAGGTGGTCTGTCAAGGGTTTTTTGAAGCTAGCTGAGGAGGGATTCGAACCAGAGATCGCTCCTAGGGTTTGTTCGCCCAGGGTATTTTGAGGCTTAGCAAAAGCCAAGGAATTTGGAGAGAGCAACTGAGAGATATATTTAGGGTTTGCAAGGGCGTCTTCAAGTAGCGAGACTGATGTGATACAGGAGATAGAGATGGAGGGTAGGGCACTTATTTCTTCAGAGAGCTTATTGTTGAAAGTGTAGAAACCCTCCAAAGTGGTCTTGGGTTCCGTCCAAATGGGCGCTCCTTCCAAAGGGTCCGCAGAATAGTCTAGGAGGTCATCCATAACTGTCGAAACCGTTGGTTGACAGCTGCGTTCAGATTCGAAGCAAAAAACAGGGAGATGGGTAGTCAGTGGGAAGGTTCAAACCACCTAGGTAAAATGCCAAACCGGTAGCAGCTGAGGTTAAGGTGAACGTGAATGGGAAGCGGCAGGGAAGGTAACAGGTTACGAGGGAAATCGATGGCAGAGACGGTAACAGCTTACGGGGGCAGTCGGTGAGAGCAGGCTGCATAACCTGTACCCCGCTGCTGAAACCTGTGCAGGAACCCTAGCCCCATCTTGCCAAAATCATCAAATGCTCATTTAACTATCTTAATCAATCTTATTTTATTATTTCCACTATTATTTTATAATTTCCTTAGGAGGCCCATTTTAGACCTCAAAACTTGTCCAATGGAGCATTTTTTTCATTGTGTATTGAGTCTTCCCCATTTTCTTTGTTTCTCTGCCCATGTTGGACCTAAACCTATTTATATTCAACCATCTAAAGGTTTTTTGTTACAAAAAAAAATCCTTGAGTAGCATATCAGTTTTATAGAAACTATTGAATGGTTAAGCTTATCAACGATCAAAACAATTTGTTTGAGAAATAAGCAGTAGTAAATGCAGAATGGTCAACTCTTACGCTACCTTGTTTGCATGAGGACATGCAAAAGTGCAGGTGTGGGTTAGGAGAAGAGAGAGTAGCTATATTTGTACATGGAAACCCATATTCTATTGTGTTAAGTCCTTTCCATGCACATGAATAACAGGCTGCCAAGGACAAGAAATTTTTTTGGTAATTTATCATTTATTTAGACTACTTTTCCATATAAGATGCAGAAAAATATTTGTGAATATATCCCATACCGTGGATCAAATGGCTGATAAATTCAAATTATGAAATCACTATGGTAATATGAACAAAGACGCATAGTTTCAAGTAACACCAATTTATAATTCTTGAGAAATTAAACATAATTACCTACAACCATTTTGCTTATATCTCGAGATTTTTTCATCATATGGCTCTAATTTTCAATGTAGAGAATTATTATGATATTATAAACATTCCCACAAAGTTTCATTGAAATCCAGTTTGCAATTTGTGAGAAGTTTGTTAACAAAGTTTGTTGTTACACCTATAACAATTTGTTGATACACCTATAACATTTTGCTGAAATTCCTGTAGCAACTTATTTGTTATATTTCAGGATCTAAGAAATGGTTTTCTATGATTTTTGGTATATAAGGGAATTATATGGTGATGAACACACCCACTGAAAATCACGTCAATCTTAAGTGTATTTTGGATGAAATGTCAATGTCTTTGAATTTGCTGCAACTCCACCATAATTGTTAAAAGGATAATTTTGAAGGTACGTTGGTTTTGGGAATTCAGGACAACACTGATAAGTTGATCTAGGCAACCTTGGATTAAATATCATAAGTTAGACCACTTGGTTTTGTTTATGATTTGCTAATAAAGACGTGTGTTATGAGAAATGCAACTTTGAGAAAAAGGGACAACCATCATTTAGAAAAGGTTTTTGGGTAAGATTATTGCAGAAAGGTAACATGAATGTATGCCCAGTAGATGCAATGAATTCCCAAGACAACGTCAACATTGCCACACAAGAACCAATGTTGGATGAGGGAAATGCTACTACATAAGAAATCGTTGTGGGAATGAGAGAAATAATCAAGGTGGAATAATTCATGAAAGGATAATGGATAGACAACAAGAAAATTATTAAAGATAAAGGGCAAATTGTTGCTAGAGGTATTCATCTGCATCACAATGACCATCTTTGTAATTAAAAAAAAATAATGTTTGATGCAGTTGCAGTCCTACAAAAACTTGAACAATAGTCTTTGCCAGTGATAGAATGAAAAATGTTCCATTGGGAGAAGGTGTTCATGAAACTGAGCAAAATAGGGTAAGGATGGAATATTTCATTCCACTGCACTTGTTGTCAATAAGATGTCTGTTACAACCATCTAGGTGTGGTGCATTTGAAAAAGTTGAGAGAATCTTTGTTGTCTACTCTACCACATTTGCATGATGACATGAAAAAGGGTAGGCGTGGGGTAGATGTCAGGCCGCCGAATTGTCCCATTTTTCACTATTCTAAACACCCATTTTCATTACTTTATTGAACTTATTTGCCGGTTTATTACCCATCTTGTTGTGTTTCTTTGTGAATGTGCCACATTAAGCTTAAAAATATTAAAGTAGTTAATTATCATTATTTTCCTTTATTTTTAACGAATTAGAAAGAATTATTGTTGTTTTTGTTGATGATGGTTTTCCTAATGTTGTTACAATGGATCCTGTGCAGTACTAGTAATGGTCTTCGTACTTGGCATATCTACATAGCTCCAGTAGAAATTATGAAACATGGATTTTGTTCCTAGGGATGTTGACATGGATTTGTGTTATCCAGATCATACCCACGTCAACTCAATTAGGCTCCATCTCATGATCTATAGCTTAGACAACCCACGTAGGAAGAGTCAACAAACTAACTTTAGACGTGATTTACGGGAAAATGAAGATGAATATGGAAAATCCACGACATGGGTTTCTATCAGAACATCCCTAATTAGGTGAGGGTGTGATTGAATGATGGTGTGTAATAATAGGATTGATTTCAAGGAGTGTTATTTCATTTATGCAAGAGTGTTTTCTATTTCCAGCATTATGTCCAGAGTGTTATGCAAGTGAGGGTTTGACAATGTCAGTGATTTCCATTCTTGCAAGTGTGAAGGGTTACAACTTTGATTGGGTGTCAATTCTTGTAGGAGAAAGCTTAGCATTAGGAATTAGCCAATGCTAGTTAAATATTGTTGCCTACATATATTTTGTGCGATAAACTTGAAATAAAAGGACCTACTTGGATTGATAATTTATGTTTGAGCGAATTGATTTGTTTTATTAAGATAATTCATTTGCCCAAAAACTTCCTCAAGCTTAATTTGACTCTTAATCTACCTTAAAAAATGTTTTCTTAAAACTTACAATTCAATCTTTAATTGCTTCAAAAACAACCTTAATGGCCCTTAGAGTATTTGGCATGTCTAACAAATCACCATGCAAAAGGATAAAACAAGAAAACCAAAAAGCACTTACAAAGTTTTTGCTTAACTCCTTACTTCTTTACTACCTAAGTTCATGAGGTATGGACCTCTTTTCTTTTTTGTTCAACAGGTCCAAAATAATTCTTGATAGCTTGACCAAATTTATTACCAAATGGGAGAGAGGATGACCTATTCATAGTCCTCGTTGAACCTCAAACAAGTTTGACTTGACCCAAGTAGGGCTGACCTGATCTGTGGGAGGGCCAACTTGACGAGGTCCAAAAATTCAATCTTCATCTTGAAAAAATCATATCTCTTCAACCAATACGAGTTAGAGGGCAAGACATACCTCATTGGAAAGGTCTTAGAGAACAATACGAGATGTTGTAATCCATTCTAATGTTTTCCTTGATTCTATTTTCTAAATTTTTTATTTACTTCAGGGGCTGCTTCTGGCTTTATGCCCCATTCACCCTTGGAAGTGTGATCACTAGTTTGTTTTTTATTTTATTTTAATCCTTTTAAAGAAAAGCTTCCATTTTACAAGTTAATGTCAAAAATCTAAAGTTTACCTTTCTCATGTACATTTTAGCCAATATAATGTCATAGATTTCCTTATGTCGCCATTAAGCTTGCAAGTTATCCTAGATATTCGTAAGAATAATTGTTGTTCACAACCTATATATGTTGTGATAATAGAATTCACATACACACACACACACACACACACATATATATATATATAATTAATTTTATCCCACTCCTCACTCATTCTTCCAACTTAAGTGAAATTATGCAAGCAAGATTTTGTAAAAACCATGATAACACTTTATGGTTCTAGTCTCACAAGGTTTACGTAACCTCACAAGATTAATCCATTTAGACATTTTCACAAATATAATTTTTGGATAAGGGTGTGACTCAATAAAGATTTTATATAAAATGAAAAAATGTTAGGAAAAATAATTCACAAAGATGTTTCCTCAATCATAAAGAGTGAAAGCGTTATGATACAAGAAAGCATCAACAAAAACTTGAACCAATGACCTAAACAAGCATTGTTAGCTAAGTTGATACTCACATAAGGTGGAGATGGGTTGACCATTAGTCACACTAATTTTTAATATAATATAATAAATAATAATAATATTCTTATTACCATATTTATTTTAATGACTAGTAGAATCGGTAACATGCCGCCTCCTGTACTCACGTGACACAAGGTCAATCCCCGACGGCCACCTCTATAACCTCTTGGTGCAACTGCACCGCCCCCAAGCATAACATGGGTAAAAAACCGTTTGAACATGTGACCTGCACACTGGCCCAAATGCCTTAGTAGTGCATTCACTGGCCAACAAGCCACACCATTGGGGGTTCCTTTGGTAGGGTGCAACACTAGGACTTCCCAAGAAGTCACCCATCCCAATACTACTCTACCCCAAGTGTGCTTAATTGTAGAGTTCTGATGGGATCCAATGCATTAACACTAGTATGATCGCACCCTATTACCATATTGACATAATTATTCATCACAAATATCAACAATGATATAATGTATATATTTATAACATTAATTGTTGCACATTCTTTTTATTCTATCTACAACAGAACACTACCACACACATTTTATGTAGATTTTATCTTATTTATTTTTAAATGTTATAATAAACAAGTCATATTAATAAAAGCTAATATAGTTTTTTCAAGGTGGCATTGTGAACTTATAAGTATGGAGTTTGAATTGGCTTTCACCATGTAAACTATGAATGCCTCATTATATGCAAAATTTCATGTTACAATCAAATATAAAAAGTAAAAAAATATCATTAAAGGCCGCATGTAATCCATTTGCTTCATTTTTTTACAATTAATTTTATATATTTGTGCCTAATATAGATAATCGCTAAAAAAATAAAAAATGATCTCTCTCTCTCTCACTCTAATTTCATGTTACAATCAAATATAAAAAGTAACAATTTTTTTGAAAAACATCATTAAAGGCTGCATGTAATCCATTTGCTTCATTTTTTTACAGTTAATTTTATCTCTCTCTCTCTCTCAAATTTCATGTTACAATCAAATATAAAACGTAACAATTTTTTTGAAAAATATCATTAAAGGCCGCATGTAATCCATTTGCTTCATTTTTTTTACAATTAATTTTAAATGTTATATATTTGAAAATTTCATGTTACAATCAAATATAAAAAGTAACATTTTTTTTGAAAAATATCATTAAAGGCCCATGTAATCCATTTGCTTCATTTTTTACAATTAATCATTAAAAAGAAAATGATCCCTCTCTCTCTCTCTCTCTCTCTCTCTAAAATTTCATGTTACAATCAAATATAAAAAATAACAATTTTTTTGAAAAATATCATTAAAGGCCGAATGTAATCCATTTGCTTCATTTTTTTTACAATTAATTTTAAATGTTATATATTTGAAAATTTCATGTTACAATCAAATATAAAAAGTAACATTTTTTTTGAAAAATACATTAAAGGCCGCATGTAATCCATTTGCTTCACTTTTTACAATTAATCATTAAAAAAAATGACCTCTCTCTCTCTCTCTCTCAAATATAAAAGTAACAATCTTTTTGAAAAATATCATTAAAGGCCGCATGTAATCCATTTGAAATGACCTCTCTCTCTCTCTCTCTCTCTTTCAAGGAGTGTTATTTCATTTATGCAAGAGTGTTTTCTATTTCCAACATTATGTCCAGAGTGTTGTGCAAGTGAGGGTTTGACAGTGTCAGTGATTTCCATTCCTGCAAGTGTGAAGGGTTACAACTTTGATTGGGTGTCAATTCTTGTAGGAGAAAGCTTAGCATTAGGAATTAGCCAATGCTAGTTAAATATTGTTGCCTACATATATTTTGTGCGATAACCTTGAAATAAAAGGACCTACTTGGATTGATAATTTATGTTTGAGCGAATTGATTTGTTTTATTAAGATAATTCATTTGCCCAAAAACTTCCTCAAGCTTAATTTGACTCTTAATCTACCTTAAAAAAATGTTTTCTTAAAAATTACAATTCAATCTTTAACTACTTCAAAAACAACCTTAATGGCCCTCAAAGAATTTGGCATGTCTAACAAATCACCATGCAAAAGGATAAAACAAGAAAACCAAAAAGCACTTACAAAGTTGTTGCTTAACTCCTTACTTCTTTACTACCTAAGTTCATGAGGTATGGACCTCTTTTCTTTTTTGTTCAACATGTCCAAAATAATTCTTGATAGCTTGACCAAATTTATTACCAAATGGGAGAGGGGATGATCTATTTATAGTCCTCGTTGAACCTCAAACAAGTTTGACTTGACCCAAGTAGGGCTGACCTGATATGTGGGAGGGCCAACTTGACTAGGTCAAAAAATTCAATCTTCATCTTGAAAAAATCATATCTCTTCAACCAATACGAGTTAGAGGGCAAGACATACCTCATTGGAAAGGTCTTAGAGAACAATACGAGATGTTGTAATCCATTCTAATGTTTTCCTTGATTCTATTTTCTAAAATTTTTATTTACTTCAGGGGCTGCTTCTAGCTTTATGCCCCATTCACCCTTGGAAGTGTGATCACTAGTTTGTTTTTTATTTTATTTTAATCCTTTTAAAGAAAAGCTTCCATTTTACAAATTAATGTAAAAAATCTAAAGTTTACCTTTCTCATGTACATTTTAGCCAATATAATGTCATAGATTTCCTTATGTCTCCATTAAGCTTGCAAGTTATCCTAGATATTCGTAAGAATAATTGTTGTTCACAACCTATATATGCTGCGATAATAGAATTCACACACACACACACATATATATATAATTAATTTTATCCCACTCCTCACTCATTCTTCCAACTCAAGTGAAATTATGCAAGCAAGATTTTGTAAAAACCATGATAAAACTTTATGGTTCTAGTCTCACAAGGTTTACGTAACCTCACAAGATTAATCCATTTAGACACTGTCACAAATATAATTTTTGGATAAGGCTGTGACTTAATAAAGATTTTATATAAAATGAAAAAATGTTAGGAGAAATAATTCATAAAGATGTTTCCACAATCATAAAGAGTGAAAGCGTTATGATACAAGAAAGCATCAACACAAACAATGTCCCCTATACTTCACAAACTTGAACCAATGACTTAAACAAGCATTGTTAGCTAAGTTGATACTCACATAAGGTGGAGATGGGTTGACCATTAGTCACACTAATTTTTAATATAATATAATAAATAATAATAATATTCTTATTACCATATTTATTTTAATGACTAGCAGAATCGGTAACATGATGCCTCCTGTACTCACGTGACACAGGGTCAATCCCCGACGGCTACCTCTATAACCTCTTAGTGCAACTGCACCACCCCCAAGCATAACATGGGTAAAAACTGTTTGAACATGTGACCTGCACACTGGCCCAAATGCCTTAGTAGTGCATTCGATGGCCAACAAGCCACACCATTGGGGGTTCCTTTTGGTTGGGTGCAACACTAGGACTTCCCAAGAGGTCACCCATCCCAGTACTACTCTACCCCAAGTGCACTTAATTGCAGAGTTCTGATGGGATCTGATGCATTAACACTGGTATGATCGCACCCTATTACCATATTGACATAATTATTCATCACAAATATCAACAATGATATAATGTATATATTTATAACATTAATTGTTGCACATTCTCTTTATTCTATCTACAACAGAACACTACCACACACATTTTATGTAGAATTTATCTTATTTATTTTTAAATGTTATAATAAACAAATCATATTAATAAAAGCCAATATAGCTTTTTCAAGGTGGAATTGTGAACTTATAAGTATGGAGTTTGAATTGGCTTTTATCATGTAAACTATGAATGCCTCATTATATGCAAAATTTCATGTTATGATGAAATATAAAAAGTAAAAAAATATCATTAAAGGCCGCATGTAATCCATTTGCTTCATTTTTTTTACAATTAATTTTAAATGTTATATATTTGAAAATTTCATGTTACAATCAATTATAAAAAAGTAACATTTCTTTTGAAAAATATCATTAAAGGCCGCATGTAATCCATTTGCTTCACTTTTTTACAATTAATCATTAAAAAAAATGACCTCTCTCTCTCTCTTTCTCTCTCAAATATAAAAGTAACAATCTTTTTGAAAAATATCATTAAAGGCCGCATGTAATCCATTTGAAATGACCTCTCTCTCTCTCTCTCTCTCAAATATAAAAGTAACAATCTTTTTGAAAAATATCATTAAAGGCCGCATGTAATCAATTTGAAATGACCTCTCTCTCTCAAATATAAAAGTAACAATCTTTTTGAAAAATATCATTAAAGGCCGCATGTAATCCATTTGAAATGACCCTCTCTCTCTCTCTCTCTCTCTAATATAAAAGTAAAAATCTTTTTGAAAAATATCATTAAAGGCCGTATGTAATCCATTTGAAATGACCCCCCTCTCTATCTCTGTCTCTCTCTCTCTCTCTCAAATATAAAAAGTAACAATCTTTTTGAAAAATATCATTAAAGGCCGCATGTAATCCATTTGAAATGACCTCTCTCTCTCTCTCTCTCTCTCTAATTTCATGTTACAATCAAATATAAAAAGTAACAATTTTTTTGAAAAATATCATTAAAGGCCGCATGTAATCCATTTGCTTCATTTTTTTTACAATTAATTTTATCTCTCTCTCTCTCTCTCTCTAAAATTTCATGTTACAATCAAATACAAAAAGTAGCATTTTTTTTGAAAAATATCATTAAAGGCCGCATGTAATCCATTTGCTTCATTTTTTTTACAATTAATTTTATATGTGATATATTTGAAAATTTCATGTTACAATCAAATATAAAAAGTAACAATTTTTTTGAAAAATATCATTAAAGGCCGCATGTAATCCATTTGCTTCATTTTTTTTACAATTAATCATTAAAAAAAATGACCTCTCTCTCTCTCTCTCTCTCTCTCTCTCTAATTTCATGTTACAATCAAATATAAAAAGTAACAATTTTTTTGAAAAATATCATTAAAGGCCGCATGCAATCCATTAAAGGCTGCATGTAATCCATTTTCTTCATTTTTTTTACAATTAATTTTAAATGTTATATATTTGAAAATTTTATGTTACAATCAAATATAAAAAGTAACAATTTTTTTGAAAAATATCATTAAAGGCCGCATGTAATCCATTTGCTTCACTTTTTTACAATTAATCATTAAAAAAAATGACCCCGCTCTCTCTCTCTCTCAAATATAAAAGTAACAATCTTTTTGAAAAATATCATTAAAGGCCGCATGTAATCCATTTGAAATGACCTCTCTCTCTCTCTCTCTCAAATTTCATGTTACAATCAAATATAAAAAGTAACAATCTTTTTTCTCTCTCTCTCAAATATAAAAAGTAACAATCTTTTTGAAAAATATCATTAAAGGCCGCATGTAATCCATTTGAAATGACCTCTCTCTCTCAAATTTCATGTTACAATCAAATATAAAAAGTAACAATCTTTTTGAAAAATATCATTAAAGGCCGCATGTAATCCATTTGAAATGACACCCCCCCCCCCCTCTCTCTCTCTCATGTAATCCATTTGAAATGACCCTCTCTCTCTCTCTCAATTTCATGTTACAATCAAATATAAAAAGTAACAATCTTTTTGAAAAATATCATTAAAGGTTGCATGTAATCCATTTGAAATGACCCCTCTCTCTCTCTCTCACACACACACACACACACACAAATTTCATGTTACAATCAAATATAAAAAGTAACAATCTATTTGAAAAATATCATTAAAGGCCGCATGTAATCCATTTGCTTCATTTTTTTTACAATTAATTTTAAATGTTATATATTTGTGCCAACGTCGTGCTAATATAGATAATCATTAAAAAAATAAAAAATGATCTCTCTCTCTCTCTCTCTATATATATATCCATTTGTTTCAATTTTTATATATTTTTGTGAAAATGTGTTAGTGACAAATAATTTTGTAATTTAAAGTCTTTACCATAATTTGTATTTTAATATTTGAGTTCTAAATTAGTCACACAAAAATATCAAGAAAAAGATCCAACATGGTTTCTAGTTGTAAAGTGTTAATGAATGTCTTAAACACAAACACTAGAGTGGCTAGAAATCATAAATTGAATCATATTGAAAATAAAAAAATAAAAATGTTGATTTAGTTACTACAAAAAGATTGTTAATCCTAAGGTAGAAGATCAAACTTATCACTAACATCAAGGGAGATAAGTATTGCAAAATCAGAACAAACTCCTATGAATTTCAAAGTGGGCCTTTTCTCTCTCGTCTAGAAGGCCACATGGTGGGCTACTATTGGTCTTGATAAATCTAAATCTATGTGGCCTCTAATGTCATCATGACGTGGTAGTAAGGAGGACATGTGGCATGCAGATTTGGTATTTTCAAGGGTCCAAAGGGGGCATATTTGGGTGACATGTGTCACCACTCAAAAAGCGACACATGACAGAGTGATGACGTCACTAATCGGAGATCGACGTTTGCAATATGAGGCATGTTGTTACATCAAAGTTGAAACCCTGATTGCGATCTGTTGATCTCTGATACAGGGGCTGGTCCGTGGTCACATAAAGTGCTGAGGAACCAAGGGATAAGCACAAAGGATGATCGACAATCGCAAGTTTCAGGAGGATACACCAAGGACGTTGATATGAAATCGCCGATTTTACGACCTCCGATATTTGGCCAAGCACTCGGTCATATCGTTTGGTCATATGATGAGGAAATACTGAAAGGGATCAAAGAAAAAGGGGCTTAAAGAGATTGACGTTCGCAGTTTTACAAAGCCTGTCCAGTTTAAAGTTCCCGAACAGCCTGAGCTCCGATACAGTTGTATAACTGTTTCACAGGGGATGTATGGCTCCGATAGCATTCTGTAGGAAGTCTAGAGGGACAAATGAGTTGGCAACAGTGTTAAGGATATGTCATGGCCACTACACAACACCACTTTTAGGTTCTTGTAAGTGCAGAAGTGAAACTGTTGAGACCGAAAGTGACAGGGAACTCGTCGAGAGAACATGAGACATAATGTAGCAGAAGCGTGGTTGGACTAGAGGCCAAAAAAGAGAGTGGTGTGGAGATATTTTTACAGGACCATCATTTCAGTTCACTTGTTAATTCTGTTTTTTTGATTTTGATTGTTATTGTTATTTTGTTTTATTTCCAAGAAAAGTACCTTTCTATTGTGATAATTGGAGGCGACAGAGACTAAACGTCAAGACAGCTAGTCATGCCAACCGCTGGAAGCTCTGGCCTGAGATGTTTTGTAACTAATTCCCATGTTCTCCCTCTCCTTATAAAAGGAAGGAAGAAACATTTAGAAAAAGTTCTGAATCCTAACAATTAACTACATGTTATTTTTGAGACTATATGACTTCAAGACTTGCATCTTTCATAATATTAATGAAATGGTGGTGATTCCTACCTTCGTGTACTACAATATGTTATCTCTCTGTTCAAATTCCATTATGTTCATGTTTCCTCTCTGATTTCATGTAATTGTAGCTGCTAGAAATGTTTCATATGTTCTTACAGATTCATTTGTGTTGACTCATTAATGCACATGCTTGTATGGATCTTTGAGATTATATCTTTAAAATTGCGCTCCATGAATCATCGCACCCAATCCTCTTTCATCTACTATGTTTATCTTTAACTCAGATAAGTGTAGAATTCTTGATGTTTCAAGCTCTATATGATGAGTTATTATATCTCCTTCTCTTCTTTCATTTCTCTGCCAAAGCTGATTAAACTGTAGGTCCTAAAACTACTCGGCCTCCACTAATTTATACATATATTTCTGTGAGTTGTATATGTGAAAGAGTACCATAAATACATGGCTTATGTCCTTGGATGAATGAACCAACCCATGCTATTTATTATATATGTATATATATATATATATATATATATGTATATATATGTATATATATGTATATATATATATATATATATATATATATATATATATATATATATATATATATATATATATATATATATATATATATATATATATATATATATATATATATAGGTTCAAAATATATGTGATGTCTCCAATCTCCTGAGAATCGTATGAGACACACGAAAATCTAGATGTTCTAGGCATTGGTCTTGTAAGCAATCTGAGGTTGTCTCTGGAAGCAACAACATATTTTGGCACTGTTGCCAGGGAATTTATTGAAGGATTTTTCCCCTGGGATACGACAAGTTAAGCACTCTTTGTGTAGGTGAGAACAAACATTCGGATTGCATCCTCATCACCTTGGAAACTCCACAAATCTCATTATCATTTACCATCCTGGATTTTAAAAAGCTTCACACTCGCTTAGATACATCTCAGCAGAAAATCCCATCTGTATCTAACCCAGAGAAATTAATTTTTAGGAGAGTCTAGAAGGAGAAAACTCCTACTACCCATGCTACTATCTCATCATTCTTTGAAGCTTCCTCATCCAGCTCCCAACACGGTGTCATTCACTGCTCAGATCTTACTCCTAAGGTCCTTACATACCCTGCAGAAGATGATCTAGAGCATCGTGCCCCCAAATCAGAGATCAAAGAGGAAGAAATCTCAGTTACAACTCCTTTTGTTTCATTTCCTCCTCCTCCTGAGATTGAAAAAGGTAAAGCTATCCTCAATAATAGCAATATCCACTATACACTCAGTCACACTGCTCTCAGTCTAGTTACTCCAACCACTATGGTTTTGGCCCAAGTTCCTCTAGAAAATCTCAATCCCCCTCCATTAATCCAGATGGTTGTTCTAGGTTTCTTACTGAATAAATATGCCCCTCTTGATTTACCTCAACCCCTAAGTGCTATGCCTCAGGACTACCTAAATATTTTTCCTAGGTTCAATGGGGAAGACGAAAACACTGCATAGAGACACATTGAAACCTTCTGTGCTTTTGCTGAGAATCTAAATGTAGAAAAATTGGATGTGGTCTTGAGACTCTTTGTGTAATCCCTTGATGGAGAAGCCAAAAAATGGTTTAAAGGCATACCCAATGAATCCATCACCACCTAGGTAGAACTCGAAACTCTTTCACACAAAAGTGGGGTGAAAAGAGAGATCATGAGTATGTCCTCATAGAGTTCAATGCTATAAGGAAGAAGCCAGAAGAGGATATTTCAGAATTCATAAAAAGGTTCAATAAGCAGTATAATAACATGCCTATTAAGATAAAGCCTCCTCAAGTTGTTTCTCATGTAGTATTTGTGGGAGCCTTTGAGTCCGAATTTGGATTTACCCTAAGGGAGAGGAAGTCTCGTACTTTGGATCAACTCCAAGTTGATGCTCTTGAGGTGGAAGAAAATTTCACCTCGACAGGGAAGTCAAGAGGAAAGAATGAACCTAATGAGAAGAAAAAGGGGAAATAATAAACTTCCTCCTCTCGCCAAGCTAAAGAATTACCAGATTTGAAGTGGGAGGAAATGGATAAACTCATTAAAAGTTTATCTCATAAAGTGGTGAAACTTGAGCTTGAGAACAAGAGTCTCCTGAAACAAAATGCTCAAGGTAACAACCAAGGTTATAACCCACAATATAGAATATCATCGTTGCAAATACTTCAAAGGAAAAGAAAAGATCAACTCGATTAGATCCCTCCTCCTCTATATATAGAAGATGATCCAGATGAGCAACTACAGATACACACGAGATGCAGGGAAACTTGTATTCCTCCTTCTCTGAAGAGGAACAGGAAAACATGGCTCACCATGAGATGTGCCATGATAGAGAAGCAGTGGTAAATGAGGAAGACATAGAGGATTATTGTAAGCAATTTACGTATTTCATGCAAGCACAGCTACATCGAAGGTATGATCTCAGATCTTCAAAAAATAGGTCAAGGGAACCTGAACAACAAGAGGAAACTGCTCCCCAAGATATTCCCCTAGTGTTAAATAAAGGGAAAGGGAAGCTGAACCCTGACCCATCCAAAGTAAAAGTCTCCTTAAATAAGGAATGCAATAGCTCTGAGGAACATACAAAAGATAAGGAACTTGTTATGATAAAAACTACCGGTGATGAAGAAAGAGAGGTAGAGCTGGGAGGTGTAGAAAAGGGCCAGTATGCATTCAATCTTTAGAAGGAACTCGATAAGGTAAAAATACCTATTTCCCTAATCGAAATTCTAAAACAACCCATTTATAAAGCTCAAATCTCCTAGTTCATGCTTCCATCCACCTCAGTACAGACCCATGACTGTTTAAACCTTCAAGAAGAAAGATCAATGATTTTTTTTGGGCCTCATGTTGAAGAACTTGATTCTTCCATTGCACCCTTCTATGTGACCTTGGTAATTCATGACCTCTTATTGCATAACTATGTATTGGATTGTGGAGCCTTGCATAACCTCATGCCCTTAGCCGTGATGGAACAACTTGGCTTTCAGATCACCAGACCCTACAAGGACCTATACTCCTTTGACTCTAAGAGGGTCAAATGCTTGGGAATGATAAAAGATCTGGTGGTAAACCTGGCTCAGATCCATGTGAAGAGCATAGTGATGGACATAGTAGTGGCAGATATTCCCCTCGATTCGACATGCTCCTATTTAGGTCTTGGGGTTCCAAGGTGGGGGGCTCTATCAAATTATATCTAACTTATGCCACTATTCCCACTTTTGGAGGTGAAGAAAGGAGGTTGTACAAAGATTCCATATTTGTAAAAATTGTGACCCCAGCTGAAGGTTCTAAGAATTCTCCTGTGTATGGAAAAGAAAGTGACCTCTCCTGCCTATTGCTAGAAGAATATGAGACCATCTTAGAAGAAACACAAGTACATCCAATGATGCAGTTAGACGACCAACACACAGATAAAAAAAAAGTATGGAAAGTATACTTTGATGGAGCAAATACCAAAGAGGGAAATGGAGTAGGAGTATCATTGGTATCTCTTGAGGGCAACTTGATACCCCTCTCATTCAAGCTAGAGTTTGAGGCAACCAACAACATGGCAGAGTATGAAGCATTTCTCCTTGGGCTACAAACAATAAGGAATATTAATATTGAATGCTTAACTGTGCATGGAGACTCTGAGTTGATTGTAAAGAAAATCCGAAATCAGTGCCAGGCTAAACAACCTAGATTGAGGACTTACCAGAATGAAGTATAGGATTTAATTGATAACTTCTTCCTGGCCTTTAATATCCAATTTCTGCCAGAGAAGGAAACAGAATGGCTGATTCCCTTGCTGTAAAAACAAGCAATTTCAAATCTCCTCAAAATATGCTTCTCAGGTACGGAGTGGAGGTCGGACACAGACCCTCTATACCTGATAATGTCAAGCACTTGCAAGTATTCGAGGATGATGATAAGATCAAACGATTTATAGAAGTAGTTTGGTAGTTCACTAGCTCAACTATTGATCAACAAGAAGAAAAAGGGTCATATCAAGAACCAACTTCGTGGGAAGACACAGTGGCTGGACAAAAATTCTACAACTGGAAGGGAATACTATTCCTCTTATGCTAGTCCCACTGGAAATATTATTTAATAAGAATGATGTAGCCTCCAAATCAATGGCTCCAGAGATGGAGGAACAAGTAGAAGATTGCAATATCGGCTCATAAGATAAACCCCAGATGGTTAGACTATCAAAAGGAATCCCCTCACAATATAAACAAAGGTATTTAAATCTCTTAAAAATCTATAAGGATGTTTTTGCTTGGTCTTTAGAGGATTTAAAAGCATTTGATACTAACATCATGCAGCATAAGATTCCTTTAAAGAGTTGAATAAAACCATGCAAGCAGAAGCTCAGGTAGATTAATCCACTCTTACTACCCTCTATTGAAAAATAAGTGAGGAAACTTCTACAGGCTAAAATCATAGTGCCTTTAAGGTACTCGGAGTGGGTGGCCAACCTAGTCCTAGTCTGAAAAAAGAATGGAGAAATAAGGTTATGTGTAGATTTTCGTAACCTTAACAGGGCATCTTTGAAATAAAATTACCCACTACCAACCAAGTGGCAGTCCACCCTGATGATCAAAAGAAGACTGCTTTCACCACCCCTTGGGGAACTTTCATGTATGCTCGCATTCCTTTCAGTCTTATTAATGCAAGGGCCACCTTTTAGAGAGTTATGGATATAACTTTTGTAGGAGAGCAAGACAAGTTCGTAGGGGTGTATTTGGACGATATCACAGTCTTCTCTAAGAATGATGAAGAACACATCCTCCACTTGAATCTCACCTTTGAGAAATGCACGAGGTATGGGCTATCTTTAAATCCCAAGAAGTCTTAGTTTGCCTTGAGTGAGGGGAAGCTACTAGGACACATAGTAGCACAAGGAGTGAAAATTGATCCTAAGCGAGTCAAAGCTATCAGTCACATTCCTTTACCTAGAATTAAGAAAGAGGTTCAAGTCTTTTTGGGGAGAATCAATTTCTTGAGAAGGTTCATACCCAACTATGCAGAAATAGTGAAGGGAATTACAGATATGCTAAAAAAAGAAAATGAAGTCAAATGGAGCCTCCCGAGATTCTTTTACTAGAATTAAAGAAGCTTTTGTTGAAGCACCAGTAATAGTCAGCCCTGAATACTCAACACCTTTCTATATCTTTTCTTTTTCTTCTCTGCATACTATTGTCGCAGTTCTACTACATAAGAATACAAATGGTTATGAACAACCCATCGACTTCTTTAGCTAAGTCTTGAGGGATGCTGAGCTGAAATATAACATATTGGAGAAACATGCCTATGCTCTAGTCAAAAGCTTTGAAGGCATTTTGAGTGTATGTGCTACAATCAGAAATCACAACATTTGTCCCAACGATAACAGTCAACGCCATCCTTGTGCAAGGAGTCAGTGAATGAAAAAGGGGTAGGTGGATAGAAAAGATACAGGAATATGAGTTAGACATAAAGCCTAGTAAGCTCATAAAAGGCCAGGGGTCAGCCAAGATTTTATCAGAATCTAACTACCAAGCTTTGGGAATAAACTTGATAACAGAGGAAGACAGAACAAAACTTCAACATAATGGGATTAAAACAACAGAGCAAAAGATCTATGCTAAATATGAGGGATCACCCTGGTATAAGAATATCATCCATTATCTCTTATTCCTGAGGTGCCCACTAGGGCTGGATAAATCCAAATACAGGACGTTGAGACTGCAAGCTCAAAAGTATATCATATCCAATGGTCAACTCTACTGGAAAGACCTAGTGGGAGTTTTGTTGTTATGTTTGGTAGAAGGTGAAACTCATAAAGTGATTGAGGAATTTCATGGAGGAGTTTGTGGAGGTCATTACAGCTGGAAGACCACAACTCACAAAATCCTCAAGGCAGGATTCTACTGGCCTACACTATTTGGAAATGTGCATTTACAAGTCAGGTCATGTCAGAAGTGCCAAGTCTTTGCTGAGAGACAAAAACTTTCTCCTCTTCCCTTGATCCTAGTGCATGTGGAAGAACCCTTTAGACAGTGGGGACTAGACTTCATAGGAGAGATAAACCCACCTTCCAATGGCCAACATAAGTGGATATTAACGACCACGGATTATTTCACCAAGTCGATAGAGTCCATCCCAGCCAAAAACACTACAGGCTCAGTGGTAATTAAGTTTATGGAGGAAAACATATTATTGTGTTTTGGTTGCCCTACACTGACAATGCTTAAGTCTTCAATTCTGCAAAATTCATCAGCTTCTATCAGAAATTCAATATCATCGTCGGGCACTCCACTACCTACTATCCTCAAGGAAATGGTTTATCTGAGTCCTCAAACAAAACTATGGTGAGAGTGCTGAAGAAGACCATCACCGAAAGTCAGAGGAATTGGGACACCCAATTGAAGTTTTCACTCTGGGCTAACTGAGTGGCTCCTAAATGTTCCACTAGAAAATCACCTTTCGAGCTAGTGTATGGTAAGGTTGTAGTCTTCCCAATCCAATTAGTAATGCCAGTGACGAAGTTACTACAAGAAGCTAAGGAGGAGCCAAGTGCTTTGACGCGAAGGATAAACCGACTGGTTCAACTTCATGAAAACAGGGAACATATGGGGGATAAATTGGCAAATTACCAACATAAGATGAAATCCATGTTTGACAAAAAGGCTAAGGATAGACCTCTTCAACTAGGATATTTAGTTCTCCAATGGGACGCTTGACGGGAAGAAAAAGGTAAACACGAAAAATTTGATTCAATTTGGTTTGACCCTTCCAAACTTTCAAAGGAAAAAGGAAATAATACGTACTTACTCGAAAATTTGGAAGGTGAATCATTGGAGCTGCCAGTAAATTGTCTGTTCCTCAAACTCTATTTCCAAATTTAAAGGTACCTATCTTGCACTCATTGTAAATACCAGTGTGTACATTGTAATTATCATATGAAATTTCTAGTTTTATGTTTAAATTTTCACTTTCACAAAATTTTCACTTGTTTATAAAGACTCCATGCCCAAAAAGGAGAATTTCACAGAATGCAGGTTCTTGACACATTGCAATCCAATACCCTATCCCCAGATGGAGCCAATGTTGTCACCTTTTGCAAAAAGAGTTCCAGTTGTACAAAGAGGGAAAAATAACAGAGACGTTTGGAGCTAGCCTCCAATTCCACAGAAGCAGTCAAAACTAAATTAGACCCTCTCCATTGGAAAGTGCTCTGAAGCAGGTTTCCAACAGTATATAGAACTCCCCATATGGAATCCAGAATCAAAAGTTAGAGCATATTGAAGGTTACCTTTTAAAATCAGAAAACAAGGAGAAAATGCCTAAGTGTAAAACCTTGGGTCTCAACATATCGACGATCCTGCAAATTGGAAGTCCTGACATATCAGAGGTCCCACACATCGGAGGTCTAGAGCTATATCGGCATACTAGCGATCCCGCAAATCGGAAGTCCCATCATATCGAAAATCCCACACATCAGAGTTCTAGAGCGATATCGACATATCGACGATCAAGGGTCCATGGTGGATAGTATATCGACATATCGGCGATCACACTTAGAGAAGCATGGAATATCGGCTCATCGCATGTCAGATGCCCGATAAATCTGAGATCCTGTAACGACGGACTCACATATCGGTGAGGTCATAGTAAACTTGTGATCAGTGATCGCCAATATTGGCGATCACATATCAGAGGTCCAAGGTATAGCGAAATCAATGATCAACGATCGCAACAATGCTGAGCATGTCAAAAATATATAATCGGGGGGTCATGTACATAGTGCAATCGATAGTCGATGACCATGTCGTATCGCATATCGGCGATCGACATTTTCAAAAGTGTCAATCCTAATGGAATTGTGATGTGTGATATACAATAACGTTGTTAGTGTTAAAATGTCAGGAAAGGCCGAAAATGATTTACAAAGGATTTCAGCGAAAAACCAAGGGCAGGTGGGCCTTTTATCTCTCCTCTAGAAATCCACGTGGGGGAATACTATTTGTCCCAATAAATCCACGTCGCATTTGACGTCATCATGATGTGGTAGTATAGAGGACACATGGCATGCATATTTGGCATTTTCAAGGGTCCAAAGGGGGCATATCCGAGTGACACGTGTCACCACTCAGAAAGCGACACGTGGCAGAGTGATAATCGAAGATCAGTGTTCACAGGATGAGGCATGTTGTTACATCAAAGTTGAAACCCTAATTTCGATCCGCTAATAAAGGGTCTCCAATACTAGGGTTGGCCCGCGGTCACATAAAAGCCAAGGAACAAAGCGCTAAGCACAAAGGATGATTGACGATCACATGTTTTAGGAGGATGCAACAAGCACGTTGATAGGAAATCGCCGATTTTCCGACCTCCGATATTTAGCCAAGATCTCGATCATAGCCTCCGGTCATGTGATGAAGAAATGCCGAAAGGGATAAAAGCAAAAGGAGCTTAAAGAGATCGACGTTCATAGTTTTAGAAAGCCTATCCAGTTTAAAGTTCTCGAACAACCTCAGCTCCGATACAACTATAGAATTGTTTCACATGTATGGCTTCGATAGTTTTCTGTAGGAAATCTAGAGGGACAGATGAGTTGGCATTAGCTTTCAGGATATGTCATGGCCACTACGCAGAACCACTTTCTGGTTCCTGTAAGTGCAGAAGTGAAACTATTGAGACAAAAAGTGACAGGGAACTAGTCGAGAGAGCATGAGGCATAATGTAGTAGAAGCATGGTTGGACTAGAGGCCAGCAAAGAGAGTGGTGTAGAGATATTTTTAGAGGACCATCATTTAGTTCACTTATTAATTTTGTTTTGTTGATTTTGATTGTTATTGTTCTTTTGTTTTATTTCTAAGAAAAGTAGCTTTCTATTGTAATAATTGGGGCTTGACCCAGGTTCAGAAGTGATTTAGCCAAACAAACCCCGTACTACCGACCCTTTCGGCAACAGTCCGCGGAGCGAGGCCTGAAGTCTCACCCGAGGTAGTAGGGGAGGGTGCTCGAACCAGGTTTCCGCATCCTTGGGATGTCTTGATGTGGTTTGGATGGGGTTGCGAACTGTTTGTTCCCTCGCACTACTCTGTACTGCTATCAGGCTTCCGCGTAGATCCACACCGATGCACTTATTATTAATGATTTTATTATAGATCTAATCTACTTCTTAAAGTCTTTAAGAAAACATTTAACAGTAATAACCAAGGCGCGCAATCATCAATATGCATAAACTCAGAGCATAAGCAAACAAATATATTCGCGATAAAGCACACAACTGATTCAGAAACTCTTAGCTTTATTTATCTTTTGTCAATACAACCAGATCTGCCCTGTGCACTCAATTATAGGGGTCCGCGCACATAGTTTCGGACTCTACCAGGCCTTTGCGCACACAGCTGCAGAGCCTCTATCTATCTACCAAAACCCTTGACTCGAACTTACAGATGCAGAGAGAATATTTCCTTCATAAACCCATAACATTAAGATCCTGTTACACTAAAATTTGTCACCATGACTATTTGCAGTCAGTATGGCTCCATCAATTGTCATACTGTCCTCCTTGGCAAGTCTTATACCTCTGCTCCTCATGTCAAACTCCAAGAAAGAGAGAAAGTCTTTAAAAAGTCAATATAACTCTGGTTACACAGTTTCTCTTACCCTTACCTGCGTGTACACACCTCAAGTTCAAAATACCTGCGTACTTGTACGCTCTGTCTGTAAAGGGGTGGGTGCGTACTCCTATAAAGGTCAAAAGGCGCAAGTTTTACTTCAAAAAAGTTACTTGTGGTCGAATCTAGAGCATTCTAGAAGATGGTTTGACGTGGATTGAGCGCCTCCAGATGGTTCATGCATCCCAATGAAAGAGGAACTTATCCCATCAAGAGGGGAGCTATCCCATTGAAAGAGGGGCTTATCCCATTGATGGTGGACCTGATTAACTTCCTCCAAAGCACTATAAATACAGGAATTGGGCCTGAGGGAGGGGGGGTTGAAAGCTGAACATTCCTAAGGGTAGATGCTGCTGAAATTAGGACTCCCTTATAGAGCTTGAGAGGAGAGATTCCAATCCTTTCTTAGCTTCATTTGGAAGTGGGTGAGCTGATCAAAGTAGAGGAGAACTCTTGCTGGACCCTGGGAGGGACCTGCACAACACCAAGGCACTGGTTGTAATGGTTTCTTTTGTTTCCAATTAATACAATTAAGTTCATTTTTCTCAACAAGTTGTTATATATAATTTGTTTCATAAACTCCTTGGTCTTTATGATGAATATGTTTTATTATATGAGTTATTCAGGTGCTATGTAATCGTTTGCTTGTTAGTGAATGCAGGCTTCAAGGAGAAGGAACTCATCTGGATCGGAGAGGCTTGGCTGCTACAAACAATGTTGGACTAAAGGTATGCGTTAAACACCTGGTTGCTTTTATTTTAAATGCATATTTAGGGAAAGATAGTGCTTGATTGTTTTGTTTGTCACTAGAAAGCCTTAGCTTCTAGGGAGGTCGGTTTTGTCCGCAAAATTGACTCTTTCCGCATGACAAAATGGCGACCATACTGGGGACTTGATTGTTTTCTTTGTCTATACTTTGACCTGAGAAACTGTATTTTCTGTTTCTGTTTTTGACTTGATGATTGTGGGATTGGGTGAATTTAATTAATTTTGAGTTAGTTTTCATTTTTCATAGTTTTGGGCGAGGTACGCACCCTCTGAGTTAAGCACAGTGTGTACTAGTACGCACTTTTGCTTTGTGCACAAAGCGTAGACGCACCTGTGTAAACAGGTTGCCTGCGTACCCTGTCAAAAATTTGAAAAATTTTAAATTTTTCTCTTTTTTATTAGTTTAGAATTTGTTTATAGGTTTTAGCCATTTCCCAGACCTGCTTGTTCCCTGTCAAAAACTTTCCTTGGTTAATTTCATTGGCATTCCTGCTCTAAGCTTTTATCAATTGGGTGTTTTGAGTCTCTTTTTGAGAAATTCTTGATTTGTTTTCCTTTGGTCATTACTTGGAGGTTTCTCTCAGTCCTTTCACAATTTTGCATCTTTTTGTTTTTGTTTTTGCAAAAAAATTTCCCCATCATTCGCCGGGGGGGCTAAATTGTGTATGAGTATTAATCGCCTTTGAGTGTTTTTATTTTTTGATCTTTGGAACTCTCACCCAATTTTCTCGACTTGCACTTGATTGGTTCTTAGATTACATTAGAATCATCTTGTGTTTGAGAATTCTCTTGCATAGATCACATTTGCATAATTAGAATTCTCATTTTCAGAATATGAATGAAAAATGTGCATAGATTACATTTGCATACTTTTCAAGTGAATTGTGCATAGATTACAATTGCATAGTTTACATTCTGAAAAATCAATTGTAGATTTAGATCAGTTTTCTTTGATTTGAATTTACACAAAAAAAAAAAAAAAAAAAAAAAACTATTTTGGAATTGATTTGCATTAGTTTTTCTTAATGAAATTAGTGCATTAGAGAATTTGTTATATTTTCTCTTAGTGATCAATTTCTTGCATTGTTGGAAGTGAATGGAAACTCTCTCCTTACCTTAGTTAGGATTCATCGAATTGAAAAGATTACATTATCATATTCGATTGCATTCAGTTTTGAGTCGGGTCATATCACCATTGGTTTCGTATCCATTTACCCATTTGAGTAATAACAGCCTTAATAACACATCACTTAATTAAAATTCATCTAGTAATATTTTTATTTTCTAGGGCTCTCATACACCAACATAGCTTAGGCTAGTGTCTTGGAGTAGGGAGTAATTAGCTCTCCAAGACAGTAAAACAAACAAGTAGTTGTATCTTGTGGTAGGAAGAAATCCAATTGTTGCATTTATACTCTGGGAAAGCTCCTCTTAAAGGAGAAGCATGAGATCGTGTCCGAACCAGTGAGGGAATCAATCCTCCTTCATTGGGAACGACGCCAGATATGCACGTACTACAAACGGTAAACCTCGGATTAACCATTGTCGAGGAGCCTGGGGTCACTTGTTGGTAAACCTTGGATTATGTCAAGGAGCCTTCAAGGGGATTGAGCTTGCTACTCTGCCCTTGCGTGTGTATCGGATCGTAGACTGTTCCCCCAGGTATATTTGTTGCTGTTGGTGACCTTAGTGACCATATTCTTTAGGATTCTTCCTAAGGTGACAGTGGTGGGAAGATCCCACTGTACCTGGAGCAGACGTCGGCTAGACTCACTTGGATTTTCTGGGGGGTTCACTTCACTCGAGACAGTTAAAGTGGAGGAACTTGGTCCAGTCTATTCATTAAGCAGGTTGTCGGGGTAGCTGTTCCAACCGCCATTTCTGTATTGAATTCTGCGAGGTTGGATTTCATCACCAACTAGTGTTTTCGGTACGGAAAGTTACTGTTTGTGTGTGGTTTGACTCCTAGATTTGATAGTGCGTGTTAATTTGTTTGTTTTTACTTTTAGAGACCATAGGTGTGAATTGTGAATTTTAATTGTTAGGTGTGAATTGTGAATTGTTAATTTTAGTTTTAAAATTGTTAATAAAATTCACTGAAGTTGAATATAATGGCAAATGTTCCAGAATTTACCAACCAAGGAATCCCTCTTGACGAGAATCCTAGTACTTTTCCTTACTTTGGAAATGTTGGTCTGCCTTACATGGCTACTTTTTCATTACCTGGATTTACAATAGGATTACCGATATGGTTATTTTCAACTTCGTTGGCCCCAAATACTCCAATTGTTCCACCTCAACCAAATGCTTCACCTCAACAGAGTTCACCATCTCAACATCACCAACCTTCTGTTGACCCTTTACCTTCTTCGCCTAATTTTTCTTCCTCCATTTCTTCCTCTTCGCTTGGTAAAAGCCTTGGTGCTAGTAAACAGGTGGCTAAGAAGAAGAAGAAAGGGAAGAAGAAGAAGAAGAAGAAGAAGAAGCAAGATAAGAAAGAAGTCATCCAACCAACCACGACTGTAAGTGTTAGTTGTGTTGAGGAAAACTTCGACATGCATCGTAAACCCAAATACCCTTGCAGGCTTTGTAAGGGTGACCACTTCCTTATCAATTGTCCTGGTATTCCAAAGGTCTTGGAAGTATGGTCAAAAAAATCTCATCAACTTTCCATTGATCCATCAACCAGTGATAGTCAGGTTCCTGGGAAAAAGGGTAAAGTTAGGTTTCCTTGTAAGTTATGCAAAGGGAGTCATCAAACTCACATTTTCCCTCACATGGATGAAGCCTCAACATTGTTGGAAAACCTTACTGTTCCACAGCAAGAATTTCCAACTGGTTACCGTAAAATTTCTCCCAACCTACCGTCAACTAACGGAGTGATTGATCTAATTTCAAGTACAGTCGATCACACTCTTCCATTGGAGAGTGAAACTCATGTCACTCAGGTTGATGATCCATTAGTTGATCAAGTGGTCGATTCAATTTCACATTCGGTCGATCCCACTTTCCCTTTAGAGAGTGAACTTCATACTGCTCAGGTTCTTTTTGTTACATCAGATTCCTCTACGCCGGGGGGCATTTCACCTGTTTCTATGGAACCCCCTCCAAGTACTGAAGTCTTTTCCTTTGATTGGAATAGACTGACAGAACCTCGTCTTCCTTCCTCCATCCCTTTCCAAATCATTGTCAAGGATGGTGGTAGGGACATGCATCGCACACAGGTAGATGAAGGTGCTTCTGTTAGTATTTTATCCTCAACTGCTTGGAAAGCTTTGGGTTCCCTTCAGCTTGTGCCTATTACGCAGAATCTAAAAGCTTTTAACAGAACCATTAGTGAACCTTTAGGGATCCTTCCTAAGTTTTCTATTACCTTGGAAGGTAAAACTGTCTGTATTGATCTTATGGTAGTTCGAGGTCCCTTGGATTTCAATTTACTCCTTGGGCGAGACTATGTTTATGCAATGAAAGCTGTCGTATCGACACTCTTTCGCGTGATGTCTTTCCCTCACAATGGCAGTATTGTGACTGTAGACTAGCTTTCATTCCCTAGTCTTGTTTCAACTACCAATAATATGACACCCCTAAATGTTCCTGATTCTAAAGTGGTATCTACCCTGCCACGGGTTAATTATGTGGCAACTGGTCCCATGTTTTCAGTTACCGATGTAAGTGAGCCTCTCACTGTTTGCTCATCTTCCTTTGATTTAGATCCGGTAATTGACATGGAAAACTCTATGGGATTACTTGAACACGATGTTCTTATCCCTTTTGAGTCCCTTGACATGTGTTCCTTCCAGAGAAGTATTCTTCCTTCTGATGAAGACCTCTTGGAAGCCATGATCAAGGTGTGTCCATTGACATGTCTTTCTTCCAGTTGGAAGCCATGATCAATGTTGTGAGGAAAGTTCCTTTTACTGTGTCAACCTCGTTAAAAAATGAATCAGTGTGTGCGAGGATAGTTTTTTCCTGTATCAACCTCGTTAAAAAATGAAACAGGCTGCCATGAGGACAGTTCTTTTCCTGTGTCAACCTCGTTAAAAAATGAATCAGTTGGTCAGAGGATAGTTCCTGTTACTGAGTCAACCTCGCTAAAAAATGAATCAGGTTTGAGGATAGTTCCTGTTACTGAGTCAACCTCATTAAAAAATGAATCAGGTAGATTGTAGGTTATATAGGTAGATTGTAGAGAGTAGTTATGAGCATAGTTCCTTATCTTGTGTCAAGCTCGTTTAAAAAATGAAACAAGGGCTTTGAGGATAGTTCTTTTCTTGTGTCAACCTCACTAAAAAATGAAACAACTCCCACGAAGTCTTTCCAAGATTTCGAAAGTAAGCCTTCATTTCATCCACCTGGTTGAATGCAATGAAGCTTGGGGGGCATGTACCTTGATTTGCGTCATTATGCTGGGGGCATGTGAACTTATGACAAGCATAGTTTTTCGTTTCAAGCTTGCATAAACATGAAACTGAATCCGAGCATAGTTCTTTTCATGTGTCAAGCTCATTAAAAAATGAAACAAATCCTCCTTCAGTTTTGAGTCGAGTGTTTGGCTAGATCTCATAAATGTCAAGTTGTATATTTAGGTTAGTTATTTCAGTTTTTTGCATAATTTTCTTACAGTTTTAGGTCGAGTCTTTCAAATGATCTCGTACATGAACCTTCATTCCATCCAGCTTGTACTTAGTTGAATGAAATGAAGCTGGGGGGCATGCGCTCTAGCAATTATGCTTAGGGGGCATCAAGCACAGTTTTCTCTCTGTTTCAAGCTTGTGTAAAAATGAAACTACTTTGAAGCATAGTTTTTCTCTGTTTCAAGCTTTTGTAAAAATGAAACCTATCTCGACTCAATTTCGGTTATTTTCAAGACTCGTTAAACTCATGAAAATCCCGAGATTATTTTGCTATCTTTCATTCTCGTAAAACAAATGAAAATGCCGAGTTCTTTCCGTCTTTTCCTGCTCGTAAATTAAATTGAAAGTCGGCCATATGAGTACATTTTTATCATTTTTTCGAACTCATTAAAACTTACGAGAAAATGAAAACCATGAGTACATTTTTATCATTTTTTCGAACTCGTTAAAACTTACGAAAAAGTGAAACCTCAGAGTCATCTTTAAGCCCTTTTCTGACTCCTAAAACATGAAAAGATTGCCGAGCGTTTCTTTTACACTCGTTAAAACGGAATTAAAAGACGGTCTTCTTACAACCCTTTTCTGACCGAAAAAACATGAAAAGATTGCCGGATTTTTGTCGTTTCAAATTCGATATTGGAAATAAAACGACGTGTCCTTGATCGATTTTTACTTTTCAGATCAGAGACACTAATCATGAAAGTACTCCTTGGTCGTAAAGATCAAGCGGTTCTCTCAAGTATTATTTTATACTTTTTCGGGCTTGGGAGACACAAATTTACGAAAAAGGTCAACCCTGGAGTCTTCTTAAGTTTTTTCAGACTCTCTAAAATTGAAAAACGTCGAGTTTCTCCTATACTGGACTCGTTAAAATTTCATAGTAAAGGACCTGTTCGATTGCAAACAGGAACGGACCACTCCTTCTTAGGGTTCGAATCTAAACTAAGTTGGACTCATCCGAAGGATGAGCTTATAATCAAGAAAATGTTATCCTCCTCAAGCTTGTAAAAAATAAAGAGGTACTTGCCAGAAATGGTGGGGGAAAAGAGAGAAAAATGAGCCTATTTGTTATCCTTTGCCTCAGAAAAAAAAAAAACCTTATCACCACTCTTGAACACGACACTTTTCATTCACCTGGGTTGGGGAATCCTTTGCCTAATAGTTGATCAAACCACATTGAAAGTCTTCAGCCGGTTTCTGGGTATTAACTTTGGGTCAATTGTCACCAAGCCATCTGTTGTTTCGTTATGTGTTCAAGAGGTCACTGCAAATAAACCATTCATCTGTAAAATATCTGTCATCCATCTTGACCATCCCTGAGTCAGTCCTTACAGCTACATTTCTTCAACTTGAACTATGATTTCATGTTGTGGGCTTGCCTACGACGGATTGCTTTCTATCGACATCAACACATTATCTAGAAAGATGATCTAGGAATCGTCAGTACCTTGAAATCTGCATGCCTCAATGGCAGGTTTCTCGCCTTTGACGACGGTTTACATCATTGACTTTCGATCGAAGGATTCCGTGACATGTTCGACATCAACACATCTACTCACATCTCATGGATTGTACTGGGTACTTTGAGAACTATTGACATCACTGGTGGTCTCTCTCACACTTGTTAACAGTTTACATCATCGACTGGTAATCAAGTGGTTTCTACCATGTTCGACATCAACTCATTTATTCGCATGGATAGAATCGTACTATTTCGGGAAGCGGAAATGAAGACCCTGGATCTAGTTTGCACCATCCAGGCTGCGAGGAGTTTTGTATTCATTATATAGTAGACTAATCATAAACAGATGGCTGTGTCCATACTGTGTCTACATGATTCTATGATTATGATGTACTGCGAAATCATTCCTATATCAGAGCAGTAGTTAGTTTGTTAGTTAAAGTTTTTGATCTGAGTATGGGAATGCCTACCTCAGCGATGATATGATCTCATATATGTATTTTGTGTTGAATATTTGCAGGTTCCAACTGGGCTCTCCACAAGATAATCCTTGAAATGATAAAGTGCTTCACCCTTCCTAGATGATATGAAACCCTAATCTACTACAGGCTTCGCACTTTAGGGGGCAATCTGTTACACTAAAATTTGTCACCATGACTATTTGCAGTCAGTATGGCTCCATCAATTGTCATACTATCCTCCTTGGCAAGTCTTATACCTCTGCTCCTCATGTCAAACTCCAAGAAAGAGAGAAAGTCTTTAAAAAGTCAATATAACTCTGGTTACGCAGTTTCTCTTACCCTTACCTGCGTGTATGCACCTCAAGTTCAAAATACCTGCGTACTTGTACGCTCTGTCTGTAAAGGGGTGGGTGCGTACTCCTGTAAAGGTCAAAAGGCGCAAGTTTTACTTCAAAAAAGTTACTTGTGGCCGAATCTAGAGCATTCTAGAAGATGGTTTGACGTGGATTGAGCGCCTCCAGATGGTTCATGCATCCCAATGAAAGAGGAACTTATCCCATTAAGAGGGGAGCTATCCCATTGAAAGAGGGGCGTATCCCATTGATGGTGGACCTGATTAACTTCCTCCAAAGCACTATAAATACAGGCATTGGGCCTGAGGGAGGGGGGGTTGAAAGCTGAACATTCCTAAGGGTAGATGCTGCTGAAATTAGGACTCCCTTATAGAGCTTGAGAGGAGAGATTCCAATCCTTTCTTAGCTTCATTTGGAAGTGGGTGAGCTGATCAAAGTAGAGGAGAACTCTTGCTGGACCCTGGGAGGGACCTGCACAACACCAAGGCACTGGTTGTAATGGTTTCTTTTGTTTCCAATTAATACAATTAAGTTCATTTTTCTCAACAAGTTGTTATATATAATTTGTTTCATAAACTCCTTGGTCTTTATGATGAATATGTTTTATTATATGAGTTATTCAGGTGCTATGTAATCGTTTGCTTGTTAGTGAATGCAGGCTTCAAGGAGAAGGAGCTCATCTGGATCGGAGAGGCTTGGCTGCTACAAACAACGTTGGACTAAAGGTATGCCTTAAACACCTGGTTGCTTTTATTTTAAATGCATATTTAGGGAAAGATAGTGCTTGATTGTTTTGTTTGTCATTAGAAAGCCTTAGCTTCTAGGGAGGTCGGTTTTGTCCGCAAAATTGACTCTTTCCGCATGACAGATCCAAAACAAAAACTGCCTTCTAACCTTAGAGCCTTGCTCTATTTATACATTCCCGTGGTCCGCGGACCATGGACAGGCCGACTCACTTTCTATTTTCTTACATTTTTTTCGGGCGTACAACCCTTTGACTTGACTCATTACAATTCACGCTCCATGCACCTCGCGGAACCTTTTACCATACTATTACCCAAAATTTTGGACTTTAAGCCCCAAAACCATTACGCGAGGCCTCTGCTACCCAACAGGCCCCCAACATAGTCATCATGACTCGTCCTGAGTCACTCGGCTGGTGCAGCAATCTTCGCATGAAGGTCATTCAGCAACTTCTGCGCTTCTCTTACACTCGCAACAAATTCTTCTGCCATCTGCTGTACCGGTTATGTTAGCGCTTGAAATTTCACCTCAGGCTGAGAAAGGTAAACCTCAAGGCAACATCAAACCATTTAGCCTCGTAGCTAGCCCTACGGGGCAGGAGAAGGCTCTCTCTGGTCTATCTCGGTAAAATCTTCAATAGATGAGATGAAAAATAAGGTAACACTGATATTAGGCTAGTAAACTGATCAAAAGGGTTGATTTGGGGTTTTTTGGGTTTTTGGTGGCAAATTGAGGAGAGGGCAATTTTGGGTGCGGGGATTGGACACAGTTTCTGCAGGGGGTTCTTTGGGGCGAGGTAGGAGACAGTATTGATGCCTTTGATTGAGGTGGATGGTCAGGAATGAAAGGTGAAGAGCTAAAGAAATCAAACAATAACTTTGAATTCTCTTTAGACAGTAGAAAACATTGAAATTAAACAAACTTAAAAGCAGAGCATGGCAGGCATGAATTCTTACTTTAACACTTCATTTGTTTAATGTGCAGAAATAAAAGAAAGGAAATGAGTCACATAACAAGCTTACAAGTACATTGAGAAACACACCATCAACACATGAGTCCACAAGAATCCCAAAGAGGACTGCAAAACCCTGGTCTTCCTTAGCCAAAAATTGCAGAGATATAGTGAATAATACAATGATAGCTTCTCCCTCAAGAGTCCAACTTCCAACCTATGAAAATGATTAAGAAAATACATAATATAGGCAAGCCAACCTCTTCCCTTGCCTCTAGGGGTCGAGCTCATCCTTCTAGGAGCTGTTTCAACTAATTCTAAACTGAGCACTAAAATCTAGGCAGTCAAAACAACTTGCCTCTATAAACTTGGAAACCAATTCATTCATTTAATTTTCACCCTTTTCATGAATGAATCTTCTAGAAGAGGTACATAAGAGTAAAATTATCATAAAAGTACAATAATTACATCAAAGAGCCTAATAATCCACCCCAAAAAGTCAAACAGGGTCAAACAAAGTTTTTCTGAGCTGTACACTGAAAATTGGAGAAGTTTGCCTGACGGGTCGCGCGCCTTTGGGACCATATTTGGGGCACTTTCCAGTGTCAAAATTGAGAAAGAGTAGGCTTGTTGGAAAGGTCTGTGAGTCTACGCTCCAACCCAACTAGAATTTTTGAATTTGGTGGTCATTTGCCCCTCCAAAATTGCAATCTCCCAAGACTGCTTTCTGCAACTCAAAAATGTGGCAGAAAGTCATTTTTTGCTTGTTTTTTGACTTTCTGGAGGCCTAAAACTTCATAAAATCTCAAGTCCATTGATGATCATATGTAAATTCTCATGAAAAATCTGGAAATGCTGAGTTTTTGAAAAATGGAGTTGCCATGATGAAGGGTCGCGCGGGGGGTGAGACCCGTTAATGGAGAAAACCTGTGTTTAGCATAAAAAATTCACAAATGACAAAATTTTCTCCAAATTTCTTGAAATTTGGGCTGGGAGTCCCCAATCAAGTACCATGCTCAGTCAAAGAGGCTTTGGCCAAAATTTCGAGTGGATCGGGCGTTTTCCTTCGTTTTTGTGCTTTGGCCAACCGTCCTTGGAGCACCTTCGTTCTCGCCGGTATTTTTGACATTTCTTTAAAACCATGACACCTGTGCAAAAAGTGAAGGAGGTTTTTCTTCCTTGGCATGTTGTGGACAAAACCCTCTCTCAGTTTTCCAAAATTCATCTTTTATTGCTCTGGAACATCATTTGAGTGTGACTTGTCCCGATGTGTGAAACAAGGAATTTTGTCGAAATGGAGCGAAATGAAGGGAATAGGGGTTTTCTAAATTCTTGGGGAAATTTTTGGAAGTAGGGAGGGATGTTAGGAAGCAGGGGAAAGTTGAATCTCAGAGATTGAGTGAGGGGAAGGGGTCCAAAAGGGAAAAACACAGGCCCAACCTAGAAAATTGCCAAGTTGTAGCTAGAAACTAGGGTTTGTGCAAAAATGAGGAATTTGGCGGATCTAAGGGATGGGAAGTGTTTGATAAGGTACTTTAACATCAGGAAACAAGTTTTGCCGGTGATTTGACCATCCAAGAGAAATTGCCTTCAAAACCCTAGGAGAGGGAAATGACCTTGCCTAGGCACAACTGAAGCATGAATAAGGTGTAACATGACCCAATGGAACCTAATATGATGATAGCAACCCTATGAATGATGATGGACTCAGCTGAATGATAACATGGACCGGCATTTGGAAAACTTTGGAAGGAGTGAAAAGAAACCCTAGATCTAATGCCTAGTGACCAAATTTTGCTTGAAAACTCTTTGAAATGACAAAATTTGACCTTGACACTCTGAGACCACTTTGTAAGAGCATATTTGATCACGGAGGAAGGCTGGAAAGACTGACACTAACAGGTTATACGCGAGCCACTGATGCATCCATAGCAGTTTCAGGTGCTTGTCCATGTTCATATAGTGCCTGCATGTGTTCTAACTTTCCCTCAATGTTGGTGGAGACTGCGAATGCCTCATCAAGCCAAGGCTGTATGCGTTTTTTAAGCACAGCTTCCTTTTGTCAAGCGGCGTCAACTTGTGCCTTGAGAACCTGGGCCTCCCTCATTCTGGCCAATCCCTGTGTGATGATGACGGTGCCTGCTGGTAATACTAAAGTGTTCATAGTGGAGGCGTGCACCATCTACTCCGCTACGGTTATACCTTCCGCGAGGGTCTGAAACATCCCTCTTAGGGTTCTCACCTGTAACGCCTGCAACTATGCCCTTATCTCCCCCAACACAGTTGTCTGCTCTGTCATCAGCTCCTGCAGAGCACCTGGAGTGACATCACGTGCCAATTCACTGCTGTCCAGAAAGCATTTCTCCAATGTATTTGCTATCTTTGACTTTTTGCGTGTATGTGGCGACTCCTTGATGCGCGGCCTCTTGGCTTGGGTCAATTTTGTGGGAAGGTCCATGTGTGCTTGTGTCTCTGGTTCCCTCTGCATGTCCTGTTCCGAGGACACTTCTTGATCTTTCTTGATCTCCTCGGCTATTACTTCCTTGGTTGCCTCCTGCTGCGAAGTTACCTTTTGTCCCTGACGTGTCCTTTCCACCATTTTAGTGACTCGTAGCTGGATTTCCTTCTTTCGTTGTTGTGCTTCCATCCTTTCTAATGCGGCCACATCCGGGGCGCGCCATTCCAATGGCCATGCTGCCAGTACCTCGTAAATTGCATCGTTCGTTGCAATGAACGAAATCTTTACCCATGTTTGTTTTGGATCCTTCCGCACCCAGATATATAGGTTATGCATGTCCGCTTTGAACTTGGTCGTGCTTTGAAAATTGTTGTATACTGTCTGGGATAACTGCGGTCTACGAGCAATCCATGTTCAGATACTCACCCCCATGAATATCCAAAATACCTTGATCTCACAAACCCTTGTGGCATCCTTTGTAGCCTAGAGCGAGTTATACCGCACTACTTCTGGTAGGTTCTTCTCAATGCTGGGAAACTGGCAACCCTGCGGAAGTTCTCCTGCAACCAAAAGGATTGATAGTAGCAACCATGCATAATGGAAAGTATTACCTTTATCCTGTGCTTCCTTACAATTTGTCAAAAATTTGTCGCATAGGAACTGCGCCCACTTGAACTGAACCCCTTTTGCACACTGCTCCGCAAGTGCAATGACAGGGGCTGGCACCTCATCTACGTGGCATTTCCTCATGAGTTTACTGGCCAATAGCTGGGCAGAAACTCACATCCCTCAGTATTTGATGCTTACTATTACATACTCGCGCTTCCGCTTTTCCAACTTATATTTAGCCTTCATTGCTTCTGCGAGACCCACATCGCTACTTGTTCCAGCTATGTCTGTGGGGTTGTTCCCTTTAATAGGCAGGTGGGTAATTCGGTGTACTAAATCGGTCGTGATGGGAATCAGATCCTCCAATTAGAGATACCCATCATGTATAAGACATAGTAACTATCAGATAACAAAAATGGTGATGGCCGCACAGTGATAGTGGGGTATCCACCTCAGATTGAGTAATCTCGCCTTCTCCACACCCCGTAACCACTTTTGCGGTAGTAATTTGTCTTCAGCCAATTGGGAGAACTTCTCACTATCTACAAGATCCAAATCTTCGAACTTGATACTCGGTGCTCAGCCCAACGACAGATATCAAACCTTATCTCATTCGAAAGAAGCAGGGTCTGAAGCGTACTCTTCGTGGCGTCCAGCTCCTTCGGTATCTTGGTCATCCTGTTCCACTGAGAGATATATGGTGCTAGTAAAGGTATTTGGAAAGCATCCTCTTCATCCTCATCATGTGCTTCAATTTGAGTCAGGGCTTGCAAATATTCTTCGTCCTCCTCAAGTTCAATGGTGATTGCTTTTCCCTTTTCGGCTATTGATGATTTACTAAATCTCGGTGATACCTGGACTGGAACCATAGTCTGCTTGTCTTTTCGAGGTCGCGGTGTTCGTGGGGACTTTGGAACTTTGGGGGCAGTGGTTGCTTCTTTCAGCTCTTCCTGGGCCGGATACAGCTCTTCCGCGAACCGTGCTTAGGTTCTAGCCATGGTACTCATGGGATGCCTGGTAGCTGGGTGTTTACTGGTCTTTATTGACTCCAATCTCAAATATCCCAGTGTCCTCCATGGATTTTTATAGGAACGCATGAATTTGAATGTAACCCTTCCCTCCACTTCCAGTTCATTAATATCTTCTTGGCGGCAGATCTTTCCGTATCTGGCTTGGGACTCTTGTCTTAATGACCCACCGCCCACTCCTCTCTGTTGTAACTCGAAATTCTTGTCATGAATAGTGACGTCAATGGTCACCTCCCAAACTTTCCACGTGGTAGCACAGCCCCTCTGGCGCGACCACGATCTTGCTGACCAACTGGCCCTGCATGGAACCCTCTTTCCACCTAGGCCTCCTGTAGACTTGTTTATAGTCCTGCGCCTCCTTTCAATTGCTTGGGGTGCTGAGACTATGCTTTCCACAGCTAGTCAGGTGGTCGCACCCCAAGTGCGAGATTTCAGCTTCCCTACTAGCCCGGGCTGTGGGAACCTTTCGACTGCCTTCGTATCCATTATCCCATCAGGCACTATTGTATATGGTACATTTCTCTATTGGTACGGTCACAACCGTGATAGCAAGGTCGCAACACGTTTTAGTACCAAGCTAGACCCAGCCAGGCTTGGTTCCCTTATTTGCAGATTCGCGCTACCTACTTGTGCGACACCGATTTTTATTTTGCTGATATTTTCATCCAACATCACACTTTTCCTCCTTAATCGTGCCCATTCTTCCTTGATTTCGCGAAGCCTGCTACTGCCGTGCTGAATGACTTCCTGCAACCATCGAATTTCCTTACCTAGGACCTTGCGTGTAGACCGGACTGCGGATTTTTTGGTCTGGGGAGTTTCTTCCCTCACCTTCGCCCCCCTCCTTTTGCTGATGGTCTTATAGGCCCATTGAACCCCTGGTATCCATAGATTCCTATTGGGTCGTCTTATCAGGCGGAAGTTGTTTATGCTCCCCCATGTTTTCCTGTTGGCTTTGTCACGAACAACTAGCAGAATGCGTCGCTGTGGCGAATTCTAATTTTTTATTTTTAGCCAGTTAGGCACGTGCACCACATACACCTGCATCCTACGCCACTGATGGACACTCCCCCCGCTTTTTCCTCCAACGCATATGCGAGCCTACCTTCTTCATCCAAACCCCCTTCTCCTAGTCTGTGGGTGTGTCCTCCACCCTTGTGCAGTTGTTTCGCACAGTGTCCCTGTTTGTGCACCCTGCTACTGTTGATCCAAAATTGTCTTTTCATAGCGATCTACCGATGCCTCCACGTTCGTTGCACCCGCATATGTTGGCAACTCCCTTGCTTCTATCGTTACTCGGCGTAGTGATCTAACCATCATATTACAATTTAGGTTTGTGACCTCATGCAATCAGTTCTGCCATCGCTCAATCTCTTCATCTAAGTCCAACATGCAAGAACTGTCACGTTCCCATGAGATTCTTTCTTCGTTGTCGGATTCACCTGATCCTGATCCTGCGTTGTGATCTGATAGATGCAGTCCAATTCATTGTCACTGTCCTCACCACGCACAGGGTCAGTGTAACGCGCCCCTTTGGCTAGGTCCAACAGAACCACTATGTGGAGGGACTTTTTCTCGAATATCATTTTTCATCTCTTTAGGTTGATAACTCCATTCATATCTGTGGCCCAGTCTATCCCTAACAGTGCAAGATACGGGTTACTGTCATCCACAATTTCGATTACCTCAAAATTTGTTTGTGTGCTCGCACCTTCAATGTCTATTGTGACTCCTTGCAGTCTCCCCATAGGCAAGATCTTTTGTTGGTTCGCCATCCATAATTGAATAGGAGACCATTGTAGTGCGTTCCTACCCATGCACTCCCAGGTTTGTTTAGGTAGCACATTCACATCTGACCCCAAATCTAGAATGTCCTGATCCATATCATAGTCACCAATTTGGGTAGTCAACCGCATTTCCCGCCCGGTGTGGAACGCATGATTGCCTAGTTTACAGACCATGTGCGGTTCACCCGACCCTGTGCACTTAGTTATCAATTCTTGCAATCCCTTAACTTCTTTATTGTCCTGTAGTAGCTTCATGCATGTCTCTAAAAATGTAGTTAGCATAGAAGGATCCATTTCCGACTCATTTTGATCCTTGCTACCTGAAGTAGAGGCCTCTGCGAAGCTCTTCTTAGCTTCCATAAATGTTTCCTTCACGCGTTCCAAATCAAACTTAGGTTGTTTTGTAGGGGCCTTGCGAACCCATGTATCCTCCTCGGGTTTCTTCCCCTTATCTTCTCCTATAGTTGCACCACTTCTGAGTACCATGTTCACGTTAGGGTCCTCTTTGCACGGTTCAACCTTCATCATTTGCATGTTTTGAGTGGGATTGGGATTGGCCTAAAGCACCCCTTTTTCCCACATCTGTGCAATTAGTGTGGGGCACTCTACTGCTTCATGATCAAATTGGTAACAGTACGGGCAACATGTTCTGGTCAGATTCGTGCAATCACACGCGTAGTGCCCAAGTCCTCCACAATTGTAGCAAATTAATTGTCCACTCCCATGTCCAGGTCCCATTCCTCCTCGTCCCCATCCCTGGAATCCACCGCGCGCTAATGTTGCAGCTGCATCTTGACCTCGTGCCTCTGTCTGCATCCTGTAAGTAGATGTTCGATCCATCAACAACTCATAACTTCGACAATTTCGTTCATCATGGCGCATCGAACTACAAAAATTGAAAAATAGCTGCTGGGGGGTTGTATAAGTTTCTACAATAGATGAAAGTTGTCTGTGGCATGCTTTCCTCCTGTTAGCGCTTGAAATTTCACCTCAGGCTGAGAAAGGCAAACTCCAAGGCAACATCAAACCACTTAGCCTCGTAGCTAGCCCTACGGGGCAGGAGAGGGCTCTCTCCGGTATATCTCGACAAAGATCTTCAAAGGGCGGAGATAACCAATAAAGAACACTAATTTTAGGCTAGTAAACTGATAAAAGGTTTGATTTGAGATTTTTGGGATTTTGGTGGAAAATCGGGGAAAGGCAATTTTGGGTGCGGGGATTGGACACAGTTTTTGCAGGGGGTTCTTTGGGGCAAGGTAGGAGACTGTATTGATGCCTTTGAAAGAGTCAGATGGGCAAGAATGATTGGTGAGGAGCTAAGGAGAGCAAGTAAACACCTTGAGTTCTCCTTAAACAGATGAAAACATTGATATTAAGCAAACTTAAAAGCAGAGCATGGCAATCATGAATTCTACTTTAACACTTCATTTGCCTAATTTGCAGAAGGAAAAGTAAGAAGATGATTCACATAACAAATTACAAGTACAAAGAGAAACACACCATCAATACATGTAACCACAAGAATCCCAAAAAGGACTGCAAAACCCTGGTCTTTCTTCCTTTGCCAAAATTGCAGAGATACAATGAGTAATACAATAGAAGCTTTCTCCCTCAAGAGTCCAACCATGAAAATGAGCAAGAAAGTACATAATATAGGCAATATAACATCTTTCCTTGCTTCTAGGGGTCGAGCTCACTATCCTAGGAGCTGTTTCAACCAATTCTAAACTGAGCACTGAAAACTAGGCAGTCAAAACAACTTGCCTCTATAAGCTAGGAAACCAATTCATTCATTAAATTTTTGCCTATCTCATGAATGAATCTTCTAGAAGAGATAAATAAGTGTCAAAATATCATAAAATTACATCATTTACAACAAGGAAGATCAAAATCTACTCCAAAAAGTCAAATCCAGTCAAAACTGCGTTTTGCTGAGCTGTAGGTGAATTTCTGTGAAAACTGCCCAACACGTCGCGCCCTGATCCTGAACGCGTCGCGCGCCTTTGGAGCTGCTTTTGAGGCACTTACAGGTGTCCAAATGAGGCAAAAGTGGGCTTGTTGGAAATTTCTGGATGTCTACTTTCCAACCCAAGTGGAATTTCTGAATTTGGTGGCCATTTGCCCCTCCAAAATTGCAATCTCCCAAGACTGCTTCCTGTGTGTCAAAAAGGTGGCAGAAAGTCATTTTTTGCTTGTTTTTTGACTTTCTGGAGGCCCAAAACTTGGTGAAATTTCTTGGAAATTGCTGAGCAAGTGTATCTTTGCATGAAAAATCCAAAAATGCTGAGTTTTCTTGAAAAGGAGTTGCCCATCGAAAGGGTCGCGCGCGACGCGCGATGTGTTGGTGGAGAAAACCTGTTTTTTGCCCAAAAATTCACAAGTGACCAAAAATGCTCAATTTTTTTGAAATTTGTGCTAGATTTAAGTCATTTAGCATCATGCTCCTTCAAGGAAGCCTCAGCCAAGATGTGGAGGGGATCGGGCCTTTTTCTCCGTTTTAGTGCTTTGCTCAACCTCCTTGGATATGGCGATTGTATTTTTGACATTTCTCTAAAACCATGACACCTGTGTAAAAAGTGAAGGAGGTTTTTCTTCCTTGGCATGTTGTGGACAAAAACCTCTTTCAGTTTTCCCAAATTCATTTTTTATTTCTATGAAACATCTTTTGAGTGAAACTTATCCCAATGTGTGAAACAAGGAATTTTGTCGAAATGAAGCGAAATGAAGGGGATAAGGGGCTTCTAAATTCTTGGGGAAATTTTTGGAAGTAGGGAGGGAGGTTAGGAAGCAGGGGAAAGTGGAATCTCAGAGATTGAGTGAGGGGAAGGGGTCCAAAAGGGCAAAACACAGGCCCAACCTAGAAAATTGCCAGGTTGTAGCTAGAAACTAGGGTTTGTGCGAAAACGAGGAATTTGGCGGATCTAAGGGATGGGAAGCATTTAATAAGGTACTTTAAGGATAGGGGAAGGTGTATGAACATCTGGATACAATTTTTGTCGATGATTTGACTGTCCAAGAGAAATTAGCTTTCAAAACCCTAGGAGAGGGAAATGACCTTGCCTAGGTGCAACTGAAGCATGAACAAGGTGTAAAATGACTCATTAGACACTGACATGATAATGAAAACCCTATGAATGATGATAAACTCAGCTGAATGGTGACATGGACCAACATTTGGACAACTTTAGAAGGAGTGAAAGCAAACCCTAGACCTAATGCCTAGTGACCAAATTTTGCTTGAAGACTCACTGAAATGACAAAATTTGACCTTGACACTCTGAGACCACTTTGTAAGAGCATATTTGATCACTGGAGGAAGGCTGGAAAGACTGACACTAACATTGGCTCCAATGGGGATGATAGCTCCTTGGAGGTGCCAAGAACGGCAGATCTTTGGGAGAGCATACCAACGCCTTATCCATTGGGAAATAGAGTCAAAAACTCAAACTAAAATGCATGACTGAAAACTGATGACTTGACAACACAAATTGACTCTCACTCAACTAAAAACTGACTCAATACTTAAACACAATCGACAAACTGGAAATGATGCTCAAAGGGGAGCTTATTCATCACAACCTACTCTAACAGTTTCATTCATCACCTGATCAAGTGAAATGAAACAACCAATGCAACCAAGTAAGTATTCCATCTGCTGTTCGAAGTCTCCGCAAGTGCTCACTTATGAACAACAAGAGAGAACTACTCAAAGGAAACTCCCATGACAACTTAGAAACAGATCTGTTGAATGATATGAATTCTCTATCCGCCTCCAAAAACACTGCATAAGGATCTTGAAGTTCATGCACACTGGGACTTAGCTCATCCAATGGATTACTTCTCTTCTCCTCATACCATGAATGCAAACTTTGATCTGAGCCTTGTGACGAGACCTCTGCTAAAAATGACAAAGAAACCAGTTGTCGGATCAAATTTGTATCAACACATGTTTCAAGCTCACATATAGTCAATGGAGAAAGACTTTGACTGCAAACCTCATCCAAAACATCAGCTATTGGATCATGAAAAACTTGAAAAGACTGCTGAAATGTATCCATTGAAAATGTATGACATCCTTCTAGCTGTTCATCTTTTTCTTGAGAGATTTTACGAAGATTCTGCCTTATAAACTGAAATGCTTCGAAACAAAAGGGTATAGAATCTTCCTGCATCATCGAATCATGTATTTCGTCTTCCACAGCTTCATCTGTAATCTGCCCTTCAATTTCATTTGGTGGCTGCAAATCTGATGCTACAGGCTGCTCAAGAATTTTGTTATCTGTCTCATCCTCAACATTAACACTGAGAGATTGCTGATTTGTTATAGGCTGTTCATTTGAAGATTTACTATGCAATCTACCCTTCAAAAACTGAAATGATTCAAAACAGAATGGTACGTAGTCACCTTGAATCATTAAATCATGTGTGTCCACTTCCAAGTCTTCAGCTGCAACTTAACAATCAATGGCTTTCGGGGGTTGCAAATCTGAATATGAGAAGTCTTGAACAAAATTTTCATTGCTCTCAAGATGATTCAAATCAAGACTTGTTGACATTTGATTTCTGATTGCATGGTAGTTATCTCTGATGAACTGAAACGAATCAAAACAAAAAGGCAAAGATCCTTCACTTACTTCCCAATTTTTTGCACTTTCCTCATCATTGTCATAGCTGATATGTGATGGCTGAACATTGTTTTCGAGCTGCTGAAAATGAACTTCCTCCTCCCACAAACTAGCTGTCGATTTGTCTGCAAGATTAGCTTTTGTTTGGAGAACATAATCATCATCATACTGATCAAACTGAGGCAAATCATCAGTATAAAACATATCATCAAGCATGCAGGTCATATCAACAGTTCTTTCTTCGCCAAGGTGATCTACAAAACAATCATTATCATATCTATGACAACTAGGATAAGAAACAAAATGTTTTGGATCAGCAACTTTTTCCTTTTCAATCAGCGAGCCTTGAACATCATAATCATTCCTTGCGGTGACCTTCTCCATCATCTTTTCCACTGCACTTACCAAAATGTCAAGCTTCACCTCTAGAGATGTTGATTCGGCCAGATCTATGTTTTTCATCTCTTCTTCTTTCAACCTTGCCCTTCGGATCAGCAAGTGAGCCTCTACATTTACTGCATTGTTCTGCATCTCATGAAGTGTTGCAATATTCCTTTCTCTCAGCTGAAACTCCATCTCCGGATCAAAGGCACCCGGATAGTGCAAGAGAGCAGATCTAGGAGTAGGCCTTATATCAACTGGCATTGAATAATAAACTTGATTAAATCTGGCCTAAAATTGTTGTACTGTCTCCCCTGGCAATCTTTTCAGCTGGTTATACTCTTCTACAATCAAGAAAAGGTTCTGCCCGATCATCCACCTGTCGAGAAAAACTTTGACAAACTGCTGTAAATCTGAAATGCTTGCATCAGGCAAGGCTTTGAACCAACTCTTCACTTTGGCTTGCAAAGAAAGAGCAAAAAGCCTTATACTAACATCTTCGCTATCAACTTCAAAAAGGTCTAGAAAAGACTCAAAATTCTGCACATGTTGCTCAGCGTTGACATTCTTACTTTCACCATCAAACCTCGGCAAGTATAGATCATAGTTTTTGGGGAAATCATGGAGAACAGAAGGTAAAACAAGAGGTTTATACCTGTTGGAGAGGCAAATCCCCTCTACGGATAGAGGCGATCCCTACTAGCCCAGAGTGGGTCTAGCAACAATCAGTCAATGCTACTATGCAAGTTCCTAATTGCAATTAAAAGATAGGCAAAGAACACCTACTTGGATTCCAGCGCTGTTGTTTGATGAAGAGATGCCACCTTCGCTCCTTCGCTCTGGCTGGTCACGATCCTCCGCGAATAGATACCTGTACACACGAAGAGAAAACAAACACAAGCGTGAAATCTAATAAAAGCAACCATACATCAGTAAGAAAGGATGTAATTCACATTAACCATTGCAGAGACAAATGAGAATGGAACAATAATAGTAGTCATCTATTATTAATCAATAACAGAGAAGAGTACAACCAAGTGTTCTGACGTCGATATCCTTCTCAGGAGGGGCCAGTCAGCAAGTCTCTTAAGCATTCACCTTTGGAAATGATTCTCCCAAGACAAGAAACTCTCTCTCTCACACAAGCAACACAACACAACCTTCCCTAAGCTATCAAACACTTCCACACTTATCACACCAACTACCTATAGTAGTAGCAATCTGAGCACTATAAGCTCCACACAATCCAAGCTATTCCAAAACTAGCTGCTCATGGTAATGGTAGAGGTTTATATAGAGAAGGAGTCTCCTTGAATGGTGGAAGGATGAGCTTATCTTCAAGGGAAGCAGTTGCAAAGGGTCGAACAAACATGCCAAAGAAGGGAGGCGATACTCACAAGGCCAATAAACCAAGTCTGGAGTTATCTGGAAGGCTGGCTATTGGAACAAATTCGCCCAAACTAGATCAGCGCGGGTGCATAACTAGTCTGGCGCACTGACGTCGCAAGGCAATAACGGTCAAGCTGTTGTCAGCGCGGGTTAATACAAACAGAGGCTGCGCTGGTCATGAAATTCGATCAGCGCGGGAAAGTCGTGTGCTTCCGCGCTGGCAGCGCACGCGGTCTGTTATGAAGCGCCAGTCAGCGCGGGTATTTTGGAAACAGACGCGCTGATGAGGAAAACTTTAGAAAAGTGGGTTTTTAGCCAGTTCAGAAGGCATGAACTTGATTATTGTGAACTCCTGACACAGTAGGGTGACTGACAGGGAGACAGTGACAAATTACTGTGTAACAGATGCCCCCTAAAGCATGAAGACCGAGAGAGCGGGAGGGGTGAAATGCTTTACAAAACTTGCCGAACTGGAACACCACCAGGAAGGACCGAATATCTCTGATAATCAAGTACATGCAGTCTAGGCATGGGCGCAGCCATCCGAAAGACGTGTGAAAGGTCTGTGGAATGGACGCAGCCACCCAGCTAAAGAGACCAGAATAATGATAAGGTATGGTCACAGCCATCCATGAAGACTCAGGTATGGGCGCAGCCATCCATCAATGAGTCATGTAATGATCATCCACAAAATCGCAGCCTGGACCAGACAGAGATCCAGGGTCTTGCGCTCCGTCCCGACCCGAACAAAGTACAAGTCCAAGCATGTGAATACATGAGCTGAAGTCGAACATGCATGAACATCGTCTGATTACCAGTCAATGATGAAAACTGTTAACAGACGCGAGAGGTACCACCAATAATGACAATGGTCCTCAAGGTACTATAGGTACAATCTGCGGTGTGTGAATCAATGAGCTGGTGTCGAACACCCGTAGAATCATCCGATCGGAGGCCAATGATGAAAACCTCACGTCGAACACGAAGAACCTGCCATTGAGGCATGAAGGCTCCAAGGCACCTGAAGGGAGTCTCTAAGTCGCCTTCCTGGATAATGAGCTGAAGTCGACAGGAAGTGACTTTGATCGAAGGTGGGCCATAATGTTTCCCACATCATCGACACGAGACAGAGGTCAAATGATTCGTGTGAGATAGCAGATGAGGTTGTATTATTGCAGAGGTCAACTTCTCTTGAACATATTGGCGGCACGACAGTGGATTTGGCAGTATTTGACATCAAATGAGCAGAGGGTACGATGACGAGGCAATGAGAAAATGAGAGGTCAAATAGGATAACCCGCACCCACGGAGGTCAGTTGTGAAACAAAATGAGAAATTCCCACCCGACACGAATGCAGACCAGTGCCATGTTCAAGAGTGACATACTGCCGACACGACAATTACAGTTCCATTTTCCCCACCATTTCTGGCAGGTACCCCAGTTATTTTTGGATGACAAGCTTGACGGGGATATCATATGCTTGGAGAGTGTCATTTCGACGATGCCCGATGTCATCAAGTGTTTAACGAGCCTGACAAAGGAAAAACTCGGCGTCTTTTCTTGTTTAGAGAGTCTGAAAAGACAGCGGAAAAGGAAACTCCAGGGGGGCCCTTTTTCGTAAAGTTGTGTCTCTCGAGCCCGAAAAAGTATAAAACAATGCTCGAAAGAACCGCCCGACCATTACGATCGAGGAGTACTTTTCGTAAATAGTGCCTTCGACCCGAAAAAGTAAAAAATCGGTCGGAAACACGTCGTTTTAGAGCCAATAACGAGTGTGAAACGACAAACACCCGACAAGTTAAACGGTCGAAAAAGAGCTTAAAACGACCGCCTCTCATTCCTTTTAACGAGTCGAAAGGAAGCTCGGCAATCTTTTCTTGATTCATGTCGGAAAAGAGCTCAAAGACGACATTTTTTGGGACCAAGTATACGAAAGACTGCTATGACCACGCCGGTTACCTGAACCTGCACAAGAACACCACCCGCATAAATCTGTTCGACATGTGTAAAAAACATATTAAAACATGCATAAAGGCATAATACAGTGACATTAGTGCTAAATCCATGGCGAAAAGATGACAAAAACCCATATGGATAAGAAATTATAGTCAATTATGAATTTTTACCATAAATAGGGGGGTAAAAGTCATTTTTTACCATTGTTACCATTTTGGGTCGTGAAGAACGTTGAGGAGCTGCAAGGTTGACGGAGCGATTTCCAGCCCGTGCGGACACCATTCATCCGGCAGCTTCTTCCAGGTAGGTTCTCCTCTCCCTGCGTTTCATTTTGAGCCTTTTTTATAGCAATTCCATGGTGGAATTTGGCCATTTGGGCAAATTCTTTGAGCGTTGGTGCGCTCTCGGTCAGCGCGGATTTCCCGCTCGGGTCCGCGCTGATCGATTTATATTTACACGTACCACCTCTTGGGTCAGCGCGGAAAACACGTGTGCTTCCGCGCTGACCCAAGGAAAAAACAAAGGGGCGCCATTTTCAGCGCGACTGTTTTAAAAACAGTCGCGCTGGCGCGGAAAAATTTGATTTTTAAAGAAATGAACGTTCAAACTTCCACAATTAGCACTCTAATGTTTTTTCATGGTCTTGCAGGGCAAAATGTCTTTTGTGTGGCAAGAGAGATCTCACGATGATGAGGATATAGCCGCCTATGCACTTGTCGAATGCCGGAATGCAATGCGGGCATGCGGTTTCTTGAAATTCTTCCTGACTCCGCGCCTGAGGGCGCAACCTGACTTACTGGAGTTCCTAATCAGAGCTTGGAACCCAGTAGATGGAAAATTCACAATCTGTGGTCAGGATATCGAGTTTGACTCCACGGACATCTACTTTTTGACTGGATTGTCACGCCGGGGTCAGATACCCATCCTGGAGGGGCAGCGACCCAGCGGTGAGACTCTGGACCAGCTGATGGCTCGAGTATGCCCAGGAGCCGTCAAAACACAGAGCGGGAAGGTGGGTATCCCGACAGTACGAGACATGCCTCTTCGCACTATACTCTTCCTAGTGACACGGGCAGCGGGTTCTTTGGCCAATCATGAGGCCTCGAAGAATCAACTACTACTAGCTTTGGAGTGCCTACAACCCACTATTTTCAACTGGGCGACAGCTGTGACCACCAGCATGAAGAGGCAACTAAACAACTGCCGTCGCGGAGAGACGAAGCAGTTTGCGTACGGGTCGCTTCTTCTTCCGCTCATGCTGGAGCGGGTGCCGGCTCTACAGTTACAGACGATGGCTGTGGATCCACCTAGAGGTCCCCGGGAGACGAGGGCCAGCCGATGGGCCCGCGTCATGCCACGTGGAGGTGGAGGCCGCCCAGTATCTTGGGGAGTGTATTTCAGAGAGTGGCTGGATCGCCAGGTTGTCATCGTGGAGGACTGGCCATATGCTGGTATGGACTTCCGCAATGATCCTGACATGCCACTGCCCGCAGGAGAGCATTGGGACGATGGAGGTATGACACTTGATCTCTTTTCAATATTTTTTGATGTTTTTGATTTTTCATGTACATGTCTTAATAAATGTCACTGTATGCAGATGTGGGACCCGTGAGACCCATTGGCCTAGCCCCAACGGCACGGAGAGAGGGGCAAGGAGCTGGAGCCCTTGCCTTAGTTCCTCCAGGAGTGGATACGTCGGAGACTGTGGCTCGCAACCTTGAGGGTTTGCTGGAGGGAGTGCCAGATTACCAGGGGGTCGAGGAGGTCCCTATAGAGCATCAGATCCACACAGTGGGGGTGGCACCCAGGATGCACCGCCTTTTGAGGCGGGTGGCACGAGCAGCTGTATGCTACAGAGAGCATAACCCAGCACAGTAGTCGCCTAGGTTTACTTCCACTGATGTTTTGAGAGACATATGTCTCGGATGTATTGAGGACCATGACTCTATTTTTGACATATACACTTATTTTTGAGCGCCTCAGTGTGCCACACGATATATATATATATATATATACATACTGATTTTTGGATGGATCTTGTTACATGTGATGATGTTTTGTTTATGCCATGCAAATGTTCAGTACAAATGTAATCTTATGTATGAATTGCATAACACATGACCCATGTATTTTAATTTTTTAAATGCAAGCTTAAAAGCACACACGACACGCATGCAAACTATGCTCGGAAAATGTCTTATTTACATATGCTTTACCCTATGGTCTTTATTATGCTTTCTACGTTTTCTTGTATGATGGCTATCTATTTCGCAAATGTCTATCTAACACATGATTTGCCAATGCATCAGTCAACGTGTTTAATCGTCTCGGAATATGTTGATATGTGATAAAGTCAAAATTCCTTTCTAACAATCTGACACGTAGATACAACCTTAGGATGCGTTGGTCTCTGACGGAATATCGCCCGTTGAGTTGATGGACGACAAGCTCGGAGTCCAGGTTTACCATCATTGCACGAATGCCGAGATCAACTGCTTCGGCTAGTAGCTCAATTATGGCACTGTATTCGGCAACATTATTAGTGGTACGACCGAGGCAGACTCCTTGAAGATCTAGCAACTCTCCGTGAGGATCATAGATTGCCCACGCCGCAGAGGACAAATTGCAAGTACTACGGCAGGCGCCATCAGCGAAACCAACATAAGGTGCACTAGACATCTGCACAAGAAGGAGAAAACACAATAAGAGGCAAACACGCCTTCACACCAAAGCAAAACATGAAATCATGCACACAAAGCACACTAAACACGCGTATGTACAAACTGGGTGCATGAAATCATGCATAATATTTCTTCAAATAAAGCCCGTTGCGGGGCTTGTCAAGAGGGTTTCCTTCGTAATCAATCAACTCATATGCACCCTTTTGTAAAACTCTCTTCACGATATAGGGACCTAGCCACATGGATTCGAGTTTTCCTGCCCCCAGCTTATCTTTAGCTTGATCATAGAGCAGTACTATATCTCCCTCAACGAAGGAACGAGGCTGAATATTATGGTCAAAGTGAGCCTTGACTCTCTTCTTTTGCGCTTCGATAGCCAGAGAAGCTAAACGACGGGTCTCGTCTAACCGTTCTAGGTAAAGAAGTCGTTCCTCCACCGGAGTGGTGTTGGGAAGCAACTCGACAGCTAATTTCAACGAAGGAATCACACACTCGACGGGAAGGGTGGCCTCCAGTCCGTAAACCAACTGAAACGGAGTGAAACCGGTGGCGTCCTTCACAGAAGTCCGGTAGGCCCACAAGGCAGGGAACAACATCAGATGCCAATTAGACTTGTGCGTATTGACGGTGCGCTGAAGCATAGTGATCAAAACTTTGTTCACGGCCTCGACTTGACCGTTGGATTGTGGATAGTACAGCGTCGAACTATCTTGACGCAAGCCTAGTTGGGTCGTTAGTTCCGTCATCATGTGATTACGGAAATGCTTTCTGTGATCCGTGACGATAGCCTGAGGGACTCCAAAATGAGTAATAACATGATTAAACAAAAACTACGCCGCTGTGTAACCGTCTTCGTTCAATGTAGGCATCGCTTCGGCCCACTTGGTGAAATTATCCACGGCAACAATGATATACCCATGCCCCCCGGTCGAACGAGGGTTACAGGACGTATAATCGATGCCCCATTTGGCAAATGGACCTACGGTGACAACAGGGTGCAGTGGTGTAGGAGGTGCACACATTTTCCGGTGGTATACTTGGCATTCATGGCATGCGCGAACGACAAGAATGCAATCTTTGAAGATAGAAGGCCAGAAGTAACCAGCACGGAGAATTTTCTGGGCGGTAGCATATCCGGACATGTGGCCGCCACAAGCACCAGAGTGGTAGTCATTCAACACTCGCTCAGCTTCCTCAAGAGTCAAACATCGGCGGAGAACAGAATCAACGCCGAGGTGGTACAGGGTATTGCCCAAAATGCGATAGGGTTGAGATTGGTGACGAATTCGCCGTCGAGCATCTTTCGACACATTGGGACGGAAGGAAGATGTCTGCAAATATACGATAATTTCCCCGTACCACGGGTCGAGGGTGCTGATGAGAAACAATGTTTCATCCGGGATATGCTCCTCCCAACGAGATGGTGCAGAGTGAGATGGTAAGGAACAGAGCAGTTCAGCAAAGACCAGAGATTTCTTAGACTTGGCTGCAGTGAATTCCAAGTCGAACTCTTGGAGGATTACAATCCACTTCGAGTATTTGCCCCCCAGCAGTTGACGCGACAAAATGTAGGTCATGGGGTTGCAGTCAGAGATCACGGTCGTTGTGCGCAACAGGATATAATGCCGGAATCGTTGGACGGCGCAGACAGCTACCAATGCCAACTTCTCGACATATGCGTAGCGAGTTTCCGTATCCAGAAGGTTGCGACTAAGATAATAGATAACGTTCTCAGTGCCGACATCATCATCTTGCACTAGAACCATGCTGATGGTGGTGTCAGCGGCAGCTAGATAGAGAGTGTAATCACGGTGGTAGTTCGGAGGTCTTAAGAGCGGAGCTGAGACAAGAAGGTCTTTAAGGCGCGCGAAAGACTCCTGGGCGATAGCATCCCAACGAAAGGGTGTGTCTCGCTTTAATAACCGTGTGAAACCCTTAGCCACCTCGGCATAATTCGGAATGAATCGTCTGAGAAAATTAGCTTTACCCTGCAAGCTCTGCAATTGCTGCAAAGAGGCAGGGGGAGGAAGATTCAAGATGGCCTCGACTTTGAGGGGATCCAGACGGATGCCTTCCCGGGAGACGATGAACCCGAGTAGTCGGCCAGATTCTACGCAGAAGACACACTTATGCGGATTGAGTCGAATACGGTAGTGTCGACAGCGGAGAAAAATTTCGCGTAGATGAGATGGATGGTCCTGACGCTTAGCTGAATGAGCTGGGAGGTCATCCAGGTAAGGCTGTACGATGTGTCGAATATCATGAAAAGCATATGACATCGCACGCTGGAAAGTGGCACCGGCATTTTTGAGACCGAAAGGGAGCTTCTTATAGGCGAAGGTGCCCCAAGGACAAATGAAAGTTGTCTTATGCTGGTCTGCGGGGGCTATGTTGATCTGGTTATAGCCAGAGAATCCGTCCATAAACGAATAAATCTCACTTCCTGCGCAGTCATCAATAAGCTGATCAATGAAAGGCGTAGGAAAGTTATCTTTTGGACAGGCACGATTGATATCGCGGTAGTCAACACAGACCCGGATAGTGCCCTACTTTTTATTCACAGGGACTATATTGGACACCCACTCTGTGAGGGGGATGGCATAGATGAAACCAGCTCGAAGAAGCTTTTCGACTTCGGCCTTGATGGCTGCAGCCTTTCGAGGGTGCACTGGACGTAAGTGCTGACGAACAGGCTTAGCATCTGGATAAGTAGGTATTTCGTGCACCACAATACTAGGGTCGATGCCGAGCATTTCCTCGTAAGACCATGCGAAGACATCACAGAATTCACGAAATAAAGCAGTATAGAGTTGAACTTCCTCAGGAGTGCATGTGACTCCAATGAAAATATTCTCGACAATCCCTGGTTTAACAGAGATGTCGATAGGCTGGGTTTGCATGATGTTACCCATATTGCCCTCTGAAGACACTTGATATAGCTGAACAGGTGTTTGGAGGGGCGGAGATGGGACACATGAAGCAAACCGCTCGAGACGTGCGACCATTTCCGAATGTGGAGGGAGAAATGAAGAGCGATGGTGGTGATCTGACCAAGGGAGCTCTTCGAGAGACATGGTCTCTATGATGGCCTCATCGGAGGGAAATGTTTCCTTCAGGGGATCCGAAGTGGCCTCATCACCCAGCCAAGGGAAATGATCATATGAATCGGGAACACTGCTTAGAAAAGCAGGTTCAGGAAGGGGAGCCGATGCAGCGACAATCTCGATGTAGTTGAGCTCGGCAGGACTCAACGGCATCATATCACCCCAAGAGTCTTCCTGATTCAAGGGAGGAAGAACCCATGGATCAGAACGTACTGAAATCATGTTAACAGGGGCGAGATTCGGAGGTGGGAGGGGAAAGACTCCCATTAAGGAGGGATCTTTGAACAGTCCGGCACCCACACTCACTAATGACTTGGAGGTATGCTCCACGAACGGCACATTACCTTCAGAAGAAGAAGAAAAAAAGGACAGCTGGTCCACCGTGACGATCTTCCCCTGATGAGGGAAGCGCACGACACGGAACAAGGAGGAAGCCACGGCTTGCATGGCGTATGTCCAGCTTCGTCCAAGGAGGAGGTTGTAAGTGAGATTAGCGTCAAAAACTTCAACCTCTACCTCTACGGTCTTCCCTTCTAAAGAGATAGGCAATCGTGGGAGGATACCATATGGACGAGATTCTCTTCCATCGAAAGCTTACAGGGTCGTAGGAGACTGGCTCAAAGCAGGAGAACCAATAGCCTTCCAGCAAGCAACAGACATGATGCAGGTTGAGGCACCCTCATCAATGACTGTACGATGAATCGTTTTGCCATTGATGATGACCTGTATAAGGAAAGCCACTTGGTGAGGCAGTCTCTGTGTGAAACCCTCGAGATCAAAAGAAATTAAATCCGAATCTGCCGGGTCGATGCCACCAATAGCTGATAGCAAGGACTTCCTCTGGGAGGGGCAACTCTGGAGGACTTCTAACGCGGACATAGCAGACGGAGCCTGAGCTAGGTCCTCGACAATGCTATAGTGCTGGGCAGCACGAGCATTGGGGTTATAAGATGATTTCCTGAGTACACCTTTGGGAGGGGGTCGGGGGATCGTCTCAGTGCTGGGCCGTTCGATGTGAAGGGGACCAGAACTGGACGGAGGAGCGCTGGAGGGAACCTCCGGCTCTTTCCCGGCTTGAGATGGATAATCTTTCGCTCGAGTTGAAACATGGATGGGGATCGTTCCAGCCATGAACACTTGAGAACCGAACGAGGAAGAGGATTGAGATGGATCTGCCACCATTTGGGTCTGCTGGGAAGGGAAAGGCTCTTTAAGCACAGCAGGAGGCCCCAGAGCACCTTTCAAAAGTCGACTAACTTCGGACCGCCTCGGGCAATCCTTGGTATAGTGATCCTCATCGCAGATGAGACAAGGATACTTGGGTTTTCGCTTAGCTCCTTCCTCGGAGGGAGGCTTAGGGGGATCCTGCTTGGGCTGTCCAGATTTATCTTTAGCTTTCCCTTTCTTTTTCCCTTTTGAGGATTTGTCTGCCGCGGTGGACTGAACGGCGTTTACCTCGGAGGTACTCCCAGAAATTGATTGGCCCTGAGAAGCATTTTCATTAGAGGCGTTCTGTTTCTGCTTCCCAGGGTTCGCGGCCGATTTCTTTGATGACGAATTCACAGAACCAATGACTCCATCAACAGAAGGTTTTGGCGGAGCCTTGGGCTGTCCAGGCCTCGGGGCATCTGGCAAATACTCATACAAAGTACCCGACTGAGAGTACACTAAGTCAAGGTACTGAGCTCGCGCGATTGCTTACTCTTCAGTTACACACGCTCCCATTGCGATGTCTTTTGCAATCTTAGGGACAAAGGAAGTCGTGAACCAATCGGTCAGGAGTTGATCAGGAATCCAAAATTTGATCAGGTGACGACGCCTTCTCCATTCATGTATATGATCAGAGATGTGCGTAGCCGTATCCTGTTTGAGAGACGTGAGGAGATGTGTCCCAGTCTCGTACCGAATGGGCAACTGAAAATGAGTCAAGAAGGCCATAGCCAACGAGTTGAAATCTTGAAGCATGTCGCGATTCAGCTCGATGTACCACTTAGCGGCTGAACCAGTGAGAGTTCTCTGAAAGAGGCGGAGCCGGATAGAATCATCAAGCCATGAGTTCGATGAACACCAAAGGTGATAAGTCATTACATGGGCCTGAGGATCTTCACCAGCTTTGCCATCAAATTTCGGACAATCGCCTGGTATTTTGGTTGGAACTGGTGGCCAATATGGATTATGCAAAATAGGGTCATTTGTTAACTTGGACACATCAGGCAGTTCCAACGTCGCTAAGAACGGTAACTGAGGGTTAAAGGACATTTGTGGCTGTGGATTCGAAGCAACATTAGGGTTCCAACCAGGTGGTGGTTGCCCCCATGGGCTTTGTCCGGATGGACCCGGCCCGAAAGGGCCTGGCGCATAGGGACCTTGCCCATAGGAGTTCTGTCCATACGGATTCTGGCCATATGCGGACAGTTGTCCCTGTGTCTGCCCCCCAGCTCCCCATGTATTAGCAACTTGCCCTACAGGTGCAGCATACTGATAATTTTGGTAAGGAGTGACCTGTGGTTGTTGATAATTTTGATAAGGAGCAAACTGAGTTTGCCCCTGGGGTTGCTGGTAGCCATATGACTGTTGGGCCCCATACTAAGCCTGATAAGGAGGCTGCATCTGGTAAGAAGGTTGAGGCTGTGGCCCACCTTGCATTTGATAACCCATTTGAGTTTGAGGCCCAGAATAATGTCCTTGAACCGGCTGGGCTTGGATCATCTGGCCCGAAGGTTGACTTGGTTGGGTTTGGGATGGACCTGCCTGCCCAGAAGGATGAACTTGCTGGGTGCCAGGTTGTCCGTGAACCACCAAGGGTTGTCCTTGCGGAACAGATGGCTGAGCCGGCTGGACAGCTGGTTGACCCTGAGGTTGGCCAGCTTGTCCAGATGGATGATTAGGGCGGACAGCGGGTTGGCCTTGCTGCATAGAAGGTTGGCCCGTCTGCCCCCCAGGGTGCACAGGCTGAGTAGAGGGCTGGCCTTGCTGTATAGCAGGCTGCCCCCCTGGGTGCATAGGCTGAGCAGCGGGTTGGCCTTATTGTATAGCAGGTTGCCCCCCTTGCCCAGAAGGATGCATGGATTGAGCAGTGGGTTGACCCTGCTGAACGTAGGGTTGCCCTCCTTGCCCAGAAAGATGACCAGACTGGGCAGTAGGTTGGCCCTGCTGTAAGTAGGGTTGCCCCCCTGCCCAAGAGGATACCCCTGCTGGACTGCTGGTTGACCATGAGGAGTGTAAACTTCCTCAGCTTGTCCAGATGGGTACCCCTGCTGGAAACCAGGTTGGCCTTGTTGGATGTAAGGCTGCCCTGGCTGTCCAGTTGGGTAACCTTGCTGGGTACCAGGTTGCCCTGGGTATCCAGAAGGTTGACTCTGATAGGAAAACGACGGACCACCAACGGCCGAGGGTTGTCCCGGGTAGGGTTGTCCCTGCGGGCCCCCAGATTGTCCTGGGTAAGGCGGGCCATAAAGTGTCTGCCCTTGAGGGGTTTGCACATAAGGCGGCTGGCCTAGATTAAGTGGTCCTTGGGGCTGTCCAGGAGGATTCCGGCGCCCGCGAAAAGTATGAGTAACGGGATCATACGTAACGTCTAACGGTGCCGAGTTTTCAACGAAAGGTTGACGAGGCAGGGATTGAATGTGCTCGAGGTACTGACCGTTAGCATCATAATAAAAGAGTGGACCTTGGTAATCTGGGTCCACAATGGGCTGCCCATGGGCATCATACGGCCCTGCTCCTGGAACACCACCAGAAGAGGGTTGAGAACTCTGCGTAGGATCAACGACTCCAGATGAAATTCCTGGCTGGCCCTGATTGTGAGAAGGACCAGCACCAACGTTCACAGACGAAGACGCTGACACGGCACTAACGACCGGAGTCGAGTGCGCTACACAAACGGTCGGATTGGTAGGAACTGAGGTAACAGGCGTATTAAGACCTGAGGTAACAGGCGTATTAAGAGGTCACGAAATAAAGGGCCCCGTGGTGGCAATAAGACTAGGATCCCATATAGTCGTAGAAGTAGTTCTAGCAGCTATCCTATCCCTCACTGACTGATATCGTGGAGGGAGTGGAGAGGTAGCTGGGATCGGAGTTTCAATATCTGACACCGCGGGTGTCTCACCTGTGTTGGGAGATGTCTCATCCATGTGGGAAGTGGACATCGGAGACGACATACCGGGAGGAGTACGAGGGGTATAGTCGCTGTCAGGCTCCCAGATAGGATTCCAATATTCTATGTAATCTTCGTCGCCTGGGGCACGTACGTTGATAGGCTGGATACTCGGAACAACGGGAAGAGTATCGCTTACAACTGGTACCTCAGGAGCAACAGAAGATGAAGAACCTTGATCACTTGGACCGGGAGTTGACGGGTCAGCCAGGATGACAAGACCCCTTAGAAAACCTAAAGAAAACTAACGATAAAGACCCTACTCAAGCTAACGCACACAAGATCTAACCAGGTGATGTTATCGTGGCCGAATAAATTTTTAAGACACAGGAACCAAACTTGACCTTTTCATGTTTCAAGAGTCGAGAAAAGGACGAAAAGATGACTCCAGTCTCCTTCGAATGCTTAATGAGCACGAAGTGACAAGACGCTCACAGGCACCTTTTCTTTTAGGGAGTCCGAAAAGGATCAAAAGTGACTGCTCTGGAGACTCTAGGTAAAGGGTTTACCAAGCGATCCGTAAAACTGCTTATACACCTTAGCAATCGTATGAGAGCCAAGGACTTTCCGTACTGCAGTCAATCTTCCCGAATGCTGTGTTCGGTGCGTTACGGTTCACAAGGCGGCAGACTCGGCTTCCTATGGATCAAGGATAAAAGCCTAGTGGGGTCTCCCTATATACGCGACGGTACGTGGGAGCACAGTCCGTGTTAGACCACTATCGAGTCACAGAAGGAGGAATCACCCAACCGTAATGTGAAACAATAGTGACTATGTTTCAAAAACGCCGGAACATGTCTCTAACCTAGACCTCTAGATGTTTGCGTTTAGTTCCAATGCGTTTTTAGATTAATTCATTTCATTTTATGGTTGATCTTGAATTTAAGTTTCGATTTCAGGCCCTACCGTGTGATCTCTCACAATTACCTAGATGCAAGCTATATGCCAAAGAACATCATTTCGTTCGATGAATTCTAACTATGAGAAGGTTAAGAGCTTTCAATCAAACAAAACGAACTCAGTCAATCAAACAATCTAATGCAGCTAATGACAAAGAAATGAGACTTTTCTTTTGAGAATGCAAATCAACAAAATGCTCTTTCCTTTGATTAACTATTGAATGCGAAAGATATTAGTTCGATTTCCTTTTCAATGGCACAATGCACTTACAATGAATTTTGAGAGACAACAACACCAAGTAAAGAAAACAAAAATCACTCAATGGAACACACAACAAGCGTGAAAAGAGCTGGTTGAACCCAAGCAATTGTAATCTATGTCTGGGTGGCGAAGAGTAGCCGAAACAAACGAAGGACTGGTTCGAGGACAATCACCTAAACAACCAAGCAAAGAAAACGAAAAGGAAGGTTTACGCAGTAGCAAAGGCAAGCAGCAACGAACTTTTGCGAACAAGTGAACAAGCAAACAAAACAAGGTTGGTCCAGTGGGAACTGGATGATGGCACTAGGTCACGGGACACAAAAATGAAATTCGTTCGACAAGGCTTTGCAAGCAAGTGTGCAACAGTTCAAACAATGAATATCAAATCACAAACCAAGTAGAAAGAGCTGGAGATAGCCAAACCAACAGGCTCAGGAGGTAAAACTGAGACAATTTCAATTTTACAGGATCAGCGCGGGTAGCGTTCAGCAACTATGCGCTGACACTAGGTCACGCGTAGCAACTTGGCGCTGTCAGCGCGGAAGGACAGGGATTAAGCACGCTGGTTCGATTTCAGAACCGTCGCGACTGTTTTAAGTACAAGCGTGATGACAACAGGTTTAAAGAAACAACTATGCGCTATCAGCGCAACTGTTTTGATATAAACCGCGCTGAGGTCAAAAAAAAGGCAAAATCAAGCCAAGAACTCCCAAACCAAGGCCAGAACTCTTTAAACAATTCATACACCTCCAAGACTGACCCAGGAAGTCTAAAGAGCAGAGAACCAATCTCCAATCTCGAAAAGAGAGAACAATCAAATTCAAACACAAGAATGGACACAAGAGACAAAAGGCTATCCTCCCCAGCGGAGTCGCCAAATTGTTGGAGAGGCAAATCCCCTCTACGGATAGAGGCGATCCCTACTAGCCCAGAGTGGGTCTAGCAACAATCAGTCAATGCTACTATGCAAGTTCCTAATTGCAATTAAAAGATAGGCAAAGAACACCTACTTGGATTCCAGCGCTGTTGTTTGATGAAGAGATGCCACCTTCGCTCCTTCGCTCTGGCTGGTCACGATCCTCCGCGAATAGATACTTGCACACACGAAGAGAAAACAAACACAAGCGTGAAATCTAATAAAAGCAACCATACATCAGTCAGAAAGGATGTAATTCACATTAACCATTGCAGAGACAAATGAGAATGGAACAATAATAGTAGTCATCTATTATTAATCAATAACAGAGAAGAGTACAACCAAGTGTTCTGACGTCGATATCCTTCTCAGGAGGGGCCAGTCAGCAAGTCTCTTAAGCATTCACCTTTGGAAATGATTCTCCCAAGACAAGAAAATCTCTCTCTCACACAAGCAACACAACACAACCTTCCCTAAGCTATCAAACACTTCCACACTTATCACACCAACTACCTATAGTAGCAGCAATCTGAGCACTATAAGCTCCACACAATCCAAGCTATTCCAAAACTAGCTGCTCATGGTAATGGTAGAGGTTTATATAGGAGAAGGAGTCTCCTTGAATGGTGGAAGGATGAGCTTATCTTCAAGGGAAGCAGTTGCAAAGGGTCGAACAGACATGCCATAGAAGGGAGGCGATACTCACAAGGCCAACAACCAAGTTTGGAGTTATCTGGAAGGCTGGCTGTTGGAACAAATTCGCCCAAACTGGATCAGCGCGGGTGCATAACTGGTCTGGCGCGCTGACGTCGCAAGGCAATAACGGTCAAGCTGTTGTCAGCGCGGGTTAATACAAACAGAGGTTGCGCTGGTCATGAAATTCGATCAGCGCGGGAAATTCGTGTGCTTCCGCGCTTGCAGCGCACGCGGTCTGTTATGAAGCGCCAGTCAGCGTGGGTATTTTGGAAACAGACGCACTGATGAGGAAAACTTTAGAAAAGTGGGTTTTTAGCCAGTCAGAAGGCATGAACTTGATTATTGTGAACTCCTGACACAGTAGGGTCACTGACAGGGAGACAGTGACAAATTACTGTGTAACAATATCGATCTGGAATTTTACAAGGTGTAGGGGTATGTACAGCAGGTATAGAATCAGTCTTGGTCTCTTGAGGCTCATCAATCTGAATATGGTCATCACAAGATTTAGAAGAAAGGTCTTGATCAAGCTCAAAGGCATGCAAATCTTTGGTATTCACGATCTTCAAAGGGAAAGAATCAACTACAGGCCTGGGATCTTTTCTCAAGCATACTATACTTTGCAAAGCCTTCTTTACATTCTCAGGAAAAGAGAAGAAATAATTTAGAACAAAGAACAAAATGTCTTGGATGAAATTCCAACTTGAATACCTCATCTGTCCATGTTGTCCTTTCATGTTTTTGCTTGTCGGGATCATCCTCCAGTGGAGTCTTTGGATCTGATCTCGAAAATGATTTAGAGTCGCCAGGTGAATGATTTCAGCCTTATCAGTGTCTGATCGTTGTCCACTATCAACAATCAGATCTGAACTTGATACATGTACTGGGGTAAAATGCAAATGAAGTGTTGTATTCACAAGCTCACGGAGATTGACTGAAGCAGCATTTATCTACTTCCGCTTATGCAAAGCAAAAGCGTTTCGAAGGCTACCTGGCATAACTTCAGGCTCCTTCTAAGACTTATGAAACAAACACTTCAATCAACAGACAAGTTTGTTCTCCCCAGTATGGTCGCCAATATGTTAGTGCTTGAAATTTCACCTCAGGCTGAGAAAGGCAAACTCCAAGGCAACATCAAACCACTTAGCCTCGTAGCTAGCCCTACGGGGCAGGAGAGGGCTCTCTCCGGTATATCTCGACAAAGATATTAAAAGGGCGGAGATAACCAATAAAGAACACTGATTTTAGGCTAGTAAACTGATAAAAGGTTTGATTTGAGATTTTTGGGATTTTGGTGGAAAATCGGGGAAAGGCAATTTTGGGTGCGGGGATTGGACACAGTTTTTGCAGGGGGTTCTTTGGGGCAAGGTAGGAGACTGTATTGATGCCTTTGAAAGAGTCATATGGGCAAGAATGAATGGTGAGGAGCTAAGGAGAGCAATTAAACACCTTGAGTTCTCCTTAAACAGATGAAAACATTGATATTAAGCAAACTTAAAAGCAGAGCATGGCAATCATGAATTCTACTTTAACACTTCATTTTCCTAATTTGCAGAAGGAAAAGTAAGAAGATGATTCACATAAAAAACTTAAAAGTACAAAGAGAAACACACCATCAATACATGTAACCACAGGAATCCCAAAAAGGACTGCAAAACCCTGGTCTTTCTTCCTTTGCCAAAATTGCAGAGATACAATGAGTAATACAATAGAAGCTTTCTCCCTCAAGAGTCCAACCATGAAAATGACCAAGAAAGTACATAATATAGGCAATCTAACATCTTTCCTTGCTTCTAGGGGTCGAGCTCACTATCCTAGGAGCTGTTTCAACCAATTCTAAACTAAGCACTGAAAACTAGGCAGTCAAAACAACTTGCCTCTATAAGCTAGGAAACCAATTCATTCATTAAATTTTTGCCTATCTCATGAATGAATCTTCTAGAAGAGATAAATAAGTGTCAAAATATCATAAAATTACATCATTTACAACAAGGAAGATCAAAATCTACTCCAAAAAGTCAAATCTAGTCAAAACTGCGTTTTGCTGAGCTGTAGGTGAATTTCTGTGAAAACTGTCCAACACGTCGCGCCCTGATCCTGAACGCGTTGCGCGCCTTTGGAGCTGCTTTTGAGGCACTTACAGGTGTCCAAATGAGGAAAACGTGGGCTTTTGGAAAGGTCTGGATGTCTACTTTCCAAACCAAGTGGAATTTCTGAATTTGGTGGCCATTTGCCCCTCCAAAATTGCAATCTCCCAAGACTGCTTCCTGTGTGTCAAAAAGGTGGCAGAAAGTCATTTTTTGCTTGTTTTTTGACTTTCTGGAGGCCCAAAACTTGGTGAAATTTCTTGGAAATTTCTGAGAAAGTGTATCTTTGCATGACAAATCCAAAATTCTGATTTTTCTTGAAAAGGAGTTGCCCATCGAAATGGTCGCGCGCGGCGCGCGACGTGTTGGTGGAGAAAACCTGTTTTTTGCCCAAAAATTCACAAGTGACCAAAAATGCTCAATTTTTTTTGAAATTTGTGCTGGATTTAAGTCATTTAGCATCATGCTCCTTCAAGGAAGCCTCAGCCAAGATGTGGAGGGGATCGGGCCTTTTTCTCTGTTTTAGTGCTTTGCTCAACCTCCTTGGATCTGGCGATTGTATTTTTGACATTTCTCTAAAACCATGACATCTGTGTAAAAAGTGAAGGAGGTTTTTCTTACTTGGAATGTTGTGGACAAAAACCTCTTTCAGTTTTCCCAAATTCATTTTTTATTTCTCTGAAACATCTTTTGAGTGAAACTTATCCCGATGTGTGAAACAAGGAATTTTGTCGAAATGAAGGGGATAAGGGGTTTCTAAATTCTTGGGGAAATTTTTGGAAGTAGGGAGGGAGGTTAGGAAGCAGGGGAAAGTGGAATCTTAGAGATTGAGTGAGGGGAAGGGGTCCAAAAGGGCAAAACACAGGCCCAACCTAGAAAATTGCCAGGTTGTAGCTAGAAACTAGGGTTTGTGCGAAAACGAGGAATTTGGCGGATCTAAGGGATGGGAAGAATTTAATAAGGTACTTTAAGGATATGGGAAGGTGTATGAACATCTGGATACAAGTTTTGCCGATGATTTGACTATCCAAGAGAAATTAGCTTTCAAAACCTTAGGAGAGGGAAATGACCTTGCTTAGGTGCAACTGAAGCATGAACAAGGTGTAAAATGACTCATTAGACACTGACATGATAATGACAACCCTATGAATGATGATAAACTCAGCTGAATGGTGACATGGACCAACATTTGGACAACTTTAGAAGGAGTGAAAGCAAACCCTAGACCTAATGCCTAGTGACCAAATTTTGCTTGAAGACTCACTGAAATGACAAAATTTGACCTTGACACTCTGAGACCACTTTGTAAGAGCATATTTGATCACTGGAGGAAGGCTAGAAAGACTGACACTAACACCTCCCACCTAACAGATCGTGCACCAGAGTGCAGGCACCGTGCTTGGCCCCACTTATGCCTCTGGTCATAATGGCATTGGTCCCCCCCTGCCAAATAGTTCGCAAATATCAAGCAATGATCCTTATCGTGGCCCTGTCATTTACATTTTATGCACCACACCTCATTGCATGCCTTTGCCTGGGGCGCCTTATCTTGTTTCAAACTTTGCATCTCTAAGCATAGGTTTTGTAGTTGCGCATGGTTTTGTTGAACTCCCAACCCTGAATCTTATATTGGAGTTTCATGCATCCTCATCGCTATTTCTAATGCTTTAGCTTGGGTTGAGATCTTTTGCTATGATAGCGTCGTCCTTAGATGTGGTGTCAAAGATGCCACAAACCACGTGCGGTGTTGTGCATTTGCCAATGTCATGTTAGCCTCACATATCGTACTCTTCAATCTCTGATCCAGATCCCATGGGGTTTCTCCTGGAAGCATCATGATTTCTTTGAACCCAATGATTGACTGCGTCTCTGATTTCAGCCGGCTAAATTCTTTGTTCAATTCATCCTGGATCGCTACTATTCCCGCATTCGGGTGATCGCTAGAGTAGTTTATATACCACTTCAATGCGCGATCCTGCAGCGCGCTCACCAGAGTAGCCTTTTTAATGTTATCATCCGTAACACCCTGGGCTTCCCACACTTCATTTACCATGAACCAGAACTGATTTGGTTCCTCATTCCCTATGCCTCTAAATATAGACAACTTGATCGCACTTGCCATTCCAACCTTCGATGGTGGTGGAAGTGGGGTGGGTGAAGATGGGGTTGATGTAGGTGAAGTTAATGGGGGCGTGGATGGAGGTGGTAATAGTGAAATGCGCTGCCTGATCAACCAGACCACGCTTCTCGGAGAGAAACCAGCGGATTCCTCTTCGCTTTCTCGTGACAATGAAATCAGGGGACTGTTCTCTAATCCTTCAGACCCTTAGTAGCCTCTTCCACTCCGCGTTACACCAGACATCAATGGATTTGGATAACGCATTTTTCACATAACAGCATTTTAATCCAGGTATTCAACGATTTGATGTAGTTACAAATTGGTCCCTAGAGAAACCGCCTTTCCGCTTCGCTATAGCTCACGGTTGTGTCTATCACGAACTCAGTGATAAACCCTCCTATTATCCGGTCCAGCCAATGATCTACTGCCCGTGCGATTTTATCTTCAGACGCCTCTAACCTGTGCACCAACTCGGGAGTCCACACTATTGGTTGATCAAGTCTGCACCTTCCCACACTGTTAGCTAGCCTCGCGTTCCACTCGTACAACTCTAACGAGAAGGTCATGAAGAAGATCTCATGGATTTCTGTGTATATGTAGTGATCCAGCCACCTTTCCTCAGATATCCACGGATTTCTGTTTTCTTGTACCACGAACTCATGCAGTTTCTGATCCAACAAATATTCAATCTCTTTCTTCGTAGGGTTCTAGTGTTCTGACATCAGACATCCCTTAGGCAGATCTCAGTCTCGGCAATGGAACCATTTGTTGGCTTGTTGGGGTCTGACCCAGGTTCAGAAGTGATTTAGCCAAACAAATCTCGCACTATTGGCCCTTTCGGCAACAGTCCGCGGAGCGCAGATTGAAGTCTCACCCGAGGTAGTAGGGGAGGGTGCTCGAACCAGGTTTCCACACCCTTGAGATGTCTTGATGTGGTCTGGATGGGGTCGCAAACCGTTTGTGCCCTTGCGCTACTTTGTACTGCTATCAGGCTTCGGTGTAGATCCGCACCGATGCACTTATTATTAATGAATTTATTATAGATCTAATCTAATTCGTAAAGTCTTTAAGCAAACATTTAACAATAATAACCATGGCACACAATCATCAATATGGATAAACTCAGAGCGTAAGCAAACATATATATTTGTGATAAAGCACCTCTGGGCACATAGCTGCAAAGCCTCTATCTATCTACCAAAACCCTCGACTCAGACTTACAGATGCAGAGAGAATATTGCCTTCATAAACCCATAACATTAAGATCCAAAACAAAAACTGCCTTCTAACCTTAGAGCATTGTTCTATTTATACATTCCCATGGTTCGCAGACCATGGACAGGCTGACTCACTTTCTATTTTCTTACATTATTTTCGGGCAGACAACCCTTTGACTTGACTCATTAAAATTCGCGCTCCGCGCATCTTGCGGAGCCTTTACCATACTATTACCCAAAATTGTGGACTTTAAGCCCCAAAACCGTTACGCGGGGCCTCTGCTACCCAACACCGCTGGAAGCTCTGGCTTGATATGTTTTGTAACTAATTTCCATGTTCTCCCTCTCCTTATAAAAGGGAGGAAGAGACATTTAGAAAAGGTTATGAATCCTAAATATAAACTACATGTTATTTTTTAGACTGTATGACTTCAAGATTTGCATCTTTCAAAATATTAATGAAATGGTGGTGATTCCTACCTTCGAGTACTACATTATGTTACCTCTCTGTTCAAATTCCATTATGTTCATGTTTCCTCTCTGATTTCATGTAATTGTAGCTGCTAGAAATGTTTCATATGTTCTTACAGATTCATTTGTGTTGAATCGTTAATGCACATGCTTGTATGGATCTTTGGGATTATATCTTTAAAATTCCGCTCCATAAATCATCGCGCCCAATCCTCTTTCATCCACTATGTCTATCTTTAACTCAGATAAGTGTAGAATTCTTAATGTTTCAAGCTCTATATGATGAGTTATTCTATCTCCTTCTCTTCTTTCGTTTCTCTGCCAAAGCTGATTAAACTGTAGGTCTTCAAATTACTCGGCCTCCAGTAGTTTATACATATATCTCTGTGAGTTGTATATGTGAAAGAGTACCATAAATACACGGCTTATGTCCTTGGAATAATGAACCAACCCATGTTGTTTATTTTATATATATATATATATATATATATATATATATATATATATATATATATATGGTTCAAAATATATGTGATGTTTCCATTCTCCTGAGAATCGTATGAGACACGAAAATCTAGATGTTCCAGGCACTGGTCTTGTAAACAATCTGAGGTTGTCTCTAGAAGCAACAATAGTTTCATTAACTAAAGGATCAACGTAAAATAATTAATTTTAAAGCACTAAAATTTGTAGGAAAGTAAAATATTTCTTTTTCTTGGTAAGTCAAATTCAACTAAATTCAACTCAAAACATAAAACATAAATTATTTAACTTCTACATTAATGATTTCTAGTATTCTAGCCTATATAATATTGCATTCATATTAAACAATGAAAATCACCTTTTATAATACTTGATTCATTAATCTCAATTAGGAAAATGAGATTTTCAGTAGTCAACTAACTCTTAGCATTGAAAATATACTTCTCACTACCATATCCACACTTCCATGAATCATTGACTTCAGTTTAAATGGTGTTAGAGAGAATGAGAGTTTTTTAACATTGATACTAGAGTAATGAAGTCAGAACTTCTTCCATCGAGTAAAACAAAATGAATGTTGATCTATTAAATATGAAATTGCTTGTTAAATTTATTAATTGACTAGTGAAATATTTGTGTTCTTTAACCATGAGAGAGCTCTTCTAAGAAAACCACCTCCACTAATAGGAAGGTGGAATTGTTTGAATTGTTCTATTATTTTCTATATATAAATTTCTTCTAACCTTTTTCTCTAGTTTTTCTCTATTTACAAACCATTTATGTTTATATTTTTTGTATTCAAAGGAATCAACAACTAGACTAGTCCTGTACTCGAGTGACACGGGGTCGATTCCAACTGCTAACACTATAACCTTTAGGTGCCTACCACTATAAACTCTAGGTGCCTACATATGCCCCTTCTGTAGGCACAAATAAATTAGGGGGATTTGAACCTAAAATCTTCTCCCACATAACACTTCACTTTCATCACCAATTGAGCTCCCCCCTCGTGGCTCTCCCTTTACAAACTTTCAATGCAAATTATAAACCAAATTTAATGACAACTTTCCTCCAAAAAATTTTAGCATTCAAAGTCTCCTATTAATCATAAATTGCTCTAACAATAACTACTACAAAATTATATTATAATCCTAGTCTTAAGACTTGTGACATCCACTCCAAAATCGTCCATTTTTAATCCTTTGGGAATTTAATGTAGAACTAAATTTTTAAATTGTTTTAGCTTGCAATTAGTGTTGAGAAATGTAACTAGTTTTGTCTTCATAATTGTTGTACTCATTTCAATATGTACCCTATGTAACAAACAATAAAAGAAAAGGAAAGTTATTATTATTAAAGCATGGATTTCATGCTCATTATTGATGGTCTTCTAGGTAAAAGCATGTTCTTTGTGCTTCTAGGGTTTGTTAGGTCATAGGATTTATTGTCATAAGTCAAAGGTGTCAACATCATGTTTATAAAACCGTTCCGGAAAAAATGTAATTGTAAAAAGAATTATTTTGAGTCTAGAAAATATTGGAAACTCCTAAAGTACAAGTCGTCTTTGACAACACCTGCAACTTGAGAAGGAATGGATATATATGCTGTCCTTTCTGCATTTGATATGACTATAGTTTATTCTCCAATAGCATCTTCCGCTGTACGGAAGAGCCCTGGTATAAGGTGGTCAGGGTGTCCCACATCTCCTTTGTTGTGTTCTTCTCAGCAATATGTGGTATGATATGATCTTTGACCCCATCTAGGATCATGAACTTCGCCCTTGCCATTGCATCCTCATACTTCTCGTTCTCAGCTGGGTCAACTGGGATAGCCATGGTTTTCAAGGCAAAGTCCTTGATGCGATGTCTTTCCAGGATTGCCAGGATCCTGGCCTTCCAAATGACAAAGTTGGAAGCCCCGTCCAACCTGTCCTTATCCCTCAATCCATTGACTGCCATTTCAACTCCTCTTCTAGACTCCCTCTGAGTCTCGACTTCCCTCCTGGAAATATCCCTCTAAGTCTTGATTTCCCTTCTGAAAATCCTCTAGCCAACTGTCGAACCGCTCCTCTCCAATCCTCCTTGCAACTGCAACTCAGATATGGATTCCTTAGCCGGAAATCCGTGGAGGTAGTGACTCCCTCTACCTTGGTCCCGCCTCCTTAGACACTATTTTGCTTCGATAGAAACAATGTCCCACTAGCTCCTCAAATCACGATATGATCATAGCTCCCCAAGCCCCTACAACCGAAGAAACTGAGCCTTTTAGGCTCTACGCAATCGCGACAAAGGCTAAATCTGCTCCTCTTGGCCACAGCGTCGATCCTTCCTGGCTGAGAAAGATGATCGGGCACTGCGTAGGTCTGATTGGCCCCTTTATGCCTCTATGCTGACCTTTCCCCTAGCTCAAAATGATGATGCAGGTTCTGCGTCACTTACTCTCTAGCTGCTTCTACTTTGGAACAACGTTGTCTCTCGGGATAGTTGCTACTGCTGTAAATTTCAGATTTATATTGGTGCCTTCATTTCTCCTGTGATCTGCAATGATTTGATACCGTGTTGAAATTTCTAAGTCTGGCACGTTAGAAATCCCTACTGGATTATCTGTTTTATTATCTCCTACTCGTTCTTTCCATTAACAAGTTATTTATAAATATAAATACCGAAATAAACACAAATGAAACCTCAACACATATACAGATCAACAACTGAAATAACTGAGACAATCACACAAGGGACAATGTTGTTTTTGGACAATCGTCCCCGAAAAAACCCAATGTGGGAAAACCGGTGCAACAAATATGAGGGTTTTATTATTATGTAGTTTTCTGAATACAACTAGGGTGTCAGAAATGGCTCACCCTTAAGAAAATTTCCTTAGCAGAAGTACCTCTCCTTAGAGACAGATATTCTGGCTGATTAGCAACTGGATGATTGATCCCACAACAACTTCGATAGTTCCTTAGTTGGATAGCGAAAGCTCCTCCAAGCTTCTCTTTGGAACTACGTCACCCTCTTCTGCTCTGTGTCTGCCTCTCAGCTCCTAGTCTACCCCACGAAAGTTCCTCATCACTGCCTCTTTAGCTCTGTTAGCCTCTATTGCTTCTGCGTTAGCCTCTTGTCCCTCTATGTCACCTGCGCTGGGCTCCTCGGCCTCTGTGTCAACCTTCCAAGGCTCTGCACTATTTCTCTGACACTTTCTCTGCCTTTTTTAATTAATGGAAAGACCTGTGAGCGATTTTGAAACCGACGTTTCGGACTAGCAAGGTGAGTCCATCATCAGGGTAATGAGATCTGCATTTTGAGAAGAGAGAGTCAAGAGAATGAGAACCTATTAATAGAAGGATGGATAGCTAACCTAGGTTTGGAGAGGTCGGCTTGATTATCATCAACTTATTAATAACTGGATTAAATAAATTAATATATTTTTTTTTTTTTAAATAAATTTAAGACTATATTAAAAGAAATTTTTTATTTAACTAGATTAATTAGACCTAAATTAAAAATAAATTTAATTTAAATTAAATTTCAAATAAAAACAATTTAATTGGTTAATTAATTAATTAATTAAATTAATTTTCAAATCTAGTTTAATTAATAAATTTAAAACTATATTGATTAATCAATTAATTAATTAATTAATTTTTCAATTAAGCTTAATTAATAAATTTAAAACTTCTCTTTCTTTTTTTCTTTTTTTTTTTTTAAATTCACTTAAAGTATTTTGGCCTCATTTAAAAGTAAAATTGGTTTAAACTAAAAGGATTAAATAAATTTTAATTATGTTTTAAATTATTTACTTTAATTAAAAAAAAAAATTAAAACTGTATTAAAAGTAATTTTTTTTTTTTTTTTTTTTTATCTAGATTAATTTGACCTAAATTAAAAAATAAAATTAATTTAACCTAAATTTAAATTAAATCAATTTAATTGATTAATTAATTAATTAAATTAATTTTAAATTTATATAATTTTAAATTTAGTTTAATTAATAAATTTTAAACTATATTAATTAATAAATTAATTAATATTTAGATTGAGTTTAATTAATAAATTTAAAACTTTTTATAAGATTAAATTAATTTGGCCTAAAATAAAATTAGTTTGAACTAAATTTGAAATAAAATCAATTTAATTAATTAATTAATTAATTAAATAAATTATTTTAAATTAATTTAAATTTTGATTAGTAATTAATAGAATTTAGTTATTTATATTAAAAGTAAAATTTTTTTAACTAGATTAATTTGACCTAAATTAAAAAATAAAATTAATTTAACCTAAATTCAAATTAAATCAATTTAATTGATTAATTAATTAATTAAATTAATTTTAAATTTATTCAATTTTAAATTTAGTTTAATTAATAAATTTTAAACTATATTAATTAATAAATTAATTAATATTTAGATTGAGTATAATTAATAAATTTAAAACTTTTTATAAGATTAAACTAATTTGGCCTAAAATAAAATTAGTTTGAACTGAATTTGAAATAGAATCAATTTAATTAGTTAATTAAATAAATTATTTTAAATTAAATTTAAATTTTGATTAGTTAATTAATAGAATTTAGTTATTAATTTATGTAATTATATATATCTATATATATATATATATTAATTTATTTACTTTCTTGACTTGCGAATGCTGCCTTAAGGGAGAATTTGTATAAGTTACAGTTACTTTATTTTGTTTAACAAGGGTTTCTAGGTATTACTTAGTTTAAGACCATCATCCCTATTCATATTATTCGAAGATTTTTCAATTTCTATAGCCTCTTTAATTCTCTGCCTCTCTAATATGTATTCTCGACCTTTTGCCGAACTGCCCCTCTCTTCAACAAATCACTAACTCTATTCTCTTAGCGAACCCTGCCCCCAAAAATCGAATTCTTGATCAACTTGGTGTACCTCCAAATGACCCTCAACCCTCCTATTATATTTTTCCTGGTGAATCTTGAACGGCCGAGATTAAGTCCCTAATCAATGGCTAATATTTTCTCGATCTTGATAGTTACTTGTGATGTTTCTTATTATCATGATTCTTTATATCTTCTTTCTTTAGTTCATTAAGCAATTACCAAAAGTAGCAACACATAAAATAATGGACACAAGATGTAGGCACATGCCAGGGAAAAACCCCCCTCAAATGGAAAACCCAATCAAAGTAAGTTTTCCTTTTAATTGTATTCTTTGAGACTCTTCACCCTAGACCAAGACCTGATCTTCCCTCCACACCAAGTCAACCTCTAGAAGATTGGCCTCTTCTTAGTAACTTCAACTATGCAGCAATTTGTAGTAGCCAACAGCTTCCGGCAGCAGTCCAACTTGGAAGACTTCGAACTCCCAATCTAGAGAATGAAATAGAAAGATACCACCACCAAATTTTTTATTTTCCTTGACTCCTTAGACTCCCCCAAACTTGCATTCACTTTGGCCTCCAGGCAACAGACTTTTCCAGCTACCCACTTCCACTTCTGCTAGCAAACAAATTTTCACACTTCTGCCCAATAGATAGAATTCAAACTTGATGAGAAGTGATGCTCCAAATCGATTCGATGTCCTTCCTTTTATAGGCTTCTTGTGGAGTCAAATAGGGTCTTAGGACAACTTGATCTTCCCTTAGGTTGACATGGTGTGTAGGTTCCATAATTCACATTTGACTCAATATTAAAGCTTTTTACATTATTCAAAAGCCCAAGAAGGGTGTCTTTAAATGTACAATATTTCTATAGAATCAGAATAAATCCTAGAAGTTCACAATGGGGACTTTGACCTAAAACATGGTGACCCAAGAATGAAACCCATGCTTTAATAAGTCACAATAATAATTATTATTATTATTTTATTTATTCTTTTGACAAGTACATTACATAATGAATCAAGTACATTATTGAAGACCGAACATAGTTAATTTTTCCAACACTCCCTCTTAACTAGGGAGGTATTCATAATGTACATATACAATGGAAGATCTCAAACTATATGAACCATGAAGAAATTTAGGCACCGCAATGCCATGGACTAGATTCCTCACCAGGGAAATCTATCCAAGTGGGACTAAGATGGACTCAAGCTTTCAACCCCTCTAGGTACCATCAGGCTTACTTTCTAACCATCAACCCAAAAATCTAGGTGTGTATCCAAAACAGAGCTCTTTGTTTAACACCACCTTTCCAACTTCTAGACATCAACACAATGTTTCGACCAGATGTTATCCAAGGAAATGCTTCACTCATAAAGCCTCAACACCCCTTGATCCAGCAGATCAAGAATAACTAATATCTCCCAATCAAATTGATTAGTAACCAACATGCTATCAAATCCTTCGAGAGATTCACCTATACAAACACAACCCCAATCAACAACATACTTTCACATGTACATAGTAAAATACAAACCTTTGGGGTCTTCCAGGCAACAAATGTTGCTTCTCAACTTTCTATAGTAGGACTATCAACTGAATCTTTGGTAGAATATTCCTCAATCATACATTTATATTCCTACTTCATATGCAGCAACATATTCTTCAATCGGATCCTTCTTTCCTTCCATCAGTAACACTTCAAAATGAATTCTCCAATTTCATTTTCCTATTCATGGCCTTCACTCAGACTTATGATTGATAGTCCTAGTCTAGTGCATGGCATATGAAGCAGAGAACCATATCTGTCACTCCCTCTCAACCAGGAAGCACCTGTTTATCCAGACTCCCTCATAATCTTATGTATATCTCTTCTATTCATGCTTCCTCAGGAGATTAACTTCTTCTTTTCGACCTCGGAGAATCTTTCGTGGCTTCCAACCATTTCATAGATTTATCATCAAACCATGCTTATCACATAAACGAGCATCTCCACCAAGTTGGAGATTCTGTACCTGCACAACTTAAATAGAAAGTATAACCAAAACTATAGAAGCATGATGTTAGCCATATCAAAATAACAGAAGCATTTCATCTTTATACATATTAGATACCCAAACTCAATTACAAACAAGAGATATATACTCTTCAACATCTTGCTAGGGACTTTGATATACACCTAGACTACTTAATACCACCTTTTATTCCATCTATAGTTTCAATATGTCTTCCAAAGGTATGACATACCTTACTACAAAATATAGAAAATCCTGAAAACAAATCTACAAATCATCTAATAAACTTTCAAAATACATATGTTAGACTTCTCACTAGGGATTCATACAAATCCTAGATTTCATACAAAAGAGTCAGTCAAAATCAATCACAACTTAGTCATTAACCTAACCAGCTTCCACTAGGGTTAGTTCTAACCCCTATATTTTCAATCAACCATCAAACAATCACTAACATGACCAACCATCACTAGGGTTAGTTGCAAACCCTAGATTTTCGATTAATCATCATACTCAACCAAAAATTCAAATTTCAACAATCTCTCACAAATCTCAAATCATCATATTTTAGATATTTCATTTTGACTAAGGTTTAACTCCAAAACCTAGAATTTCATTCTCAACAATCATTACATGCATAGAGATCATATTGTTACATTCCACATTAGCCAATGTCACTACTAGGATTTCACTACAAAACCTTCGATTTTCATTCTCATAAATCATATAATATATTTCAGATTGGCATATCACACATACTAGACAATTTAACATCACTATGATTTAGTTATAACACCCTAGATTTCCAGATATCATCATCCTAGAATATCAGACAAGGAATTCCATTAAATCCTAAAACTTATGAATATCAATGACTAGGTCAACACATATCTAGGAATTCATAACCATACATAAGCATATCATATGTTCAACAACATTAATGCATCCTCACACCAACTTGGGAATTCGATCAAAGGGCATATCTATATATGCCTATATTTCATCATCATGAAAATATATATCATTTTTTAGTCAAACCCAACTTCACAACAATATCAAATAAGAGTTAGGCACAAAATCATTTTTATTACACTATGGTTTGATCAGATAAACACACACATACCAAGGAAATCATTTCTAAGAGAATGTAAGGGTATTTCTCACACATTCCTCCAAACCCCAATGAGCTAGGGTTCCAATGTAGAATCACACATTCCACCAAACGCCAATGAGCTAGGGTTCCAATGTATAATCACACATTCCACCAAACCCTAATGAGATAGGGTTCTAATGTAGAAACATAGCAAACCCAACATTACCAAAACTTCAAAGGTTCGGGATTTCATACCTCATCATTCAACCCTAACAACTTAGGATTTCACGATCATACCAAAATCCTAAACATGACATCATCAATAAGACTTCAACTAGCATTTCAAAATATCCCTAATCAACTTAGGATTTCATACATTCATATTAGCATACCCTTCGGTTAGGGTTTTTCCAGAACCTGTCTAGGGTTCTATATAGTCAATCAAGAATATGAGTGGGGTGTGTTGATTTATCAAGAGATGAATCACCCAAACAAGAATCACTAAGATTCAATGCATTTAGTCATAACAAATTTAGTAATAGATCATCAAATGAATAATCCTTTCAATCAATGTATTGAAAGCATACCTTTGTTACTTGACTAACCTTGTCTTGATAGATCCTCCTTCTTGCAAAATTTTTTCCCTAACCAATACAACAAAGGGAGAAAGGTGATTAATATTTAATATAATAAAAACTAAATGACTACATGAACCCAAAACTGAAAAGACATGAGATACTTATCTTTGAGAAATTTTGGGAGCTCCCTCCAAAGCTTGAGGTAAACCTACAAACTTCTAATTATTGAGACCTACAACAAATGCACCCCAAGAAGGTGGAAAACCTAACAGAGCAGTGATCACCAGTTCTTTGTCTGGAATAATCTCATCGACGACCAAAATATCTTCCCTGAGTCTAGTTATCTTCATAAAGAAGGTTGTCATAGTATCTTCCTTTGTCATCTTTGTATTCCTCGGCTTATTTTGCAAACTTTCTACTTGACTGATGTTCTTAATAGTGAAAATATTCAACAAGGCTTCATACATCTCCTGAGCATGATTGATGTTAGCTATGAATGGGAAAATATTGTGTTTTATCCCTTCTACCATCAGAGTCACAGCCACCAATTCTAGATCCTTGAATTTCGCTTTGTCGACATCATTGGATTCTTCTGTAGACTTCTTTACATTTCCTTTAAACAAGTCTAGCACCTTGTTCTTCTCAAAGATTAGGTCAATCATCTTCTTCTAGGATCTTAATTTAGATGCTCCTTCAAGCTTGTTCTCACCCTTGATAGAGTTAGACATCTTCCTTGAATATGATAGACTCCTTCCCTGAGATAGTGCATATGAATGGATCTTCCTTTTTCTTCTTTCTTCACCAATGCTATAATACCATGTTGGAAAATCAGAAAGCAAGCAAATATTTTATCGATCTTGATAATTACTTGTGATTTTTCTTGTAATTACGATTCTTTATATCTTGTTTCTTTAGTTCATCAAGCAAATACCAAAAGCAGCATCACATAAAATAATGGACATAAGATGTAGGCACATGTCATGGAAAAAACCCCCTCGAGGGTAAAACCCAGTCAAAGTAATTATTCCTTTCAATGGTATTCTTTGAGACTCTCCACTCTAGACCAAGATTAGACCTTCCCTCCACACTAAGTCAGCCTCTAGAATATTGATCTCTTCCAAGTAGCTTTTGCCAATGCAGCAACTTGCAACATCCAACAGCTTCTGGCAGTAGTCCAAATTGGAAGACTTCGATCTCCCAATCCAGAGCACGAAACAAAGAGAGACCACCACCAAAATTTCGATTTTCCTTTACTCCTTAGACTCTCCCAAACCCGCATTCACTTTGGCCTCTCGGAAACAGAATTTCCCAGCTACCCATTTTTCACTTCTACCCAGTAGATATAGTTTGAACTTGATGAGCAGTTATGCTCCAAATGAATTTGATGTCCTTCCTTTTATAGGCTCCTTGTGCGGTCGAATAAGGTCATATGCTGACTTGCTCTTCCCTTAGGCCGATATGGTGTGGAGGTTCCATAATTCATATTTGACTCAATATTAAACCTGTTTACATGATTTGAAATCCCAAGAAGGGTCTCTTTAAATGTGCAATAATTCTATAGACTCAGAATAAATCCTAGAAGTCTACAATGGGGACTTTGACCTAAAATATGGTGACCCAAGCATGAAACCCATGCTTTAATAAGTCACAATAATAATAATGATTATTATTTTCTTTATTCTTTTGAAAAGTACATTACATAATGACTCAAGCACATTATTGAAGACCGAACATAGTTACTTTATCGGAAACCCAAATATTATAGTAAGTGACAAAGATCCCATTTTCAGTGGAATTTTTTTGACATAATTATTTTCTTGTCTTGGTACTCGATTAGCTCATAACTCATCTTATCATCTTGAATCTAATGGGAAAACTGAGATAGTGAACAAATGTTTGGAAGGATATCTTCGTCGCTTTGTATCAGATAAACAAACACAATGGGTCAAGTGGTTACCTCTACCTAAATGGTGGTATAACACTTTATTCCATACTGTAGCAAAAATGACCCCCTTTATGGAAATTTATGGATATCATACACCATCCATCACATGATCTTTAAGAGAATACTCTAAGGTTCAAGAAGTGGAATATCACATCGAGCATCAACAACAATTTCTCCAACTCTTAAAGGATAACCTCACTATGGCGCAAAATCGAAGAAAACAACAGGTATATCAGCATCGCAATGAAAGAATTTTTGATGTAGGTGACTGGGTATTTTTATGGCTACAACCAAACAAAAAAATGTTTATCAAGCAAGCTAAGAAGGATAAAAATTATCACCCAAGTATTGTAAAATGTAACTAGGTTTGGTCTTCATAATGACATGTAATTGTTATTTTTGTAAATTATGTAATGAAGAAAATAATTTATCATTGGCTTGCTTCATGGGTTTCATGAGCAAGCGAATTTTTTTTTAAAGTCAATGTCATGTATGACCATTATTGGGCATATAAATAATGTATCTAGGTCTACAAGTTGACTAGAAGCCCTCCAATAGACAAGAACAATCATCCTCTTCTTGATGTTAGCCTCAGAATGTATACAAATGACAAGTCAACTCACATATGGAGACACACCCTTTCAAATGATCATGTCAGCTCAAATGTAGGGGAAAACAACTATATATAGGAGCCTATACCCCTCGCATTTCCATAGTGAGAGTTTGATATATCTTTGAGATTTCGAATGGGTACAACAAAGATAAGGTGTAGATCATCCACATAAATATTCTCAACATATTTTTTGAGGTTCTCAATGGTCAAGACAACAAGGAGTTCGGTTACCATAGTGATCACAATGCGGACTAGTTTGGGGTGACATTACAGTGATATCTTCCTCACTATCTTAACATATATTCAATTTAATGTGGATGGACATATCACAATGGTACAGTTTGGATAAGGTCTCGATGTTGTGCTAATAATATGGTACTCTGTGATGCTCAATGCTAGATCTCAATGATACCAATTGTTGTGCTCAGTAGTGATGTGATGATCAGTGATACATGATGTATCTAGGTGTTACATGGTGTAACTCGGTGCTAGTGACAGTATGAAGGTATGATGCACAGTTATGTGAGGCCAAAGTTTAGGGTTATATCACAACATTTAGATGTTGTAGTGATCATGTTTTGAAGAAATCGAAGAATCAAGGAAGAAGGATGATTGTGCCTTGGTCTGGGAATGGAAACATAGGTCAAGGGTATTGGTTTTGGTATTAGTCAATTGGAATCTCTATAAGAAGATTTTGTGTGAGTTTTCCTCTCAAAGAGTGAGAGGTTTTGACCCTGGCATAAAGACAACATCTTGTGTTCTTGTCTCTTTTTTTTTGTAACTATTTGATGAAATAAGAAAACACACTCTAATAATAACAAGAGAAGATTGTGCTAATAAGAAAAAGTAAAAAGTACATCACAAATAGTTATCATCGTGAGAAGAATCTTATTACCCTGATTTCCCTAGATTCTTCAACATGGTATCAGAGCTAAGGTGTTGAAGTCAAAGGCAGGGCATAAAAGAGACATTCAAGGATAATTTTTTAAGAAGGGTATCAAAGAAAGTTGAAGGTTATCAAAATAAAAGGATCAAGATCTACATCAAAGACTGAAGAATCAGTCTACAACAGCAGTCTGCAACTACCCACAGTCTTGGTTCTATTGGAATATCGATGTCACAATAGAAGATCACAAGATGATTAAGTAATCTCAGTCAAAAGATGAGGTCTCGATGTTAGATCACAGTGCTCAAAAATTGGTTACATGGCAGTAGTTTTGGTGCCTCTCACAGTCTCTACCTATGTCATACCACAGTGATCTCAATAATCTCGCAATGGCATGATCTCAACATACCAGTGACAGTCACAACCTCAAATTGAATCCTTTCTATAAAGAGAGCAGTCTTGAAAACTCAGATTCCCAAAGCTTGATGATATATATTCAATGGCATATAGAAGTGGATCATCTATGGCATAGTGCTCAGAAATAGTTCTCACTATACCTCAATCATATTTTGTATGGATAGTACTTGATGTAGAATGAAGGTGTCTCTTGATACAGCCATAGTAATACTAAGTGATGGGTCTCATTACTATAAGATGATAATCATGGAAAGTGACCTCAATGATCTATTGTTTTACACGATGCTGCAACTTCAATAGAATGCTACAAGGTTCCATAGTCCACTTGTGTGATAGCAATATAGTGCTATCTCAAGTATATCAATAATTTGTTAATCATAAGGATCAGATGTATAATTTAAAGTATCTTGAAGCAAGAAGGAAAGCTTCCTATCATTACAACAAGGATCTCATCCGGAGGAAGCATCAATGCATCTGCTTCAACCAATTTCAACATGATCAAGGTGAATATTTCATCTTCACATGACAAGTAAGTATTTTTCATTCTTTAATCAATTTTGGTTAAATGACTTCATTTTGCAATGAAACCAATAAGTTGGTTGGGTAACCAAAGGTCCTTGCATGAAATAAGGAGGATTTTCATAGTCCTCATAGATAAGTGAAGTCATGAAACATATCAATGAAAAAATTATCCTTTTAATTCATGGGAAGAAACTCTTAAAATCCTCTCACATGAACAATATTGGAGACATCAAAGACGCTAGAAGAAGAATTATGAACATTACAAGAAAAGAAAGTTCATATCACTGAAAGGATAGCAGTCACCAAGGAAAATAATTCCATGGTAAGAGGGAGTAAGAAATCATTAAGATAGTCTCTCTCACTGGCTCCTAGATCCTGCATAGGTTATGTCTAGAATAAGATGTTGTATGTCATCTTAGAAGCATTATAAATAAATACTCATGACATCATCACAAGGGTAACAAAATTCACGGGATAAGTTCAACTTGTGATTTCTATGCAAGATAGAAAAGGACAAGTTGAGGGAAAAAGTGTTGAGGACTCAAACATTTGCTAGAAGGAAAGGAAGTTTGGAAAAATATGGTACTCAGAAAATGGAAAAAAAAACATAGCTCAAATAAAATGCTATGGAAGGTTATGTACTTTACATGAAATATTGTCCTTAGCTTAAGAAGGACAATAACAACAAGAATAGAGAAGAAGCCCATTTCACCGAAGAAATGGAGGAAACTGAAAGAAGAAAGGACAAGGAAGGAGAAGCATTAGAAGTAAGATCTCGTAACATCACCATAGGGAAATATGAAGGACCATTGGAACAAAATGTATGGTAGTCAATATAGCTCTTGGTGACCTCAATGAAAGATCAAAGGAAAAAGTCATCCAGCACAAGTCTCATCATACATCAATCAAAAGGGAAACATCTGTTGAATAAGAATATGTGAGATCCTCAAAATTCTTTGATGGAATCTTCATCGGAGGATTCATAGATCTAGAGTAGAAGCAAGTGTTTCATCAGGAACTTCAATTTATGGAATTCATGGGTTGATGGTATGATGACATGAGAAATGATGCAAATTAAGGGGTTAAAGATCTTTTCAATCAAGGAAGTTGTTGGAAGAAGCCTAGGTGACTTAAAGGTAAAATGAGGTATGTATTCTTGCATTTAATATTATAAAGTCATGATGTATGGTTGTAGGTAACATGGATCATTACTTCTATCTTGAGAAGCATGATCAATGGAAAAGGATCTCCTCCTCTAAAAGGATGTAGGAAGGCATAAGTCACACTAGATGAAATCAACATAATATGTCCTCATATGAAGTATGAGGTGGTTGACTAAAATTAAGGAACTCTGATTGGAAGTTAATGGGAATGCAATGTGTAAGAAGAATATATTGTTAGATATGAAACCATGATAAAGGCGGTCAACATCCAAAAGACCAAGAATATTTGAATAGGAAATATCCCAGAAGGATATGAAGACTCTGATGAGAGTCTGAAAAATATGGAGACCCTTGAAAATGGATATATTTAAGAGATGTATCAACAAGTATGCAAGATTCTTATACCTACAGGAAGATGTCATGATGAAGAGCCATCTTGTAAGGTACTATTTGATTTAATGTTATGTTTTTATTTCTTGAATAATATCTGGATGAGTTCATGTAGAGCTATTGGAACAAGAGTTGTAAGCGCAAATACAACTAGCATTCATGTGGTGAATAGAAATTCCTAAAAGAAGCATGATTATAAATAAGTAGCCATATGAAGAAGGTTCCAGATATGTACCAAGAATGCCACTTTCCATGAAGAAAGGAATGACATGACGAACCAAGGAGGAAATTGATTTATGGCTAATTCCCTACAAGGAAGAAGCTCGACTAAATTTCTTGACATCAAGGAAAGAAATTGATCAAGCAACTGAAGGACCCATGAACAAGAAGTTTTTGATGAAAAGGAGAGACCCTAGTTAAGAGGGAGCTCTGACAAGTCCCTACTTAAGAGGGAGCTTGGGCAAGTTCCTGGTTAGAAGGAGCTTGGGTATACAGGAATAGGCATATCTTCCCTAGTTAAGAGGGAGAGATAGACACAACATTCTTGTCTTCACTTAGGAAGAAAGAATGGAGGATTGGGTAATCATCTGGCATCTGATGCTCTTTGAGGATTTGTAGGGCATCGAAGATAAGAGTAGGCAAGAGGACCGATATTCTTAGAGGGTTGGGAGCCCAAGATAAGAATATTCCTAGAAGGTCATACTCAGTGAACAGCCGGGTGGGTATATTTACCTTGAGAGAAAATGATGAAGGTGTCTATAGTCATTGGTCTCGCCAACATTGTGCTATGATCTTATGAGAGATAGAGTTGTCAGTCAAGGCCTTTTTGTAGAAACAATGTTGGGTATTATGATGTTATACAAACGGATTACCAATATGCTTCTTCTTATAAGAAATTATTCAGATTGAGAATGACCAAGTGCCATTATGAATATCTCCCTAGTTAAGAGGGAGTGTTGTAAAATGTAACTAGGTTAGGTATTCATAATGACATGTAATTGTGATTTTTGTAAATGATGTAATGATGAAAATAATTTATTATTTCCTTGCTTCATGGGTTTCATAAGCAAGGGATGTTTGTTTTAAAATTCAATGTCATGTATGACCCATCTTGGGCATATAAAGAATGTATCTAGGTCTAGAGGTTGACTAGAAGCCCTCCAATAGACAAGAACAGTCATCCTCTTCTTGATGTCAGCCTTAGAATGTATAAAAATGACAAGTTGACTCACATATGGAGACACACCCTTTCAAATGATCATGTCAGCTCAAATGTAGGGGAAAACAACTATATATAGGATCCTATACCCCTCGCATTTCCACAGTGACAGTTCGATATATCTCTAATATTTCGGATGGGTACAACAGAGATAAGGTGAAAATCATCCACATAAATCTTCTCAACATATTTTTTTAGGTTCTCGGTGGTCAAGACAATGAGAAGTTCAGTTACTAAAGTGATCACAGTGCGGACTAGTTTAGGGTGATATTACAGTGATATCTTCCTCACTGTCTCAGTATATATTCACTGTAATGTGGATGGACATATCACAATGGTATAGTTTGGATAAGGTATCGGTGTTGTACTAATAATAATATACTTAGTGATGCTCGGTGCTAGATCTTAGTGATACCAAGTGTTGTGCACAGTAGTGATGTGATGGTCATTGATACATGATTGTTAAAATTGGCAACCAGGGCAAAACTTCATGTGGGTCATCTTATTCATGGCTGATAATATTTTTATTAGATTCCTCTCATCGAGAGGTGTAGGATTGATATAAAGATCATCCGATTCCGATAAGTATTCATGGAGATATGAATTTATTTTGATTATGGAATTATTATCAAGCCGACCTACAACTCATGTAGGCTCAGAAGCCCAACAGTCGCATCTATTCACCCACCAACGTTGTGTATAAATATAAGAAGACTTTTCCTCATTTGGACTCACTCATCTCATCACATCTCTCTCTCTCTACTGTGTAGATATGAGTCTCTTCTCTACTGCGTTGAAATGGGTCTCTCTCTCTCACACATGTGAAGCCGAAAGCTGTTTGAAACTGCAACTGCAGAAGTAAAGATTGACTTGCGTGGCCTAGAAGATCTCCTCTTTGGAACTGCACTGTAGGTTCATCTGAATCTCCTTTGAAAGCCACAACTTTTGGTGGTGGAATGAAGTCAATCTGACGAACGGTTTGCAAGATATCGACTGCCCTAGTTTGAAGCCGGAAACTGCTGAAACTGAAGTTGCAACTTCAGAAGTAAAGATTGACTTGCGTGGCCTAGAAGATCTCCTCTTTGGAACTGTGTTGTAGGTTCATCTGAATCTCCTTTGAAAGCCGCAACTTTTGGTGGTGGAATGAAGTCAATCCGACGAACGGTTTGCAAGATATCGACTGCCCTAGTTTGAAACCGGAAACTGCTGAAACTGAAGCTGCAACTGCAGAAGTAAAGATTTACTTGCGTGGCCTAGAAGATCTCCTCATCTGAACTGTGCTGTAGGTTCATCTAAACCTCCTCTAGAAGCCAAAACTTTTGGTGGTGGAATGAAGTCAATCCGACGGTCGGTTTGTGAGATATCGTCTGCCCTAGTTTGATAATGAAGCCGCTAATGCTGATGCTGCTGATCTAGGGTTTGCTACTGCTGATATGAATCAGATTTATTGTACTATTTCTCTCTGCTGAATTATTGAAGATAAAAGAAGATTTGATCAAAGGTTTTCCCCACACATTGTGGGGTTTGTCCCTGGCTAGCCGCCACATCTTGTGTCTCTTGTCTTGGCTTGTTTTCTGTCAATCGTTTAATGTTCTATCTGCACTTTACTTTATGTACATGTGATTGCTAATCGGTGGAATATAATAAGAAAAAGAAGTAAACTGTTATAAGCATAGAACATACCATAACTTAACATGGTATCAAAGCTGAGGTGAAGACAAAGCCCGAGCAAGAGCAAGAGCAATCATTGAAGAGAAGATTGGCAAGGCTATCCTAAAAGAACTATGGGGTCCTCAACACTCTTTCCTGCCGAAGACAAGCTCCGTGAGAAAGCTGACTATCACGGATGGAAGATGTCTATCGATCTAACCCTTGAAGATCAAGGAGTGCTGGACCATGTAAGAGGCAATATTTCCTTCATCAAATGCATATGCTGCTGCCTGGAACAAATGGAAAAATGGAGAAGTCAAAACAAAGAAAATCATCCGGGACTCTATCGACAAGCGCTTGGTGGCCTACATATCTGATCTAGACACCTCCAAGGAAATCTACGACAGACTGGTGAGTTTATTTAAAGTTAATGATGCAAATCAAGTTTTGTTTCTTAGAAATAAGTTGAGGGAAATCAAGAAGGGTAAAGATGAAAGTATGCAAGCATACTTCTTAAGAATCACCGAGATCAAGAACGATCTCCTATCTATTGAAGAAACCATTACTGGCAGAGAAATGGCACTCACAACTCTCGGAGGATTACCATCTGAATGGTATGTGTTCAGGACTACTCTTCTGAACAATAATGTAATTCCTAGTTTCGAGGAATTAATGGCTAGATGCATTCAAGAACAAATAAGGGTAGAAGATCTGGAAATGCCCTTGCCTAAAGGTCCTCCTGCTGCTTTTTTCTTCTCATGCTAAGAAAAGAAATAATTCTGGGTCTAAATCAAAAGAAAAGGCTGGACCTAAGGGTGGAAGAAAAGGATGATGTTACATCTGTGATAAAGCAGGTCACTATGCAAGGGAGTGCCCTGATAGAAAGGACTCACACCGGGACAATGATCAAAATCCCTCTGATGGCAAATCAAAGGAATGACAAATTCAACAGCAAAGGTAAGAGGAGAGTTGGGGATCGAGGAAGAGGACAACCATTCAAGAAGGCTAGAAAATCCAGGATGTATTAAATGCACCTGACCTCAAAAAGAACCTAGTGTCCATCTCGGCAATGGAAGACAAAGGCTACAAGGTAACCTTAAGCAATGGCAAGGTATGTATATGGAAATGCCTTTACTCTTGGGTTTAGTGTTGATTCATCATATCAGGTCAATGGAAGTCCGCTAGGTGTCATGTCTTGTGACACAACTCTTCAGTCCAAACTTTGGCATCAGAGGTTTGCCCACCTTCATTACAAAGCTCTACTTGGTGTGAAACAAATGGTGACAGGGATGCCCGAATTCCAAGTAGAGAAAGAAGGTGTATGTCCGGGATGTGTCGAAGGAAAGCTCAAAATGGGACCGTTCCCCTCAAGCCAAATCAAGACCTCCGATGTATTACAGTTGGTTCACTCAGGCATATCTGAGGCTGGCATTAAGATGGAGACTACTACACCACATACTCTTGAGCAGAATGGTGTGGCAGGAAGGAAGAACCACACGATGATGGAAGTTGTCCGGGCCATGCTACATGATCAAAGACTTCCAAAGTTTCTATGGGCTGAAACTACAATCACCGTCATATATGTACAAAATTGATGCCCTCATCAAGCATTGGGTTCCTAAACTCCTGAAGAAATGTTCACCACCGGTCAAAGGGAAGTCATGATTAGTCATGATGTCACCTTTGACAAAGATATGGCTCTCAACAAGGTGGACAATCTGCTGACTTTGAGTAGCTCTTAAGAAGCTGACACCAGGGAACCGAAAGAAAAGGATGATGAATCAATGCCTGATGTAGAAGAACCCATGGATCTGATTGATCCTCATTCACATGAGCCTTCCTCTTCTAGGAAGAGGCCTTCATGGCTTAGGGGGATACTTAATGATGCTGAAGGACATGCTGCACCCTGAGGAACCTTCCATCAAAGTAAGAAACTTAACAGGTATCAGGGATACCTGACCATCATGAGCACGATCATACAAAATGAACCTTCATCATTCTCAGATGTCATCAAGCATTAACTATGGAAGGATGCTATGACCACAGAATATGAGTCGTATATGTATGGAAAAGTATAAGGTTCATTTTGTTGCTCGTGGTTTATCCCAGAAGGGAGGTATAGACTATGATATTTGCACCTGTTGCCAGATATACGACCATCCGCTTGATCATAGCCCTTGTGGCTTCACAAGGATGGAACCTACATCAGATGGATGTTAAGACCGCGTTCTTGCATGGTTCTATCAAAGAAGTGGTCTATATGGAGCAACCTAGAGTATTTGAGATTTATGATTGAAAATATCATGTATGCAAGTTGAAGAAGGCTCTCTATGGGCTGAAGCAAGCACCCCGAGCATGGTATGAGAGGATCGATAGCTACTTGATGAAGCTGGGATTCACTAGGAGTGAAGCTGATCCTAACCTTTACTTTAAGGTTGAAGATGACAAGCCTCTCATACTGGTGTTGTATGTGGATGACCTCTTTCTAACAGGTGCAAACCCTCTCATTCACAAATGTAAGAGGGAGATGGCTTCTAAATTTGAAATGAAGGACCAAGGACTTGAAGTGTGGCAGAAGCCAAGGGAAATTTTCCTATCTCAAGGAAAATATGTGGTAAATATGTTGGAAAGATTCAATATGATAGACTGCAAGCCAGTGACTACCTCGAGGATCTTAACTTTTAGAAGTTATATGGTAGTGATGTCGGACCAGACTTGGGAAATGCCTCTGAGTTTCAAAAACTCATTCGCAATGATGTTCTTAGTGAACCTCCGTCTGAACATATGTTTTGCAGTTAGCATTGTGAGCTCATATTTGGTTGAGCCTCACTGGATTGATGCCAGGAATCTTCTGAGATGTCTTCAGGACACAATCTCTCATGGATTAAGATACACTGCCAGAGATGTGAGACTACTTGGATATATTGATGTTGATTGGGCAGGCAGTGTGGTGGACCGTAAGAGCACTTCTGGGAACTGTTTCACCTTGGGATCTGCTTCGATATCCTGGATGAGCAGGAAGCAGAAGTTAGTGGCTTTGAGCACCGCCGAAGCAGGATATATTGTTGCTAGCATAACCTCGTGTGAGGCAGTCTGGTTGTGAAAGCTCTTCAGTGAGCTGTTTGGATTTACATTGGATACCACTATGATTCTCTGTAACAACCAGAGGTGGGATTCAATTATTGAGGAATCCCGTATTCGTCAATTGCTCCAGCAGATAGACATCATCTGAGATATGGTAAGTCGATGAGCAAGGAAGCTCCATCACATTAATATGATGTACAGGTTGATACACCTTGTCAAAGCCCCGAGGAAAGATCTAATCTGTGATTTTCCCAAACGAATTGGAGTCGGCAAGAAACCTTTGTACAAGGGTCCTGCATGTTGCATACATTGAGCTCTGGGAGCTCTAAGGGCTTGCGGTTCCTACTGGAGCAACATATGATCATAGGGTGACTCACCCTCCCCTGGTGGTGCACACTGGAACAAGATGATTCGCTGTCTTGCGGGACAAGATGATTCGCTCTCTTGTGGAACAGGATGATTCGCTCTCCTGTGTAGTAGGATGATTAGTTCTCCTGTGAGGCCTGGATTGATGTGTTCTCCATGGCAGCCTGGATTGATGTGTTCTCCACGGTGATTGTAGCAGGATTGATGTGTTCTCCTGTGAGGCCTGGATTGATGTGTTCTCCATGGCAATTGTAGCAGGATTGATGTGTTCTCCTGTGAGGCCTGGATTGATGTGTTCTCCATGGAAATTGTAGCAGGATTGATGTGTTCTCCTGTGAGGAAAGGATTGATTAGTTCTCCTATCGAGGCATCCTACCCATGCAGTCTGGGACTCATGGGAAGTACCTCTCATCTGATCAATGAGCAGGGAAATGAAGTTAGGGACCATAGTAGTACCGATGGACGCATCGTTGTAACTACCGTACTCCATATGCTAGGATGACCTCCATTGATCTGGGATCAATGATACTGGTCTGGGACCAGTGGTAGGAGTTGTACCATACTATGACGCTAACTTCGGGTCGGTTGAGACTGGTCTGGGATCAGTGGTACATACTCTGAGACTGACTTTGAGTCAGTGGAGGATGATATTGGTCTGGGACCATTGGAGTTGTACTCACTATGACGCTGACTTTGGGTTGGTTGAGACTGGTCTGGGACCAGTGGTACATACTCTGAGACGGACTTTGAGTCAGTATGATACATCCTCGATCATTTCTTCTTCTTCATAATTCTGACAAAAGAAGAGCAGAACAGAACAATGCAAGAGCAGAGCAGAACAGATCAAAACAGTACATATTAGTGCAGGCAGAACAAGACAAAGCAGAACAGGCAGAATAGAGCAGAGCAGGACAAGGGTCAGGCTGTATAGGGCAGTGCATTTGATGGATGAATAGTAACGACCGATAGACAGATTACAGATGAAGTTCTCCATGGTTGAGAGGGAGTGTTAAAATTGGCAACCAGGGAAAAACTTCATGTGGGTCATCTTATTCATGGTTGATAATATTTTTATTAGATTCCTCTCGTCGAGAGGTGTAGGATTTATATAAAGATCATCCGATTTCGATAAGTATTCATGGAGATATGAATTTATTTTGATTATGGAATTATTATCAAGCCGACCTACAACTCATGTAGGCTCAGAAGCCCAACAGTCGCATCTATTCACCCACCAACGTTGTGTATAAATATAAGAAGACTTTTCCTCATTTGGACTCACTCATCTCATCACATCTCTCTCTCTCTCTACTGCGCAGATATGAGTCTCTTCTCTACTGCGCTGAAATGGGTCTCTCTCTCTCACACATGTGAAGTCGGAAGCTGTTTGAAACTGCAACTGCAGAAGTAAAGATTGACTTGCGTGGCCTAGAAGATCTCCTCTTTGGAACTGCATTGTAGGTTCATCTGAATCTCCTTTGAAAGCCGCAACTTTTGGTGGTGGAATGAAGTCAATCCGATGAACGGTTTGCAAGATATCGACTGTCCTAGTTTGAAGCCGGAAACTGCTGAAACTGAAGCTGCAACTGCAGAAGTAAAGATTGACTTGCGTGGCCTAGAAGATCTCCTCTTTGGAACTGCGATGTAGGTTCATCTGAATCTCCTTTGAAAGCCGCAACTTTTGGTGGTGGAATGAATTCAATCCGACGAACGGTTTGCAAGATATCGACTGCCCTAGTTTGAAGCCGGAAACTGCTGAAACTGAAGCTGCAACTGCAGAAGTAAAGATTGACTTGCGTGGCCTAGAAGATCTCCTCATCTGAACTGCGCTGTAGATTCATCTGAACCTCATCTGGAAGCCGAAACTTTTGGTGGTGGAATGAAGTCAATCCGACGGTCGGTTTGTGAGATATCGTTTGCCCTAGTTTGATAATGAAGCCGCTAATGCTGATGCTGCTGATCTAGGGTTTGCTATTGCTGATATGAATCAGATTTATTGTACTATTTCTCTCTGCTGAATTATTGAAGATAAAAGAAGATTTGATCAAAGGGTTTCCCCACACATTGTGGGGTTTGTCCCTGGCTAGCCGCCACATCTTGTGTCTCTTGTCTTGGCTTGTTTTCTGTCGATCGTTTAATGTTCTATCTGCACTTTACTTTATGTACATGTGATTGCTAATCGGTGGAATATAATAAGAAAAAGAAGTAAACTGTTATAAGCATAGAACATACCATAACTTAACAATGATGTAGCTAGGTTTTACATGGTGCAACTCGATGCTAGTGACAGTATGAAGGTATGATGCACAATTATGTGAAGCTGAAGTTTAGGGATATATCACAACGTTTGGATGTTGTAGTGATCATGTTTTGAAGAAATCGAAGAATCAAGGAAGAAGGATGATTGTACCTCGATCTGGGAATGGAAACATAGGTCAAGGGTCATGGTTTTGGTATTCATAAATTGGAATCTCTATAAGAAGAATTTGTGTGGGTTTTCCTCTCAAAGAGTGAGAGGTTTTGGACCTGGAAGAAAGGAAACATCTTGTGTTCTTATCTCTTTTGTTTTGGTAACTATTTTATGAAGTAAGAAAATACACTCTAACAATTACAAGAGAAGATTGTGCTAATAAGAAAAAGTAAAAAGTACCTCACAAATAGTTATCATCATGAGAAGAATATTATTAACCTGATTGCCCTAGATTCTCCCACACCAATTACTATGGTCCTTACAAGGTGTTACAAAAGATTGGTACTATGGCATACAAACTAGAGTTGCCTACATCTTCCAGAGTACACCCGGTTTTCCATGTTTCATGCTTAAACAAGGTTATCGGTGAAAATATTCCAGTTCAAACAGTGTTGCCAAAACTTGACAAGAAGGAAAAATCATATTTTACCCTGAAGCAGTCACAGAAATAAGAACCTGATAGTTATGAAATCAATTAATTCCAAAGTATCTCACTAAGTGGAAGAACTTACCCGTTGAAGATTCCACATGGGAGGATGATAATTTTATACAAAATCATCTAGAACTACTCAAGCGTTGAGGAAAAGACTTTTTTGAAGGAGAGGGGCATGTTAGGTTCCTATAATACTAGTGTAGCCCCTTATTGTTATTGTCAGTGTAGCCCCTTTATTATTATTATTGTGCCCATGTAGCCCCCATATTGTTATTGTGGTGCCCCATAGAAGCCCATTATTTTTACTGTTGCGCCCTTACATTATTATTGTTATGTAGGCTTTGATTATATCGTGACCCCTTAGAATTCTATATATACAAAGGATTTATTATCATTTGTATCATCGAATAATTGTTCATTTAAGTAATGTAAAGGAGGTTTCCCCCTCGAAGATGATAATTTTTAAGTTGTTGATCTATCTTTTCTTCTATTTTATGAGTTGGTTTCATAACAGCTATGCTCCTCTTCTGAGTCTACCTAATTATAGCATAGATTTTTTCTTGTATCTTGCAGCAGCAGAATCAACCATCGATATGGTTCTAGTTCAGGAAGACAATTCCTTAGGGAGCATGTGATTTATTATCTAAGTCGTGGCTTAGTTGGTCCTGAACTTAGGTATTCTCATGTTGAGAAATTGGCTTTAGCAGTTGTTCACGTTGTCCAATGACTCTATCATTACATTCTTCTCATAAAAACCTTTGTTTTGGCTAACGTCCACCCATTTCATTTTTTTCTCATTAGGTGAGTGATTAGGGGCAAATACAATAAATTGATTTTCATTTTGCAAGAGTTTGATCTTGAGGTTATGTCAGCTAAGTCGAAGAAATTTTTATTTTTTTTGCAGAATTTATTTCAAAATTTCCTTGTGAAGGAGATGTTGTTTATGAAGAATCATTTCCATATGAGGTTCTTTTTCTCCTCTCTTCATAATATCCTTGGTATGGATATATCACTATATATCTCCAGACTTCGAAATTCCCTCAGTCTTTTTCTAAGGATGAACGCCAGAAATTGCGTCACCTAGTTAAAAATGATCTTATCATTGGTGATACTCTATATCGTCAAGGGATTGACTCAATCCTTAGACGTTGTTTAACCTCAGAAGAATTTGAATCTGTTTTGAATGACTGCCATAGTGGAGCTTCTGAAGGTCATCTATTTGGGCTTGCTACATCCCAAAAAATCTTGCGTGCACGCTATTTCTGGGCCTTGATTTTTAAAGATTTTATTGAGGCAGTCGTGAAATTTCATCCTTGTCAAGTTTAAAATCAAAAAATGTGTGTTCATCCAGCTCTAATTTTTCCTGTTGTCACTATTGGTCCATTTCCCAAGTGGGGTATTGATTTTACTACTTATAACATAGTTTTGGCTAAGGACCACAAGTATATTATCATAGCAGTAGACTACTTCACCAAGTGGTTCGAAGCTATGCCTACTTTCAACAACGAAGGTGATACAATAGTTATTTTCCTATTCAATCAAATCATTTCATGCTTCTATATTCCTAAAGAGATTATCGTTGATCATGGCAGTCACTTCTAGAAAAAGATGATGTTTGACTTGGCTCTGAAGTTGGGATTTATGAAGGAGCATTTGTCTCCTTATTATCCTCAAGAAAATGGACAAGTAGAAGTCGTCAATAAATCCCTTAAGATTGTCCTGCAAAGAATGATCAATTAGGCTAAGTCCAATTGGCACATCATGCTATATCCTGCACTTTGGGCATATCGAATGTCTATTAAGATCGCGACGGGTTTTACTCCTTTTTAGTTGGTTTATGGGTTGGAATCAATATTTCGTATAGAATGTGAAATTCCATTTCTCAAATTGGAAATCCAACTTCTTCCAAACACCTCAAGTCTTGAACAATGCCTCATTCATTTGGAACATATCGATGAGCAGCGCCGATATGAAGCCACAATGAACGAAGCTCATACGAAAATATTAAAATCCCAGTATGACAAGTCTGTACAACCTAGTGTTTTCTTTGAATGTGACCCCATTTTTGTCTATGACCAAGACAAAAACACTTTGGGGGTAGGAAAATTAAAACCTATGTGGTACGGTCCTTATATAGTTAAAAAGGTCTTGAAGAAGGGTGCGTGTGAATTGGTTGACTTTGAGGGAAATGTGATGCCGGAGCCTAGAAATGGGCTCTATCTCAATAAGTATTATTCTTAGGCTCTCGCCTAGCATTTTCTTTGTTTTACAAATACTGTACATAGTCTTTTATTTTTATCTATGGGTGTAATGGTGATGACGATATTTTTCATCTGCCTTGAGAGGTTTCGATGGGTGACTTGGTGTATTTACGATTCGCAGATGGTGCTAGTAGACATAATCGGAATTTAGCTTTCACCGCTTGGGTAATATATTATCCATCTGGTGAGTTGTTAGTCTAAAGAGGCATATGTATTGGTCCTACTTCTAATAATATGGTTGAATACAGTGACCTTATCAATTTACTATCTAAAGCAATATCTAATGGTATTGATTCATTAGTGTTTTATTTGGATTCACAACTAGTTGTCTCAATTAAATAACATTTATTGTGTGAGGGATCCTTTATTACATCGTCAATTTCTAAGAGTGAGATTATTACAAAGATCAATTACTTTTATTACTTTCATTCATATTCCATGATTAGATAATGCATTTTCTTATTATATAGCTAACCAAGCATTGGATTGTCACATTAATCATTCATCACTTTAAATCAAAAATATCACAAAATCATTTGTATATATGATTGAATGATCACGAAATATTTTTATATAGATAGATACAATATGTCAAAATATTACAAAATGTGGACAAGTGTCCTACAAAATTAGGGCTTAAGCCTGAACATGTCCATATATCAAAAAATATCAGTCATCTAAAAATCTAAGGTTGCAGGCCCTACCCTAGATGAGCATCTCGGAAGAAAACGATGGCATTTTCCACTCATCAGAAGAGCAGTACCCACTCTCGTGGCACTCCAACCACTCATCTTTGTATATCCTCAAGGCGATCCTCTAATACTTCCTTGGGAACCTGGCGAGTCAAACTCTCCAAGTTACTCTGAATAGCATGAAGAACTCTTTCAGACTCAGTTGATTCTCTTTCCGCGTATCTCCCGTGACGCCTATGCCTCGATAGACCCTCGGGTCTTACTGGTCCAATATCTATATCATGATCATTTAATATTGTAATATTTTTGTTTCATGAAAAATTATTTTAAATTTCTTGAGATTATATTCAAAAATCTAAAACATTTGAATAAGTTAAAAATATAAATTTTACCAATATCTCCCCATGCAACTCTTGCTGGAAGCACTAGCTATGGGTCCCCTCGAAAGTCTACACCTATATACGGGTAATCATCTATGGCCACAACTTGTTTCTCCGACCATTGGAAGAACTCGTCATCAAACGCCGCCTGAATGACTTATCCCCTGCCAAGTCGCTTCATTAGATCTGCCCATCGAGCCCTCTTAGGATCTCTAGGACCATTGATGGCAGTACCTACTCTAGGTCGTGTTGAAGAATCAAGGGAAATTAGGTGCATTGTGATTCTTCTTGACTTGATAACAATTTGTGGAGTCTTTTTACTTTTTCTTGTTATCTTAATCTTCTTCTTCATCTTCTTATCAATACATGTGTGTACTTCATCAAACTGCTACCAAAAAAATAAGAACAAGAACACAGATATTGGCTCTTTGACAGGGCCAAAACCTCTCTTCTCTTGAGAGGAAAACCCTTTAGTAAGTTTCTCTTATTGAAGCTTATTTTATCAATGCCAAACCCTAGACCCCTAACTAGAATGTCCTCCAAGCACAAGTTGAGTCCTTCCTCTTTTCTGCACTATGTTCCTCGGCACATGGACTTCCTCCTTCTGACACTTTTCTCCCTAGCACTTCGTCCTTTTCTTCACTACTTTGTCTAGAGATAGACCTTGGATATGTTAGCTTCTTGATGAGATATTATTCTTCCTTTCTTCAAGATGTTCTTCACTTAAGGAGACATCCTCCACTTGAGCCAACAAGATTCTTCTTGAGGTAGGTCTACAAACTTGATGTGACTAAACAACAGCCCTAGTTTTCCCACATATGGTAGGAACCCAAGAGAATTAGGGTCCTTTTCCTTCACTAGAGAAATAGGCTTCTTCGCTTGACTTGGGAGGCCTTGTAGACCTAGTTTCAAGCCCAAACAACACTAGTTCATGGAATTTTTTGTCCCCAATGTCATACCTGCAGACTTGACCTCCTTTTCTTCACATGTGTGATTGTTTCTAGCCCTAGAAACAATCCTCTTCACTTTGGTTTTCCTCCTCCTTCCTTCACTTCACTAGGAGACCCTTTAGGCAAGGTTTTCCCTTCTCGTTTTTGGCTACTTCACTTCGCTAATTTCATAGATGTTTTTCATTATCTTTTAAGGGAGTGGACAACCTATATTTATAGAGGATTATCCCTCGTTTAGGCCGAATTGAGGCTGACTTGCTCACTGTAGGCTAACATACATTTCTTTCATCAATTTTCATCATTTACCATCTTTTGAAGGGTGTTGTTGCATGGAGAGGACTTTTACTTGGCTTGGAGGTATTCTTTGACCTTATACAATATTCTACATAGTGTATCATTCCCTCTAAGGGTCTTACATAAATACATTGACACTTTGACTTACTAGAAACACTTAACCATGTGCTTGACCTACTTCAATGAGCAAGAAACTCATTGATAAATAATATAAAAATAATTTCTCTTTTCTTGAATAAATATAAATATTAAAATTACATTTATGAAGACCAAACCTAGTTACACTTTCTTCAACGCTCCCTCCTAACTAGGGAGGTATTCATAAATCATTACAAGGTGTTTGGTTATTTTTCAATCTTGAATAATTCACATAAGAGAAATCGGATTTGCAATCCATCTATTATAGCATCATAATAAACAACATTGTTTCCGCAGCAAGGCCTTGACTGATAGTGATGTCTCTCAATAGATCATAGCACAATGTTGGTGAGAACAATGACTTATAGACACCTTAGTCATTGTCTCTCAAGATACATACCCACCCAGGTGTTCACTGAGTATGACCTTCTAGGACTATTCTTATCTTGGGTTCCCAACCCTCAAACAATATCAGTCTTCTTGCCTACTCTTATCTTGGATGCCCTACACATCCCCAAAGAGTATCAGATGCCAGATGATTACCCAATTCTCTCGTTATTTCTTCCCAAGTGAAGACAAGAATGTTGTGTCTATTACCTCCTCTCAATTGAGGAAGACATGCCCAAGCATCCTCTGACAAGGTACTTGTCCAAGTTCCTTTGTAATTGGGAACTTGTTATAACTCCCTCTTAGATAGGGACTTGTCCATTCATCAGCAACTTCTTCTTCATGGTTCCTCCAGTTGCTTCATCTCCTTCCTTCCTTTGATGTCATGAAGTGTTTATTCGAACTTATTCCTGGTAAGGCACCATCCATCGATCACTTTCATTCCTTATTTTTCATGTCATTTCTTCCTTTTTGGAAAGTGGCCTTCTTATCACATATCAGGTTCTCTTGTCACCTGATTATTCCTTTCCATATTTTCTATGCTTCAGACTACTCTTCACATGGATGCTTCTTTGTACTTGCTTGTACCCATGCTTTGACCTAGTAGTCCTTCATGACTTCATCCTAATATTGCTTCAACATTAAATGGTGCTTTTTTTGGATGTCTTCTTCATCATGACATCTTCGTAGAGTAGAATTAGTTATCTGCTAATGAGCCTCATCATTGAGTAATGATATGGGCCTTAATTTGCCTTAATTCACCTCCTAGCTTAGTCAAACCAACTATTCTCACAACTTATTGCATACTTTTGATTACATTTTGTTTATGAGATGAGTTAGAGTTGGATATTTTGCTTTGTGGTCTAATGTGCATATAATGTAGGAATAAAGGATAAAAGCAAGGAAAATGCAGGCATAAAGGATAAAAGCAAGGAACTATGGCAAAGACATTGGTAAAAACTCGAATGAGACAAGGGAGAGTAATTATACGAGGTAAATTCTCCTCATTGACTACCCCCCATTCGAATATTCCTCCATCATCTCGGACTGTAAACAGCCATCACTTTGAAGACTAGAAGACAGCCAAGCAAGTGAAAGCGACAGAAACCATTTTTCTTTGAGTTAGAGGCCAAGCCTCCCTAATGGGAAGGAATTAGTTAGAGACTTCAGATGTATAAATAGAGAGGTTTAGGGCCACAGTAGGATTCAGACTTCTATTGTAAAAACTCTGATTTATTTCTAAGGTGAAGACTAGTGACAGTTTGTCCTGTAATCCATGGTTTTCATAATGAGAAAGAGTTATGTTTTAAGCCAGCTCTAAGTTAACTCAGAGGGCTGAAGCTCTTGGGTTAGGGTCCGACCCGGGCAGCCAAAGATCCTCATTATTGTACATATATGCTAGCATAGTTTCCTAGTTTTCATTGTTCATTTGCTTAAATAGCTTCCTGGTTCTGTTTATTTGTTTAAATAGCTTTCTGGTTCTATTCAGCTATGTTGTGCTTCAGTTTACTTTCATTTGTGCCTTCTTTCAGTTTATAGGTTAGTTAGAGGAAAATGATAACTATCAGGTTGTGCGCAGGTGTCTCGGCTTCATCTCCTCCCTCTGGGACCATGCCTTGAGGAAGAGACCCTTCAACAACCCCAAAAACATAGGTGTTTTGGTTCTCGCATGAGCTATGGAGTTTGTCGTTTGATACAGTTACTCGTTCACCCTCACAGTGTTTTTCTATCATTTTCATTTAAAAACCACCTTCAGCATGTTCTTCATGCATCGCTTCCTCGCCATTCGATCCACAACAAACCTTCACCATCACCGTCCGATTCATTATTTTCTCTAACTGCTGCCTTGCATGAAGTCTTCCACATGCTTTATGCATTTTAAGTCCCCACTGTTGATTTGCATCATCTGATCCGATGGTTATCGTGTCACTCGATCACTTTAGGTGCTTTAAAACCCCATCGTTGATCTACCTCGCCTGATGTGACGGAAATTGCTACAACTAATCGCCAACTAGCTTGGCCGATATCCTCCGTTGATCAGTCCCGCCTGATCCAACGGCTATCGCACAACCTTGCACGGATTAGTGCACGGTCGTTATCTGCCTGAGAGCACGTGAGAAAAGTGGTTTTCTCATGCTATGTGTCGCGCAGTTAGGCTAATCACATGAAATTTTAAAATACAGCTTACAGCCTTGAGGGCGAGCGAGAAACTGCTTACCGCTTTAAAAACCCGCTCCTTCATTTCCACACATTTCTTTGGCCCGTGAAACAATATTCGTTGTCCATATCTTGACTTCATATGTGCGATAAGATCCCAATCGTTCATCGTTCTGTTAACCTCGTTCATCCATCCACTCACTTAATCCCTTGTGATTAGATCTCGGCCATTCATCTCCTATTAACCTCGTTCGTCCATCCACTCACTTAATCCCTTGTGAAACGATCTCCATCATGTTAGAAAATTATATATTACAGAGCAATGGAACACATAAAATATTGCAGAAATATAAACACAGAAAACAAGAGAGACACAGATATACGTGGTTCACCCAGTTTGGGCTATGTCCACGGAGAAACAGCCAGTCCTTCTTTATTATATTATCCAGCAAACTAGAGAGATACAACCTACAACAAATCCGCTGTAACACCCTCTTTGCTCTCAATCTCCTCTCGCTTCCTCACTCAGAATACAGACATACATAGACGCAATACAATTCCCTCATATATAGTGAGGGGTTGCCTTCTAGGGAAAAAACCCTAAATTAAACATAACTTCTACCGTTAAATCATCCGCCTAATGAACGGCCCAGATTTACTAGAAATTAATAGACTTTTACAAGGCAATTTTACATCTATTTTTAGCTTCAAGGGCATTGCCCCCGAACCCCCGCCAGGGGACTGCTGGCCCCCAGACCCCCGCAGGGGGGACAAGTCCCCCTCGCCCCCGCATGGAGGGGTGTACAGTCTTCCTGGGGTATACATCCGGCTGAGACATTTGAATACAGAAGATAATCAAGCTCCACACCCAACACATCATTCATCTACTTTGTTACCTTGTTCGTCCATCCATTCACTTAATTCCTCGTGATACGATCTCCACCGTTCATCCTATTAGTTAACCCTCTTCTCCCATCTATCTATGTAACCTCCTATGATCCGATCTCCGTCGTTCATTTGCCTTTCACCCAACTGATCCAACGATTCTTATGCAATGTTTCTCCCTCACGTCCTCCTTTCACTAATTTCATCCTTCGACTGCTCTTCCACTTGAAAGCTGAGTTAGTTTAGTTCTTTGCTTACACCTTAGTCTAGTTTTGATGCTCTTTACTTTTGCAACTTAGATCATTAGCATTAGGTTAGCGTTGATTTAGATATTCTGTGTAGGCATAGTTGTTTAACTAGTTAGCTAGGGTATGGTGTGATTTAGCATTCCATGTTGATTTCTTCATTACTGCAGTAGAGTAGATCTCCCTTAGGATAGATTTGCTCTTCTTCCATCAAAATCAAGCTTCTTATGACCGTATAGAAGTCTGGCTTGGAACCCCTTGGGTCTCTTGCCAGATGAACAGTGACAACATGTAATACCTTCACTTTTATTTGTGCATATAGCATTGTCACCTCCAAGTTTGTACGAACCCCGGGTTGATAAGTAAAGCTGGTAGCCCTGGGAGTTGCAGCATTCTTGTTGCAATACCTAGGCTCATCACTTTTTGGCGTCGTTGCCGGGGAGGTGTCTAAGTAGAATGTGATTACTGCTTTCTTCTATTTCTAGTCTTCAACTTTCTTTTCTTCTACTTCTTATCCTCAGTATTCTTCCATTAGTTTATTTCTGCAAAAGTAATCTAGTTTCTTTCTTTCTTTTAGTTGTCATTATCTACTTTCCTTTCCATTCTGCAAGTACTTTCTAGCTTTGACAAAATCTTACAAAAACCAACCCAAAAACATTTCCTTTCATGCCTCATAGGAATCGGGACAATTCAAGTAAATTCTTGACAAATAACCCCACTGCATCCAATAGTCAACCTTCTCTCTTCTTTGGTGACTGTGAAGTGGAAGAACCTTTAGGTGAGAAACCTTACATATTTGAAGAACCTACAAGGGAAGAAGAAGAGGAAGAACCCATTTCTACTGAACCAATGGCTGGAAACAAAAATGACAAGGGAGATAGAGAGAGAATTGAGAGTGCCTTCCCCATCAAGGAAACCAATGGGGACACTAAGATGAAGAATATAATCCCCTCTACTCTACCTCATTTCCATGGCCTGACCACCGAGGACCCTGACACTTTCCTATTTGAGTTTGCTACTATATGTTGAACCTATGACTATACAGATGATGAGAAAAAGTTAAAATTGTTTCCACCTACCCTCAAGGATGCAACATTGCGTTGGTTCATGGATTTACCTAGAGATAGCATCACAACTTGGGCTCAGATGCAGCAGACTTTTAATAACAAATATAGGGACTACTATAGGTCAAAGGATACTAAAGAAGAGATTTTTAGGATGATCATAGGCTAGGATGAATCCTTAGAAGACTATGAAGAAAGATTCCAGCTCAGTTATAAAAGGGCCAGGTGCACACTTGACCTTGAGTCACTAAAGTTGGTCTTGCTTAGAGGAGTAAGGGAAGATCTTCTAGATACCTTACACATGATAGCAGGAGGATATGTCTACCAATTACCCTATGAGGAATTTAAGACTGTCTTTAGAAACCGTTCTAGAGCAGTCAAGAAAAAGAGTAGGGGTAGTCAACCTATGACCAGTACATCATCCTCCAACTTATCCATCAAGGGTGAAATTGGAAATATGCTGGAAGATTTCAAAAGTGATATGTTGCAAACCCTTGCCTTGCAATTGGACACCATGAAAATCAAAATGAAGCAAGAGGAAGCAGAGAGAGCCTTGGCCATAGTTTGTCCTAGATGCACCAGGAGGCATCCTAGGAATGAATGTCCATTAAAATGTATTAAGATTTTCTCAGTCTGTGAAGAAAACCACTCCATAGACAAATTCCCTTCTTTACCTGGACTCAAAGCTGTATATCAAAGAGTTGAAGGGGTCATTGAGCAACTTTTCTACATCAACCAAAGGAGACCTCCTGGGCCTAAACCATACCAGCAGGGTATGCAAGGGTCATCCCATGCATATTACAACCCCAACCAAACCACAACTATACCTTCTTGGGGACCCCCTGCTCATCCTTCCTGATCTACACCCCCTCCTTGGTCCTATACATCTCAGTATCATTCCCAACTAGCCAGCTAGTCATTTCAACCTTATGTTCAGCCACAACATCCGTGGGATACCCCACCCCAGGGTTGGAGGCCCCAATTCAACAATGTTCCAACGCTATTGCCTCCACCACCTACCCAACCACAACTCCTGCACTATGCTCCACCTAATCAATCCCAGATGCTTGCCCAGCCAAATCCGAAACCAAACAATAGGCAGGCTCAACAAGCATACAGTGGAGAGACATCATACCCAGCTTATGTTGTAGAAATCCAAGAGATCAACCTAAGATCTAGGAGAATTATCCCTGATAACCAACCTCCATGTTTAGTCAATTTAGTGTGTCCTAAATTGCTACATAAGTTATCAATCCGGGAGTCGTAAACTGATGAAGTGTAGTGCACTGTATGTGCTAGACAACCCTTTTCTTACCTCACTGTTTTCAGTTTTTATCTTGTTTTGGGGTTTTGTTCTTGTTGGTCTCCTAAAGTGTTTAATGCAAATGGAAATCCTAGTCTAAAGTTTTAAGAATACTTTTAAAGATCAAGTGTGGATGTAGAATTGAAGACAAGGTTTATGCTTCTTATGGTAATTTCCAAACTTAGAACTTCAAAGATCTCAAAACATGTTGTCTACAAAATCAGAACTTTGAACAAGAGTGTAAACATGCAGCTACATAAATCAAGCTAAAAATGAAGTACTAAAAATGAGGTTACTATCTCTGTTGTCCATTTTAATTACAGAATTGAAATCTAATCAACTTTTGCACTCAAAACTAAAAAGTAAAGAAGCTGGAAACTAGTCAATGATTTCACCCATAATCACAATATTTCGTCAATTAACTTCTAAAATGGGGTTAAGCTAAAGACTCCGGAAATATCATCATATGGCATGAAAGAATGACATTTAAATTATCTAATTTGCACTCTAATGAAAGCAAAGTCAGTTAGTTCACCTATAATCACAATATTTCGTCAATTAACTTCTAAAACGAGGTTAAGCTAAAGACTCCAAAAATATCATCATATAGCATGAAAGGACTGACATCTAAACTATCTACTTGCAGACTAATGAAATAAAAATCAATTACTTCACCTATAATCACAATAGCTCGCCAATTAACTTCTAAAATGGGGTTAAGCTAAAGGCTCCGGAGATATCATCATATAGCATGAAGAACTGATATCTAAACTAAACAAATCTCATTGAATAAAAGCATAAACCACTGAAATTGAAAACTAAAGTTCAATAGAGGAAGCAAGTCTCAGATCACCACTTGATGCAAAACCTACGTTAAAAAGCTCGAGCATAACCTATTCCGAAATGCACTGATCAATGTTAGTAGAAAATCTAACAAGCTGTAAAAACATGTACAGGATTTAGAATGATTAAAACCAGAAGCAAAACATGAGAAATGTACAACTTAAATAAGAGAAAATATACATAAAAGAAACTATACAAAATGAAAGAAGAACCTCAGCCACGCAGGGGCCCTTTGCACAGCTTTGGATTAACACGTTGTCACTTCAAACCACGCTTAAACAACCATGTGAAAAACAGAGTTTTTGTATTATGAAACAGAGGATATGTCTCTCGGTTACACAACAGCAAAGTAATGCTAAAACAACAGTATCAAGAACTAAGAACTAACTATTTGCGTTGCAAACGCTTATATTTATAGAGGAAAATAGATAACTATATTCTAGAGGAAATTCTTCAGCAATGGACACGTGAACAGGTCATAATCCGAAGTTTCAGCCTCTCAGTTGCCATAAGCAGTAAATCTACATAAAGTGGATGTTGGATTGCGTTATGGAGATGGCTTGTAGGTGGCAAAAACGAATCCACGAGTTCAGGAACGGCTTCGGGCTTCTTTTACGTGCAGGAACAAAGTCCTAGTTGACATAGGACTCTCTGTTGACCACCCTTTGACCGGTACCTTTCTTCACGAATTCGGCTAAGCAGATAGGACCTCATCCATGTGTGGATCATTCCTGAGCTGCCCATGTGTCCCATTTCTCCTAGCGACACCTGTAACCTACAGAACAATGGAAACGACTGTGGAATTGCGAGTTAGCTACGGAAAGTGGCTACATTCCGTAGCTGATAAACAAAACCTAGATCAAATAGCACACACAATGATATAATTTGAAAATCACTCAAATGTACTCCAGAAATCAACATGTAACAACTTTTGATAGCTTATGAGGCACTGATATGGGAAAATAGAAGAGAAAACGTTTAGGAAAATGTGTAGAAGAGAGGTAGTTCTGGGGCTCAACACTCCCTCTCCACATAGGGAGGTTAAGGAAGAGAGAGAAGAAAGAAACGTTAAAGTAAATCCACCCTTTCCTGAGAGATTAGCCCAACCACTCCAGCCTACCCCAGAAGAAACTGAACTTCTAGGAGAATTGAAAAATCTATGTGTAAAGATCCCCCTTCTCCACGCAATCAAAGATGTTCCCATTTACAATAAGCTAATTAAGGAGAAGTGCTTCAAGCATCCAGGAAGAAGAAAAATGGATGCCCCTACCATTAATTTCATTGGGCAGTTGTCTGACTTAATGCTGGGGTAGGTAATATGTCCAAAATATTTGGACCCTAGAAGCCCTGTAGTAGATGTGCACATCAATGGCACCATTGTCCCACACACTCTAATTAATCTTGGGGCTTCCATCAATGTGATGAATAAGGACACCATGCTCAAGCTCAACCTCCAAGGTTCATTAAGGAATTCCACAACAGTTCTGCAACTTGTAGACCATTCCACAGTCAACCCTGAGGGAATTGTGGAGGATTTTATGGTCTCCATTAACTCCTAGGAGTACTTTGCAGATTTCCTAGTCCTCCAGCCTAAGGCTAAGCTTATTGGTTACCGTCTCATCCTTGGGAGGCCATGGTTGGCCACAGATTATGCTTACATTAGTTGCAGATCTGGGAATATGACCATCAAGAATGGGCATATGTCCAAACAATTAGTCCTATACCCTCCTGATCAACCTACCCAAGGCATGATTTACCTTTATGGTTAGAGGAGGAGGAAGAAGATCAAGTTTATTCTGCCCAACTTTATGCTTTGGAAGCAATCATAGGAGGAGGACAGCAAGATGAGGATGACTTAATTGAACACCTGCTCCAAAGTCCAACTATTAGTTCATTACCATTAGAAGAGGAAGTAAGGGAAACCCAGAGCAATCATCCAATTGACTTATGCTTGGCCAATTCCAACCCACTCAGTGTCAAAACCATAGAATTTGGCCTAGAGAGAACTTTGAAAATTAACCCATCTCTTTATGCTTTAGAAGAGGAAAAGTTATGCAACATGTTGAGAGAACACCTAGAAGTCTTCGCTTAGAGTTATAAGGAAATGAAGGGAGTACACCCCTCAGTGTGTACTCACCACGTATACATTAAAGAAGGTTGCAAGCCACGGGGGTTGATCCCCCTAGGATAATATAATTTTAATTATTATAACATAATTTTAATATAATTTAATAATATAATTTTAATATAATTTGATTTTAAATATAATTTTAATTATATTTTAATTTTAATATAATTTAGTTTTAATTATATTTTAATTTTAATATAATTTTTAATATAATTTAATTCAATATAATTTTGATTATTTATGTTTATTTAACTATTATCATTACTAATTATTATCATATAAGTTTTATTAATAAAAAAGTTTTGACATAATTATTTTATTTATTCTAAGGGATTGGTCCCTCTATGAGAAATATTTTTTCCCTTAGATATAATTTTTTAATTATTTATCTCTAACTAACTATTTTTATAAATTATTTTTACTAATTGAACATAAGTGTTTATTTATTTTAAAGATTATTTTTAATTATTTATTATTATTATTTGAGGGACTGTCCCCCTCTAGGGTAATTTTTTCCCCTTAGATATGATTTTTAGTTATTTGTCTTTAACTAACTTTTAACATGAATTATTTTTAGGTAATAATTGAACATAACTATTATATATTTTTAACTATTTTAATATTTTTATCACAATATTAATTTATTTAAAGGACTAGTCCCCCCGGGTAGCATTTTTAAGGTACCTAGTCAAAAGTAGCTGTTAGTCTTTTTAACCGTTGGGGGCTTTGCTCTGTCTATTTAAACTGCTAAGCTGGATTTGTTTCTTCAACTTGTCCTGACGATGAACCACACTGGTTGGTTCGAAACGCGTCGACAAATGATGTCTCATGTGATCTTCGCCGAATTTTTTTTTGTAAACTTGATATGGATCACAGAAGCCTGAACTCTACTAAGGTTGCAAGCCAGTCAGGCAACCACAAAGGAGGATGAATCTAGCTCTTAAAGACATAGTCAAAGAAGAACTGCAAAAACTGCTAGATGCAAGATTCATTTACCCTATCTCAAATAGTGAGTGGGTCTCTCCTTTAGTGTTAGTTCCCAAGAAAAATGGTAAGTGGAGGATTTGTGTTGATTATAGGGAGTTGAACAAAGCCACAAAGAAGGATCATTTTCCCCTACCCTTCATTGACCAAGTGCTAGATGGCCTAGCAGGAAGAAGTTCTTTTCCTTCCTAGATGGATTCAGTGGGTACAACCAAATCCAAATCTGCCCAGAAGACCAGGATAAGACCACATTCACCTGTCCTTGGGGTACTTTTTCCTATAGGGTCCTTCCTTTTGGCCTATGCAATGCTCCTACCACTTTCTAGAGAGAAGTCTTGAGTATTTTTGTTGAATTAGTACATGATGTTGTGGAAATCTATATGGATGAATTTACACCTTATGGTTGTGATTTTCAAGAAGCCTTGACTAATCTAGGTAAAGTATTACACAAATGCATTGAAATGAACCTATTTCTCAGTCCAGAAGAATGTGAATTCTTAATGACTGAAGGGACTGTGCTAGGTCATTCAATATCTCAGCAAGGACTACAGGTGGACCCAAACAAATTAGCAATCATCCAAAAGGTCCCACCTCCACAAAAGTAGAGAGATGTCAGGAGTTTCTTAGGGTTCTCTAGATACTACCAAAGGTTCATAAAGGACTTTAGCAAGTTGGCATCTCCTTTGTGTTGAGTGCAGGAATCACACTTAAGCAAACTCCTCAACACTTAATTTGTCAACCAGGGGGATCCGTAAACTTAGAAATGAAGCACAGGCAATGCAGAGATGGTATGAATCTTCTTAATATAAATCCCTACTTTCTTTTAAAGGAAATATTGCATAATCAAATTAAAAATAGAAAAAGGAAACTTGAACCATCAAAATAATCTAAGACTGGAACAAGGAAGAATGCATTCGCAAGAGGGAATTAAAGATAAATGGAAATCACTCTAGCTAATTATTGTTTAACTACTAAGTGTGTGTTTTTCTTTAGCAAAGACACTTAGCAGTCTCATCATATGGGCCCTTAAACCTGCTCCTTTAGAGATTTCCTTCTTGCACTAATCTGTCATGTACTATCGCAGTCTGCTTGCACTAGTGCAGGAACAAAGATTTATGCAGAAGGTATAAATGGTGTCTTTACTAAAGGATTTTTACTTCCTGCAAGGCTTTAACTTTTCCAAGTTCAAAGCACTCAAATCCCATGGCAAGAAACTAGTTCTTGCACCAGATCAAAGCTTCCTGCACTTAGCATTTAATTCTTAAAATGAGTGCTTAATTATTGCAAGTGCTATTATACTGTTAAATCAAATTGCACACATAAAAAGTGAATGTTTCTGATCTTAACAGAGTGCAGGAATAAAGAAACAATCAATATACATTCATCCTGTCATGAGCATTTAATGAAAGAAAGAAGATTGTGGGAAGTAGACTAAGAAGGCTTGTTGCATCACACCAACGTGAACTGGTGTAGGTTCATTTCTCCTGCTTAGACCATGCCGGGAAAACCAATCAAACAGAATTGTAGAAAAGGAGATATCACACCAACGTGCACTGGTGCAAGGTTATTTCTCCTACTTAGACTAGGCAGAGGAAAACCAATCTAAAATCAAGTACAGGAAAGGGAATTTATCTACTTCACACAACGTATCCACTTTCACTCAGACAAGAATGCATGTGCTTAATATTAAATCACACTTGACAATGTAAACACAAATTACAGGAAAACGGGAAATGGGGTAAACGTGATGGGTTGGTTGGGCCCTAGCCAACTAGCACGTTTCGCCTTTAAACAAAAACGCTTCTCGGTACCTTAATCAATTCATCAGCTCAAATACAGAAACACAATTTGTGAAACATGAGGCGGAGCTCCCTTTTATTAATTCTCTGAGGCAAGTACATACAATAATACAACGTCTAGCCCAGATTCGGGCGATAACAAAATACAGCAACCTGTTACCGCCTCTCTGGCTATGTCTCTGTTCTCTTTTACTATTAAAAAACTTCCCTTTAGTCCTATTTACATTCTACATTACATAGATCTTTGGCCAAAGGCTAAAATAGATCATTCAACCGATTATATAACCAAATGCAGAATTTAGCTTTTCGGCCTCAAAATTAGATAGTTAGCAAAACTGGCCGTAGTCAATCTCCAGCTTTCGTCCTTCACAGATTCGATCTCGGCTGGCTTTGGATCGATCTTGCTATCATGGTTGAAGCTTCTCAAAACGAGGCGGTGATCAAGGAGGTCCAGATCTACTGCAAGGATTTGTTGTGTTGGCAATGGTGCAAGATCTAATCCTGCACAAGGATCAGCAGTCACGGTAAGTACTCTAACTACCAAATAAACATTGGAGATATCGATAAGTTACAAAGAGTGATTAAAAGTAAGAAATCATGTAATAAATGATTAATTAATGCTAAGTTAAATTAGAAGTATGAAAAATAAAGTTTATATGAAATATATCATCGTGCTTGGACTGGTGCAAGATGAGGGACTGTGTATAAACGAGGTAAAACAACGGCAAATGGTTATGATTTAGGAAGGGGAAAATGGAAAAAAGAGAGAAAATTAAGGGGCTAACATCCTCCCATCCCTAAGTTGTTTTGTGTCCTCACACAACTCTTCACCTTTGAAAAAAACTTTCAAAACTTTGAGCATTCCATCTCAATCCTACTTTGACATATTGACATCAGTCTGCAATGTTTCAGACTTCTTCTTTCTGATGTTCTTTAGTTTCTTTGTCACCTTTTTAAGTCGCTTGAAACATCGCGCAGCTCGGTACTTCCAAACTCTAACTTCTCCTTTCTTTTTTTGGATCTCCGCAGTTAATTCTTCTTTACTCTATTGTTTATCCTCCTGCGCTTTAGCTATGAGCTGTTCTAAGTTCTGCACTTGAAGCTCTAGTTCAACTATCCGAGCAGTAGAAGTTACCAAATCTTCTTTTGCTTCTGTCTTGATAGGGGTTGTGTCTTCCTCAAGGACCTCAGTATCCCTCATGGTTACATTAAGAAATTCATCTTCTTCTGGTTCTTCTTCTTGCACTGCTGCAGAAGGAATTCAACGTCCTATGGGGATTGTGGTTCTTTGCCTGCACCAGATTCTTCATTCTTTTTCCGAGTCCTTTTAATGAAATCATCCAACAAAGTTTCATCTTCGACCTCTACAAATTTTGTTGCGTCCGCAAGGACTGATAGGTTGTCTTCTTCGAGGGTCTGTGCCTGTACTGGTGGCGTAGAAGGAGTCTCTTCAATAGGTGCACTAGTTGTCTTCTTATTTGGAGATGGGGCCCTTTCTTCTATTGATTTTTTAGGTCATTTCCTTTTTTCACTGGTGCAAGAAGGACTCCCCTTTACATTCTTACTCAGAGCCTTGCTTGTGTTGGCGAGGTCCTCTGTCTCCTTTCCAGCAGCTGTCATTTTATGTAGTTGTTTTAACAATGCCTCCCAGGTCATGCCTTTAACTTCTAATTGTTTCTGGACCAAAATCTTTATCAGGCCGTGGTGATATAACTTCTTGTCGGCCTGGTCTGCTGGTCCATCCCGCACACTCTTGGACATTTTTTCCAATCTGTTAAGCAAAAAATGGGGGAAATTAAGCCTCCACCGGATGTGTTGGGCAGCTTCGAAATGCTACCACATCCTAAAATGGTACACAAAAGTGTGGGAGTACCTTCCCTCACAGGTTACGAATTTCTGTAGAATGAAAAGGAGGTCCTGCCACTGTCCTAGCAGGGCACTGCGTGGAATTCCTTCCTTCCAATCTACCTTCATCTTCTTGTCAACGATGAAACGCTGCCATCGCTTCCTTTCTATTTTTCTGATTTTTAAACCACTGCTCACCAGTATTTTCCAAGCCTGTCGCTATTGTTATAAAATCTTTTGTAACCTCAAATTTTAGAGGCCCAATTTTTACTCGGAAATTTTTTAAACTTCTGGCAAACTGTAAGGCCACTTCAGTGTTGTGCCCATCAAACTTTTGCAAGAATTGAAGAAATCCCGAGTCTCGCAATAGTGCAAGACTATTGTGATACTCAGCAGTCTGTTCTACCCTACTGAGAGACGAAGGTTCGCTTCGAACAGGCGGCATCGCTGCTTAACGGTTATGAACAGTCAAGAATTTACATGCAACACCAGGAAAATTGGTTCTTATAGATAGGGATCCAACCGTCCACCATCCCTTCCATCTTATCACCCATTCATTCCACTGAAATAGTCGTGGATGCGCGGCATCTTTGAGATCATGCCGAATTGGTACTTGCGGCGGCATTTTAACGGCTAGGTGAGGTAATCATTACGAGTGAAGGACATCTAGGATTATGGCGGAAAGGGGCAATTATATCCAAGCAACGGTTAAACACTTCTGCACTCCTTCATAATTCAAAAAATAACTTAGCATTCATTACAAAATGATCATGATTCTTAACTTAAAAACACCTTGTACTTTAAATAATTTTCTCCTAATTAAGCACAATTACTCATGGACTAAGTGAAAGGACTTCTTATAAACTTTCATGATGACCACTTTCCTATGACGTATGCTATGAAAAGAACAAATTGTACTATGTTTCTGACAGGGTGCATGTTTGCACCAGTCTGCTTGCACCGCTTAAACTATGCTATTCTGCTAGTACCATTCTGCTTGCATTATTATATAGGATGACATGCTTGCACTAGTGAGTGCAAGCATAATATCTGAAAAAAGACCAGGTAATTTAAGTAAAATATAGGCTGGACTTCCAACATGGCTTCCTCAACTTATACTGGAAATTTGCTTCGTCCTTTCTTGATGCTTCAGAGCATATCCTTTTTCTCTTTGTGCACGAGATCCTGCAATGAATTCATGAGGGAACAAAGAAGTGGGAAAAGGGAAATTTCAGAATGGGAAGGAATTTTGTTACAGGGATTCTAGCAATAGTACCACAAGAGGGGATAAACAGAAGTGGGATAGGAAAAAAAACTCAAGGGTAAAGTGGGGTTTTTATGAAACGAACAGGGTAAATTCAGAAGAATATACGAAGGTTAATAATTCTAGGATTGAAGAAGAAAACTAAAGGAATATTACGAAAGTGGAATATGAAGAAAGGCAGAAAATTTTCTGGAAGGTCTGCCTGCACTGGTGCAAGAAAAATAACTGCAGCAAAAATTAAGCGTTACTTGAATAAAAATATCCATGCTAATTACCCCAATTATATAAAGGTTGGTTCTGTTGAACCTACTTTTAATTGGTGGTCGCTAGCATATCTAAAGATCAAGCAACATTCTCTTTTTATTAGAAATTTTTGATCTTCCTGCCAACAAGATGGTTTTCAGGTTGATCCTTCTGCAATCATGTCATTGCACTAATTTTCATAATTACAGGAAAATATTTTTTCTTTACTTTAAAAAAAAAATTGTATTAAAATTTTACCAGTTCACCAAAGACTCAACATACCCTATTTCTTGATGCAATCACTCATAGACTCCAGCAACAAAGTAAAGGAAGGGAATTCCCAACAGTTGTCTCACCATGGTTTGATCTGGATCCTCATTGAGGATTCCCTCCAAAACCTCAGGATCCCTATAAAATGGTCAGTCTTTAGAGACCTACCAGCAGAGGATGACATCAAAACCCTCATCTATGACGTTAGTCCTTCTGTCAGTGAGAAGGAGGAAAAACAAGAAGAAGATACAGAGCTAGATGGGATTATATGGATGAAGAAGAAACTAATACAGAGGAACATGATGAAACACAAGGCGGATGATGTTGAAACAGAGGAAGAAACTGATGGAGATGAGAAATAACGACAAAAGGAAGAAGATAAGAAAAACAAAGAGGATAGCTACAGGAAAAGCAAAACTAGCTAGCATGTATGGCCAGCCTCTCCTTAGAGGCCATCCAGTGTAGGATGCCAACTAAATCCTATACTCTTTACCTCAGAGAACAATGGCTGCAATTTCAAATTAAAACACTAGCATAAAGGGGCACCATGTCATTTTAGGACTGCAGACAGTTTATTGATCTTTGTGATCAAAGTGCACTAGAGGATAGGGCCAAAATCATTGAGTTTTACTTCACAACATGGCCCTCATAGACATGAATATCTGGGATCCTAGTGCAGAGCTAGGAGATCTACAATTAATGGCTTTGGCATCATCGTTGAACCATGAGAAGTCAAGGGCTGCAGAGATGAAAAGAATATTGGCCAGAGAGAAAAATGAACCTCTTTCCATTAGAGCTGAACAATCAAATCCCATGGGGCCCTAATCAGCACCCATAATCTAATTACAAATGATCCTCAGCTGGAACTTAGATATCTTGCTACCCTAGAGCAAGCAATTTCACATTTTGAGGATATGATTAGGCTGCTAAGATATGATAATATACATGCCTACTAAAGGAGATGGAACACACTGCCACACAGCTTGAAGATCAGAGAATATCACTTCCCTCAAAGGTTGAGAAAGGCACTCAACAGGACACCTATGTATAAGCAATCAATGCAAAGGTTGAAGGTCAATTAGATAGGCCTAAAACTCTGTCCACCACTACTCCTAGGGATGCTAAAAGGGAGAAACGAAGAAGAGGAAAAGAGGCAGTGGGAAGTTGTAGAAAGGAAAGCAGGCTTCTATAAACAAGAAGAATAGACCATAGCAGTGTTGGGTTGTGTTATATTCTTTCCACGACTAGCCCACGTAGTTAACCGGGGGGGTAGAGGGGGGGCAGAGCACCCCCTTCGTTGCGTTGTTTGCGTAGCGAGGGGGGGTCACAAGGGGTTTGAGGTGTACCCGTAACCCCACTTTATGGGGTCCGGGGCAGCACCCCAGAAAATTTTGGTTTTGGACACTATGTTAGGTTGGGCGGACCCACCTATGGTTTTGTGCATGATTTTCGCACATCTTTTTTGGACGTGATGGTTTTCAGTCCATGGTATTGGATGTTTCTGCATGTATAAATATGTATTATAACATTGAAAGGAACATAATGAAAAATCAAGCTGGTAGTCCCTGTTTTGGGATCCAGGGGAAAATCTCTGTGTATATGTGTTTTATGTGTTATGCTCTCGCATTGTTTATTTTCTGTGTTTTAGAATTCGTATGCAGGTAATTTCTATACGGGGTTAAAACCTACATTTGGTAACGGAGCAAATTTGGCTTCAAGGGGACGCGTTTGTTGCTGAGGGGTTTCACTCGAGCCTGTGGTAGACCCTGTTCAGTGGGAGATCTGCGAGATCGATTCTGGTGGTGAAAGAAGATGGCGAGCAGTGGAAAGATAGAGATCGAGAAATTTAATGGTCAGAGTTTTGAGTTGTGGAAACTCAAGATGGAGGATCTGTTGGTGGATAAAGATCAGTGGATCGCAGTAGATCTGGGTACTAAACCAACGGGAGTGTCCGATGAAGAATGGAAGAAGTTGGATTGGAAGGCAAAGAGCACAATACGATTGTGTGTCTCAGATTCAGTATTGCTGAATGTATCAAGGGAAGCTACGGCGAAGGCTTTGTGGGACAAGTTAGGGACTTTGTACCAATCTAAGTCTCTGGTGAATAAACTGCTCCTGTGGAAAAAGCTATATAACCTAAGGATGAAAGATGGAGACTCGGAGACAGAGCATCTGAACGCTTTTAATACTGTGGTAAGTCAATTAGGATCTGTTGATATTAAAATTTCGGATGAAGATAAGTGCATCAGTTTGTTGTGTTCTCTACCAGATTCGTGGGATAGTCTAGTTATTGCAATAGGTAGCAATGCAACTGCCTTGCATTTTGATGAAATAGTCTCAGCCTTGCTGACGAAGGAGATGAGACGGAAAAATATGGAGAGCCAAAATGGTGATGCCTTGTCTGTACGAGGACGGTCCCAGAACAGAAACAAAAATAAGTCATCGAGTGGGAGATCTAAATCTAGAGGGAGATCTAAATCTCCAGGAAAACCTGTAAAGGTGGTGTGCTGGAAATGCGAAAAGGAAGGCCACTTCAAAAGGGACTATAAATATAAAGCTCCTGACAAAGGAAAGGGATCTGATGAGGCTCCTTCTGCAGAGGCGAAAACCACCTCAGATGAAGGTGGGGATGTGTACTTGGCTTCTTCAAGTACACATGTAGATCATGAGGCATGGTTGATTGACTCAGGTGCATCCTTTCACTTCACTCCCCATAGAGAGTGGTTTTGCAAGTATGAGAAATATGATGGTGGTGATGTCTTCTTGGGGGATGACAGGAAGGCTAGAATCATTGGTCGCGGAAAAGTAAAGTTGAAGTTGCAAGGTGGAAGGGTTAGAACGCTTCCAGGTGTTCTACATATTCCTGCATTAGCCAGAAATCTGATTTCTGTAAGCAAGCTGGATGATGCAGGTGTAAAAACAGTGTTCGAGAAGGATACCTGCAAAATGGTTCAGGGAGCACTGGTATTGATGTGAGGAGTTCAGATTGGAACTCTGTACAAGCTGCAAGGTAGCACTGTTATTGATGGGTGCAATAGTTCTATGGTTCTTGAAAGTGGAGCAGAAAATCTAGTGGTCTCTGGAGAGAAGACCATGCTGTGGCATCAAAGGCTTGGACATATTGGAGAGAAGGGCCTTCGAATACTTCATGGTAAAGGTATGGTAGAAGGTATGAGTAATAGCTCTCTGGATTTTGATTTCTGTGAAAATTGTGTATATGGGAAGCAGAATCGGGTGAGTTTCCCCTCTAGTGGTAAGAGGGCGAAACATATATTAGAGCTTGTGCACAGTGATGTGTTTGGACCTATGAAGGTTCCATCACTGTGTAAGTCTGTGTACTATGTATCATTTATAGATGACTTCTCAAGGAATACATGGATATATTTCCTTAAGAAAAAATCTGAAGTCTTTGACAGGTTTAAAGAATTTAAGGCTCTAGTGGAAAACCAGATAGAGAAGAAGATAAAGGTGTTGAGGACAGATAATGGTGGAGAGTTTTGCAGTAAGGAATTTGAAGAATTCTACAAGAAGTATGGCATAGCACAGCAAAAGACTACTCCATATACACCTCAGCAAAATGGAGTTGCAAAAAGAATGAACAAGATGTTGATGGAAAGGGCAAGAAGCATGCTCAGTGGTGTCGGGTTAGGATAGGAATTCTGGGCAGAGGCGGTGGATACTACATGTTACCTGGTCAACAGGTCACCTTCATCAGCGTTGGAGGATAAGACTCCACAAGAGGTATGGACTGGTAAGAAACCCTCTCTTTCACATCTAAGGGTATTTGGATGTGATGCATATGTACATGTTCCAAAGGAGAAACGAACCGAGTTGGATAGTAAATCTGAAAAGTGCATCTTTATTGGGTATAAGGATGGTTTAAAGGGTTATAAGCTTTGGAACTCAGTCACACAGAAGGTTGTGTACAGCCGAGATGTGGTCTTCAGAGAGGTAAAAGATGTTATTAAACATGAATTCCAACGAAAGGAACCTGAGAAGATAGAGTTTGAGCTAAAGGAGGAAGAATTAGACTCTACAGCAGAGGAGGAATCAGAAGATGAAGAGCCACAAACTCTGGCTGTGAGAAGATTAGTTCAAGAAAGAAGGCAGCCAAAAAGGTATAGTCCATCTGCTTTCTATTCAAATTTTTCTTTCTCTGTTACTGATGATGATCCCAGAACTGTGAAGGAAGCAGTGGATTCAGAGGATGGAAAACTCTTGAAAGAGGCCATGGTTGATGAAATGGCATCTTTGCACAAAAATGAGGCTTGGGATCTGGTGGAGTTGCCGGTTGGAAGGAAACCCATTGGCAACAAATGGGTGTTCAAAAAGAAGACAAATGCAGAAGGAAAAGTGGAGAAATACAAAGCTCGGTTGGTAGCAAAAGGTTATTCCCAGGTGTTGGGAATTGATTTTGGTGATATTTTTTCTCCTGTTTCCAAGGTAACTTCTATTAGATTACTTTTATCTGTTGCTGTTGCTTTTGATTTTGAGGTAGAACAGATGGATGTGAAGATAGCATTTCTTTACGGGGATCTGGAAGAGGAGATCTACATGAAGCAACCTGAAGGCTTTGCAGTGAAGGGTAAGAAAGAATTGGTATGCAAGTTAAAGAAGTCTCTATATGGGTTAAAACAGTCACCAAGGATGTGGTATCAGAAATTTGATACATTTATACGGGGACTTGGCTTCACTAGAAGCAAAGCAGATCACTGTGTGTATTTTAAATTAATTGGTGACCGTGTTGTTTATCTGATCTTGTATCTGGACGATATGTTGCTGGTTGGAAATGACAAAGAAATTATCCAGGATTTGAAGACCCAATTGTCCTCCAAATTAGTTATGAAAGATCTTGGTGCTGCAAGCTATATTTTGGGCATGGAAATTTAAAGAGATCGTACAAAGAGGAAGCTCTGGTTAAACCGGAGGAAGTATGTCGAGACAATACTGCAGAGGTTTAATATGCAAGATAGTAAACCGGTGGAGGTTCCTATTCCTGTAGGTGTGAGGTTATCTGCTGAACAGTGTCCCAAGACACAAGAAGAGGAGGAGGACATGTCTCGTGTTCCATATGCAAGTGCAATCGGTAGCCTGATGTATGCAATGGTCTGTACTAGACCAAACATTGCACATGCAGTGGGAGTATTGAGGAGGTTTATGTCAAAACCAGGGAAGGAGCACTAGACAGCAGTGAAGCAAGTTTTTAGGTATTTGCGTGGCACTAGTGATCATGGTTTGTGCTACCAAGGAAGACCAGGATTGGACAGAGTGTTGGATATTCATGGCTTTGTTGATGTAGACTGGGCTGGAGATCTGGATCAGAGAAGATCTACAAGTGGGTATGTGTTTAACCTATTTGGAGGTGCAGTTAGTTGGATGAGTGAGAAACAATTTGTAGTGGCACTATCAACTATAGAGGCAGAATACATGGCAGCCACTCATGCAAGCAAGGAAGCAGTTTGGTTGCAAAGATTGTGTTCAGGTATGGGGTTAGTATAGGAAGCTATAAGGATAGACTGTGACAGCCAAAGTGCAATTTTCTTGGCAAAGAACCCTGCATATCATTCAAAGACAAAGCACATTGATGTTCAGTATCACTTTGTGAGGGATATGATAAAAGACAAAAAGGTGTTGTTGGTAAAGATGGACACTTTGAAGAATACAATAGATGCATTGAAAAAATTTGTGAGCTCTGAGAAGTTCTCTTGGTGTAGAGAAACAATGGGCATTTCAGGGCTAGAAAAATGACTAAGCTCTCTTGTGGCCCACTATGGAAAGAAAACAACAAGTGGGAGAATGTTGGGTTGTGTTATATTCTTTCCATGACTAGCCCACATAGTTAACCGGGGGGTTAGAGGGGGGTGGAGCACCCCCTTCGTTGCACCGATTGTGTAGCGAGGGGAGATCACACGGGGTTTGAGGTGTACCCATAACCCCACTTTTTGGGGTCCGGGGCAGCGCCCCGGAAAATTTTGGTTTTGGACACTATGTTAGGTTGGGCAGACCCACCTATGGTTTTGTGCATGATTTTCGCATATGTTATTTGGACGTGATGGTTTTTGGTCCATGGCATTGGACGTGATGGTTTGCATGGGATATCGAAGAGGCTACCAGAGCCATGAAGGACATGGACATTGACTAAGTTGCTCAGAGGATGAGAAACACATTCAGTAGGTGGGTGATGATGAGCCTCATCATTGAGTAATTATATGGGCCTTAATTGGCCTTAATTCACCTCCTAGCTTATTCAAACCAACTATTCTCACAACTTATTGCATAATTTTGATTATATTTTTTTTATGAGATGAGTTAGAGTTGGATATTTTGCTTTGTGGTCTAATGTGTATATAATGCAGGAATAAAGGATAAAAGCAAGGGAAATGCAGGCATAAAGGATAAAAGCAAGGAACTATGCAAAGACATTAGTCAACTAGAATGAGACAAGGGAGAGTAATTATAGGAGGTAAATCCTCCTCATTTACTACCCCTCCATTCGAATATTCCTCCATCAGCTCGGAGTGCAAACAACCATCACTTTGAAGGCTAGAATACAGCCAAGCAAGTGAAAGGGACAGAAACAAGTTTTTCTTGACTTAGAGGCCAAGCCTCCCTAATGGGAAGGAAGTCGTTAGAGATTTCAGATGTATAAATAGAGAGGCTTATGGCCTCAGTAGGATTCGGGCTTCTATTGTAAAAACTCTACTTTATTTCTGAGCTAAATACTGGTGACAGTTTGTTCTATAATCCATGGTTTTCATAATAAGGAAGAGTTTTGTTTTAAGCCAGCTCTGAGTTAACTCGGAGGGCTGAATCTCTTGGGTTAGGGCCCAACCCAAGTATCCAAAGCTCCTCTTTACTGTACATGTATGCTAGCATAGTTTCCTGGTTTTCATTGTTCATTTGCTTAAATAGCTTCCTAGTTCTATTTATTTGTTTAAATAGCTTTATGGCTCTGTTCATTTGTGTTGTGCTTCAGTTTACTTTAATTTGTGCCTTCTTTCATTTCACAGGTTAGTTAGAGGAAAAAGATCACTATCAAGTTGTGTGCGGGTGTCTCGGCCTCATATCCTCCCTATGGGACCATGACTTGAGAAAGAGACCCTTCAACAACCCCAAAGACACAGGTTTTCTGGTTCTCGCATGAGCTTTGGAGTTTGTCGTTTGATACAGTTACTTGTTCACCCTCACTATGTTTTTTTGTCATTTTCATTTAAAAACCACCTTCAACACGTCCTTCATGCATCTCTTCCTCACCATTCGATCCACAACAAACCTTCACCATCACCGTTTGATTCATTATTTTCTCTAATTGTTGCCTTGCATGAAGTCTTCCACTTACTTTATGCACTTTATGTCCCCACTGTCGATTTGCCTTGCCTGATCCAATAGTTATCATGTCACCTGATCACTTTAGGCACCATTGATCTGCCTCGCCTGATCCAATGGCTATCGCTTCACCCAATTGCCAACTAGCTTGGCCGATCTCCTCCGTTGATCAGTCCCGCCTGATCCAACAGCTATCGTGCAATCTCACGTGGATTAGTGCACGGTCGTTATCCACCCGAGAGCACGCGAGAAAAGTGGTTTTCTCGTGCTACGTGTCATGCAGTTAGATTAATCATGTGAAATTTTAAAATACAGCTTATAGCCTTGAGGGTGCGCGAGAAACTGCTTACCGCTTTAGAAACCCGCTCCTTCATTTCCGCATGTTTCTTTGGCCCGTGATACGATCTCCATCGTCCATCTCTTAACTTCATTTGCGCGATAAGATCTCAGCCATTCATCGCTCTGTTAACCTCATTTGTCCATCCACTTACTTAATCCCTCGTGATTAGATCTTGGTCATTCATCTCCTGTTAACCTCGTTCGTCCATCCACTCACTTAATCCCTCGCAATACGATCTTCGTCATTCATTTTCTTTGTTACCTTGTTCGTCCATCCATTCACTTAATTCCTTGCAATACGATCTCCACCATTCATCCTGTTAGTTAACCCTATTGTCCCATCTATCTACGTAACCTCCTGTGATCTGATCTCCACTGTTCATTTGCCTTTCACCCGACTGATCCAATGGCTCTTATGCATTGTTGCTCCCGCACGTCCTCCTTTCACTAATTTCGTCCTCCGACTGCTCTTTCGCTTGAAAGACAAGTTAGTTTATTTCTTTGATTACACCTTAGTATAGTTTTGATTCTCTTTACTTCTGCAACTTAGATAATTAGCATTAGGTTAGTGTTGATTTAGAAATTTTGTTTAGGCATAGTTGTTTAACTAGTTAGCTAGGGTATGGTGTGATTTAGCATTACATGTTGATTTCTTCATTACTGCAGTAGAGTATCTCTCCCTTAGGATAGATTTGCTCTTCTTCCATCAAAATCAAGCTTCTTCTCACCCTATAGAAGTCTGTCTTGGAACCCCTTGGGTCTCTTGCCAGATGAATAGTGACAACATGCAGTACCTTCACTTTTACTTGTGCATATAGCATTGTTACCTCCAAGTTTGTATGAACCCCAGGTTGATAAGTAAAGATGGTAGCCCTCGGAGTTGCAGCATTCTTGTATCAATACCTAGGCTCATCATCTCCACCTTTCATATCTCCAAGGCCTTCATAGATTTCAAGGGTCCTTTGATATTTTCCTTTCTTAGTCAAAGTTGTCCTCCCTTATTTCGGGAAATGTCTTCAATGGATCTTTGTCAAATAGTGATTCTTTTTATCATGGTGTTCTTTGCATGCTTGATATCTTTATTCACTTGATTCTTCTTGGATAGATTAGTTAACCACCTTATGCTCCTTGTGGGAGTACTTCTTCATTTCTTTCTTCTAGGACTAGTCAGCAATCTCACACTCCTTATGTGAGTATTTCTTTTTGTTGACCTTCATTGCTTTGTAGTACATGCCTTCAAGCATGTCATTGGTGAAAGAGATTATTTCATACTTGATCATTTTACAAAACTATTCCCATGACTCAATAATATACAAATGATAACATGACTAAAATTTGATGCATACATACCTCGTCTTGATTCTTTGTTGATCATCTTAGCTTCATTTGGTTGTCCTTGGTGTGGCCCTTCTTGCTTCATCTTAGCTTGCCTGCATATCATCCTTTTCTTGAATCCCATGAATGGGATTCCCAATGAGACATCTGCTTTTGTTTATGAATCTTCTTTTGAAGATTCCATATAGGATCTTAAAGACCTTTACCTTGCAAATGTTTCTTTCCTTTTGATGATGGGGTTATTCTAAGATTTTTAATCATGATTAATTTTCTTTCATTTTGGAAAAGGTCCTATACTAGGTATGCTCCTTCTGCATGAATATCTTGATTTATATCTACCATTCTCCTATATTCTAGAAGATATTTCTAACCATGCATTTTGTTCTCATTTATAAATGTTTGTTCTACATGAGTATTTTGAATTCTATGTACATCATGCTTCTAGATTATAGAAGATGTTTCTAGCCATGCAATTTGATTCTATTCCTACATGCTCCTATCCTACTCAAAACTTTTAAAGAAGACTTTAAATAAAGAAGTAGACTCAGTCATAGTAGAGATTCAGAGGATCTTCCTTCTTTTGTTTCTTGTCTTCTTTCATTTCTTCAGTCACATGAGATTCTTCCCTTTTTCTTTTATTTTTTTTGTCCTTCTTTAGTTTAGGACAATTCCTCTTGTAGTGTCCATATTCTTGGCATCCATAGCATTGGATTTTGGACATGTATTTGTTGTTTGTTCTTCGTGGACCAAATTTGCCAAATTTTCCCTACTCTTGGATATGGTAGCAAAAGCTTGCTCCTTTGATCCCACATATTCCTTTACTTTCAGTGTTTCTTCCTCCTTATTGCATAGAGACCACATTTCACTTAGTGGGGTGACTTCCTTCTTTGCATATATGCTTGATGTGAAGTTTCCCTAATCCTCAGGTAAAGCATTGAGTACTACAGTTGTCTTTTCTCTATTAGACATGACTTCCCCTAGCTCTTGAAGTTGATCCTTCATCTCAGATATCTTCATGAAGTAGGGAGTTATTCCTTCCTTTGATATCTTCATCTTGTACAATTCATTTCCTAGAGATATCACTTCTCCAGCTTTGGTTACCGAGAATAGCTCTACTAGTTGGTCATAGATTTCTTTGGATGTCTCCAACTTGGAGACATAAGGAATGAGAGAGTCTTTGATGGATTCTATTAGAATCCATTGAGCTCTTGTCTCATCCTTATTATACTTGGCTAAGACTTGAGTTTTTTCCTTAGCAGGGATAGTGATATTCCCTTTGATGTGTTCTAGAAGTTCACTATCCTTTAGAAGTAGAATAGTCCTCTTCTTCCATGCAAGGAAGTTAGTGGTCCCAATCAATTTATTGTTTTCCTTGAAAAAAGACATTGTTGTATAATCAAAAGGGGACATATACTTGATAGAATTTGAAATGTGGTGGACTTTCTTCCTTCTTGAAGTCTTTATTTCTTGCCTTTTATTTCTTCAAATTGCTTGCTTCAAGTAGACTTGGTTGATGGCTTGGCTTGTGTTGTAGGTCCCTTCTTGATCTGTTCTTTTTTCTAGGTGTCTTTGTACAAAAGACTTCTCCTTTTCCTTTGTAGTCTTCTTGTAATCCCTTCTTCTCCTTGAGTAGATTTGACTTGATGCTTCAAACTTGTAGATGCCTTTCCTTCATTAGTTTTCTTGAGTTGCCCTTTCCTTGATGTGTCACCTTAGCTTTGATACCATGTTGAAGAATCAAGGGCAATTAGGTGTAGTGTGATTCTTCTTGACTTGATAACAATTTGTGGAGTCTTTTTACATTTTCTTGTTAGCTTAATATTCTTCTTAATATTATGAATGCATGTGTGTACTTCATCAAACTGCTACCAAAACCATAAGAACAAGAACACAATATGTTGGCTCTCTGCCAGGGCGAAAACCTTTCTTCTCTTGAGAGGAAAACCATTTAGTAAGTTTCTCTTATTGAAGCTTCTTTTTTATCAATGCCAAACCCTAGACCCCTGACTAGAATGTCCTATAAGTACAAGTCAAGTCCTTCCTCTTTGTTATAGACATATTTGGGCACTACAACCCCAAACTCATATGTCCATAAACTAAGGACTCCTTAAGTCCCTAAAAGTGTTGCTTCATACCCTAAGGGATCATCGTCAACTGATTACATCATTTCCCAGAAGTTATACCTGAAAAACTACTCATAACTGGCCAAAACTGGACCATACAGGCTGCTCCATGGACAAGGTGCGATGCATACTGACTGCCTAACTGGCTAGGTGTGATGCATACTGAAATGGCCTTCTGTGGGGTGCGATGAGCAAGAATAGACAAATGGCAGAGACAGTTTGCAAGGTGGATGATCATGGAATCTTCTAGAAACTTCTCCTATGACACTTGCTTCTCTGAATTCACCCAGGGATGAGTAAGAGATCATGAAATCTCCAAGTGGAACCAAAAACTATCTGTGAAATGAAACTAATCAAAAACCCTGAGCTGACTCACACCCTTGCAAGACATTTATATATGGATCCCTCATCTGAGAGATCTAGAGGCTGAAATTTTGTATTTTGTAAGGAAGTGTTGTTGGTTTGTTGAGAAGAGACATTGCATTGTTGGGTGATTTGCTTGTTCATGAGGTGAAGAAGGCTTCTACAACTGGGAGGATGATGTTGGATCAGACAGCTGGGTTGTAATCCTCTCTTACATTACTATTAATAAAGTTCTTTGAGTTTTCCTCCATATGATCTTGTATTTGTGAATCTTATTGTTTATGAATGCAATTGTATGGTCAATGTGTTTCTGATTCCATATTGGTTATGATGTTTTAGATAGAGATGCTTTGATAGTTTGTTGTTACTTTGACTCTACAAGTACTCTTTGAAGCGGGACAAGTAGGAGAGGAGTGGAAAATTTTATCAAGGAAAGGATAAATCAAGCTAGGATCAAAGCGAAGGATCCAGGTTGGTCGTCTATTCTTCTCTTCCATCTATCACACGTAAAGGAACTCTTGAAAAGCTTTCATTGTTTGTTTCTAAGATAGTGTTGTGCCCTACAGCAACCCCCCATTTCATATCATTCTTATTTTTCAAAAAATTAACATATGGAATGGGTCCCTTTTAAAAATTTTGGCATCGATGCTTGCATGTTCAAAAAAGGCCGCATAATCAAATGAGCTTTCTTGTATTTAAGCCTTTTTGGGACATCAATGTTTCAAATAATAAATAATCTTTTGTTATTGCGATAAAGCGATCGCAAGATCGCATATCGCAACAACATGAGAGATGCATTCAAATGGCATTTTGGTCTCCGCCGATGTGATATCGCTATCGGCGATCGGCAATGTTACATGCACACCACTAACGGCACATAACTCATGTCCCGACGCGACGCGATATCGGCGATCGGCTATCGGCGATACATCATGTGAAACCGCTTTATGATTTAAATCCCGACCCGATGCGATATCGCTATCATCCGTCGGCAGAATTCCACGTACTTCGGTAAGGCACCCGGTTCCTACCCCCGATGCGATATCGCTTATCGGCTGTCGGCACGATCATTTGGTGATAATTGTGCAGCACCTACTCCCCGAAGCGATGCGATATCGCTCATCGGTGGTCGGCAGTCTTAAAAGCCATCACTTAAAGCTTTAATTTTATATTCATATCCGGTTAACAAAGCGCGAATCCCAAAATGCCGTTAATGCAAGGGATAAGGTAATACGTGTGTATTTAAAAGATTTTGCCCCTTCGATTAATGAACACCTGCGTTTAACCGCCAGAATATCTGTTGCACGCTTAAGTGAGTCATTCACCCGGATAACGGTGTAATCATCACATTTAATGGGTAGCAAGCCTCAAATCACCATTAATTGCATCTGCAATATCCTCTCAGCAATTGGATCCGCAGCCACTTTTGGAAATTAATCTTGGCACGCTTCAAATGATATATCTATCCCGCTGTGTAGCGTCATTGTTATTATGTTGTTACGATTTCTCTTGCAATTATGTAGAATTTGTCTTTTGAGAGAAGCTTAAGCATGATGGGGAAAAGATCCAAGAGGGCTACGGGCTCTACCACACCTGTAGTAGGTCAAGCTGCTGCAAATAGCAAGAAAGGCCTTGTTTCAGATACTACATGCACTGGTCTTAACAAGACTACATGGCAGGGCACATATAATTTACTAGAAGCTGAGCAACCGCAAGTTTCAGTGACAGTGGCTACTGCGGACCCACTCAAAAAGTCTGATGCAACTCTCAAAGAGTTGGCTGATTCCTTTCTTCACAGAATAGCGGCCAGAGAGCAATTCCTTCCCTACACTGATGTAGTGCGATGGGCAATTGAGAAAATTCCAATCATTGACAGAACGTTCCACACAAGAGACGAACGGATTTTCGGGTCGTTCAAGCCAAAGCACCTGAGGGAAATGTATCATTTGCCTGAGCCAGAGAAAATCTACAACAAAGACTTCGTGGAGAAGTTTGCAGCTGAGAATGAAGTACCATCTGAGCCCATTCGGGATTGGAGGCAGAACCCGGCCAAACACAAGCACGAAAGCTCGGGTAAGTACTCCGTCGATTCCTTGGCTTCTCCCTATTGCTATGCGGGAATTATGATGTGTAGGCTATGGGGATTACATGATTCTGCCAATTTCGATATAGAAATGGTTCCCCTAATGGAAGCAGCTGTTAATAGTTTTATCATGGATTGGGCCACCATTCTTTCTGATAAATTGACTGTAGCTTTTCGGGATTTTAGAGCTAAATCTGTAGTCACCGAAAGGAAAATCCCCCCATTTTATTATAGTGCCTACATTATAGATACATTGTGTTTTAACTCTGAATTTCCCATCCTCGGTTGGAGATGGACCACCCAAGACCCTTCGCCCATTCATTTGTATCATCGGAAATTATGGAAGTCCTCTTACAAGGACCATTTGTATCAAATTTGCAATGGTTTTATGGTTCCCATTCATTATTCCATTTTTGATCGGCCTATTCCCAAAATCTCCTATCTGGCTTCCTTCGACTTACCTCCTGTCGCAAGTTGGTTTGGAGAAGAGCACTTTACCTATATTAGGGTTTATGGAAGCCAAGCCAAGCCGCATGTTCTCCCTCTATATGTTCCAGACAAACTGTTAGCCCGAGAGATCTCCTACCAAATTATGGCCGAGAGTGTAACCCAAACACTCAAGAAAGAGAAGAAGAGGGGCTGGCCCTCTTTTCCCTTGAGGATGGGTGTTTTTACTCTGCATAATATTCAGCATGCAGAAAAAGAGGCTATAAAGATGCAAGCTTTATCCCTGCCCACTATGCCAGCCAGACTCTATGATCCACATAAAACTGCCTACAATGCCCTAGAACAGGCCAAACTGACTAAGATTGACCATCAAGAAGATGATTTTGATGACCTGTTCAGAGCTGCCGATTCAATAAGCCAAACCAAGCAGCGTGCCAAGATGAGATACAATGATGAGAATTTAACTGAGTTCAATAAACTTAGAGAGCAGAGGTTGCAAACTCTGCCTCTGGATTTATCGACATTAACCTCAGCGTCCTCCTCAAGCGAGCCCGGTCATAAACAGACAAGCCAAACTCCTGTTATAAATAAAGAACATAACAAACAATAGGAGGAAAGGCAAGAGAAGCAGCACGCAGAGAAGTAGAGAAAGGAGCAAATGGATAAGCAGCAGAAAGAGCAGAAGGAACAAGAACAGAGAAAGCAGAAGCAGATGGAGGAATAGCGGAAGAAGGAAGAAGAAGAAAAACAAAGGAAAGAACTGGCAGATAGGCAGAAAAAGGAATTAGCGGATAAGCAAAGAAGAGAGCAAGAAGAGAAACAGAGAAAGGAGTTAGAAGAACAGCAACAGAAAGAGTTGGAGGAGCAAAAGAGGTTGGAACAAGAAAAGGAGAAGGATAAATCCCAGACCTCCATAGACCCTGAATTGCTGAAACAATGGAATCAATTCGATTCCATTATCAGTGGAAAGGAAGGCTCCAAAGACGCACCAGACACCATTTCTTCTCAGGTTCTAAGCGGAACCAGCGGCCCACCCACTTCAAAGGATCTCGAGGTAATCACTAAAGACCCTTCCAATCAGATTGTGCTCCAGGTGGAAGATATTCCTCCGCTGGACGTTTTCTACAGCCCTAGGCACAAAGTAGTTGTTAAGCGCTCAAGGAAGAGACGAAGGCTTGATCAACCTTCCATCTTTCCTGAGCAGACAGTCACGGGGAATGTAGTCTAGAAGGAAGAATTAGACCCCTCTGATGATCTAACCAAGCTATCGCAGTATGCGGGAGCTTATTCTGCAGCAACTATTGATAAAGCATCGGAGGTAAGTCTTTTGTTAAAGACTAAGGACCAGGAAATTTGTGCATTGCAAGCAGAAGTAGCCGAAGCGCGAAACAAGGCAGCACAGGTAGAAGAGCAGTTGCTGGCGCAACAGCAAGCAAACAATGTATTAACCCAGCAACTACAGACTGAAAAAAAGAGGATTGATCAGAGCACAATCCAGAAGCAGAAAGAATTAACGGAGGCATTGGCACAATTGAGAGCGGCAAACGAGCTAATGACGAAGTCAAAGGATGAGCAAATCGCTCAACTATTTGCACAGCTCGAAGATATCAAGGGCACTAAGAAAGTCGAAGATTTTAGAGCAGAGGCAGCTCAAATAAATAATGCATTAATCTCTCAGGTTAGACTCTTGTGCCAACAACTAACTGAGGCTGAGCCATTATGTGAAGTATCTACAGCAGTATGTCAGCAAATTGAAAAATCCAGAAATGAGCTAGATCAGGCCGAAGAAACCATAACTTCATATCTTGATTGGCAAGATACTGATGTGGGGAAAGAAGCAAAATTGCCTAGGATCTATGAGCCATTCAAAGACATACTCTTCACGGAATGGAACACTCAAATGATGAAAGCGGAAAGGGCAGCTTCAAGGTGTAAAATGATTGCCAACAATATGATTGATTTGGTCAACAATACACTCTATTGGGCCAACATGATCTCTCAGTGTACACCTGGAAGCATAACCACGGCGAACATGATCGAACAAACAAGTTATCATGGACTGGAGGAAAAGAGAAAGTTAATCGCTGGAGTAAATACTTTAACCTCCGACGCATATTGGCACTTTCTAATCAAGCCGCACACTCAAAGGTCGGCTCTTAAGTGTTTAACAGATGCTCTCAAGTGCCTAATCCCCGACATTCAGGATGCCACATATGATGCCTAGCTCACGTCGCGTCTCAACACTCCACCGGAAGTACAGCCAATGCTTGCAATATGTCAGTTGAGGTTTAAAGGCAAAGAGCCCACTGAATGAAGCATTGCTGCCGACTGCCAGATCGCCAAGAAAGATGGAGAAGTATTTATTGATGCCAATTTCATAGCTGTTCAGTTTTTCTTAGATATTTAGATTAGATTAGTATTTATAGACCCTTTCATTGTTTTGGAAAGGGTCGTAAAAATTTTGTAATAGACTTAAAGGCTGAAGTTTGCACTACTGTGCTTCAGCCTATATTCTTTTGTGAAACTTGACCAATAGTCCTTAATTTGACGAGAAGGCTGTTTTATGCATTTGTGCACTATTGTCTTTTGTTTGGAATGCTTTCTGGTTTGAAGGAAGGACTGCGACATAGCGATTTATATAATGGATTGTTGAGCAGCTTACATGGTACTTTTATCTGCATCTGTCCTCTTTCTTTTCATATGAATTGCTGTGTTATTATCTTTTGCTATTGTTGAATACATGTATGCGTCGTAACAGCAAATCTTCATTTCATTCCACTATTGGATGTTTTGTGATATGCCTTTCTTTTAATCATGCATGTACCAATGATATGAATGACAATGTGTAGTAATTCGCTATTATCGCTCTGCATAACTAATTATGTAGAGCAATCTTAAATGGTTTAAACGTCTATGCTTTAGTGTTAGAGTCATCTGTATGCCTGCCTTAAAGCACAGATTATCAAACGCTACGCTTTGAAAGACTGATAAATCCCGGGATTAGATTATAGTTAATATATATTGTACTGATAGTTTTAGTTATTCGCTTATCATTATCCTACCTCATAAGTTACTCGTCCATCCCACTTTTATCCATTATTGGGAAACTGGTCCCATTATCCCCAGTCGGAGCCACTATTCCAAACGGAAAAGGAGCTGTTTTCAAGGTCCGGACCGGGTGGTTTCCCCTTTGTTGTGGCAGCGATTTTCGAGGCCTCAACAGATAGCTACCCATCTTAGTGGGACTAGCAGTTCGAATCGACACTAGTTTTCCTTGAAACAAAATGGCAACTCCGCTGGGGAACGAATAGTTTGTTTTGTTTGTTTATTGTTTGCTTTATAAACTACAGACGGAGCCTGAAGTTAAGCCAGCTAGCCTTCGAAACGCCTTTGTTATGCAATTGCGAAGTAGATAAACGTTGCTTCAGTCAATCTCCGGGTTGATTTATGAACTAAACATCTAACTTACAAAGCATCTTAAGTTCCCTTGTGGTAGCTCAGAACCTCATCAAATCCTACCCTTATGCTTTGTGTTTACTGTCCACCATCACTTTTGCCTACAAAAAAAAATTGTCGGGCTTCAACAAAGGAACCAGTCGACCATTAGGGATCCTTCCAAAGTTGCCTATAACTTTGAGAAAGAAAACCATTCATTTGAACGTGATGGTAGTCCAAGGTCCACTAGATTACAATCTACTCCTTGGACGTGATTATATATATAGCATGGAAGCCATTGTCTCCACATTCTTTCGAGTGATGTGTTTTCCACATGAAGGCAGACTGGTACAGCTTGTTGACCAGCTTTCATTTCCTAGTTCAAACACAGCTATAAATCAACCATCATCCCTAAATGGTCTCTTCACATCAACAATGTCTCTTCCATCTTCATCCCATCCACCTAATTACCGCAGGTAGTTCGGTGAGTGTGATAAAGATTAGGGGGCATGTACCCTAGTCTGCCTCGGCAGGCGAACCTAGAGGAAAAGAGAGATTTTTCTGAAAGGGAATAATACTTGGACCAAATAACATTTCCGTATAGGTTATGTGATCAGTCTGACGCGATTATTTCCTTTGTACGATTGTGAATGGAAGCTCACAGCATTCACCTTTGTATGTTATGTGATTGGAAGCTCACAGCAATCACCTTTGTCTATTTCAATGGACATCGCGAAGGAAGAGTTTTTTGTCTCCCAACAGAAACGATCTTGCATAACTGCAAGGACTTCCATTTGATAACCTGGAAACTCTCCATTTACTGAAAGACCTGGGGGCATGCAAACCTTTTCATGCAAGTGAAAAGCGACCCTTGTTTTTCTTAGTTTGTAGGTTCTATTAGCGCTTGAAATTTCACCTCAGGCTGAGAAAGGCAAACTCCAAGGCAACATCAAACCACTTAGCCTCGTAGCTAGCCCTACGGGGCAGGAGAGGGCTCTCTCCGATATATCTCGACAAAGATCTTCAAAGGGCGGAGATAACCAATAAAGAACACTGATTTTAGGCTAGTAAACTGATAAAAGGTTTGATTTGAGATTTTTGGGATTTTGGTGGAAAATCGGGGAAAGGCAATTTTGGGTACGGGGATTGGACACAGTTTTTGCAGGGGGTTCTTTGGGGCAAGGTAGGAGACTGTATTAATGCCTTTGAAAGAGTCAGATGGGCAAGAATGACTGGTGAGGAGCTAAGGAGGTCAAGTAAACACCTTGAGTTCTCCTTAAACAGATGAAAACATTGATATTAAGCAAACTTAAAAGCAGAGCATGGCAATCATGAATTCTACTTTAATACTTCATTTGCCTAATTTGTAGAAGGAAAAGTAAGAAGATGTTTCACATAACAAACTTACAAGTACAAAGAGAAACACACCATCAATACATGTAACCACAAGAATCCCAAAAAGGACTGCAAAACCCTGGTCTTTCTTCCTTTGCCAAAATTGCAGAGATACAATGAGTAATACAATAGAGCTTTCTCCCTCAAGAGTCCAACCATGAAAATGACCAAGAAAGTACATAATATAGGCAATCTAACATATTTCCTTGCCTCTAGTGGTCGAGCTCACTATCCTAGGAGCTGTTTCAACCAATTCTAAACTGAGCACTGAAAACTAGGCAGTCAAAACAACTTGCCTCTATAAGCTAGGAAACCAATTCATTCATTAAATTTTTGCCTATCTCATGAATGAATCTTCTAGAAGAGATAAATAAGTGTCAAAATATCATAAAATTACATCATTTACAACAAGGAGGATCAAAATCTACTCCAAAAGGTCAAATCCAGTCAAAACTGCGTTTTGTTGAGCTGTAGGTGAATTTCTGTGAAAATTGCCCAACACGTCGCGCCCTGATCCTGAACATGTCGCGCGCCTTTGGAGCTGCTTTTGAGGCACTTCCAGGTGTTCCAATGAGGAAAACGTGGGATTGTTGGAAAGGTATGGATGTCTACGTTCCAACCCAAGTGGAATTTCTGAATTTGGTGGCCATTTGCCCCTCCAAACTTTCAATCTCCCAAGACTGCTTCCTGTGTGTCAAAAAGGTGGCAGAAAGTCATTTTTTGCTTGTTTTTTGACTTTCTGGAGGCCCAAAACTTGATGAAATCTCTTGGTAATTGCTGAGCAGGTGTATCTTTGCATGAAAAATCCAAAAATGCTGAGTTTTCCCGAAATGGAGTTGCCCATCGAACAGGTCGTGCGCGGCGCGCGACGTGTTGGTGGAGAAAACCTGTTTTTTGCCTAAAAATTCACAAGTGACCAAAAATGCTCAAAATTTTTTGAAATTTGTGCTGGAGTTAAGTCATTTAGCATCATGCTCCTTCAAGGAAGCCTCAGCCAATAAATGGAGGGGATCGGGCCTTTTCCTTTGTCTTAGTGCTTTGGCCAACCGTCTTTGGAGCACCTTCATTCTTGCTTTGCATACGTGCATTCGAGCCCAATAGTGGTTCTTCATGTTCCGAAGAAGGTCCTTATCTTTGTTGGCCTTGGCCAGCAACCTCTCCAAATGAGCATTGACCTGGAGAAGCATAGCCTCTCGCTCAACGGGTACCAAATCACCGGGTCTCTTACGAGCCAAGTTGCGGTCTTCATGGATACTCCGCAACTAATCAAGAGTGTGCTCATCTTCAAGTTGCTTGTTGCGCTGCTCTAAGTAGGTGATTGTCCAATTTTCCTTTTCCAATCTTTGTTGCAACGAGTCATTTTCAGCCCTTAGGTTCTGGATGATCTCCTTGGGCTCTAGGCTAGGAGAACTGATATCAAGGTCAACAACATCTATGCCTGGATCACCTGATGGCCCCTCATCAATCTTGGGCTGCTTGCCTCTCTCCTGTACCTATGCTGCTGTCGGAAACGAGGCCCCTTCCACCTGGTGTGGAGATAACACTCGCGGTGCTGATGAAGAAGGCGAGACCCCTTCCACCTGGTGTGGAGAAAATACTCGCCTAGCTGATGCAAATAAGGCCCTGTGGCCTTTCTGATATGTGACCCATGGAGGGGAGCTGACACGTCTGGTCTCAGGAATATCATGCTGCTGTGAAGGCCTTCCCTCCTCATGAACAACCTCAGGGGGTGATGATGCTGGTGCTGTGAAAAAATCTCCAGAGATAAAATCCTCCCATGGGATACCCTGCTGAGCCAACTGATGTATGACCACAAGCTGGATCAAACCATAATGATAGATGCTCCTGTGTTGCTGTGCTGGACTCTTTCTCTGCATCAAGGGCACCATCTTTTCAATATTCCGGCACATGAAAAATGGTATGTTCGTCATCCGTACCCGTGTGAAATGCATCAACAAGCGAATATGGTACGAATACAAATATGAAAATCTGCCCTCACAGGTGAAATAGCGCATGATGAGCCTCATCAAGGGAGCATACTCATCCCTCAAAAATCTGAAAGGAAATACACCAGTCATGCACCTCATGTAGGCAGGTTTAAAGTAGGGCTCATACTGAAATCTGTCCAATAGTTTGCGCTTGTTCCACTCTTCTCCCACATTGGGTATCCCTGTTGCTTGAGCAATAATTTCAGATGACAATATAAAATCCACCCCTGCAAGATTTACATGCCCATCATGCAGATGCAAAACAAACAAGTGGACCAATTCCCTATGGTGCTGAATTTGAGAAATCCTCTCGCAAAATTCATAACATGAGAGGTGGCGGAAACATGTGACTGAAAGTGGACAAGCCTGCAAATAGGTCAAAGAGGTGGGCTCCTCTCTCACATGGTGACCACTCTTACCACCCCTGTGAGGCCTCCTTTGTACCTCAACCTCTGGTGTTGACTCACGGTCATCACTTTGCTCATAGTCGGTTTCAGTTTCTGACATGGTTTCAAGAGCAAAATGGCTGAAATGTACTGCTGCTTCTGCTCAAATGACTTGTTGTTTTTCCCTGTTTGAAATGCTACAATCTTGAAGAATTTTGGGATCGTTTGGCAGTTTACAGGCAATTTTTTGTGGATGAATTCCCAACACGTCACGCGTAGGTCTGGACGGGTTGCGCGCGCCCAACACGTCGCGCCAGTGCTTTTTTCCAACTACTATGACCCCCTTGACACGTCTCACCTGCCCAACACGTCGCGCAACAGGTCTTGATGGGTCGCGCGCGGGCTCTGTCTGCAATTTCGCCCAATTTCTCTCCAAATCGCTTTTCACTATTGCTTTGAGGCAAATGATGATCAAATGGAGGGATGGAGGGGCTTTATAGGCTTGATTTAAATTAATTTCCCCTCAAACCCTCTTTCTAATGTTTATAACTTGACACTTTTTCAAAATTTAAATGCTGCTGACTTTATGGTTTCCTTTTGTCCTGAAATTGGTTGAACTGATGCTTTTTCTTGAAAATTTTTGCAAGGATAGCTTCTGAGGAATCTTGGCAAAGGGGACCAGGGCTGCATGCTGACTTTCGAAGAATTTTGAATTTTTACAACATTTTACAAAAATGAGAAAATGACCTTGTCTTTAAAAACAGGGTTTTTAAATCCAAGGTAAAAATTAGCTGTACAAGATGAAATATTTTGAAGAAATACTTTGATAGTCATCCCTCTGGCCTACTGGGCATTTATTGACTTTTAAAGACATGACCTCAAAGACAAATTGGACCTAAACCCTAGACCTAGGACTTTTGACCTCAAGACAAGACAAGAAACCTTGAAAGAGTTTATTGACTGAAACAACTTGATCCAGCAGTGCCAAGAGGGGAATAAAGACACCAGCTCCTCCATCAGGGTTATGGCATGCCTAATGGAATGCAATGAGATGACACTGATGAGACACCTACTTATGCAAATGCAAAGAGCTTTGATCGCTGATGGAGGGCTACTAGACCGACTCTAACATTGGCTCCAATGGGGATGGTAGCTCCTTGGAGGTGCCAAGAACCGCAGATCTCTGTAAGAGCTAGACAGTGCCTTCATCCATTGGGCAATGGAGTCAAAAACTCAAGCTGAAATGCATGACTGAAAACTGATGATTTGACAACACAAATTGACTCTCACTCAACTAAAAACTGACTCAATACTTATACTTAAACACAACCGACAAACTAGAAATGATGCTCAAAGTGGAGCTTATTCATCAAAACCTACTCTAACAGTTTCATTCATCACCTCATCAAGTGAAATGAAACAACCAATGCAACCAAGTAAGTATCCCGTTTGTTGTTCGAAGTCTCCGCAAGTGCTCACTTATGAACAGCAAGAGAGAACTATTGAACGGCAACTCCCATGATAACTTAGAAACAGATCTGTTGAATGATATGAATTCTCTATCCGCCTCCAAAAACACTGCATAAGGATCTTGAAATTCAAGCACACTGGAACTTAGCTCATCTAATGGATTACTTCTCTTTTCCTCATACCATGAATGCAAACTTTGATCTGAGCCTTGTGACGAGACCTCTGTTGAAAATGACAAAGAAACCGGCTGCCGATTCAAATTCATATCAGCACATGTTTCAAACTCACATGTAGTCAATGGAGAAAGACTTTGACTCAAACCTCATCCAAAACATCAGCTATTGGATCATGAAAAACTTGAAAAGACTGATGTAATGTATCCATTGAAAATGTATGACATCCTTCTAGCTGTTCATCTTTTTCTTGAGAGATTTTACGAAGATTCTGCCTTATAAACTGAAATGCTTCGAAACAAAAGGGTATAGAATCTTCCTGCATCATCAAATCATGTATTTCATCTTCCACAGCTTCATCTGTAATCTGCCCTTCAATTTCATTTGGTGGCTGCAAATCTGATGCTACAGGCTGCTCAAGAATTTTGTTATCTGTCTCATCTTCAACATTAACACTGAGAGATTGCTGATTTGTTATAGGATGTTCATTTGAAGATTTACTATGCAATCTACCCTTCAAAAACTGAAATGATTCAAAACAGAATGGTATGGGATCACCTTGAATAATTAAATCATGTGTGTCCACTTCCAAGTCTTCAGCTGCAACTTGACAATCAATGGTTTTCGGGGGTTGCAAATCTGAATATGAGAAGTCTTGAACAAAATTTTCATTGCTCTCAAGATGATTCAAATCAAGACTTTTTGACATTTGATTTCTGATTGCATGGTAGTTATCTCTGATGAACTGAAATGAATCAAAACAAAAAGGCAAAGATCCTTCACTTACTTCAAACTTTGTTGCACTTTCCTCGTCAATGTCATAGCTGATATGCATCATTTAATCATTGTACTTGAGCTGTTGTAAGTGAACTTCTTCCTCCTCCCACAAACTAGCTGCTGATTTGTCTGTAAGATTAGCTTTTGTTTGGAGAACATAATCATCATCATACTGATCAAACTGAGGCAAATCATCAATATAAAAGACATCATCAAGCATACATGTCATATCAACAGATCTCTCTTCTTCACAATGATCTATAAAACAATCACTATGACAACTGGGATCAGAAACAAAATGTTTTGGGTCAGCAACTTATTCTTCTTCAGTCAGCGAGCCATGAGCTTGAACATCATAATCATTCCTTGCAGTGACCTTCTCCATCATCTTTTCCACTGCACTTACCAAAATGTCAAGCTTCACCTCTAGAGATGTTGATTCGGCCGGATCTATGTTTTTCATCTCTTCTTCCTTCATCCTTGCCCTTCGAATCAGCAGATGAGCCTCTACATTTACTGCACTGTTTTGCATCTCGTGAAGTGTTGCAATATCCCTTTCTCTCAGCTGAAACTCCATTTCCGGATCAAAGGCACCCGGATAGTGCAAGAGAGCAGATCTAGGAGTAGGCCTTATATCAACTGGCATTGAATAATAAACTTGGTTAAATCTGGCTGAAAACTGTTGTAATTTCTCCCCTGGTAATCTTTTCAGCTGGTTATACTCTTCTACAATCAAGAAAAGGTTCTACCCGATCATCCACCTATCGAGAAAAACTTTGACAAACTGCTGGAAATCTGAGATGCTTGCATCAGGTAGGGTTTTGAACCAAATCTTCACTTTAGCTTGCAAAGAAAGAGCAAAAAGCCTTATACTAACATCTTCGCTATCAACTTCAAAAAGGTCTAGAAAAGACTCAAAATTCTGCACATGTTGCTCAGCGTTGACATTCTTACATTCACCATCAAACCTCGGCAAGTATAGATCATAGTTTTTGGGGAAAGCATGAAGAACAGAAGGTAAAACAAGAGGTTTATACCGATATGGAATTTTACAAGGTGTAGGGGTATGTACAGCAGGTATAGAATCGGTCTTGGTCTCTTGAGATTCATCAATCTGAAGATGGTCATCACAAAATTCGGAAAAAGGAACCTGATCAAGCTCAAAGGCATGCAAATCTTTGGTTTTCACACTTTTCAAAGGGAAGGAGTCAAATGTAGGCCTGGGATCTTTTCTCAAGCATAGTATACTTTGCAACGCAGTCTTGAAATTCTTGGGAAAAGAGAAGAAATAATTTATGACAAAGAACAAAATGTCTTGGATGAAATTCCAACTTGAATACCTGATCTGTCCTTTCATGTTTTTGTTGGTCGGGATCATCCTCCAGTGGAGTCTTTGGATCTGATCTCGAAAATGATTTAGAGTCGCCAAGTGAATGATTTCAGCCTTTCAAGTGTCTGATCGTTGTCCACCATCAACCATCAGATCTGAACTTGATACATGTACTGGGGTAATTAACAAGTTAGATGTCACGTTTATACGCTAGACCAGAGATTGACTGAAGCAGCGTTTATCTACTTCCGCTAATGCAAAGCAAAAGCGTTTCGAAGGCTACCTGGCATAACTTCAGTCTCCGTCTGTAGCTTATAAAACAAATGACATCAACAAGCAAACCATTAGTTCTTCCCCAGTATGGTCGCCAATATGTTAGCGCTTGAAATTTCACCTCAGGTTGAGAAAGGAAAACTCCAAGGCAACATCAAACCACTTAGCCTCGTAGCTAGCCCTACGGGGCAGGAGAGGGCTCTCTCCGGTATATCTCGACAAAGATCTTCAAAGGGCGGAGATAACCAATAAAGAACACTGATTTTAGGCTAGTAAACTGATAAAAGGTTTGATTTGAGATTTTTGGGATTTTGGTGGAAAATCAGGGAAAGGCAATTTTGGGTACGGGGATTGGACACAGTTTTTGCAAGGGGTTCTTTGGGGGAAGGTAGGAGACTGTATTGATGCCATTGAAAGATTCAGATGGGCAAGAATGACTGGTGAGGAGCTAAGGAGAGCAAGTAAACACCTTGAGTTCTCCTTAAACAGATGAAAACATTGATATTAAGCAAACTTAAAAGCAGAGCATGGCAATCATGAATTCTACTTTAACACTTCATTTCCCTAATTTGCAGAAGGAAAAGTAAGAATATGTTTCACATAACAAACTTACAAGTACAAAGAGAAACACACCATCAATACATGTAACCACAGGAATCCCAAAAAGGACTGCAAAACCCTGGTCTTTCTTCCTTTGCCAAAATTGCAGAGATACAATGAGTAATACAATAGAGCTTTCTCCCTCAAGAGTCCAACCATGAAAATGACCAAGAAAGTACATAATATAGGAAATCTAACATCTTTCCTTGCCTCTAGGGGTCGAGCTCACTATCCTAGTAGCTGTTTCAACCAATTCTAAACTGAGCACTGAAAACTAGGCAGTCAAAACAACTTGCCTCTATAAGCTAGGAAACCAATTCATTCATTAAATTTTTGCCTATCTCATGAATGAATCTTCTATAAGAGATAAATAAGTGTCAAAATATCATAAAATTACATCATTTACAACAAGGAGGATCAAAATCTACTCCAAAAAGTCAAATCCAGTCAAAACTGCGTTTTGTTGAGCTGTAGGTGAATTTCTGTGAAAATTGCCCAACACGTCGCGCCCTGATCCTGAACACGTCGCGCGCCTTTGGAGCTGCTTTTGAGGAACTTCTAGGTGTCCCAATGAGGCAAAAGTGGGCTTGTTGGAAAGGTCTAGATGTCTACTTTCCAACCCAAGTGGAATTTCTGAATTTGGTGGCCATTTACCCCTCCAAAATTTCAATCTCCCAAGACTGCTTCCTGTGTGTCAAAAAGGTGGCAGAAAGTCATTTTTTGCTTGTTTTTTGACTTTCTGGAGGCTCAAAACTTGATGAAATCTCTTGGTAATTGCTGAGCAGGTGTATCTTTGCATGAAAAATCCAAAAATGCTGAGTTTTCCCGAAATGGAGTTGCCCATCGAACAGGTCGCGCGCGGCGCGTGACGTGTTGGTGGAGAAAACCTGTTTTTTGCCTAAAAATTCCCAAGTGACCAAAAATGCTCAAAATTTTTTGAAATTTGTGTTGGATTTAATTCATTTGGCATCGTTCTCCTTCAAGGAAGCCTCAGCCAAGATGTGGAGGGGATCGGGCCTTTTCCTTTGTCTTAGTGCTTTGGCCAACCGTCTTTGGAGCACCTTCATTCTTGCTTTGCATACGTGCATTCGAGCCCAATAGTGGTTCTTCATGTTCCAGAGCAGGTCCTTATCTTTGTTGGCCTTGGCCAGCAACCTCTCCAAATGAGCATTGACCTGGAGAAGCATAGCCTCTCGCTCAACGGGTACCAAATCACCGGGTCTCTTACGAGCCAAGTTGCGGTCTTCATGGATCCTCCGCAACTCATCAAGAGTGTGCTCATCTTCAAGTTGCTTGTTGCGTTGCTCTAAGTAGGTGATTGTCCAATTTACCATTTCCAATCTTTGCTGCAACGAGTCATTTTCAGCCCTTAGGTGCTGGATGATCTCCTTGGGCTCTAGGCTAGGAGAACTGATATCAAGGTCAACAACATCTATGCCTGGATCACCTGATGGCCCCTCATCAATCTTGGGCTGCTTGCCTCTCTCCTGTACCTGTGCTGCTGTCGGAAACGAGGCCCCTTCCACCTAGTGTGGAGATAACACTCGCGGTGCTGATGAAGAAGGCGAGACCCCTTCCACCTGGTGTGGAGAAAATACTCGCCTAGCTGATGCAAATAAGGCCCTGTGGCCTTTTTGATATGTGACCCATGGAGGGGAGCTGACATGTTTGGTCTCAGGAATATCATGCTGTTGTGAAGGCCTTCCCTCCTCATGAACAACCTCAGGGGGTGATGATGCTGGTGCTGTGAAAAAATCTCAAGAGATAAAATCCTCCCATGGGATACCCTGCTGAGCCAACTGATGTATGACCACAAGCTGAATCAAACCATAATGATAGATGCTCCTGTGTTGCTGTGCTGGACTCTTTCTCTGCATCAAGGGCACCATCTTCTCAATATTCCGGCACATGAAAAATGGTATGTTCATCATCCGTACCCGTGTGAAATGCATCAACAAGCGAATATGGTACAAATACAAATATGAAAATCTGCCCTCACAGGTGAAATAGTGCATGATGAGCCTCATAAAGGGAGCATACTCATCCCTCAAAAATCTGAAAGGAAATACACCAGTCATGCACCTCATGTAGGCAGGTTTAAAGTAGGGCTCATACTGAAATCTGTCCAATAGTTTGCGCTTGTTCCACTCTTCTCCCACATTGGGTATCCCTGTTGCTTGAGCAATAATTTCAGATGACAATATAAAATCCACCCCTGCAAGATTTACATGCCCACCATGCAGATGCAAAACAAACAAGCGGACCAATTCCCTATGGTGCTGAATTTGAGAAATCCTCTCGCAAAATTCATAACATGAGAGGTGGCGGAAACATGTGACTGAAAGTGGACAAGCCTGCAAATAGGTCAAAGAGGTGGGCTCCTCTCTCACATGGTGACCACTCTTACCACCCCTGTGAGGCCTCCTTTGTACCTCAACCTCTGGTGTTGACTCACGGTCATCACTTTGCTCATAGTCGGTTTCAGTTTCTGACATGGTTTCAAGAGCAAAGTGGTTGAAATGTACTGCTGCTTCTGGTCAAATGACTTGCTGTTTTTCCCTGTTTGAAATGCTGCAATCTTGAAGAATTTTGGGATTGTTTGGCAGTTTACAGGCAATTTTTTGTGGATGAATTCCCAACATGTCGTGCGCAGGTCTGGACGGGTTGCGCACGCCCAACACGTCGCGCCAGTGCTTTTTTCCAACTGCTATGACCCCCTTGACACGTCGCGCGCAGGTCTTGACGGGTCGCACGCGGGCTCTGTCTGCAATTTCGCCCAATTTCTCTCCAAATCGCTTTTCACTATTGCTTTGAGGCAAATGATGATCAAATGGAGGGATGGAGGGGCTTTATAGGCTTGATTTAAATTAATTTCCCCTCAAACCCTCTTTCTAATGTTTATAACTTGACACTTTTTCAAAATTTAAATGTTGTTGACTTTATGGTTTCCTTTTGTCCTGAAATTGGTTGAACTGATGCTTTTTCTTGAAAATTTTTGCAAGGATAGCTTCTAAGGAATCTTGGCAAAGGGGACCAGGGCTGCATGCTGACTTTCGAAGAATTTTGAATTTTTACAACTTTTTACAAAAATGAGAAAATGACCTTGTCTTTAAAAACAGGGTTTTTAAATCCAAGGTAAAAATTAGCTGTACAAGATGAAATCTTTTGAAGAAATACTTTGATAGTCATCCCTCTGGCCTGCTGGGCATTTATTGACTTTTAAAGACATGACCTCAAAGACAAATTGGACCTAAACCCTAGACCTAGGACTTTTGACCTCAAGACAAGACAAGAAACCTTGAAAGAGTTTATTGACTGAAACAACTTGATCCAGCAGTGCCAAGAGGGGAATAAAGACACCAGCTCCTCCATCAGGGTTATGGCATGCCTAATGGAATGCAATGAGATGACACTGATGAGACACCTACTTATGCAAATGCAAAGAGCTTTGATCGCTGATGGAGGGCTACTAGACCGTCTCTAACATTGGCTCCAATGGGGATGGTAGCTCCTTGGAGGTGCCAAGAACCGCAGATCTCTGTAAGAGCTAGACAATTCCTTCATCCATTGGGCAATGGAGTCAAAAACTCAAGCTGAAATGCATGACTGAAAACTGATGATTTGACAACACAAATTTACTCTCACTCAACTAAAAACTGACTCAATACTTATACTTAAACACAACCGACAAACTAGAAATGATGCTCAAAGTGGAGCTTATTCATCAAAACCTACTCTAACAGTTTCATTCATCACCTGATCAAGTGAAATGAAACAACCAATGCAACCAAGTAAGTATCCCGTTTGCTGTTCGAAGTCTCCGCAAGTGCTCACTTATGAACAGCAAGAGAGAACTACTGAACGGCAACTCCCATGATAACTTAGAAACAGATCCGTTGAATGATATGAATTCTCTATCCGCCTCCAAAAACACTGCATAAGGATCTTGAAATTCAAGCACACTGGAACTTAGCTCATCTAATGGATTACTTCTCTTTTCCTCATACCATGAATGCAAACTTTGATCTGAGCCTTGTGATGAGACCTCTGTTGAAAATGACAAAGAAACAGGCTGCCGATTCAAATTCATATCAGCACATGTTTCAAGCTCACATGTAGTCAATGGAGAAAGACTTTGACTGCAAACCTCATCCAAAACATCAGCTATTGGATCATGAAAAACTTGAAAAGACTGTTGTAATGTATCCATTGAAAATGTATGACATCCTTCTAGCTGTTCATCTTTTTCTTGAGAGATTTTACGAAGATTCTGCCTTATAAACTGAAATGCTTCGAAACAAAAGGGTATAGAATCTTCCTGCATCATCAAATCATGTATTTCATCTTCCACAGCTTCATCTGTAATCTGCCCTTCAATTTCATTTGGTGGCTGCAAATCTGATGCTACAGGCTGCTCAAGAATTTTGTTATCTGTCTCATCCTAAACATTAACACTGAGAGATTGCTGATTTGTTATAGGATGTTCATTTGAAGATTTACTATGCAATCTACCCTTCAAAAACTGAAATGATTCAAAACATAATGGTACGAGATCACCTTGAATCATTAAATCATGTGTGTCCACTTCCAAGTCTTCAGCTGCAACTTGACAATCAATGGTTTTCGGGGGTTGCAAATCTGAATATGAGAAGTCTTGAACAAAATTTTCATTGCTCTCAAGATGATTCAAATCAAGACTTTTTGACATTTGATTTCTGATTGCATGGTACTTATCTCTGATGAACTGAAATGAATCAAAACAAAAAGGCAAAGATCCTTCACTTACTTAAAACTTTGTTGCACTTTCCTCGTCAATGTCATAGTTGATATGCATCATTTAATCATTGTACTTGAGTTGTTGTAAGTGAACTTCTTCCTCCTCCCACAAACTAGCTGCTGATTTGTCTGTAAGATTAGCTTTTGTTTGGAGAACATAATCATCATCATACTGATCAAACTGAGGCAAATCATCAGTATAAAAGACATCATCAAGCATACATGTCATATCAACAGATCTCTCTTCTTCACAATGATCTATAAAACAATCACTATGACAACTGGGATCAGAAACAAAATGTTTTGGGTCAGCAACTTGTTCTTCTTCAATCAGCGAGCCATGAGCTTGAACATCATAATCATTCCTTGCGGTGACCTTCTCCATCATCTTTTCCACTGCACTTACCAAAATGTCAAGCTTCACCTCTAGAGATGTTGATTCGGCCGGATCTATGTTTTTCATCTCTTCTTCCTTCATCCTTGCCCTTCGGATCAGCAGATGAGCCTCTACATTTACTGCACTGTTTTTCATCTCGTGAAGTGTTGCAATATCCCTTTCTCTCAGCTGAAACTCCATTTCCGGATCAAAGGTACCCGGATAGTGCAAGAGAGCAGATCTAGGAGTAGGCCTTATATCAACTGGCATTGAATAATAAACTTGGTTAAATCTGGCTGAAAACTGTTGTACTGTCTCCCCTGGTAATATTTTCAGCTGGTTATACTCTTCTACAATCAAGAAAAGGTTCTGCCCGATCATCCACCTATCGAGAAAAACTTTGACAAACTGCTGGAAATCTGAGATGCTTGCATCAGGCAGGGTTTTGAACCAAATCTTCACTTTAGCTTGCTAAGAAAGAGCAAAAAGCCTTATACTAACATCTTCGCTATCAACTTCAAAAAGGTCTAGAAAAGACTCAAAATTCTGCACATGTTGCTCAGCGTTGACATTCTTACATTCACCATCAAACCTCGGCAAGTATAGATCATATTTTTTGGGGAAAGCATGAAGAACAGAAGGTAAAACAAGAGGTTTATACCGATCTGGAATTTTACAAGGTGTAGGGGTATGTACAGCAGGTATAGAATCGGTCTTGGTCTCTTGAGATTCATCAATCTGAAGATGGTCATCACAAAATTCAGAAAAAGGAACCTGATCAAGCTCAAAGGCATGCAAATCTTTGGTTTTCACACTTTTCAAAGGGAAGGAGTCAAATGTAGGCCTGGGATCTTTTCTCAAGCATAGTATACTTTGCAACGCAGTCTTGAAATTCTTGGGAAAAGAGAAGAAATGATTTATGACAAAGAACAAAATGTCTTGGATGAAATTCCAACTTGAATACCTGATCTGTCCTTTCATGTTTTTGCTGGTCGGGATCATCCTCCAGTGGAGTCTTTGGATCTGATCTCGAAAATGATTTAGAGTCCCCAAGTGAATGATTTCAGCCTTTCAAGTGTCTGATCGTTGTCCACCATCAACCATCAGATCTGAACTTGATACATGTACTGGGGTAATTAACAAGTTAGATGTCACGTTTATACGCTAGACCAGAGATTGACTGAAGCAGCGTTTATCTACTTCCGCTAATGCAAAGAAAAAGCGTTTCGAAGGCTACCTGGCATAACTTCAGGCTCCGTCTGTAGCTTATAAAACAAATGACATCAACAAGCAAACCATTTTTTCTTCCCCAGTATGGTCGCCAATATGTTAGCGCTTGAAATTTCACCTCAGGCTGAGAAAGGCAAACTCCAAGGCAACATCAAACCACTTAGCCTCGTAGCTAGCCCTACGGGGCAGGAGAGGGCTCTCTCCGGTATATCTCGACAAAGATCTTCAAAGGGCGGAGATAACCAATAAAGAACACTAATTTTAGGCTAGTAAACTAATAAAAGGTTTGATTTGAGATTTTTGGGATTTTGGTGGAAAATCGGGGAAAGGCAATTTTGGGTACGGGGATTGGACACAGTTTTTGCAGGGGGTTCTTTGGGGCAAGGTAGGAGACTGTATTAATGCCTTTGAAAGAGTCAGCTGGGCAAGAATGACTGGTGAGGAGCTAAGGAGAGCAAGTAAACACCTTGAGTTCTCCTTAAACAGATGAAAACATTGATATTAAGAAAACTTAAAAGCAGAGCATGGCAATCATGAATTCTACTTTAACACTTCATTTGCCTAATTTGCAGAAGGAAAAGTAAGAAGATGTTTCACATAACAAACTTACAAGTACAAAGAGAAACACACCATCAATACATGTAACCACAGGAATCCCAAAAAGGACTGCAAAACCCTGGTCTTTCTTCCTTTGCCAAAATTGCAGAGATACAATGAGTAATACAATAGAGCTTTCTCCCTCAAGAGTCCAACCATGAAAATGACCAAGAAAGTACATAATATAGGCAATCTAACATCTTTCCTTGCCTCTAGGGGTCGAGCTCACTATCCTAGGAGCTGTTTCAACCAATTCTAAACTAAGCACTGAAAACTAGGCAGTCAAAACAACTTGCCTCTATAAGCTAGGAAACCAATTCATTCATTAAATTTTTGCCTATCTCATGAATGAATCTTCTAGAAGAGATAAATAAGTGCCAAAATATCATAAAATTACATCATTTACAACAAGGAGGATCAAAATCTACTCCAAAAAGTCAAATCCAGTCAAAACTGCGTTTTGCTGAGCTGTAGGTGAATTTCTGTGAAAATTGCCCAACACGTCGCGCCCTGATCCTGAACACGTCGCGCGCCTTTGGAGCTGCTTTTGAGGCACTTCCAAGTGTCCCAATGAGGAAAAAGTGGGCTTGTTGGAAAGGTCTGGATGTGTACTTTCCAACCCAAGTAGAATTTCTGAATTTGGTGGCCATTTGCCCCTCCAAAATTGCAATCTCCCAAGACTGCTTCCTGTGTGTCAAAAAGGTGGCAGAAAGTCATTTTTTGCTTGTTTTTTGACTTTCTTGAGGCTCAAAACTTGATGAAATCTCTTGGTAATTGCTGAGCAGGTGTATCTTTGCATGAAAAATCCAAAAATTCTGAGTTTTCATGAAATGGAGTTGCCCATCGAACAGGTCGCGCGCGGCGCGCGACGTGTTGGTGGAGAAAACCTGTTTTTTGCCTAAAAATTCACAAGTGACCAAAAATGCTCAAATTTTTTTGAAATTTGTGTTGGAGTTAAGTCATTTAGCATCATGCTCCTTCAAGGAAGCCTCAGCCAAGATGTGGAGGGGATCGGGCCTTTTCCTTTGTCTTAGTGCTTTGGCCAACCATCTTTGGAGCACCTTCATTCTTGCTTTGCATACGTGCATTCGAGCCCAATAGTGGTTCTTCATGTTCCAGAGCAGGTCCTTATCTTTGTTGGCCTTGGCCAGCAACCTCTCCAAATGAGCATTGACCTGGAGAAGCATAGCCTCTCGCTCAACGGGTACCAAATCACCGGGTCTCTTACGAGCCAATTTGCGGTCTTCATGGATCCTCCGCAACTCATCAAGAGTGTGCTCATCTTCAAGTTGCTTGTTGCGTTGCTCTAAGTAGGTGATTGTCCAATTTTCCATTTCCAATCTTTGCTGCAACGAGTCATTTTCAACCCTTAGGTGCTAGATGATCTCCTTGGGCTCTAGGCTAGGAGAACTGATATCAAGGTCAACAACATCTATGCCTGGATCACCTGATGGCCCCTCATCAATCTTGGGCTGCTTGCCTCTCTCCTGTACCTGTGCTGCTGTCGGAAACGAGGCCCCTTCCACCTGGTGTGGAGATAACACTCGCGGTGCTGATGAAGAAGGTGAGACCCCTTCCACCTGGAGTGGAGAAAATACTCGCCTAGATGATGCAAATAAGGCCTTGTGGCCTTTCTGATATGTGACCCATGGAGGGGAGCTGACATGTCTGGTCTCAGGAATATCATGTTGCTGTGAAGGCCTTCCCTCCTCATGAACAACCTCAGGGGGTGATGATGCTGGTGCTGTGCAAAAATCTCGAGAGATAAAATCCTCCCATGGGATACCCTGCTGAGCCAACTGATGTATGACCACAAGCTGGATCAAACCATAATGATAGATGCTCCTGTGTTGCTGTGCTGGACTCTTTCTCTGCATCAAGGGCACCATCTTCTCAATATTCCGGCACATGAAAAATGGTATGTTCATCATCCGTACTCGTGTGAAATGCATCAACAAGCGAATATGGTACGAATACAAATATGAAAATCTGCCCTCACAGGTGAAATAGCGCATGATGAGCCTCATCAAGGGAGCATACTCATCCCTCAAAAATATGAAAGGAAATACACCAGTCATGTACCTCATGTAGGCAGGTTTAATGTAGGGCTCATACTGAAATCTGTCCAATAGTTTGCGCTTGTTCCACTCTTCTCCCACTTTGGGTATCCCTGTTGCTTGAGCAATAATTTCAGATGACAATATAAAATCCACCCCTGCAAGATTTACATGCCCATCATGCAGATGCAAAACAAACAAGCGGACCAATTCCCTATGGTGCTGAATTTGAGAAATCCTCTCGCAAAATTCATAACATGAGAGGTGGCGGAAACATGTGACTGAAAGTGGACAAGCCTGCAAATAGGTCAAAGAGGTGGGCTCCTCTCTCACATGGTGACCACTCTTACCACCCCTGTGAGGCCTCCTTTGTACCTCAACCTCTGGTGTTGACTCACGGTCATCACTTTGCTCATAGTCGGTTTCGGTTTCTGACATGGTTTCAAGAGCAAAGTGGCTGAAATGTACTGATGCTTCTGCTCAAATGACTTGCTGTTTTTCCCTGTTTGAAATGCTGCAATCTTGAAGAATTTTGGGATCGTTTGGCAGTTTACAGGCAATTTTTTGTGGATGAATTCCCAACATGTCGCGCGTAGGTCTGGACGAGTTGCGCGCGCCCAACACGTCGCGTCAGTGCTTTTTTCCAACTGCTATGACCCCCTTGACACGTCGCGCGCAGGTCTTAACGGGTCGCGCGCGGGCTCTGTCTGCAATTTCGCCCAATTTCTATCCAAATTGCTTTTCACTATTGCTTTGAGGCAAATGATGATCAAATGGAGGGAGGGAGGGGCTTTATAGGCTTGATTTAAATTAATTTCCCCTCAAACCCTCTTTCTAATGTTTATAACTTGACACTTTTTCAAAATTTAAATGCTACTGACTTTATGGTTTCCTTTTGTCCTAAAATTGGTTGATCTGATGCTTTTCTTGAAAAATTTTGCAGGGATAGCTTCTGAGGAATCTTGGCAAAGGGGACCAAGGCTGCATGCTGACTTTCAAAGAATTTTGAATTTTTACAACTTTTTACAAAAATGAGAAAATGACCTTCTCTTTAAAAACAGGGTTTTTAAATCCAAGGTAAAAATTAGCTGTACAAGATGAAATCTTTTGAAGAAATACTTTGATAGTCATCCCTCTGGCCTGATGGGCATTTATTGACTTTTAAAGACATGACCTCAAAGACAAATTGGACCTAAACCCTAGACCTAGGACTTTTGACCTCAAGACAAGACAAGAAACCTTGAAAGAGTTTATTGACTGAGACAACTTGATTCAGCAGTGCCAAGAGGGGAATAAAGACACCAGCTCCTCCATCAGGGTTATGGCATGCCTAATGGAATGCAATGAGATGACACTGATGAGACACCTACTTATGCAAATGCAAAGAGCTTTGATCGCTGATGGAGGGCTACTAGACCAACTCTAACAGGTTCTTAACCCTTTAACCTCGTAGCTCGGTCGTTTCTAGCTTACATAAAAAGGTCATGAGGACATGCTATAGTAGTGATCAAGCTCATTAAAAAATAAATCTACCAAGAGACATTATCAAAAGATTGGCAAGAGCAATGTTCCCGCAAGGTTCAAGCTCGTTAAAAAATCAACCTGCACTGAGCACATGTTGGCACAAGGTTCAATCTCATTAAAAAATAAACCCGCCTCTGGTAAATAACCTTTTGTGATCACTTTGCTATCTGCCTTTTGAACTTTGGTTGTGTTCCTTCCGTCACCTCCACTTCATTCGGTCGACCATACGCTTCCACTTGATTGTTTACCCTTTTGAGGAACATCTGCGACGAGTGATTTTGATTGCCACCCTCTTCACACTGCCATGTTTTGAGAAGTTCCAAACTTTCCTAGAACCAGCTGCTACCCAGAAACATCACTCGTTCCTAAAAAACGAGCCTCTTTTACACTCTTTTTAGACTCGTTAAATATAAAAATATTGTCAAGATATTAGCCTTCCCAGCTCGTTAAAGTAAGGGGAACGTTATCCCTCCCATATATTTTAATCTTTTTGGACTTGAGGGATTATTAAACAAAAAGATTGAGCGCTTGTCTTTGTCGGCTCGTTAAAACTATCGAAAAGTCATCCCTTTCGTATTATTTTATACTTTTTCGGACTTAAGGGATTATGCCACGAAAAAGGATTGTTGGAGTCTCCTTTTCGTCCATTTTGAGACTCTCTAAATAAGAAAAGGATCGAGTTATCTTTATCGTTAAACTCATTAAAACAATAGCGATAAACTTTTCCACCCACACAAGAACGAGTCTCACTGACGCTAGGCTCGCTAAACACAAAGCGACAGGTTTGCCGGAAGGGAAAATTATAGAACAAGCATATGTTATCCTCCTCAAGCTTGTCAAAAATAAAGAGGTATTGGTCAGCAATGACTGGGGAAAACTAGGAAGAAAACTTGAAGAACTCTATTGGTATCAAGTTGCTCTTGAACATGACACTTTCACTCCATCACCGTGATTGAGTTGGGTTGGGTTTCCGTTCACCGCCACCATTGGTCCGTCGTGCCATCCATGGGGTTAATGCTACCAGTCCATATCAGTGTCACCAATATGTTCAAGAGAAGTCATTCAAATAATTCACCATCCAGCAAACTTCTCATCCACTGCATTACATCCACGCTTCATTTTTCATGACCGCCATTCCTGAACCTCATATCATCAAATCGTTTTCACCTCCACAAAAATCATTTTCTCCGTTTTGCATCGTAGATGTGGGATACATCAAGGCCCTCCTACGACAAGTCACTTCTTGTCGACATCAGCTCATTATCCAGGAAGTTGACTTAGAAACAACCCTTTTAGTACTTTGAAGCTTGCATGCCTCAATGGCAAGTTTCTCACTTCCGGCAACAAGTTTACATCAATGACCTTTGACCAAAAGACTTTGGGTGGTCTTCGACATTAGCTCATATATTCACACCACGCAAATTATACTATAGTACCTTGAGGGTCATCATCATTATCAATGATTCCTCTCGCGTTTGTTAACAGCTTACATCATTGGCTGGTAATCAGGCAATGTCTTTCCATGTTTGACTTCAGAACATCTTTTCACATGGATCGACTTGTACATCGAGCGAAGATTGTATGAGTTTTGAAGACCACGGATCTAGTTTCATCCATCCGGGCTGTGATATATTCAAGAAAATAAAGACATCAATTGTACAGAGAAGCTACACAGATAGTCATCTAGCCAGGGAAGATGACTCTTCATGAGAAGAATCACAAGTCTGCAACAACAGACGATTGTCTATCCTATGTACATGAAAATGAATTTATAAAGCTAAGAATGGGAATGCCCACCTCCACTAGATCATGAAAATAATATGATGATGATGTATTGTATTGTATTTTATACAGGTCACCTTCCAGTTCGAATACCTCGGATCCTCATGAATAAAGTATTTCACACGACATCAGAAGATTTACGACCTCATGCTTTAAGGGGAATCTGTTATAGACATATTTCGGCATTGCAACCCCAAACTCATATGTCCATAAACTAAGGACTCCTTAAGTCCCTAAAAGTGTTGCTTCATACCCTAAAGGATCATGGTCAGCTGATTACATCATTTCCCAGAAGTTCCACCTGAAAAACTACTCAGAACTAGCCAAAACTGGACCATATAGGTTGCTCCATGAACAAGGTGCGATGCATACTGACTGCCTAACTGGCTAGGTGCGATGCATACTGAAATGGCCTTCTGTTGGGTGCGATGAGCGAGAATAGACAAATGGCAGAGACAGTTTGCAAGGTGGATGATCATGGAATTTTCCATAAACTTCTCCTGTGACACTTGCTTCTCTGAATTCGCTCAGGGATGAGTAAGAGATCATGAAATCTCCAAGTGGAACCAAGAACTATCAGTGAAATGACACTAATCAAAAACCTAGAGCTGACTCACACCCTTGCAAGACATCTATATATGGATCCCTCATCTGAGAGATCTAGAGGCTGGAATTTTGTATTTTGTAAGGAAGTGTTGTTGGTTTGTTGAGAAGAGACATTGCATTGTTGGGTGATTTGCTTGTTCATGAGGTGAAGAGGGCTTCTACAACTACGAGGATGATGTTGGATCAGACAACTGGGTTGTAATCTTCTCTTACATTACTATTAATAAAGTTCTTTGAGTTTTCCTCCATATGATCTTGTATTTGTGAATCTTATTGTTTATGAATGCAATTGTATGGTCAATGTGCTTCTAATTCCATATTGGTTATGATGTTTTAGATAGAGATGCTTTGATAGTTTGATGTTACTTTGACTCTACAGGTACTCTTTGAAGCGGGAAAAGTAGGAGAGGAGTGGCAAATTCTATCAAGGAAAGGAGAAATCAAGCTAGGATCAAAGCGAAGGATCCAGGTTGGTCGTCTATTCTTCTCTTCCATCTATCACACTTAAAGGAAGTCTTGAAAAGCTTTCATTGTTTGTTTCTAAGATAGCTACCCGTCTTAGTGGGACTCGCAATTCGAATCGACACTAGTTTTCCCTGAAACACTCTTTTCTGCATATGTTCCCAAGCACATGGACTTCCTCCTTCTGATACTTTTCTGCCCAGCACTTCATCCTTTTCTTCACTACTTTATATAGAGATAGACCTTGGATATGTTACCTTCTTGATGAGATATTCTTCTTCCTTTCTTCAATATGTTCTTCACTTAAGGAGACACCCTTCTCTTTATCTAATGAGATTCTTCTTGAGGTAGGTTTGCAAACTTTATGTGACTGAACATTAGCGCTAGTTCCACCACGTATGGTAGGAACCCAAGAGAATTAGGGTCCTTTTCCTTCACTATAGAGATATGCTTCTTCGCTTGACTTGGGAGGCCTTGTAGGCCTAGTTTCAAGCCCAAACAACACTAGTTCATGGATTATTTTTTCCATTTTTTCATACCCACAAACTTGACCTCCTTTTCTTCACTCGTGTGACTGTTTCTATCCCTAGAAATAATCCTCTTCACTCTGGTTTTCCTCCTTCTTCCTTCGCTGCACTAGAAGACCCTTTAAACAAGGTTTTCCCTTATATTTTTTGGCTACTTCACTTCGTTGATTTTAGATATGTTTTTTTTCATTGTCTTTTGAGGGAGTGGACACCTCTATTTATAGAGGATTGTCCCTCCTTTAGGCCGACTTTCTCACTGTAGGCCGACATACATTTTCTTCATCAATTTTCATTAGTTATCCTCTTTTGAAGGACGTTGTTGCATGGAGAGGACTTGTACTTGGATTGGAGGTATTATTTTGACCTTATACAATATTATATATAGTGTAACATGCCCTCTAAGGGTCTTACATAAATACATTGACACTTTGACTTCCTAGAAGCACTTAACCATGTGTTTGACCTACTTCAATAAGAAAGAAAGTCATTGACAAATAATATAAAAATGATTTCTCTTTTCTTGAACGAATACAAATGTCAAAATTACATTTATGAAGATCAAACCTAGATACACTTTCTTCAACAGGTCGTAGCGCTGAAATCTGCTCAAAGAAAAATGAGCAAAGGATGCTACCATAGCCAAAGTTTTTTTTTTACCCTGTCTGATTGATGTCAATTATTTCTTCATGTTGATCAAGAGTGTTGCACACCAATCATAGACTACTCATCTTATGCATTCTACTACCAATAAATTAGCAGGTCGTGAAGCTTGATGCAGTGAGGTTGAACCTACTATCTTAGCAATGATAAAGAAGATGATTTTGATTGGCAAGTTTGTGATTTCTTTGACCAGAACCTGTGATCCGACCTTGTTAGTATTTGGTGCACAATATACGTCAATATAATCTACAATGTTAAGGCCTCCACGGGCCTTTCCTTTCAAGTCAATCACTTCTCCCCTTCAGGAAAAGCCTTGTTATGAAGTAGATATCCTCTACCTCTATCTGTAAAGGCATATGATCTATAATAAATATCTCCTGATATGGATCCCAATAATGAACTAAAATCTCCAACAATCGAGTCTATGTTTTCATGTTGGGCATCATGAATAATTTGAGCAATCCAAAAAAAATTAATCCATCCAACGGCTCGTGATCCTCTAAGACTGCATTATCAACATCAATATGCTCTCTCTCTCTCCAAATGATCTACATCCTGCAAAATTGAAGGATTTCATCCATTAGAAATTAATTTTTTCATTTTACTCTGCGTGTACACGACTTTTGTAAAGAACAACGCATACACACGCGACTTTTCTTTTCAAAACTCACGTATAGGGATTTCTATACACGGTTTTCAAGTTGTCGACCCACATACACGTCGAGCATCATTTGAAAACAAAACAAAAAAAGATTCTCTAAAAATCGATTTAAAATCATGAAATCTTGGATCAAATGGATGGGTTTAAGGATAGGAATTACTTGAAGACCATATGTGATGAATTCATCGATGGATTTGATTGAATCGGTTTGCCCAAATTTGCTCCAAGAGCCCTCTTCTCAACACTTGGATGGTGAACATGAATTGGGGTGAGTTCAAAAATCTCTTTTATAGCCAAATTTTAAAAACCCCACTTTTTTAAAGTTCAATATTTTTATAATTATATGAACTTTTGATGTTTTCCTTGAAGTGTTGGGAGAGGTTATCTTTCAGGGTAACGAAGACTTCCAAAAGACTTCCAACTTGAAATTCCTAAGTTAACTTAGTTAACTATTACAAGTTTCTATGAGAAAAGAATTTCAATTTAATTCAAGGACAAATTAAATTAGAATTTCTGGATTCTATTATTAACATTTCTTGTTGTTATTTTCAACGAAGACATATAAATTTTCTGTTGCATTATGCATCTTGACCTCATACTCCAATATTTTTCCATAGGGTTGACCCCATTATGCTGCGATTTTTTACCAATTTCACTTGTTGTCTTGTAAAACCATAACATAGTGGTAGAACCTTTCCTTATATGGGATTCCTAGTTAGATCCTTGCTAACATGTCGCCCATGCTACAAGTATTGTGTAGGCTCAGGAGTCCTCTTTAGTCCTACCATGACTTTGCGTTGAAGCCTCATTCTTCTTCTTCTTCACTATTTTCTGGCCTTATACCCTAGAGGCTCCCATGTGTTAAGTTGTACTACTGCATTTCATTTTGACTACTTGTACCTCTTTTGGCCTTAAGCTAGCTTCATTTGGACTCATGTATAAGCCACTTTTGACCATGACCTTTTGCAAGTTCAAACCATGCATTCATTAGCCTTTGCGACTTGACACCTATTTTTTCGTGGAGAGAACATCCCCCGAGTGTCGATGACTAGCATCCGCCACCTTGCATTGAGCATAGGATTGTTCCAATCCCAGGAACTAGTGCACTTTCCCTTGACACTCATTCTCTCCACTGTACTATAGGCATTCTTTTATTCTTTTCAGGATTTAAATATGAAAAAGGCAAAAAAAATCAAATATTCCAAAAAGAGTGGGAACGAAACAATTTCTTCATTTGATAGCAGCTAGAATCAGTCGTGTCGCTCTTGAACAAAGCACTTAAAATGAGTCTTTCCTCCATTGGGATGGGACTTATTCCGGCTTTATGGAAGCCTTAACCTTGTTAATGAGTTGGTCCTCCTCTGATTGGTTATCTCTTTCAATCATATGGAGAGTTTGTTAATGCCTCCTGCATTACAAACTTATACAAAGTTATTTTATGCTGCCATAAAGTCACATCGAGTCGTGCTTTTGTTCAAGGGCAGTAAACCTATTGTCAGTCATTATGCGGTGTCTCTTCACTCATTTTTGTTGGCCATACCGGGTCTATCAAGTTATATTATGTATAACATTAGCTATTTGGTCCTTCACTCGTGCTAGTTAAGGAGGTACCCATTGACTTCTTACTAGCGGGTCTTCTCTTATCGACTCCAACGAATTTCTCTGAGAGTAGACCTAGAGTCGCACCCTGGCCCTATTTACATCATTGATGGGTGAGATTGTGCTCAACACCGATTAGTATCATGGGTATTTGACTGAGTGGTTTCCTTTATTCAACGTCAACTTACATTATCACACATTGGGATTCGTGTAGTACCTTGGTTTCCATTTGACCCTATTGGTGGATTCCTCACCTCTGTGTCAGCTTTCATTATTGGTTGGTTCAGATAATTTCTGCCGTGTGCTAGCCACATCTTGTGTACGCTGGAAATGTACTTTGGAATGGTTACTTCATCTCTCTTCGTGTGATTTCTTCCAAATTATTGGTCTGCGGGTTACACTCATGCTGGTTGATGTGGGATGCCTTAATGTCTTCCTTCCAGTGGATCTTTTCCCATAAACTCTAACTCATTTCTCTAGGAATAAGATCTAGATTTCTTTTTTTAGTACCTTAGGGTTTGCAGTCATTAGTGGCAGACTCCTTTGCTATATACAGTGAGAATACATGAATGTCTCCTGATTTATATATTCATTCAAGTGTTTGACTTCAACACATTTATTCACACTAGCTAGATTTTACAGGGGTACCTTGACACTCATTATCATTATTGGTGAGTTGTCTCATGTTTGTTAATGTTATACATCAATGGCCGGTAATCGAACAATTTCTCACATGGGCGACTTCGACTCATTTATTCCCATAGTGTAGAAATGTACCATCTGTGGTCGGTGAAGACCTCGGGTTGTGTCAGCATTTTGGTTCACTTGAAATCTCCTTCGGCTTTCTGTCAATGACACCTTCCACCTTTATATGTTACATTCCTTCACAACAACAGCTTAAATGTTGGCACCCAAGTCTATGCAGTACCACTATTTGATCAGGTGCTCATGTCCCAAGTGTTGTAAAATGCTCAAAAATGAAAATCTTAGAACTTGTTTGAATCTAAAAGACTAGAAAGAGCTCGTCCTCCTGATTCTGACACCGTGAACAGTTCGAAAAATGGTCTTTGTATGAGGAAGTTATGCCAAAAAGAAGAAATGCTCAATAACATTGAACTTTAAATTTTTTCAAAAAAAAATTAAAAAAAAAAAAGAATATTCCACAGAATATTCCCAAAAAATTCCTCTTGGGCAGGCCAATCAGAAGCCACCATGTGGCTGGCTCAGAGGCCGCCACGAGGAAAGGTGATGTCAGCAGGGGCAATGGGTTATATCAAAAATTGTGGAGGCCAACAATTTGGACACAAGACCCCCATTGTGCTAATGCAAAGTCTTACTAATGCGCCATGTATTATAGACTTGTTATGAGGGCAGAGGCAACCATAGTTAAGGTTTAAAATGCTTTGGACGGGGCCCAAAAGGGGGCCAGCCCCCCATTCATGGAACCTTATGGAAAGAACCGTGGCCTAATCTTTCAAATCGGTGGTCAAACCAAAATTGCATGGTTAATGCCAATTAATGTGGTCACATTATATTTGGCGGACAATGTGGGTTAACACTCAGTTTTATTAAGCATTCATTAAAAGGCATGGCGCAAACTTCGAGGTAAACTTCCCATTCATTAAGGTTTTCACATGCGCATTCAAACCCCACCTGTTAATCCGGCGGTCAGGTTAGTTATAGCGGCAGGTTTGGCAGAGAGCACCAAAATTGGTGGGCCCGCCATATTTGGTGGGCCTAACTGGACTCTAACTAAAGTTAGCTGGAGTATTTCTAGGACCAACTGGCAGTAGACTTGAATGAGCCATAACTTTGGCTAGGGAAGGCTTTTTGATGAATTTCTTATTTCTTTTTACTATTCAGATGATTTTGAAGCCATTGGCACAGGTTAGAGAGAAATCAGAGGTCGTTTGTAAGTGTTTTTGCTCCGTGGAAGTTCTAGGAGCCACTAGGGCCCAGTATTGAGGGAGTTGTATAGGGTTGTAGGTACCCATTGGATGAGAACCAGTAGTCATTCTTGACTATAATCAGCATTCTGAATCCATTTTTACAATCCATTTCACCTGTTAAGGCTTTTATTCAGCTATACAATCATTTTGAGCTTTTAATCAAATCAAGGACATGCCCATTTGGGAGCCTTGGACCCAACAAATGTAGCCCAGGAGGGGTGAACTGTGTCATCATCTGCTATTGCATCTATGGTTGAGTTTTCTTTCAGAGCAAATCTATTTTAGTATGTTAAACAGAGAAATGAACTAATTCTACTACACATAAAAGGGTCATAAACAGTTGAAAAACTCATTTGTTTTTAACTGCAAGACATGTACATCTTTTAAACATGTATGTTTATTGAATTGAATACCTTGCAAACCATTTACAAGTGCTTCCATATTCAAATCAAGTTGGTATCAAAGCTAGGTTGTTTTTTCTTTGTATCAAAAGCAGTCAAATAAATTGTAGACAGAACCTGAAATGAGCCAGGTAGCCTTCGAAATGCTCTTGTTATACAATTGCAAAGTAGATAAACACTCTTTCAATCAATGTTAGGCCCCTATACTACTAGTGTAACCCCTTATTGTTATTAGTATAACCCACTTATTATATTGATGTACCCATGTAGTGCCCATATTGTTACTATTATGCCACATAGAAGCCCACCATTGTTACTGTTGTGCCCTACAATATTATTGTTATGTAGGCTTTGATTGTATTGGGACCACTTAGACTCCTATATATAGAAAGGAGGTATTTTCATTTGTATCATCCAAGAATTGTTCATTTATGTAATGTAAAGGAGGTTGCCCCCTCGAAGAGGCTGAATTCTAAGGCGTGGATTTATCTTTTCTATCTTTTCTTGAGCTGGTTTCATAACATTTGGTATCGGAGCTTTGGATTCTAGGGTTTCGCTGCTCCAAACAGGTCATCGTGGAATTTTCTCTATAACTTTTTTTATGTGATGTTTCAGAAGTCGCAAAAAAAACCCATTTGAGAAGAAATCGTGCTGAACCTTGGGTCCCAATTTCAGATATTTTCGCATGATATTTTCGGAGATATGATCTGCGGAAATTGGTCTTTTTGCAGACTCCGGAATTACACTCAAAACAGGTGACTTGGGGAAAATCGTCATAACTTTCTTTCTGAGCATCGGATTGAAATTTCGTCAGAAGGTACAGAAAGAGGATGGACTGTAGTTTCTGTTTATATAATTTTCAGAGTCAAAGGTTGAAACAGTGACACGTGGCACTTCATACAAGTTCGCTCTACTGAACTAGTCTATAATCAGGTCACTGCGGAAGATTGTACATAACTTTTTCTTGGAGAATCCAATTTGGATCAGACTTGTGGCATTGGAAAGAGGACATAGAGGGCTACTACAGGTCACAAGTTTAGAACTTAAAGATCCGAGAGTACAGAGTTACAGTCGTTTCAAGGTAGAGCTCCTAAAATCAAGAAAAAGCAAGATGAAGAAGTTTGATGGCAAGGATCCGGTAAATTGGATACTTCAGATGGAGCAATATTTTGATATACATAGTGTACAACTGTTACAAAAGGTATGTATTGCATCTTCATATTTAGAGCCAGATCAATTTTTATGGTACAAAGGGCTTTGTTCTCGTAAAAAACTTGTTACGTGGTCAATTTTCACGGAGGAAATGATAGCACATTATGAGGATATAAAGAGCAACACCTTCTTTAGAGCAACACCACAACAATTGGAAAGAGTAAAAGGGCTTTGTGACATAATGGAAAGCAAAATTATGGAAACCAGGAAGCATACCCCTCACAACTATAAAGATAGAAGTGTTGTTTCTCCCAGCCTTCCACAACCAACAAGAGTTACACCACAACAATTGGAAGAAAAAAGAGAAAAAGGGCTTTGTTACAATTGTGATAGCAAATGCACTAAAGGTCATAGGTGTGCTGAGAAGAAATTATTTTACATAGAATATGAAGAGGAGGAAGAAAAGGATCAAGAAACATCAAAAGAAGAGGATATACGTCAGGACACCACCCCAGAGAAAGAAGAAATGAATCAAACCATATCTTGTAAAGCATTGGTAAGAATTACCACTCCTCAAACTCTCAAGATAGAAGGACATATCAAGAAGAAAAAGGTGCAAGAAGTGAAAGATCACATCGAGAAAGAAGAAATGAATCCAACCATATCTTGTAATTCAATGGATGAAATTACCACTCCTCAAACTATCAAGATAGAAGGACACATCAAGAAGAAAAATGTTCAAGAAGTGAAAGATCACATCGAGCATCAAGAAATGAATCCGACCATATCTTGTAAAGGACTGGAAGAAATTACCACTCCTCAAAAGATAGAAGGACATATCAAGAAGAAAAAGGTTCAAGTAGAGAAAGATCATATCGAGCATCAACAGCAAGTTCTCCAACTTTTAAAGGATAACGCCACTTCGGTGCAAAATCAAATGAAACAACAGGTAGATCAACATCGTAGTGAAAAATGTTTTGATGTGAGTGATTGGGTATTTTTACTGCTACATCTCAAGCAAGCTATTTATGAGAAGGAAATGTTGGCAATACTACATGCACTTAAAAAATGGCGACCTTACCGAATGGGAAGACGCTTCAAGGATGAGGATGTGGAAGCATTGTTTTGTGCTATTTATATTATCCAACCAAATTGGATAAACGAAGCAACGGATGAATGGAAGAAGAACGAAGAAGTATGGCCACTTATTCAAAAGTTGCAAAAGATCCCAATTCAAGCAATATTTCCAGAAATTGAAGAGGAAGGAAAAATCATATTGGAACCTGGAGCAGTCATAGAAACAAGAACCCGACAGCTACGAAATCGATCAATTTCAGAGTATCTCATCAAGTGGAAGAACTTACCCGCTGAATATTCCACATGGGAGGACAAGAATTTTATATAGAAGCATCAAGAACTACTCAAGCGTTGAGGACAACGCTTTTTGAAGGAGAGGGGCATGTTAGGCCCCTATACTACTAGTGTAACCCCTTATTGTTATTAGTATAACCCACTTATTATATTGATGTACCCATGTAGTGCCCATATTGTTACTATTATGCCACATAGAAGCCCACTATTGTTACTGTTGTGCCCTACAATATTATTGTTATGTAGGCTTTGATTGTATTGGGACCACTTAGACTCCTATATATAGAAAGGAGGTATTTTCATTTGTATCATCCAAGAATTGTTCATTTATGTAATTTAAAGGAGGTTGCCCCCTCGAAGAGGCTGAATTCTAAGGCGTGGATTTATTTTTTCTATCTTTTCTTGAGCTGGTTTCATAACAATCAATCTCTAGTGTAGTTGTTTTTTGATTGTTTTTGTGCAAATATCTTCTAACTGTCTTGCAAGTATTGATGCTTACCACGCTGAAACTTCAGAGAGGGGAAGGACATTTGACTAGAGAACAAGAGAATCCTCAGTCAAGGAGGGCTAGAGAGCCATCACCTCCACCTTCAGTTTCACCCTCAAGAGTCTCAACAGAAGCTTCAAGGATGTCTAAATAGGAAGGAGAAATTCCTGCAGACATGGATCCAAAAGAAGAAGAAAGAGTCTTCATAAAGGCTTTCTTGGACCTCACTGAAATGGTGAGAATATTGTATCAGGAAAGAAATGAGAAACTGGTAGGAGAAGGGTCCAAACATCCACATGAAGGAGAGGGCTCTTTAGGAGGTAAGAAGGATAATGATCATTCCAATAAAGGACATGGAGGAAATGGTGATCCACCACCCCCATCATCACCTTCTTCTTCTTCATCCTCATCTTCTTCTTTAGTGCATAAGCATAGATCCTCTGGAAAAAGCCCCTTTTTGAAGCTTGATGTGAAATTCAAATTGCCTATGTTTAATGGTGAAGTGAATGCAGAAAAGCTTGACAACTAGATTAGGATCCACAATATGCATGATGATGCCACAAAGATTTAGTTGGCTTCTTTGAGAATGGATGGAGCAGCATTGGTTTGGTGGGAAGCCAAGACCAAAGAGGAGATCAAGAAGTTTGGTAAGGTTACCTTAACATGGAATGAATTTCTGTTAGCCATTAAAAAACAGTTTTATCCTCTTGCTCACATGCAGAAAGCCATCATGAACTAGCAAAATTTCAGACAGCTTAAGGGTCAAAGTGTCCAAGACTACACCCAAGAATTCAAGAGAAGAGCTCTCTTGTTAGGGGTAGATTTACAGACCCAAGAAACCTTGTTGAAATACATTGGTGGCTTGCATAGCTACCTTAGACACACCATCTTGATGTTTAAACCTACTAGCCTGGACGAGGTTTGTGTCCAAGCTACCCATTTAGAGGCAAGGGGAAAAATACATTCGAAGAGGGTAGAAACAAGCCCCCCCTGGGGAAAAAAAAGAGAAAACCTCTAAGGGAAAGGGAAAAAAGAATGCATCTGTCAAACAGGAGAGTGAGAAAGTGATCTGTAAACATTGTTCTAAACCAGGCCATGAGGAGAAACACTGTTGGAAATTACATCCTGAAAAAGGACCTCAAAATAATAAATCCAAAGGGAAACAGAAAACTGCTGCTACTACATCTACACCACAAGATTTAGGGGATAATTCAGGTGATGAAACCAAAATTGCAGCCATGGGTGTGAAAAATTTGGAGGGAAAAGAAATTGAAACTCAAGCCAGCACTAGTACCTCAAACTGTCATGTACAAGCTCCTAATGAGGAAGAAAGAATTTAACTGTTTCATGTGAGGGTAATTTCAAAACATACTAAAATTGACACACTTTTTGATAGTGCGTCACAAGCAAACCTTATATTAGAAGACTTGGTCAAGCAGCTTAAACTTGAGACCGTTCCACATCCAAAGCCATATCCACTTGGATGGATTTGCAAGGATGCAAATTTACAAGTTTCAAGAAAGTGCACATTGCACTTTGCAATTATCGCACATTCTATTGACATAGTTGAACTTGATTTAGTACCTTTTGATATAGCAGGAATTGTTTTGGGAAGTCCTTACTTATTTGACAGGAAAGCTATCTTCCATCGCCGTGAAAAAAAATATCATCTTTTCAAAGATGGCAAGGAGTTCATTGTTAGAGCTCATCGCAAGAAGACAAATATAGCGATGGTGAATGCAGGACAAGTAAAAAGTCTGGTCAATTCAAGTAAGAATTTTGTTATTCTTATGATTAAGCCCAAGGTTGATGTGAATCATGAGTCATTTGACAATTTTGATTCCAAACATAAATCAGATTTATATGATGTAGTTGATGCACATCATGAGATGTTTCCGGAACCAACAAGTTTGCCTCCTAAGAGGGAGATTCAGCATGAAATCCATTTGCATCCAGATTTTCCTCTTCCAAACATAGGCATGTACCGCATGTCTATCATGGAGAATGTTGAAATCAAGAAGCAAATCAAGGACTTGTTGGGTAAGGGTTTCATAAGGCCAAGTACTTCGCCATGTGGGTCACCGATTGCATTGATTCCAAAGAAAGATGGCACTTGGCGTATGTGTGTTGATTTCAGGGCCTTGAACAAGATAACAGTGAAGAACCGTTACCCACTCCCAAGGATAGATGATTTTCTAGATCAGCTGAAAGATGCTCGATATTTCACTAAGTTAGACTTGCGCAGTGGATATCATCAAGTAAGAATTGAAGAAAGTGACATTTGGAAGACAACCTTTAAAACCAAACAAGGACTCTTTGAGTAGCTTGTGATGCCATTTGGTTTGTGCAATGCACCTGCTACTTTCATGCGGGTAATGGATGATGTCTTGCATCCTTTTCTTGATGATTTCGTTATTGTCTACCTAGATGACATCTTAATTTTCAGTAAGTCTAGAGAAGATCATGTCATGCATGTTAGGAAAGTACTTGATGTTTTGAAGAAGAATCAATTATTTCTTAAAATGTCAAAGTGTGAATTTGGAAAGACTTCTTTGGTTTATTTGGGACACATAGTAGGAGGAGGCGCTTTGAGAATTGATCCTGCTAAGATTGAGGCTATTGTGAAGTGGCCTACTCCCAAATCCATTACAGAGGTAAGAATTTTTTTGGGTGCAGCTCAATATTGGAGGAAGTTCATCTATAACTTCTCTTCTATAACAGCTCCTATGCATGCAGTGACAAGTGTGAAGCGTGTTTTCCAATGGGGAGGCAAGTAGAAAAAAGCTCTTGAATCTTTGAAAGAGAAGATTAGTTTAGCTCTGGTCCTTGCATTACCGAATTTGAGACAGCCATTTGAGATACAAACCGATGCTATTGATTATGCCATGGGTGCAATTCTTCTACAGCATGGTAAGCCTATCGCTTTTCTTTCTGAAACTTTTAATGGTGTTGTTGTAAATTATCCAAATTATGATAAGGAGTTGTATGCGTTGATACAAAGCGTCAAAAAGTGGAAACACTATTTGATGGGCAAAGAAACCGTGATACATACCGACCATCAGCCCTTACAGTGCTTGCAATCACAAAGCAAGTTACAACAATAACGACACTTCAGATGGATGGGCTTCTTGCAACAGTTCCACTTGGTAATAAGGTACGAGAAAGGTACTTTGAATAAAGTTGTTGACATGCTTTCAAGGCCTATTATTGGTGTTGTTACTTTACTTAAGAATGATTCCACTGTACATGACAGTTACATAGAACAGTATGCATCTGATGATGACTTTAAAGATGTGTATGCTAACTTGAGTAAAGGGAATCATGTAGAGGAAAATGACTATCACATGCATAACAATTTGTTGTTTCATTTGGGCAAGTTGTGTATACCACAGGGGGAGAGAATAAATGTCATAAGAGAAGCTCATTCCTCTCTTATTGTTGGCCATTTTGGTGTAAGAAAAATAGTTGCACATCTACAGAGGTATTGCTATTGGCCTCACATGGTAGATTATGTTTCAAGGTTCATAACAGGATGTTCATTATGTGCTACAAGCAAGCCTAGTAATAGGAAGCTTTGCTTGTATACTCCTTTGTCGGTACCTTCTAGACCATGGGAGAGTATCTCTATGGATTTTGTAGGAGGTTTGCCAAAATCTAGAAAGTAGCATGATTATTTATATGTAGTAGTTGATCGTTTCAGCAAAATGTGTATACTTATGCCTTGTAAGAAAACAATAATTGCTTAACAAACTGCTGAATTATTTTTTCTTCATGTATGGATTCACTTTGGTTTGCCTACTTCCATTATTAGTGACAAGGATTCTAGATTTGTGGGGAATTTTTGGTCCAATCTATGGGAGATGATCAACACAAAGATGAAGAAAAGCACTACTTTCCATCCGCAAACAGATGGACAAACCGAAGTTGTGAACAGAACCATTGTGCACCTCTTTAGAGGATATTGTAACAAGCATCCCAAGCTTTGGGATGAACATTTGCACTGCATACAGCATGCTTACAACCGTGCTAAGCACTCTTCCACAAACACCTCACTGTTTGAAGCTTGTTTTGGTTACTTGCCAAAATCACCTCTTGATTTCATTCTTGAGAAAGATGTCGCCATTGAGGGACATAGTGATATTGACAAAGCTTGTTCATTCATTGAAAGAATTCAGCAAACACATCAACAAATTCAAGAACAACTTGAGAAGAGTTAAGGCAAGTACAAGGAAAGACATGACAAGCATAGAGTCGATCACAAGTTTCAAGAAGGGGATGAGGTATGGCTATATATTAGAAAGGAAAGGATGCAAGGAGAAGATAAAAAGTTGAAGCCTATCCGTTATGGTCCATTCAAAATCCTCAATAAGGTTGGAAATAATGCTTTTCAATTAGATTTTCCTTCCTACATGCAAATGTATTCTGTTGTCAATGTGGAGAACTTACGTTTGTATGAACCTCCTTTGATTGTTGATCATGAAAGTGTTGTTTAGATGCCATCTATAGAAGATTTCTCGCCAGAATTTTTAGATGAGCTGAAAGAAGATACAATCCTTGACAGAAGGACACGCACTTCAAGGAGGGGAAATGTAGATTATGTTCGGGTTGGTCTCAAAGGCAGCAAATCGAATAAGGCAAAGTGGATGGAGGTGGAAAGAGTGAGGGAGTTGTACCCTCACCTCTTTAACAGGTAACTGAAGGCTTTTGGGGTCCAAAAGCTTCCCAATGGGGAGGCGTGATCAGGTGCTCATGTCCCAAGTGTCGCAAAATGCTCAAAAATGAAAATTCTTAGAACTAGTTTGAATCTGAACGACTGGAAAGAGCTCATCCTCCTGATTCTGGCACCATGAACGATTCGAAAAATGGTCTCCATATGAGGAAGTTATGCTAAAAAGAAGAAATGCCCAATAACATTGAATTTTGAATTTTTTTCAAAAAAAAATTAAAAAAAATATATATATATTCCTTGGAATATTCCTCTTGGGCAAGGCAATCATAAGCCACCACGTGGCTGACTCAGAGGCTGCCACGTGGCAAGGCGATGTCAGCAGGGGCAATGGGTTATATAAAATTGTGGAGGCCGACGGGTTGAACACAAGACCTCCATTGTGTTAATGCAAAGTCTTACCAATGCGCCAAGTATTACATACTTGTTATGAGGGAGGAGGCAAGTTAAGGTTTAAAATGCTTTGGACGGGGCCCAAAAGGGGGCCAGCCCCCCATTCCCGGAACCTTGTGCAAAGAATTGTGGCCTAATCTTTCAAATCGGCGGTCAAACCAAAACTACATGGTTAATGCCAATTAACATGGTCACATTATATATGGCGGACAATGTGGGTTAACACTCAGTTTTATTAACCGTTCATTAAATGGCATGGTGCAAACTCCAAGGTAAACTGCCCGTTCATTAAGGTTTTCACATGCGCATTCAAACCCCAACTGTTAATCTGTCGGTCAAGTCAGTTATAGAGGTGGGTTTGGCAGAGAGCACCAAAATTGGCGGGCCTAATTGGACTCTAACTAAAGTTAGCTGGAGTCTTTCTAGGACCAAATGGCAGTAGACTTGAATGAGCCATAACTTTGGCTAGGGAAGGCCTTTTTGGACGATTTTTTTTTTTTGACTATTCAGATGATTTTGAAGCCATTGGAACAAGTTAGAGAGCAATCAGAGGTCGTTTGCAAGTGTTTTTGCTCCGTCGAAGTTCTAGGAGCCACTAGGGCTCAGTATTGAGGGAGCTATATAGGGTTGCAGGTACCCATTAGATGAGAACTAGTAGTCATTCCTGACTGTAATCAGCGTTTTGAATTCATTTTTACAGTCCATTTCGCCTGTTAAGGCTTTTATTCAGCTATACAATCATTTTGAGCTTTTAATCAAATAAAGGACATGCCCATTTGAGAGCCTTGGACCTGGAAGATGTAGCCCAGGAGGGGTGAACTGTGTCATCATCTGCTATTGCATCTATGGTTGAGTTTTCTTTCAGAACAAATCTATTTTAGTATGTTAAACAGAGAAATGAACTAATTCTACTACACATAAAAGGGTCATAAACAGCTGAAAAACTCATTTGTTTTTAACTGCAAGACATGTACATATTTTAAACATGTATGTTTACTGAATTGAATACCTTGCAAAGCATTTACAAGTACTTTCATATTCAGATCACTATTCCACCTATATGACTTGATACTTTTATGAGGATCGGTTATGCAACATCATTGATTAGACAATCTTCTTGCATCATTGATCGGATATTCTTCTATATGTGATATTGAGACATAGCTTCATTGTGTTCCTCTGTGGCTATGATCTGATGGTCCATTATGTATTCTACAACTCCTTCTGTTCACATATGTATACATTTTGGATCTGCTTTATACTTGATCAGCAGACATGATTTATTACTTTTGAGCATGGGTATTCCTGCCTCAGACATGATTTTTCTTCTGACTCCTTCCACAGGTATTCGATGAGCTAGAATCTGATGATCTCCTCCCTAGTTTTTGGATGACTCCTCTCTCCATACTTAATATATGCCGGTCATCATGTACCCCTTTTGACCTCATATATTAGGGTTCATCTATTATAGCATCATTTATCACTCTTGTAGACTTGGTGCTTTTATATGGCCCTGGGAAACATTTTCCCATGCAGACTTGATATTATATTAAAAAACAATATTTTAAATTCCATACACGACTCTTCCCACACTAAAACGCATACATACGTGGGTTCTATAACTCTATACCCACGTATACTTTTTAAAATATGAAAAAATAAAATAATATGCTATTTTTTGGGCAGGGTTCATAGGTTTTACCGAGAACCCACCTATAGGATCTCGTAGCACAAATGAATTAACTAATTTTAGGTGGTATATATAGACCCCTTGGGTAGGCCTAAAAGACATAGGAGAAGGGCTATCGACATTATACCCATTTTTCTCCTAGATCAAGTCTGATTTTCCTGTGCCTCCTGCACTCCTAGTCTCTATGGAAACCCTGGTTTCCTTTGCAGAGATGTTCATCATATTTATAGCATCTCCTTGCATTTGTTAGAGAGGTTGTCTTCGTGGCTTAGGCTATACGGATCTAGAGGAAGGCTTTGTTGGTGCTTTGGCTTGGATTAGGTTGTACCTCTCCTATACCTATTGTTTTTAATCAATAAAGAAGCTCATGTCTTGTTCCTGATATGTTATTGTCTCATGAATAGTAATTTGTATGCTTATATATGATTATCTAACATATCTTTTATGTATGCACATTGAATTATCTATCATGTATATGCTTATGTGAATTGACTTGCAGGCCTTCTCGTTCTAGAGGAAGCAGAGGGTTTGGACCCTACGGGAACATCATCAAACATAGGACCTTTGGGTATGTTTCCAAGTTCATCACTAGTAATTCATATGTTTTTCATGCTCGCTTGACTGATCTTTGTTGATTATCTTGTTCTTCTCTGTTGAGGTTGTCAACCCTTACCTTAGGGAACTTTTCCTGCAAACATTCATTATTATAGAAATTGATCCTATATGTGCCCTGCAATTTTTTATGGAAGGTCTTCTTGTCCTGACTCTAGAGGATGTAGTTAGTATTGCTAGTATTTCTGTCACCAACACTGGAAACAAGGATATCATCATGGTGGATCACATGAGGAAAATGAAGGACAATGCATTTGTTTGAAACATTGGTCACACTCCCAATGAGATAAGTTGAAGAATGTTAAGCTTATGGATAGCTCATAGGTCAGTTCCATATTTTAGGGTATCAACTCGACATATGAAAGAATAAGAAGTATCGAGGATATTATTAAGAAAAATTTTCATAAAACAAATAGCATACCAAATATGACAAGTGGCGGATAGCAGCTCTGAGTATTTCTAATACAGGGAGATCAGATCTAATTTTCAAGGATATAAACCCATGTTTCAAGCATCAAATCACTACAAATTGCATGCAGAATATCATTCTAAATCCAAGGAAGTTTTCAAACCATTGAAAGATAAAGTGTATTATGCACTTGTCAGCAGAAGATAAACAATCATTTATGGCAGTTCAATTCCAGTTTGTTTAGCAAAAGAATCAACAGCGAAATAATCAACCCAACATTCGAAGGATAGTTTCAAACTTCCAGACAGAGTATTTGACAAACAACACTTGGTACATCAGCAAATCTTAATTTTTCAAAGTCACCCAAATTTCATTTCCAACGAAAGGATCAACGGGCATAATTAAAGGATGATTATTTAAATAAGTGACAGATCACCTAGCAGAAATTAATGGCAATCAAGTTCATTTCCAATTTTTGGGCATTTAACAAATTTCTAGCAAGTAGTTTTAATAGCTTTGGATTCTACAAAGAAGATCAAGAGCAAAGGGTTAGTTTCAGTTTTAAAAGAAAATATGGAGGCAATATTTGAGAACAACTCCAAATTTCTTGTTTATTATCATAAGATTGATTTTATTTTTAGTTTATTATTTGATTTTATTTCCATAAAAATTGTAACAGCTAGGCTAAAGTTTAGTTTAATTTTACTATTTTTATTGATTTATATCCTAAAGACTAGAAACAGTTGGCAGATGTATTTTTCTTATATATTTGATGAATTGTAATGTAAGAGGGTTGGATTTTGATGCCAAAACCTAAGTTTTTTTTGTAAAGTCTGCAATTATATAATTTTAATCAAGGGCTTCTAGCTCTTGTTAATGACGGAAATTGTTTCTCATGTATGTATTTTCCAGTGGTACATGTATGTTCCTACATATATTTGAGGTTATATAGGACATTGGGCAATGCTAGGTTGAGTGCCAACCTCCCTGACAGCCTACCACAGATTTATTTTTAGTAATGAGAAGATCAGAGTGGCAGGATGTCATTGATGATCCCTCAACATCAATAGATTGTTTCTTATATAATAATTCTTAAATGTATTGTTGTGTTGGTTCTAGAGATTATTTTATACGCTTATGATCTTGATTAGATAATTGGATAGTCAAGGAGGATATCTAATTCTCTAATTTCTCCTCAATTCCTCCATCCACACCTTTCAAACTATGTTTTTCTTCCATAGTTGAATGATGACACTTTGATAATGCCTCTCCAAGAGAGGGCTTTAATTTTCAACCAAGTATTTATGACTCATCAGCAACCACCTATACAAATCCTATATCTGGTGCTTGTGCTTCATAGGTTGTTGTCCAGTGACAGCGAATAACATTTCAAATCCTCATAACACTTGAGGGAGGCCCCTCTAGTTCAAGGGCTAGATTGAACCTAAATACTGGTCTAGTTGGTTTCTCGGTGCAATTTTGTAACCAAGAACTGCCTTCAATAAACAAATACAACATTTGGCACCATTTTCGGGGAACGAAGTAACAAATAAATCTTTCCCCGGAGAACGATAATTGATTAAATCTATTATTTGCTAGTGAACAAGGATTAGACAGCAAATATTGGTTGCATTGCCTTCACCTGGCGGCTCCACTTTTTTTATATGGTGATTTCACTAAGTTTTCAATTCCACTGGTACCAGTGTCAGATGCCTTTACTGATGTGCTTGTGCAAGGCTCAATGATGGTTGCAGTTACCAATATATTTTTCTTCCTCTTAAGGAAAACAAATATGTAATATTCAGAGTTCGTCAATATTTTATGTCTCATTAGCTTACTGATGTACACTAGTAAGTATCAACAGCTCATGGAATTTAATGTTTATAGTGTATATTTTAGCTCAACTAAGTTGTGGTGTGTGAATAGATAAGTTTGTTTTCAAAGAATTTGTTGTGCAAGTTTTCTTCAGCAGTTGTTTCAGTTTGGTTTTAGTTGCAGTTTGCAGTGTCAGTTGTTTCACTTGAGCAGTTTTCAATTTCAGATTTCAGTGTGAGTCAGTCTCTGGATTAGTGCAAAAAATATGGTTTCAGTATACAGACAATAAGTTGCAAGTGATGGATTAAAGGCTTGGCATGACTCCCCACCCAATAGATTCAAGGCAGAGGTCTACTAAGTTATTTGCATCCCACAGGAGGAGGTAGTCCCTAGTTGGAATCGACGTTGTAGCTTTTTCTTGTCAAAGGAAATGCTACTAAAAAAATTTGAATTTTGCCAATTAAATTTTGACCAATTTGTCTCCCAAAGTGGGCTCCCAGAGATATATCATTTTTCCAACTAAATGGTTTAATTTTAATTTTTTGGACTGAATTTTAATTTTAATTCATTTTAATTTTAATAATTAAAATGTATCGTTGTATATATTTTAATAAAATGTATCATTGTATATATTTTAATAAAATTATTGTTTTAGAATTGAAATTGAACAAAATGTTTGGACAAACGTCAAAGGGTCGACCAAGATGCAAATTACACAAGACTAGGCAATAACATAGCAACACTAAAAACTGATTAAACGGATAAGTCCACACGGAACGCACATATATTGCACCACACATCGCCTATAGCATCGTAACATTGGTATATATAAACCGAGATCTATCTGTGATTTTTTGCATGTGGGATATACCCTATGACTCCAAACTAAAAGAGCACACTCACATGTTATACACTTAAACGAGTGTCGATTACTGGTGATCAAATCAGTTTACACAGTGAAAAATAAGGCCGCCATATATAAATAGATTCATCAGATATTGGAATTTTTTGAGAAACTCACTTGCAACCCTCGTTTCATTGCCAGCATCCACATAGAAAGTAAACAAGATGTCAAGTTAATAACTGAGTTATAAAGTGCCAGAGGAAATTTGACCCTTGCACCCAATTTTTGAAGGAAAGAATCCAAACATCAAAGTCTTGTATCAATGCTCAAGACAAATCAAATACTAATCTGCTATCTGTCAATAGCCATGGAAATACACAGGGATAAAAAGCATTTAATATTCAACGACAACGATGAATCACCAGAGATCAAAGGCTAAAGATGAATTGCGTACCCCCAGGTGTGTTCGAAGTTTTACAAATCCATATCTCACACGTGGTAGCTACGTATGAATAGCGAGGGCCTCCAGCTGAAAACCACTTACTGCCAGGAACCCCCCGCCAATTTTACTTATGGTTTTCACCCAGCAATATGTTGTTACATATTTTGGGAAATCCAGCGAAGGAAAGCATATTGATCTAACTATTAGAGAGAAATTCTCTGATTTTATAGGTGGCAGACAAGCAACAAAGCTGCGGACTTAACACCAGTTCCACATTTTGGAGCAGCAACAAACCATTAAATATAGTTAGTACAATTTGAACTCATTATGGAACAAATCGCTGAAGATTATTGGCGTAATTTTGCAGGCGCCAACACGCAACAGGAAAACTACAATAGTCTGGAGGAAATAGTCGTGGCTTGATTTGTCCATATGACTTTCCACACTAACTCTACACTCTCTTTCTGTTCCAAATATATCATTTAATGGTTTCAATGTTTTCAGTAAAATACTACAATGTGATCTTACAGAAAGGGTCTGAGTAAAAGCATCCTTGAATCATCCTTCCTTTGATAATATGGACAAGTTTCGATTCTGATCGTTTATATTTCATTGTTTGTGGGTGTCCTAGGATGCTACCTTATTTGAAAGCATATGATAATTTTATGTTTCATTTGTTCAGTTACCGCAGAATCCACAGTACGAATCATTTTCTGTCAACGTTTCAAATCTCAACCGGGATCCATCATCAAGACTTTATGAATGATAATATTAGAAGAGCTTAATTGAAGGATATAAATAGTACGAATCATTTTCTGTCAACGTTTCAAATCTCAACCGTGATCCATCATCAAGACTTTATGAATGATAATATTAGAAGAGCTTAATTGAAGGATATAAATAGATATGAGGAGAATAGATTTAAAAATCCGTTGGTGTCCCCTTGTTTTTATAATATTTAATTGTAGATTTTTGAATAATTTATTTTTATTTTTACTGATGAGTTAATATATTAATTTAAATTTTTATTATTAAAATCCTTAATGCTAATAATAATCTTAATAATAAAAACTCATCTAAGCCTTTAATATTTAATATATGTTATTATAATATTATTAATTTTAATTATGTATGTGAAATGTTTATTTATTTTTAATATATATTAGAATTTAATGAATAGAAATATTAGTATATCGTTAATATTTGAATTTAAAATTATATTATATTAATAATTGATATATTAATTAATTAATATATTATATTAAAATAGTTAATATTTAATAAATATTAACAATGTTAATAAATCAATATTATTAATAATTAATATTAAGGCATCATAATTAATAATTAAAATAGTACCCTTTATTATGAAAATTATTAGTAGGATATGTAATTTTTATAAATAGTCTTTACCAATTAATAGATTTTAATTAAAAACTTAATAATAATTTATTTTTATTTTTTTTAAATAATAGTTAATGATAATAGTGATAGCTATTATCATAATTATTGTAAATGTTGTAATTAAATATTATTATTATTATTATACTACTACTTAAATTATTATAGTAGGGTTCCTAACTACTGAAAATTAGAATAGGAGAGGGATACCTACCTACTGATTGTTATACATGGGTCTTAATTTCCCTGATCAAGGGAAGCCAACTCCCACTAATCTCCATACCATTGTCTCTGTTCAGATTATTAGGATGTTTGATAATTTCAAGTGCTTCTCTAATCTTTCGTCTATGATGTTGTTCTTCCCTTGCAACAATTGAGGCGCTTTCCAAGCAGATATGGTGCTTAGTTTTTTAGGAGTGCTCCGCCAAGGCCGAAGTACAAGATCTTTCATTCCTAATATCAGCTCCATATTCCTTGAGTCTTGTTTGAAAGGAGCGGCCTGTTTCACCAATGTAGCTTTTTCCACATGAAAAATCTATTTTAAGACTCCCTTAAGTTGATGTTTATCAATATTATCTTTTATAGACCTCATACCTTGCCTAATAGTTCCAAGTGCTGAGAATTGCGTGATTATGTTTTTCTTCCTTAGGATCTTAGCGATCTTATCTGTTACTCCATGAATATAAGGTAGAAATACCCTACCACACTAAGGTTGGTCTTGAGCCTTAGGTTCCTGAGATAACATCCTTCTTTCAGCTTTCTCTATGGCTCTTTTAATCTCTTGTTCTTTGTAGCCTATACTCTTAAAAGTTGAAACTAAATGCTTCTTTTCTTCATTCAGATGCTCAGAGTCAGAAATTCGAAGGGCTCTGTTAGCAAGAGTTTTTAGAACACCAAACTTCTGGGCTGGGTGATGGTGTGAATCAGCGTGGAGGTAGCTTTTTGTGTGGGTTGACTTCCTGAAAACCTTATGCCCTAAAGAGTCATCCTCTTTTCTGATGATGAGAACGTCTAAAAATGGGATGCTCATGTTTTCTTCTAGCTCCATAGTAAATTTTATTTCTAGGGAGATAGAATTTAGGTGAATAAAAAACTTGTCAAGTTCTGTTTTACCATGGGTCCATTTTATATTGGTATCATCGGCGAATCGCTTCCACCAATTTGGCTTTAAAGGGTATGATTCCAGGGCTTTCTTTTCAAAGTATTCCATGTATAGGTTGGCCACGATTGGCGAAAGGGGTGATCCCATTGCCACACCAGATGTCTGCTCATAAAATATTCCTTGGAAGGTGAAAACAGTTGACCTCATGCAGATTTCAGCCAATTTTGTAGTTTCTGGATCAATAACATCTTTTATAACCTGAATGACTTCATCAAGAGGAATATTGGTGAATAAGGAAACTACGTCAAAGCTAACAAGGATGTCATCACGTTCTATCCTTTCATTTTTAATAAGATTCACAAAGTCATGGGAGTCTTTGATGAAGGAATCAGTATTTCCGACAAGGGGCTTAAGGATTTTAGCAACATACTTAGTGAGTTCATAGGTTGGGGAACCAATGGTATTAACTATTGGTCTAAGAGGAACCCCTTCTTTATGGATCTTGGGTAACCCATAAATTCTTGGGATAGTTTCACAGGAAGGGATTAATTTCTTCTTTAATTTATCCTCAAGGTTGGAATCTGAAATTGTCTTTTTTACATCCTTCATAATTTTGGGGATGGGATTATTGCTCAGCTTCTTATAACTGCCACATTTTAGGTGTTCATTCATTTTGCATACATAGTCTTCTTTATCCAAGATCACCGCTTCTCCTCCCTTATCTGCCTTAAGAACCACAATTTTATCATTGTTCCGCACAGATTTGAAGGCTCTTTGCTCTTCTTTACTCAAGTTGCTTTTGGGAGTTTTGGCTTTTCTCATAATGAGAGAAAACTCTTGTCTTAAGGTTTCTTTATCTTCCAAAGAAAGGTTATTAATTCCATCCTCTATGCTACATATCATATTCTCAATAGGAAGGTTTTTAGGAGCAATTGCAAACCCCAAACCTTTGCTGAGGACATTAATGACTTCAGGATTTAATTCCTAGGAAGACAGATTGACCACTTTTCTTTTTAGTTTTGTCTCACAAGTGTTTGCTGAAGACTGACTTCTTCCATTCCCGTTGTCTAAACCCTGAGTGCTATTGTTAATTCTGGTGCCATCTTATGTTTCATATTTCCATGATTGTTCATTATAATAAAAACCTTACTCATTTTGTAGTTAATCCTCTACTACAATCATCTATTAATGGACTCAAATGTATTCAGGGCAGCAAGGATCTCATCGTGGTGGAGCGCATGAGGAAAATGAAGAACAATGCAATTGTTTGAAACATTGGTCACACTCCCAATAAGATAAGCTGAAGACTGCTAATCTTATGGACAACTCATAGGTTAGTTCCAAATTTTAGCTTATCGACTTGGCATATGAAAGGATAAATATTGAGGATCTTATTAAGAAACCTTTGCCATAAAACAAATAGCAGACCAAATATGACAAGTGACAGATAGCAGCTCTGAGTATTTCTAATATAGGGAGATTGGATCCAAGTTTCAAGGAGGTAAACCCAGGTTTCAAGCATCAAATAACTACAAATGGCATGCAGAAGATCATTCCAGATCCAAGGCAATTTTCAAACAATTGAAATACAAAGTTGATTGTGCACTTATCATCAGAAGATAAACAAACATATATGGTAGTTCAATTCCAGTTTGTTTACCAAAAGAATTAGCAGTGAAATAATCAACCCAACATTTGAAGGATATTTTCAGATTTCCAGGTAGATTATTTGACCAATGACACTTGGTATATCATCAAATATTCATTTTACAAAGTTACCCCAATCTCATTTCGAACTAAAGGATCAACAAGCATAATTAAAGGATGGATATTTAAATAAGTGGTAGAACACCTAGCAGAAATTAATGTCAATCAAGTTCATTTCCAATTTTTGGAATTTAACAAATTTCTAGCAAGCAGTTTTAATAGCTTTGGATTCTACAAAGAATATCGACGTCAAAGAGTCAGTTTCAGTTTTGAAAGCAAATATGGAGGAAATATTTGAGAACAACTCCAATTTTTTAACTAATTATCACAAGATTCATTTTATTTTTAGTTTATTATTTGATTTTATTTCCATAAAAATTGTAACAGCTAGAGTAAGTTTAGTTTAATTTTATTATTTTTATTGATTTTGAATCTTAAAGACTAGAAATAGTTGGTAGATGTATTTTTCTTATATATTTGATGAATTGTAATGTAAGAGGGTTGGATTTTGATGCCAAAACCCTGAGTTTTTTTTATAAAGTCTACAATTATAGAATTTTAATCAAGGGCTTTTGGCTCCCGTCAATGAGAGAAATTATTTCTCATGTATGTATTTTCTTGTGATACATGTCATTTCCTACATATATTTGATGTTATATAGGACACTGAGCAAGGCTAGGTTGAGTGTCAACCTCCTTGACAGCCTACCACAGAGTTATTTTCATTAATGAGCAGATCAGAGTGACAGGATGTCATTGTTGATCCCTCGGCATCAATAGATTGTTGCTTCTATAGTAATTCTTAAATGTATTGATCATGTGTTGGCTTTAGAGATTCTTTTACACACTTTTGCTCTTGATTAGATAATATGATATTCATGGAGGATATCTAATTCTCTAATTTCTCCTCCATTCCTCCATCCACACCTTTCAAACTATGTTTTTCTACCATAGATTAACGTTGGCACTTTGATAAGGCCTTTGTAAGAGAGGGATTTATTTTTTGACCAGGGATTTGTGACTAATCAGCAACCACCTATATAAATCCTATATCTTGCCGATGTGCTTCATAGGTTGGTGTCCATTGACTGTGAACAACATTTAAAAGCCTCGTAACACTTGAGGGAGTCCCCTGTGGCTCAAGGGCCAGCTTGAACCTAAAGACTGGTCAAGTTGGTTTCTCAATGCAGTTTCATTGCCAAAAATTGACTTCGAGAAACAAAATATAACACCTTCTAAGGATTTTTCGTCCCTTTTCTTGAAGTTGATCTAGGTGAAAAAAATGTAGTTATACTCACAAAAGTATCTAAACTTATTAAGGCCTAATCTACCCTTTTTGGCAAATGTCTATGACATTTTCTAAGTCTTTTATGGCTTTGGTTGAGGGAAAATCTCGGAACCCTGTGGAAACAATTTGGAGACTATTGTAGTTGTTGGCATTATGATACAAGTGTTGTCCTTGATGGCAACTCACTCATAGGTCAGTTCAGTTTTGATGAAAGGCAACCCACAGTGTAACAGGTCCATTCAGATGTAACAGGGCATTGGTACAGAAGAACAGGATGATGGAACTAAATTCTACTAATCAAAATGAAGAAGTTGAAAGTAAAGGATGGTGAAAAGAAGTTTAAGATGTATATGCAAGTCCACTTAGTCAAAACAGCATATACACGCTGGTTCACAGAACAAAAAGAGGGTATACGTATACACGAACTTTCACAAGAGGAAAAGAGCGTATATGTTGGAAAATCAAAGAAATTCAAGAGGAGACAATATGAGGGGTCAATACCATGGTATTAGCCCACAATATTGAGTGGAGTAACAACTATTTGATCCCGTCCAAGAATACCACAGGTCCTAAGTGGTTTTGATATGAGGTATTGAGAAAGGCCTAAAACTATATAAGGAGGAGAAGATCATAAGGCTAGAGTGTGCAAGTAAAAAGGGTTTCTAAGGAATACTTCTATCTGAAGTATATTTTATGTTGCAGGGGCTTTGTTTATGATTTGATCTAAAATATTTTGTGCACCTTCAATTCAATGTTGGATCAGGATCATGAGACCTGAAATGACTTATCATTGAATGATCTAATATTGGTTGGGCCAAATCTGATTGTGTACACCTGTTTTATTCTTTAAATGTCATGATCTGGGTTTGTCTGAAGTCCGGAATAGCAGCGAAGTTATGAGTTAATATTTTCATATCTATACACTGGTTCATCTCTATAAAAGCACGTGTACACGCAGGTTCTACTCTTCCAAGTATCGTATACAAAAGAAAATCTTGTTCTTCAAGATCTGACTGATCTATCTTATCAGTTTTATTGTTTTATTGTTGTCCGCCAATGAAGTCTTGTTAAATCTGAATGTAAAACTGAATGCATAAGGAGTTTGATATGTAATTGATTAATTTTATAAGTGAGAAGGGTGATCTCTGGTACTACGTATGTAAATCTTTGTAAATTGACAGTAGATGTTCAGTATGTTGCTGGTTGGTACAGACTTGATTCAGAAGTTTTATGTTTCAGTAGTTTTGAATCTATACGTAGGTTTGATTAAAAGAAATATCGTATACATGTAGGTTGGGTTCAGTAAAGTAGTGTGTTGTAGCATTTTTTGGTTTTGATTAGATATAACATTCCAAAAATGTTAAGTTAGGATATGGACATAACATAGTGAATAAAATGCTAGTGAAAAAATATATTTTTGATGATAATGTCCATATCAAAGAAAAAGCTAGGTTAGCTACTCTAAAAAATCAAGGCAAAAGAAAATGTTAGGTAGAAAAAAAACAAATAAACTATGAAAGTGAGCAAGTCTAAATGCCACTACTCTGTTTCTGCAAAATAGTGGATGTGTGCAGCTTGTTTTAAATGCCACAACCCATGACAGTCAAACTGTTTAATCTTAACTGCTTTATGCTTTAAATTTGATGTTATAGTTAGAGAATAAAGATCTGGCCAAACTGTTTAATCTTGGTAGATCAGTATTTAGGTAGAGAATAATAAGGTGCTCCTCAGTTTAATCTAAGCCCTTGAAGGTTATAAGGGTAGATTTAGATAGTTTGTTTTTGTTAAATAAGAAGAAAGGATAAGGGTTTGCTAACTTAAATGCACCCATTAAGTGAAGAAAAATGATAGGTTAAGCAAAGGGTAAATAGAGAAAGGTTGCAGTAATTTGATGGTTGATTGGACAAAATAAATATTTATCATGTTTCTATGCTCATGAAGCAATTACACAAGGCAAATAAAGGTCTACTTCATCAATTAATTAACTTCCTATTCATCTCCATTCATCCCTATACTCACTAATTTCCCCTTCCCACCTTCATACATTCATATTCACTCATTTTTTACTAAAAATCCCTTTTCCTCTGGTAAAAATCCTTTTTACCTAGGAAAAGTAAAAACCCCATATTAAATCCCCTTTTACCATAAAAACCCACAAAGAGATGCTTTCCCTAAGTATTAATGCATACATAAAAAGCTGTATACTTAGTCGCATTTCTCTTTCCACTCATATTCCACATTAATACTAACTTAATGTATTAAAACCCTTAAAATATCCCTTTCCCGTATATTACTAAATTCCTTTTATAACATACCCCGAAACCTTAGTTTTATTTAAAAACTATGCATTTTTATTAAAATATCGCATCGCAAAATGTTGGTCGATCGCAACCTTCCATATCAATCCACCTTTCCTCGATTGCGATATGCGATATATGATAGACCTGGACCCGAGGCCAATATATATCATGTTTCATTCCGTTTTGCATCCGCTTCCATCGCAATTCCCCACCAAAGCATAACCCTCTGCCTATTGCGATTCCCAACTGCGATATGGAAGCCCAGACCCGAATCATATATATATCACAGTTCAATGCTACATCGCATCCACTTTTATCGCAAGTCTCAGTTGTAACATTACCCCCCGCCATTTGCGATCTCCGATTGCAATGGGGCCCAGACCCGACGCTGCATATATTATAACCTATCACTATATCGCATCCACATCCATCGCAACTCCCCACCGAAACAACAACCTCCGTCATTTGCGACCTTCGATTGCGATAGACCCGGACCCGACCAGTTATATGTCATATTTCATTTCACGTCGCATCCGCCCCTAATCATATTCTTTTGTGAAGCGCTTTCCCCCGCCATACTGCGATTGTGATATGTGAATAAGGCCCGGACCCAATATCATTATCTGCTCCGATTTATATATTTTCAAATCCACCATATGCATTTTGCGAAGATTTTCTTTGTAAAATCATTTTTATGATTTATAACGAAGAATTAATTTAAGCCTACATTTAACTGTTAATCTCAAATTAAACCCAGATTAAAGCCATTCCCGCCATGATTAATCCTCCACGCTGCTTTTTCGCTCCACCTTTGCCCGATAGTTTAAAAATTAACTTTTTCTCCATTTAAACAAGAAGCACCATTTGCCCTGTTTTGCCTATTTTACACAGCGCAGCCTCCATTATGCTTCTACAGTCATTAAAGCCATTGTTTACCCTCTGATACGCTTTGGACTCCTTCCAGTAGCTTTTTGAGATCTATAAAGTCATCGTCAACCTCCTCTGCTACTGAGTTTTTCTTAACAGTTTATGTCTTTCGCAGGTAAAGTTTCCATTGCAGGCTTACAAAGAGAAAGCCTGCGTACAGTTGGAAGACACAATATGAAGATTTACTATTGAAAAACACAGTAAAACCTAAAAGGAAATAGTAAAGGTTATTATGCAGGGTTAAAGGAGATTTACAGAGTTTAAAGGATAACAGATGAAATATCAAACTGAAGGAGTCAACTAGCGTAAAGGATTCAAACAATCGATCAGCATAAAGGGAAAAATATCAGACAAATAAAGCCAACACAACCTGAATAAAAGTGGATAGCAAAAAGCAGTTCAATAGCTGTCCCTATATTCTTGCCATGAAGATCTTTCTTTTCCTAAAAATCTTAATCTGTTTCAGGATCTTTTCCTAAATTTCATTATTGTATAAAGAACTCTTTTCTAGAGTTGAAAATGGTTCTGAGTTCAAGATTCATAGTTCATTGCTTGTAAAGTTGTGACTGTTTATACTACTTTGAACCTAGAAGTCACCTTTGAAGGAAGCTTTTGTAGATACTTGATGTACTCAGTCTTTCTAGGGCCTTAATACAAAACAGAGGATTTTGAATCTGGTTTTACACAGTTTTGTGTTATCCTGTAAGTTTTTCCAATTTTCAATCATTATGTTTTTCTTCATATGCTTATGACTTATAGAGATATCTAAGTAGGAACAATTAGAGTTTCAATTGATTCCTATAAGCTCCTCAAGTGATCATCTATTAAGAGACTGGATTAATGCAACTGTCTTTGTAGCTAATCCCCTCTAATCAATAAATCATCAGCGTCTTGTGTAAGCTTAAGTATACTGCCTTGAATGTTTTGAACGCAGTTCAGAAGGTTTTCCAACTTATGATTGTTCTGTTTTATAGTCTGGAAACTGTGATAATCATATTTTTTGTTGTCTTCTACTCACCATTATTTTGATCTATATCACTGTGCAATGCTTTATAGCAGCCCTCTGCTGAAGTATTAATATAACCCAAAGGATTAATTACTTCAATTCTACATCTATCTTCATTCATCGGTCTTCCAAAATTAAAACCAAAAACCCCCCAAAACAATTATTTAGATGCTCTGGCATTGGTAGCTTGACATACTACTATCTCATAGGAACAACATAGTGTATACATTCTAATGCAAGATTTTTGAGGTTGCAGCTAGTTCTAAATGATAATACAGGTTTCTGGGTTCAGCACAGTGTTATGGTGACAGTGATCTAATTGTTCCGATTAATTGATTATTGGTTGATGCAGTTTGAAAGTTTCGATGGGTCCAGTATGAAAATTTGATGAAACAAGGCTTTCATGCGTATTGTTGTGTACCATTAGCATCCAGTCTGAAAATTTATGAAACGTGGTCCCTGGAGGAAGAGAGAAGGTCATAGCCTTTTGTAGACCGACGCCTATGTACTAGTAAACACATTGGTTAGTACAAGAGCTAGGGGGTTGTAGCTCCCTTCCAGTAGAAGCTGGAAAACAAAAGAAGGTTGTAGCCTTCTACAGGTGGGTGCCTACTTACTAGTATGTGTCTACACCAATACAAGATTGTAAACGGATTTTCTTATAATTAAAAGAAGACAAAGACGACAGCAATAGGTGGTTTTCACCCACATTGGGTTTCCACCTTAAATTTTAGTGTTCTTGTGTGTTTCTTATGTGTGATGGTTTATTCTATTTTTACTGCACTATTTAATAAGTTATTGATGCACTGGTTAAAGATCAACACATGATGAATTGACTAAATCACAAGTTCTTTGGGTATATGTTGGTTTCTCTAATCATAGTAGTGTCTACATGCTAGTTCACTTAACATAAGTAGCGTATATAAATCTGTTTGGGAAATGAAAAATTATTGATCTGGTAATACTGATTCACCCCTCCCCTAGTATTATTTCCAACAATTGGTATCAGAGCAGGTCCTTCAAAAGGAGCTTGATCACTTGAAGAAAGATCTTTCAAGATGAATAATCACGAAGGCGTGGGATCCATCAGACCACCAATATTCAATGGGAGCAACTTAGTATATTGGAAAATAAGAACCAGAGCCTATCTACAATCACTTGGAGTCAATGTTTTGGAAATTGTGGAAGGAGGATATCAATTTCCAGCAGCAATTCCTACAGACTTTGCAAGTAAGAAGTTATATGAAACCAATGCATACGTTATTGGGAATTCTGTCAGAATCAGAATTTGTCAAAGTCATGCAGCTCAAGACAGCCAAAGAGATATGGGACAAAATCATTAAAATCTATGAAGGAGACTCTCAGGTAAAACATGCTAAGCTTCAAACTCTCAGAATTCAGTATGAAACTCTTAAGATGCATAGTGATGAGAGTGTTGCTATTTACTTTTTATGTATAGATGAGATTGTTAATTGTATGAAGAATCTGGGTGAAGAGATAAAGGAAGCTACTTTAGTTGAGAAAATTTTGAGATCTTTGTCTTCTAAATTTGAGTCAAAAGTATCTGCCATAGAAGAAAAACAGGATCTTCAAACTATTACTGTGACTCAACTCCATGGAATCCTAACTGCCTTTGAAATGAGAAAAGGAGGTCCATCAAATATGAGAGAAGCCGCTTTTAAAGCGTCAGCAAAAGGAAAAGAAAAGGAGGAGCACAATGAATCAGAACACATTTCAGAAGAAGAAGATGAGGTAAATTTTGTCAAGAAGCTTCAACGGGGTTCCAGAAGCTTCATAGCTAAGCTACCTTTCAAATTCTTTGCTTGTGGTAGAGTCGTCCATTATGTTTCCAAATGTCTTCGTAAAGGTAAATACGAAAAATGAAAGGAATATGCAAAAGGAAATAGAAAACAGGTTGTGAATAGAAGGAGTCACTATACGCATGAAGATAGTGATGGTTTATCCAATAGTGATGAAGATGAAACTAAACAATATTATAGACTACTCATGGCTTATGACAATGATGATGTTTTGGATGCCTTAGAAGAGGAAGACTTTCTTGAAGAGATCACTAAATGCAAAACCTGTTTAGAAGAAAAGAATATGATCATAGATACGTTGACACACCAACTCACTAAAAGAGAAAAACACAATGAAAATCTAGAGTGTGAAATCATGGGTCTAAGAAAAGAACTTGAGAAGACAAAATCTCTTAATCTTAGATTTGCTAAAGGATTGTTTAGATTATCTTCCGGATCCTTCACATACGGATTGCTAAAGGATCTTAAACTTTAAATGAAATCAGCAAAGTTCAGTGTTCTCCTTTGATAAAGATAGGTCTTAGATATACTGAAGAATCATCTCAATCACAAAAGTCATCAGCCTCCACCAGAAGCTATCTTGATGCAACAAAGACCAGTGAACAGTATGTCAATCGTCAGCAAATCAGGTAAATAATACCCAATTTACTCCAAAGATGAATATCAGCAGAAGCTTCAACCAACAGGTAAACAATGCCAAAAGATTCTATGATCAAAGAAACTTCTTTAATGGGAAATGGATTTCGTGACATAACTTTGGGCATAAGGCTACTCAATGTGTTGCTTACAAAACCATCATGACTAGAGAAGCACGAAATCAAAGGAATGTAACAGGAATCAAGAAAAATTCCTATAATAACTTTTCTCCTCTTGAAAATGAAGTAGAATTTTCAACTTGTAACAACTTTGGTCATGAATAATTTGAATGCAGGAGAAAATTTTGACCATCACTTCAAAAGTACCAAACATCATTCAATCCCAAGATATGGAGAAAGAAGGAATCTCAATCAGAAAGATGTGGCATAGCTCTGTATGCAAAAGGACAAGAAAATCAATGGTACATCAATAGCGGATGCTCCAAACACATGATAGGTGATAAAGAGAAACTTCATTCATATAATTCTTTAGCAAAGGAAAAGAATGTCTCATTTGGAAATGACACTCCAATTGTCATTAAATGTAAAGGCTTTGTCTCAGGGAAAATTTTAAGAACCACCCTAAATTTACATGTATAATAAATGGGCTAATCCCCATGATACATAGGAAAAATGGGAGGTGATTTTATCAATAATATAATATGTATATATAATTTTTTTGGTGAATCTCTCACCAGATTATATTATCTTGTACACTGATGGAGAATCTTTCACTGAATTATAAAATCTTGTAAGATCTTGGCAAATCTTTTACTGAATAATAAAACATTGTGAATTCTTGGCGAATGTTTTGTTAAAGTATGAAACCATATATGATAATAAGAAAACATATTCATTAAACTGTAATATACAAACATACATGTTTGGAAAAAAGAAACATAATTTTCTCTTCCTACAAACAATGTTCCAAGTTTCAGTGGTCGTGTTTGTCAAGGTTCTTACAATACACTCTTTCATATCCTTCTATTAGTTTTGATAATATTCCACAACAAAGTTCTTGTAGGTGTTGATATTGAAAACGAGTTTTGTCAAGGTAGGAGAGATTAATCTTTTCTCTGCAACTTTTGTTAAGCTACCACTTTTTTCAAGTTATCAAATTTCTTTCTTATTCCATAGACTCCCACTGTGAGATAAAAAAAAAAAAACACATCAAATTGTTTACCCCAACATGCCAACAAGTAGCAAGCCCCAACTATATTATATAAGAAAGTATTAGGTATCCCAGAGGCTTGAAGGGGATCTAATTGAAAGAAGTGACCATTGTGAGAATCCTTCCAATCAATATATGAATATATAAATGTAGATTTATTATTATTTTAATTGGAAACCTTCAGTTAAATAATAAAATTTAATTACGTCTCTCCCAATCTAAATTGCTTATTAGCATAATTCACTACCCTCATAGGTCTCACATTTTTTAACAGCGTTGTAACATGTAGATTAATTTCTTTTTTGGTGAACAATCTCCACCTTTTAGGAAAATATGGTGCATTGGCTCCAACCCCTACAGATCATTAGGACAAACTAAGAATAGCACAAAAGATGAAAGGTTGTACAAACCAGCTTGTTTTTCAAACAACTAATCCAACATCAGTACCTAAACTTTTTCATGAAGATATCATATTGAGAATGTTTGAAAAATGGTGAGAAATCTTCTGCGAAGGTGATGCGGAAAGAGTGATAAGGTTTCATTGTTTTGAATTTTTTTTGTTAAATCAAAAAAAGTTAAAAACTAATATTAATGGAGATATTGGTATTTTTTACTAAATTTTGTGAAGTGACTAAATGTAGCTTTAACCATTCACCTTAAGATGTTTTTACAATATAATTTCCTAAGTCTATTTAATATCTTCATTATCATAAAAACCAACCTATATCCATCTTAACTCCACATCTACCACTCTTAGGGGGATGAAATCTATTTATCCCTCTGAGCACTTGGTAGACCCAGAATTAAGATGGATCTAAGATGATAGAATTTCCCCTTTAAACAGTCTATGCTCACATGAATACCATGCTATTACCATGGGTCAATACCATGGGTTATCATAAACCTGGAGCTTAAAAATTACTATTAGTAATTTATAAAAATTAATAAAATTAATAATTGATTTTTATTTTATTTTTTATTTTAACCAAATTAAAATGTTTAACATACATTAAATTACAACATCCATTTTTACTCTTGATCCACCAAGATCCGAGAGGGATCAAATATTTTTTCACTCTATGTTAGTTTGCATATCACGATATTTGATCCCTCTCGGGGCTTAGTAGATCCAGGGTAAAGATGGATCTATGCTGGTTTAATTCCCCCATTTAAATGGGCTACATTCCACGTGAATACCATGGGTCAATACCATGTGCCATTTTTGTTTTCATTAATATTAATATTAGGGTTAATAATGTTTTTTTGCATGGTATTAATAATAATCTAGCCCGTGGTATTTGGCCCATAGTATTTTTCCCATAGGTTTCACCTAAATATAACACATTTTTTGAGTGTTCGTAAATATAAGGTGACTTATGGAGTAAATATAAAAAAATGTTTTATTTGTTTACCATACTTCTCATTTATTTATATTTTTATTAATTTACCATACCTCTTTATGGTATTTGGCCCATAGGATTCACTTAAATAAAACCTCTTTTTTGAGCCTTCATAAATAGAAAGAGGGTTATGGACTAAATATAAAAAGAGGTTTTATTTATTTACCATACGTCTAATGTATTTATATTTTTATTTATTTACCATACATTTTGAGTAAGTATAAAAAGAGGTTTTATTTATTTACCATACCTCCACTTTATTTATATTTTTATTTGTTTACACCCTTCATGTATATAAGGTGACTTATGGAGTAAATATAAAGAATGTTTTATTTATTTGCCATACCTCTCATTTATTTATATCTTTAGTAATTTACCATACCTATTTTATAAATATGGTATTTGGCCCATATGATTCACTTAAATAAAACCTATTCTTGAAATTTAGGGGAAGGTTGTAACTCCTAATTTTAAGGGCTAAATTTACCTTTTTTACCCTCTCCCTTAAAATAAGGTGGCCTATTTGAGGCGATTTGTAAAAATGTACTATGATACAAAATATTCGCCCACTAAAAATTTAAAACCCCTTAATTTTGCCTAAGGGCGAACATTTGCCCCTAAAATTTTCCATGTTCTGTCTTCTTGAAAGAAAAGGTTAAAGCTGGAAATGTCATGTATGTAGATGGTTTAAAGCATAACCTATTGAGTGTCAGTCAAATGTGTGATCAAGGAAATGAAGTTGTGTTTTGATCAAACGAATGTGTGGTTCGTGAACTTGATACAGGAAATACCATGATCAAAGGAACAAGAACTCCAAACAACTTATACATACTCAAAGGAGGACAAAAACAATGTTATCTAAGAAAGACATATGGAAATTGGCTATGGCATAGAAGATTGGGACATCTAAGCTTTTCTCAAATAAGAAAAGTAGATAGGTTCAAGGCAGTTTGTGATCTTCCAGATATCAGCATCCCAAAAATTACCATATGCAAACCATGTCAAGTTGGTAAGAAAACCAGAGTTCACTTCAATGAAAAAGAAGGATCAGCAAGTAAGCCTCTTGAACTCATCCATACTTATTTATGTGGACCAACAAGGAAAAAGTCATTGTGTGGAGAAGAATGCTTTATTTTATTTATTAATGATTTTTACAGGATGTGTTGGATAGGACTACTAAAGCATAAAGATGAAGCATTTGAAAAATGTAAAGCCTTCAAAGCTTTAGTAGAAAATGAATCAGATCGAAAAATCAAATGTCTCAGATCCGATCGAAGGGGAGAATTCATATCAGATGAATTATTTAACTTTTGTGAAGAACGTGGAATAAAAAGGCAATTCTCTGTCACAAGAAATCCTCAGCAAAATGGAGTGGTGGAAAGAATGAAAAGAACAGTTCAAAAAAATGGCTAGAGCAATGCTTGATGAAACTGGAACTCCTGCAACGTTCTGGGGTGAAGTCGCATTTTCTGTCATGACTATTCTCAACAAAGCAAATGTTCGGGTAAATAGAAATCAAACTCCATATGAACTTTGGTATGGTAAGCCTCCTACTGTAAAACACTTTAGAGTTTTTGGAAGAAAATGTTTCATCCAGAAGTAAAGTATACAAATTTTATAACAAAAGACTTAGAAAAATTGTTGAAAGCATTGATGTTGTAATTGATGAAGCATGTAGAAATCCGGAACAAATGAAATCAATAGAGGAGGATGACAATGAGGAAGATGGGGAATGCTTTCCCGCATCAAATCAAAATGATAAAGAAGAAGAAACCAATGAAGCACCAGAAGAAGATACAACAGACAGGGAAAAGGCTCCATCCAGGTATGTTTAGAAGAATCATCCAGAATCTCAAATTCTAGGAGAAAAAGGGGCTGGTGTACAGTCAAGAAGAACTCTTACAGGGACCTCAAGTTATCTAGCATTACTATCCTCCACCAAACCTCGGAATGTAAATGAAGCCTGCAAAGATGAATGTTGGGTCAAGGCCATGGATGAAGAACTATACCAAATTGAAAAGAATGATACTTGGGAATTAGTTCCTAGACCTCATGATAAAAATGTTATAGGAACAAAATGGATATTTAAGAATAAGTTGAATGAAAATGGAGAAGTTATTAGAAACAAGGCAAGACTTGTTTGTAAAGGGTATGCTCAACAAGAAGGTATAGATTTTGAAGAAAATTTTGCACCTGTTTCCAAACTTGAAGCCATAAGGATGTTTCTTGCTTTCTCTAGTTTTCGAAAATTGAAAGTATATCAAATGGATGTAAAATCAACCTTTCTTAATGGAGATTTAGGAGAAGAAGTTTATATTGAACATCCATAAGGATTAATTCTTGGAAATGATGCAAAACTCACATAAAAGTTCAAAAAGGCTCTCTATGGTCTAAAACAGGCTCCAAGGGCTTGGTATTACTGCCTTAACAAATATCTACAACAACAAGGTTTCGCAAAAGGTTCTGCTGATAGCAATTTATACACAAAGATTGAAAATGATAAACTGTGAATTATTGTTGTTTATGTTGATGATATCATCTTTGGTAGCAATGAAGAATCCATGGGTCAGAATTTTTCTTCAATAATGCAGCAAGAATTTGAAATGTCCTTACTTGGTGAACTTACTTATTTTCTTGGTCTACAAGTACAGCAAACAAAAGATAGTATATTTCTTTCACAAACCAAATATATCAAGCAGATCTTGAAGAAGTACGAAATGGAAGATTCTAAACCAATATGTACTCCAATGGTAACAAGATGCAGTCTCAGTTCTAACGATGAATCACCAGCAATAAACCAACCAACTTACAGATCTATGATTAGGAGTTTTCTTTATCTAACAGGTACCAGACCTGATATCATGCATGCAGTAGGAATTGTTGGAAGGTTCCAAGCAAATCCAAAGGAATCACATCTCTAGGCAGTCAAAAGAATTTTCAAATATCTTCAAGGAACTCAGGACTTTGGACTATGGTATCCTAAAGATACATACCTTACTCTTCATGCATATACAGATGCAGATTGGGCAGGAAATGTTGATGATCGAAAGAGCACTAGTGGAGGTGCATTCTATATGGGTTCTCGGTTAGTGTCATGGTTCAGCAAGAAACAAAGTTCGATTGCCTTATCTACAGCTAAAGCAGAATATGTGGTTGTTGCATCTTGCTGCACACAACTACTTTGGATGATGCAAACATTGCAAGACATTCAGATCACATGTACTCCACCCATCTCCATTCTATGTGATAATACAAGTGCCATCAGTATTTCGAAAAATCCTTTCATGCACTCCAAGACCAAGCACATACCCATTAAGTACCATTTTCTACGAGAACAAGTGCTTGAACAAAAGGTTAAATTGGAGTATGTTCCCTCCAAAGAACAGGTTGTTGATATATTCACTAAAACGCTTCCCAGAGAAACATTTGAATATCTCAGACAAAAGATGGGAGTAGTTAATGCATCATCTTGCAGTTAAACCCAGTTTTTAGAGGAAGGTTATTATACGCGGGTTTCATTGAGTATAGTCGTGTATACATGTGGGTTTCTGTGGCTAAAGGAGCGTATATGTTTTTCTAACAGAAAACAGTGGGTCGGACTCTGATATGGGTGCTCTGTCTGATATTGATGATTACAATCTAATGATATGCTTTATTCTTTCATTTTTATTTGATTGACAAAGTTGCCTTGATGAATGAATCATTAACAATGCATAGGTAACACAGATTCAAGGGGAGCATTAGCCTTCACACACATTCAGCATTGTTGGCATCATGGTTGCTGAGTTCAGCTATAGTTTCAGATACTTATATCATTTGTTTCATAAGTCATGTAAAGATCTAGGGTGTGATATGACTTCTTTTGTCATGGTCTATATTTGAATGAGCCCTATTGGACATTTGATGTAATTTGTATCCCCACTTTGCATGGGATGGATGATGTAATAATCGTTGTATTTTTGTTATGTATAAACAATTGGTATATCCCCACTTGGTTGGGTGATTGATGTATGTATGATTCATTGGTCATAGGGAGGTCATACTCACTTAGTTTAGTTATAGAGTCAATTTATTCTTTTAAAACATATCTCTGCATGCACTCAGGGGGAGCATGGACAGCATAATGTATATCAAATGGGGAGAATAGCTTGGTCTACCCTTTGCCCGTGATGTCAAAGGGGCAGAGTATTTTGGTGTTGCTTGTTATCTCTAATAGTTTCTTCAGCTTGCAGTAATCAACACCAGCATGGTTTCCATCAAGTCCAAAGGGGGAGATTGTTGGCATTATGATACAAGTGTTGTCCTTGATGGAAACTCACTCACAGGTCAGTTCAGTTTTGATGAAAGGCAACCCACAGTGTAACAGGTTCATTCATATGTAACAGGGCATTGGTATAGAAGAACGGGAAGATGGAACTAAAGTCTATTAATCAGAATGAAGAAGTTGAAGGTAAAGGATGGTGAAAATTAGTTTAAGATGTATATGCAGGTCCACTTAGTCAAAACAATGTATACACGCTGGTTCACAGAACAAAAAGAGTGTATACGTATACACGCAATTTCACAAGAAGAAAAGCGTGTGTATGTTGGAAAATCAAGGAAATTCAAGAAGAGACAATACCAGGTGTCAATACCATGGTATTAGCCCACAATATTGAGCAGAGTAACGACTATTTGATCCCATCCAAGAATACGATGGGTCCTCAGTGGTTTTGGTCTGAGGTATTGAGAAAGGCCTAAAACTATATAAGGAGGAGAAGATCATAAGGCCATAGTGTGCAAGTGAAAAGGGTTTCTAAGAAATACTTCTATCTGAAGTATATTTTATGTTGCAGGGGCTATGTTTGTGATTTGATCTGAAATATTTTGTGCACCTTGAATTCAATGTTGGATCAAGATCATGAGACTTGAAATGACTTATCATTGGACGATCTGACATTGGTTGTGCCAGATTTGATTGTGTACACCTGTTTTATTCTTTAAATGTCATGATTTGGGTTTGTCTGAAGTCCAGGATAGTAGCGAAGTTATGAGTTTATATTTGCATATCTATATGATGGTTCATCTTTGTAAAAGTGCGCGTACATGCAGGTTCGACTCTTCCAAGTAGCGTATACAAAAGAAAAGCCTATTCTTCAAGATCTAACTGATATATCTGATTAGTTCTATTGTTTTATTGTTGTTTGTCAATGAAGTCTTCTTAGATATGAATGTAAAATTGAATGCATAAGTAGTTTGATATCTGATTGATTGACTGTATAAGTGAGAAGGGTGATCTCCACTATTTCTTGTGTAAAGCTCTGTAAATTGACAGTAGATGTTTAGTATATTGTTGGTTGGTACAGACTTGATTCAGAAGTTTTATGTTTTAGTAGTTTTGAAGTACATCCAAGTTTGATTAAAGGATGTAGTGTATACACGCAGGTTGGGTTCAGTAAACTAGTGTATACATTCTGATGCATGATTTTTGTGGTTGCAGCTGGTTCTGAATGATAATGCAGGTTTCTGGGTTCAACACAGTGTTCTAGTGATAGTGATCTGACTGTTCAAATTCACTGATTATTGGTTGATGCAGTCTGAAAGTTCTGATGGGTCCAGTATGAAAATTTGATGAAACGAGGCCTTCATGCGTATTTTTGTGTACCAAGAGCATCCAGTCTGAAAATTTATGAAACGTGGCCCCTGGAGGAAGAGATAAGGTCATAGCCTTCTGTAGGTTGGCGCCTACGTACTAGTAAACACATTGGCTAGTACAAGAGATAGGGGGTTGTAGCTCCCTTCCAGTAGAATCTGGAAAATGAGAGAAGGTTGTAGCCTTCTACAGGTGGGTGCCTACGTACTGGTATGAGTTTTCACCAGTACAAGATTGTAAACAAATTTTCTTATTATTAAAAGAAGACAGAGACAACAACAGCAGGTGATTTTCACACACATTGGGTTTCCACCTTAAATCATGGTGTTCTTGTGTGATGGTTTATTCTATTTTTACTGCATTGTTTAATAAGTTACCGATGCATTGGTTAAAGATCAACACATGATAAATTGACTAAATCACAAGTTCTCTAGGTATACGCTGGTTTCTCCAATCACAGTAGCATGTACACCCTAGTTCACTTAACAGAAGTAGCGTATATAAATCTGTTTGGGAAATGAAAAAGTATTGATCTGATAATACTGATTCACCCCCCTCTCAGTATTATTTCCAATAGTAGCATCAAAAGAGGTACATTTGCGATTTAGTCCAAACTATATGAGGGTATTTTTAAGACACTCTTCTATTCATGGATCTGAGATAATTTTTTTAGCCTTTTGCAGACTACTCTGGGGTTTAATGAGGTTTGTTACTTGAAGTTAGTCCGAAATCATTATGAACATTTTCTAGAATGTGTTTTTGGCTCTTCTCTTCTAGGATTGATCATTATATTTTCTTGGAGTTTGTGGCCTAATTTTTGCCATCATGAGGACACCTTTTCTAAGGAATTTTTGGGCTACTCTCTATGATGCATCTTCAATTCGTGTCAAATAAAGTCACATTGTGGGACTATATAACAACCATTAACCTCACTTATATTTAGTTTTGGGCAGTATACTTGACCTTTAATACTAATCTTGGGGCACATTCAGTCTTGAAAAAAGTCTTAATCAATCAGTACAAGAGAATCTTAGTTTTTAGTGGCACTTTATTTATCAGCAAAACAAAAGTATGATTTGTAAGTTACATTATTGTTGATGAATTGACAAAGGGAAGTATTGTGTTCTTTGATTTGAAGGTTACAACTAAAGTAGATCCCTGAGGCACACTATTTATGAGACTTGTTCATAGTCATAAGTTGGTCTCAAAACTAAGGTAACACATATGTTGCATGTTGAGGTATATTTTGTCTCTTCTATTTTCTGATTTGAAAAGTCAGACTTCATAAAGGCCTATGCAAAAATTATTAAAGAGGAGGTTCTGAGATTAAAGGTTGATTAAGGTTGGCTCAACATTATTTGAAGTATTCGTTAGCAAAAAAAGAAGGAAGAATCTCTTAAATAGTGACACGAAGAACATCGTCAAGGGAAGAGCACTCAACAAATCAATGATATACTTCAAACCTGAGTTTTGAAATCACTCAAAAGCATCCTCAGGGACTAAAATAGCACATCACCATACTTGAGGTATGATAAATGTTTAGTAATTGTCGAAGTGAATATTGTTGACTGGAGGAATTATACTGTTGCAATAAAAAAAAAAGGTTGTCGATTTTAAGAGACAATTCTGAGGTTTTGAAGGGTCAAGGAAGGTTGACTCACCATTTCACTTTTGAAGCCTACATCAACGTTGTAGATGGTTTACCATGTATAATTAATGATTGATTGAACACATGTGTAGTGAATTTGTCCTGTTGACATGTCATTGATTAGAGATTGAGTTGGCTATATAGTGTAACTCTTATATTGCCATTATTATATGTCATTGTCAGAATTTGATGAAGTATTGAGCGATTGGTGTATTTTTGTATCATTGTGTGTCAGACGAATGTCAAGATGATAGGGTTTTATTCATATGTTGTTCACTATTTCTAATATAGTTGAGTAAAGTTGTTGCTAGGTTTTCATACTAGAGTTGAGAAGAATTTCTGTTGAATGTACGTGTTGAACAAAGAAAGCTATTAAGCAAGATTGATCTTGTTTTTGAATCTAAGATGTCGGAAATTCCACAGTAGTCATTTTTTAATGTCAATGTTTCGAGTCTATACCAAGACTCATCATCGAGACAAAGGACTCATCTTGTTGTTGCTGGTTAGAGTGGGATTTGTTGCTAGGGTTTGATCTTTCAAGTAAGCAGAGAGAGTTGGTTAATATTTTTACGTTGATATTAAGCACAAGTGGATCTAGTTTGAAAATGAGATGAAATTTTTGTTCATTGTGGTGAACTGAAGGTTGGAGCATTCAGGGAAAGTGGTAGCTTGTTGAGCAGGGTGGATGGGTGATGTAAGGCGGAGATTGGAGTCTCCTTAGGGTTGGAGCTTGAGAACACTTCAGGGTGGCAAGGTGGTGCTAGGGTAGGTTGGAAATTGTATATGGTGTTGGAGAAACCTTTTATTTGGGGTTGATAAAACTAGGGCGTTGGAGCATCCTTCTAGTTGGAGCTAGTAAACTATTTCGTTGGAGTGTCCTTCTAATTGGAGTTGGTAAAACAGGTCGTTGGAGTGTGCTTCTAGTGGGAGTTGGTAAACCGGGGTGTTGGAGGATTCTTTCAGTTGGAGCTAATAAATTTGGAAGTTGGAGCTTCCCATTGATGTAATTTTGAAAAGAACTATATTAAAAGTGTTCGGTGGATTTTCTCTCGGAATGATTTCCACCTAAAAATCTCATGTATTGTCCTTAATCATTGTGCAATTTTGAATGGTGTTTCTCATTTATGTTTTATCTAATGCTAATGATAATTAATGCTCTATGAAGTTAAAATCAAATAATTGAAGCGAAATATTGATTCATTAGGGGATTTTTGAGGTGTAAAATAGGCCTCCTAAGGAAATTATAAAATAATAGTGGAAATAATAAAATAATTAGATTACATCATCAAATTTTAGAGGGAAGAAAGAAAAAATTGTTTTTTTCAACTCGTATTTTCAACTTATCTCGCTATGGGTTTACACCAATTTTGAGCAGAAGCACTCATTGGATGTAGAATTTGATTCCTCATCCAAGGAGTACCCATGTTCCATACTTTCGATGGAACCTGCTACACGAAAAATGAGAAATAAATAAAATTCATGATTGCAATCACGTTTTTCATGTATTTCTCATTTTTCATGTAGTAGAGTACATCGAAAGTATGTAACATGGGTACTCCTTGGATGAGGAATCAAATTCTACATCCAATGAGTGCTTCTGCTCAAAATTGGTGTAAACCCATAGGGAGATAAGTTGAAAATACGAGTTGAAAAAATAGTTTTATTATTTTGTTATTTTTTAATCTTTTTACATTTTTACTCCAAAAATGGTGAATCATCCCCCGTGGTTGACATCATCATCTTGAATCCTATTGGTTCTTATAAATTTTATTTTTGGTTGTACATTTTTCTTAAGAGGCCCATTTTAGACCTCAAAACTCCCCTAATGCACCCTTCTCTTAATATTTCCAATAATTGGTATCAGAGCAGGTTCCTTTAGTTGCAACTTAACAACTGGAAGGAAAATCTTAAAGGTACAGAGATGGAAAATTCAAATAATCACGCATCCAAATGATCAAAGGAAGTCTCTAGTATTGTAGTAATCTCCAAATTTGTTACAGCTAATGAAGGGAATCAAGTTGGTCCACCAACTCTTGAGTTCGATGACACCAAATATGAAATATGGGAATCCAGAAGGGAAGGCTATTTTCAAGCTCATGGGTGTGATGTATGACACTCTTTTGTTTTTGGAGACACATATACCGATGAATCCAGAAGGTATAATGAAAAATCCATGAATGTCATACTGACTACTCTGCTAAACCCTGTAAAAGCCAAATTTGATTAATTCTCATCATCCAAAATTCTTTGGAAGAAGCTCCATGATCTCTACTCAAAGAAGCATGCAAGTCAATATGAAAATTTTGATGATAATTGTGATTCAGATGAAGTAGATGAAGAATAAGAAGCAATAGTCAACATGGAGGGAGAATTAATCAATGCCTTATGTGATATCAACAAAGCAAAGAAGTGAAATCAAATACTTGAAGAAATTTCCCTTCTAAGACTTCAAGTGCATAAAGATGAAAATAAAGAGAAAAACTTGACAAGCCAATTAGAGGAATTTGTTCAGAAGTAGGAGGTAGAAATTAGTCAAACTAAAAAGGAACTTAATGCAGCTCTAGATGAAATAAATCGACACAAGGAATAGCAGAAGGAGCAATTGCAAGATGTTGAAAAGAATTATCATGTCATTAATAAGAAGTATCAAGAAATTTCTCAGTTGAAGATGAATGCAAAAGAATCAAGTAAATCTCCATGCAATGAATGCACAAACTTCAAGCCCCCACAAAGCAAAATTGACTAGAATTCTGATAGCAAGACCCATTAAAGGTCAAATCAAGGAGGAGAACAAAACAAGATTGAAAATAATGTTACTCCAAGAAGTCATGTTGGGGTAATAAAGGACAAGAAACAACAAAGGATTGATCCTCCTCTAACAAAGAATGTATTCAGGATATCATCAAGGCAAACCATTTTATCCATGTATCCTAGAATGTTTAATGGTTATTGTTTTGCATGTACTAACTTTGGGCATAAGGCTAAGGATTTCAAAGCTTATTATTGGGTAATTTAATTGTGAGTTAAATTACTTAGCATTAAATTATCAATCCAAGTTCGTACACTTGTGAAGCACACTTGCACAATATATGCTAAGAAATTGAATTTCAATTTTAAGAGGAAATCTAATCTATTGAAATTCATCGCAAGACTGAATTTTAAAATAAAATGCTACTCATGAAATGATATCCAAAATGAGTACACATACTTTCTTATGAAAACCAAAGATTTATTCTATGAAAGAAAAACACAAATTATTCTAGGAATGCAATAAAATTCAATCTAAAGAAAGCAATAGATTCTAAACTAGAAAGCAATGAAATTTTAATCTAAGTGAAATGGAAACAATTCTAATATATGAAGAATAAATGCAATTATATTCTATGAAACCAATTCTATGCTATAAAAGACAACTAGATTCTTATACTATAAAAGCAATCAAACTCTTATGAAACACTTCCAATTTCTATTTCTGTGAAAGAATTTAAAGTTCTTATTTTATGAAGGCATTAAAAATCTATTCTTAAGTATATTCTATGAAAACTCTTAGATTCTATTCTAATGAATATAAAAGCATATTTACCCTATGAAATCAAACAAAATCTATTTTATGAGAACTTAATTGAAAATTTTGGTCTAGGAAAGCATTTACATTGTGTTTCTAAAGAAGCAATTGAATGTTATTCTAAGGAAATGAGCTGATGCTATTCTAGGAAAGATCAATTTGAAATGACAACGATCAAAGTATTCTTAAATTGAATGGTGTGTGTGTGTACTAAGTTTAGAGTTTATTCATGTCTCCACAATATCTATAAATTTGAGACTAAAACAAATGTAGAGGTAAAAGACTAATAACAAGAAGTGATTAATAAATGTTTTTGTTGTTTTCATACGTTTATTAAAGCATTTGTATATGTAGAAGATGTAGAAGAACAAGAATTGAATGAGTAAAATATAGTGCGTAAATGAACAAAGAAAAAATAGATCATTCAAATGAAGTACTTGGAAGAAACCTTGCAGAAAGTAAACATAAGGAAAACTAATCTAAACTCGTACTCAACATGGGGCCCTCCTGAGGCACACAAGAGATGGAAAATTCAGAGAATTTATTGATCAAACACCAATTCTTGTCATGAAGGTGCAACCATAAAAGAGAACTATATTAACTGAGTAGTGTGTGTACAATCAAAAGAACTTCACTAGTATTCAAAGATAATACAACATTGAGCATACTGAGCATATATAACATATAGTTCACTTCTTAGTGAAACATTTTATAGTGTTTTAAAATAACTACCCTAAGAAACTAATTGCTAGAAGCTAGATCTATGAATCAACATCTCAATGTTTGATTTCCATTAAAATTCTAATTCACATGATTCACTATCAAGGAAGCGAATCATGTGAATAAACACATCATCATCCTTCAGATTCTTTATTCCTTCATGATCTTGCTCGCTTGATACTTTGTTCTGATGCCAAGTATATTTCGAATGCACTATGACACAATTTGACTGAAGTTTTGACTTTGATGTTGTGGTCAACTAGGATTCTTTTGCTTGTGCCCATTGGGTGGAAATCCATGTAGGCACCATTTGGAATCTTCCCATGTGCTTTGGCTAATATGTTTTCCATGGGATCTATTCAAACCTTGCATTCAACGATAGAATATTAGTCAAGCCTCTTGACACCTAGAGATATTATGGGGTGTTTGTCCCTCCTAGGCTATATATATACACACACACACATGAGGCGCTCTCGACACAGACATCTTCGTGCATATCTCTCTTGAGCTTATATCAACGAGGAGCTTCCCATATGTGTGTGTGTGTGTTTCATTCCTCCTAAGCTTTAGCACTATGCACAAAGGACTCGGCTCAGTTCTCAAGCATTATTATAGCCACTCTCGGCATTAAGTGAACCATAGCAACATCTATGATATTCAATAGTCACACACACACACATATATATATACGCACAAGAAGATTTCTCTTAATGTAAATTGACAGCACATGGCCATCGCTATAAAATCTTGTATCATCTTAATTTGTAATCTTACATAAACACGGGAAATTTAAGCAATTTTGGGGGAGCTCGGCATATTGAGCTTATCGCCTCCCCCACAAGTGAGATAGAGAATCCAAACCCATCTCATAGTGAATACATGAAGAGACTCATCCTTTGAGTGTTTCTATAACCTAGGGCCATCTAATGTCGATCATTTCATTGAAAATAGTCAATCAGTGAAATAGAGAGTTTGCATATCTCTCGTATCATGGCATAGAACAAGCATCCATTCATCCATAAAATAAAAACATGCTTTCTTCATCACATTATACAAGGATAAGCATTCCTCATCATTGGAATACACACTTTAACAAGGAAAATAAATATTCACATTATATTCATATGCACAGTAGCATAAGAATGCAACTTGTCTTATGAATAGATGATTGGAACTTCAAATATCCACCCAACCAACATTGTTGTATTTCTTGAAACCAACAACCCCCAAGCCCGATTCACATCCTATGAAGGGAGGTGCTTAGGTATATTCACCAACCAATATTCACATTCATATGGAAGCCCAGAGTTCACACAGAGCCTCCACCAAATAAACACAGGAGTCTTAGGTGCTAGCCCCACTAGCAATTCATCCACAACCACGTCTTTACTACCTACACTCTTCCTTGCACAAATTTTTTCCTTTTGCTATTTCATACCTTTTTTTCCCAATCATTCCTCCTTCAGCCTCTCTCTCAGCCTTTCATTGCACTATTCTTGTGCCTGACTGTGCTTCCTCTCTTGTGTGCTCCTCTGCCTGCATTATTTTTCGTTCCCTCTCTGACACACTCTTTCCCTTTTCATGTTGACCATGGTCTATCTACCATGGAAATGGTGTCATCTCGTCCTCATTCCCCAAGCCCATACACATCATTAAATTCTGAGTGTAGCCTTTTTCATTTCCTTGATAGCAGTCCATGTAGGGTCTTTAATGCTTGGTTGTCCATTCTCTTATCCCCTTCCACTCAACAGTGGATCCATATGTAAGCTTTATTGCCTATTCTCCTTACTGTGTTCCCCTAAGGAGTTTTTAAATCAAAAGGTACCTAAGCTAATTTAATTACAAGCTCATCTCACTAGGAAATTCTCTCCCTTTACCTTCACAAGCTTGTTGGAAATATCGAGGGGGGGGGTGAATCAGAATTCCTTAGAAATTATCACTTTTAAATCTTTTCAGAGCATTAGTTAATCTTCAATTATTATTAATGTTTATGCAGTAATAACAATAAATAAAATAACATAGTAGACACAAGAATTTTAGGTGGAAAACCCCCTCCGGGTCAAAAACCAAGGAACGCTTTTCTAATAAATTCTTTAATCTTCAGCCCCAACTGAAATGAAAGCAACAACTTCGTAGAATTCTAGAAAAGCTTTCTTCTCTAGCTCCCACTGGAAGGATGCCCCAATACCTTGTTTTCTTCAGTAGTCAACTGAATGGATGCCCCAACATCCTAGACCACCCTGAAGTGTTCATAGGCTCCAACCTGTAGGCGACTTCATGCACCAGCCTAGCACCTCCCTGCCACCCTATAATGACTGAAATGATACAAGAGTGTGGATTCCCGTACCAGGGACAACAATCCACGATACAATATGATTTACAATGATTTTTACTGAACACCCAATCACACTATGACCTGCAACCCAACCATGACATCATCCCAGCACAAACTCCTATACTCCCAATAATGCCTTTTCGACTCTAGGCCGATTGACTCTTTTACTATAATGACTCTTCCAATGATGAAACTTTTACAAATGACTCTTTTACAACTTTACAATGATGACTCTTGGCCTTGACACTTCTTCATAATATATGGATGGTTGTCATGTCTTCAAAGGATGTCATGCTGCAATGTTTCCTTTGATTTGATACTTCTGCTCTTGAATTCTTGCTTGAAGTTGTACTTGAATCTTCTTCTACCTGCATGCAAAATTTCTCGATGAAATCAATCCCAAAACAAAACAAAATACCCTTCAACTTACCTCTGCCTGCAAAACACATGTAAGTGCATAATAATGAATAAATACAAATTAAATTTACAATGCATCCCTGAAGTGTGCTTGTCGCTTTTGTTGTTGACTTGTTGTAGTAGTAAGAAAAGGCTCCCACTATTGATATATGCCTGGACTCTATGCAAGACTATATCCAAAAGTGACCTAAAGATATATACAATAAAAACTTATGACAGGCCCTAGACTTGTGATGGACCAAGTTATAAGTACAACAACAAAGACCATTCTATCAACTATGAAAAGACAAGTAACATGAACTTACAACATCATATAGATTTAGAAGACTTGGTGTAGCATCAATAATATGTAGCATCAAATGTGTAATATCAAGAATAGGACATCTGAAATGTGGTATCAAAAATAGCTATGGCATATAGAGACATAGAGATATAACCGAGACCCTGTATGTACTTACGTTGTCCTGCAAAAACATATGTCAAAGATGATACTCATATTTCAAATGTAAACACTAGTCATATATACCTTGTTGTAGGAGACTCACCCTTGATTGTTGATGTGTGGTCCTTACTACAGTGATCCTTGAATGCATGTTTTTTCTTGCCTTCTAGGAGCTCGATATTGAATCTGTTTTATTTATGTAATTTTGGATCTCCAAGGTCTGAAATTTCATCATGTGGTAGCCCTATGAGTCCTCTTTCCAAACCCATAAGTATGATAAATATTGGATTCTTCAAGAAAGAGTTATGCCCAATATCCCACGATGACATGATTATAGACTGGTTCAGTAGAGCGAACTTGTACAAAGTGCCGCATGTCACTATTGTGACCTTCGGCCCTGAAAATGCTACTCAACAAACCAAAGTTTGTCTTAATTCTGTGACTATTTATGAAATTTGAATCCAATGCTCAGAGAGAAAGTTATGACTATTTTCCCAACATCACCTATTTGACATGGAATTCAGGAGCCTTCAAAAACCCTAACTTCCTCATATCATATCTCCAAAAATATAGTGAACCAAGATCGAAAATTCTGTCACAAGGTTCATCAAGATTTCAGCTCAAATGGGTTTTAATTTTAGCTTCTGATGCTTCGCAGAAAAAACGTTGTAGCGAAAATTCCACGATGTCTTGTTTGAAGCCACAAAATCCCTACTAGATGAGGATGTGAGGGTCACTATTTATATGAATGTCTTGAGTAGAGAAGGTCCTCAACAAGTGAACGTTGGAGGGATTTTAGGAAGAAAAAAAAACATTATTAATTATTGATTATTCAATGACCATGACCAATTATGAGTGCTATGCCACAACCCCATAGGGTTTTAGCCCACTAACTGGGGTTACTAACTTTAAGCACGAATATCTCTCAAACCGTGAAGAATTACTTGGTGTGCCATATATCAACGAAAGCATCTCGATGAGTACAATCCATCTAGAAGATCCTTGAATCAGAATAGAGTAAGTTGTGAAGTCAAAATTCCCATGCAAGATCTGGGTAGCCCCTAGTGCTCCTTCGGTTGACATCAATGCCAACCATTGATCATCAATATCCCCCTTTGGCATTGATGGCAACACAAGTACTCCCCATGCGATCATGACACCTCTTCCTACTGCCTTCTCTCCCTCTTTGTCATCAATGGAAAAGGGTAACTCCCCCTGACAAATAACCATCCTATGGACCTGTACACACCTCCACTCCCCCTTTCTACTCGAATACATAAAAGAAAGAGTCTAATGAAAACTTGGGAGAATCCCAAGCTTTTGGTAAAGATAATCAAATGCTTCATGAGGTAATGGTTTGGTAAAGATTTCAGAAATTTGTTCCTTTGTGTCAACGTATTCAAGCTTGATATTCTTTTTAGCAACCTTCCCTCTAACGAAATGATATTTAATCGGAATGTGCTTCATTTTGGAATGCATCATAGGATTATTGGAGATACTGATGGCGTTGGTGTTATCACAAAAGATGGGAATAGGCTCATCGAACTTGACTTGAAGATCTTGCAAAGTTTGCTTCATCCAAAGAACTTGAGTACAACAAGCTGATATCGCGATATATTATGCTTCTGTTGTGGATAACGAGATTGAAGATTTCTTTTTACTTAACCATGAAACAAGAAAACCACCTAGATAGAATGTTGCTCCACTGGTACTCTTACGATCATCAAAACTTTCTACCCAATCTGCATTTGTATAAGCTTGGATAACCAGATCATTTCCTTTGGGATACCATAAACCATATTCCGTTGTTCCCTTAAGATATCGAAGAATTCTTTTGATGGCAATAATATGAGATTCTTTTGGTGTTGCTTGGAATCTTGCTACTTGTCCAACTTCCTGCATCACATCGGGCTGGGAGGCTGTCACATTGTTGGGCATGGAATCCCCCCCACAGCATGTTTTGGGGCTCAAAGCCCAAGTTTTGGTCAAATAATGTTGTAAGACTCTGCGAATTGCAGACGCGGAGTGCGAAATGTACATTGAGTCATAGGGTTGTCCGCCCTAAGTTTTTTAATGTAATGTAATGTCATGTCGGCCTACCCATGGTCCGCGGACCATGGGATTGTATAAATAAGAGCGAGGCTCTAAGTTGTAAGGAAGGGAATGGATGGATTGATTGATGTAATGGATGCAATGATCTAGAAGCGGATAGAGAAGAAGTCTAAGTGTCTTGGGTCGTAGTAGTAGGAAGAAGCTCTGCAGCTGAGTGCGCAGGGAGGAGTCGAGTTTGTAACCCAAGAAGAAGAATAATAAAGAGAAGTTTGATTCCAAATATTGTGTATCTGCTTTTGTATTACTTTATATGCATTTAGACTATTTTGTTTATCGCTCTTACTTATATGAATACTGAACACTGTTAAGTATAATTGGGCTCATACAGATAAGTTAAGTAATCAAATGATATCGAGTTAATAGTAAGGAACTCGGGTAATAACATGGATCACGCCTCCAGCAGGGTTGCGCGAAGGCAGCATCGCAGGCTACAAGGGACCGATAGATGCACGTAGCGACGTGCGCACAGGGTCAAACCACGGACCACCAAAAAACCATCAGATATCTCTAGGGTGTGGAAACCCAGTTCTAGCACCCTCCCATACTACTTCAGGTGAGACCTTAGTCCGCGCTCCGTGATTGTTGCCGAAAGGGCCCGTAGTACCAGGATTTGTTTGGCTAAATCATCTCTGAACCTGGGTCAGGCCACTATAAGCCAACAAATGGTTCCGTTGCTGGGACCGGGATCTGCATAAGGGATGTCTGATGTTGTATCACTGGAATCCAACAAAGAAATAAATTTAAGGGTGGTTGGACAAAAAGATTCACGAGTTCACGGTGCAAGAAAATAGTAATCCGCGAGTATCTAAGGAACAGTGGTTGGAACGCTACTTATATATGGAAATCCACGAAATTTTCTTTGCATCCTTTCCTTCTGAGTTGTATGAGTGGATTGCAAACCTAGCAAACAGTCAGGGAAGGTGCAGGCTCGACAAACCAATCGTGTGGACTCCAGAATTAGTGCACATACTAGAAGCATCAAAAGATAAGATCGCGCGAGCTGTGGAACATTGGCTCGATCAAATTATAGGAGGATTTATCACTGAGCTCGCGATAGATACGACCATCAACTACAGCGAGGCGGAACAACGCTTCCTCAAAGGACCATGAGCTAAGTATATTAAATCTTTGAACACTTGGATTAAGATGCTATTGTGTGAAAATCAGGTTATGTGAATAAATTAATGTTTGGGACTACGTGAAGTGGGAAGATCTACAGAAGAAAAAGCAGTGAAGAATTAAAAACTAGTCCCTTAATTTCACCCTCGCAGGAAAGCGAGGAAGACCTCGCGAGAGTTTCTCCGAGAAGCGCGATTAGTCTGATAAGGCATCGAATTTTGTGCTTACCACCTCCACCTACACCGCCACCCGTCTCACCCTCCTCACGTCATCTCCACCCACCCCACCTCCGCCACCACCACAGTAAAGTATGGCGAGTACGATCAAACTATCGATATTTAGAGGAGTAGGGAATGAAGATCTGGACCAATTTTGGTTTGTGGTAAGGGTGGTATGGGAAGCACAAGGCGTCGTGGATGACAATATCAAAAAGGCTACGCTAGTAAGCGCATTGTAGGATTGCGCATTAACATGGTACATCAAGCATTCTAATGACCATCCAAACGCGGGAATTGCAGAAATCCAGACAGCGTTGAACAGGGAATTTAGCAGGCCAAAGTCGAAGACACAATCAATTATCGGATTTAAGGAGATCGTGATGCTCCCAGGCGAGACCCCCTGGGATCTGGACCAAAGACTGAAGAGTATGATTCGCGAAGCCAACATGACTTTGACGAATGGACAGCACTGCACATGGTTTGTAGTGTCACTAACACCGCATTTAAGCACAGCTTTGTCACAGCAAAAACTTTCCACCCAAGCCGAAGCTTTGGAGATGGCAATGAGATTGCATGAGACCCCTATACAAGACCCCGATCTGGGAGTCCAACAAATCCATGCGCAACTACAAAATTTGTGTCTAGAGATGCAGAATTTGAAACAGGACAGGACACCTTAGCCAGAGGCGTGCGAGGAGGTATGGTGCATAAAATGCAAAGGCCAGGGGCATGACAAGGACCATTGTCCAGTGTTCGCGAATTACTTGGCAGGAGGAGGGCCAATGTCATTAAGGCTTGAGGCACAAGCAAGACCAAGCACGACGCCTGCACTATGGTGCGCAATCTATCAGATAGGAGGAAAACACACTACGGATAATTGTCATCAATTGCAGAAGTATACGCAGACGTCCCAGTAATTATTTTGTAATTTCTATAGGTCGATAGGCCATGATGAACGCACCTGCAGAAGCTACGAACTAATGATGGATCAAACTCCTACCTATAAGGTGCAGATTGAAACGCGAGCCCTTGACCTAAATACAGGAATGGTGCGCACTGGATTTCAAGAGCACGGATGAGGTCAAGGTGGAATGGGACCAGGAAGGGATCGCAGACAACTAATTTGTTACAATTGCGGAGGGATAGGGAACTATGCCCATGATTGTACAAACCCGACAAGGACGTCATGTTTGTATTGTATTCAGTTTGATCATGAGGCAGAAGACTGCCCTACATTAATAGCGAGGTTGCACGAAAATGGGGTACTCCAGCCTCCTCTGACTCAGAATTTGCAGATGATGAGGTCTGAGCCGCACGAAGAAGAGCCAAACATAAACATAGTGCTCAAGAGCAATATGACCATTGGCAATGATAAAGGTAAGCAGTCAGAAGAAATTGCGTGGGTTCACAAGGCTCCTACAAAGGAATCCAAATTTTATTTAGAACGCAAGGAGACATTCATAGAAGCTAAGAAGAGCTTCACGGAGACCTCCACTTCAGGTAGTAAGGATGAACTAGAACCAGGGATGGATCCTTCAATGCTCACTACCTTTCTGGAGACATGCATGAAACTGTTACGCGACAACAAGGTAGTAAAAGGACTACGGGAACTTATCACTAGGTGTGCAGGGTCAGGAGAACTACGCGTGGTCAGGAAACTTGGAAAGCATGCATTGCGCACAGGAAGGGAAATGAGGTTGACTGCGCAAATCGGCTAGTATGAAATGGATCAGGTAATCCTGGATCTCGGATCAGACGTGAATGTACTACCAAAAAAAACATGGGAACGCATGGGCTGACCCGCACTACAATGGTCTCCTATTCAGTTGCGAATGGCGAACCAACAGAAGATCTTGCCCATGGGAATATTGAAAGGCGTAACAGTGGCTATTGAAGGTGCGAGTGCGTAGGTGGATTTTGAAGTGATAGAGATTGTCGATGACATCAACCCCTATCCCACGCTACTAGGAATAGATTGGGCCACTGAAATGAACGGAGTCATGAATCTGAAGAAACGCAAAATGATCTTTGAAAAAAAATCACTACGCATAATAGTACCACTAGATCCAGCCGAAGGAGCATGATACACTAAACCGATGCGCAACGAAGATAGTGATGATGATCTCGATTTTATATATAAGATATCCACGCGAGAATAGAATTGGGTGAACCCGAATGCAGATGGTAGGATTTCGTGGGAGCGCGAAAGCTCCTACCTTCGAATTCAGACGAAGAAATAGAACGATGGCAAAATCGGTTGCACGAAGTAACAACGATTAATTGCAACATGATGGTTAGATCACTACGCTGCGTGACAACAGAGGTAAGGGATCTACCTATGTATGACGGGTTAACAGCAGTGGATGAATTCCTGAACAAATTTGAAAGCGCAGTACAAGAACAACAGAGGTTCAATGCTCTAAAATGGGCACTGCGTGCAACGCCCACAAGGTGGTAATGTACGCATCAGGGAAGTTTTATGGACTGTCACGGATGTAAAAGAATGATGGGAAACCCCAGCTCAGGATGAGAGACAGTTATCAGGGGCAAAACAACTTGCATACCCACCTTTCTCGATGGGTACAAACATATGACATGAAGCCCGCCCAAGCACACACCACACCCATAACAGAGAATCGGACCAAAACGCAGCTCCAGGAAAGGAAAAGCACGCCAAGTATTATCCATAGAGAAGCATTCGACAGGGTATGCGAGGTGTTGAACAGGGTTCACCAGGTGAGACACACTGACTAGGACCTACGCGTACTAGCGGTTGGATGGGCCTATAGGACAATGTGCAAAACCCTGACTGTGAAAACGAGTCCAAGATTACGGAATAGAGTAGGGACCATAATTTCAGAAGAGCACGCAAAGAGGAATTCACACATAATAGCACCTGCAGGTGTGACAGTGCACGAAGCCCAGGATGAAGAAATCACACAGCTACATGAAGTAGCACACGTAAGACTTCAGGAAGCCATTTGGCAAGGGAACCTTAGACTTTGCGAACTTGAAAAGGATCGGGTACAACTAAGGAAGAAAAGCGTTTTGATGGACACAGAGGTCAAGAAGTTGGAAGCCAAAATAAAGGAAGCCTTTCTCGAAAAACCAAGGGTGGTACGGCAAGGTGTGCACACCCATAGTGATAAGTGGGAGAACTACCACCAAAATTTAATTAGACTATTGTCATGGCGAGGACCGTATATCACCAAATGCAGTAATCAAGAAAGTGCACTACAAACAGTAGAGTGTGCGGCGCCGATTGTCACGAAGACAACTGAGGGTTTTCCACAGACTATCCTGAGGGGAAAAATGGAGCCCCGCATGGGTGGTGTGACCACCTGGCTAGCTGTCGGAAGTACAATCTCAGCGCTCCAGGTAGTTGAAAGAGAGCGTGGGACTATAAAATAGTTTGCTTGGGAGCTACGCGATAAGGGAGGTGCGCGCAGAGTCAGCATGTCACAAGGTTCGCGCCCATGCACGGAGGGTTGTGTTGCCGCGTGGGTAGGCTGGGAAGTGACCATTGGTGTCACTGTTCATGACGAGATGTCTGGTTTGAGGCCAAATGGAGTGGGTGGCGGGCATTTAAGATAGCAGTTATCGGCAAGATTTTGGAAAATCTGCCTCCAAGAAAGCATTGATGGCCCGGAATTGGGGGAATGGTCGAGTTTGAATTCAAAAGGTGCTATAAAACTCCAAGGGCTATCCATGAGACAACACTTGTTCACTTGAGACTTGAGCGGTTGAATAGAGCACAGAGTTTTGAGCATCGAGCGATATTCAAGCCCCTATGTTCACAAAAGACCGCATACAGTACAGACAAGATGACGGATACCAGGGGAGGTTTGGGCTTTGAAGAAGGAACCATCGGTGAGGTCACGCCGACCCATACGGTACACGATGTTCCCAAAGGTACTGGGCTTGCGCCAGAAATCCCGAAATCACCTTGGACACCGAGACCAAAAAAAGATAAGCAGGCAATGGGACCAGTTCGGATGTCCCTGAGGAATCCGTGGTTCGGTAAGCTATCAGTGGAGGAAAACGGCAAGGTTGTCACCATTGAGACAAATGAAGAGGAGGAGGACTTACAGGCTCTGATTTCTGAGGTAGAGGAAGAAGAAGACGTGGAGGCAGACATCCAACCGATGCGCTCTGCAGCAAAATTGCCCGAGTATGTCCCTCTGCGAAAAGGGAAAGCTAAGGTACCAAAGGATCTGGATGCAACGAAGAGTGTACTCCAGACCCTGTTCCTCCCCGATGGAATTACCTTTGAAGGTCCACTCCTAGGATGTGTGCCTACCATGAAATTTGAAGATTGGGACCTCGTGGACAACAATAAGTTCCCGCACTTAGAGACGGCGAGCATGATGAAACAGAATATGGAGAGGCCAGTGATCACATTAGAACCATGAAAATGGTTGTGCGGTGTGGAGAAGGTTGGGTTGCTTCATCTGCTGTGGATACCACAATTTCACCGCACGCCCATCACCATTTTCATCATCAGGCAGCTGCTTTGCCTAGTGCATGATGGGTACTTATGGCTAGAGGAGCCTATTCCCATCATGGCAGATCTCATCCATTGAATTTCTTGGCTTCCCTGTAAGGGAAAGGACCCCGCAACGCTGGCAGGAAAAAGCAGCAACTTGGCTCTCGCAGAAGCCATGAAGAAAAAAAATAAGCTCAAGAAGAAAAAGAGGGGTTACGCTATCAACAGTATCAAGGATAAGGGGGTGTGCATAGCCACCCAAATCCTAGTCGGAAAAGTAATGAGAAAATGTCATGGCAATGAAGTACCAATGCTGGTAGTTGCATTGGCCGAACAGTGTGCGGAAGGGGTCCAACTGGGTTGAGTTCCTCTGCGAATAATTTTTGGTCAACTGCCAGGAGGCCTAGGAACAGGGTAAGACCTTCCACTACGCGTGGTTGCTCTTATCCATCTTGCTGGTAGCAGGGGAACTGCCGGAGGATAGCCAGTTCCCAAGCATCAACAAAGACTTACCAAAGGCTGTGAAGTACGCTTCGCTCTAGGCCACCAAGAACGCGAAACGGATTCGTGATAACAAGATTTTCTGTGTGCTCATGGAGGCAAGCATCTGAATGTGGATTAATAGGAGGCCGCACCTGTCCCCCATAGTGCACAATGATCTGCAAAGTTTTGCTGACTTCAAGGCTGACATGCACAATATTTACATCAGGGCGTGAAAGGATCCGGCACAACAGTGGACAAAGCTCCCATTCATATCCACCGACGACACGATCTTTACATTGTTAGAGACATCGCCTCCCAAGTGGCGCACCCCGGATTTGGCAGAGTTGGAAAAGGTGGCAGCACAACAAAGAAAGGATGAGGCCAAGTTGCGCGTCACACAGCTGGCTGAGGAAAGGTGCAACGAAAAAGCAGCAGCCGAGGTAAGGGCAGTCCGTGAAGTGGCAGAGGCAGCTGTGGAGCAAAAGAAGGTCGCCAAAGCAGCAGCAATAGCACAGACAGTAGAGGTCGCAACAGTGCAGGAAGAGGAGGGCTAGGAAGTGTATGCAGGATAGGAGGCAGAGGACACAGACCTTGCAGAAGAGGGCGCAGACCCAGGAACCACTTTGACCCAACTCAAATGGCCGCGTGTCACAGAGAGATCGGGTCCACGAAAAAAGGTCAAGGCCTCGAAGCTGGCCATCAACCCGATCACATTAACTGAAGGAGACCTCTACGACATCGGCGAGACAGTTCGCGATGTCACCAAGGAAGCGCTCCAAGAAGTTATGACAGAGTAGTAGACTGTGTTGGGGGCCCTAAGGGTGCAGTTGCGAGAACTACAGGTGTGGCCCCTGCGTGAAGGTACCTTGTCCACCTACGTCGTAGCAGGCACATCAGCAGCAAAACAGATGCTACGCGCAAGGATGGCCAATACCATAGTGTTACCAGAAGGAGCGCTAGCAGCAACAAATGAGATCGACAAAGTTGCAGTTGGCGGGATCAAAGGACTTGGCCTCAATTTGGCTGCCCTTCCACAAGAAACATTGTACCAACTACAGGATGGAATAACAACAGAACTCCGCGCTAGGGAGGGTCGCGCGATACAGGTTCTGAGTGAGCAAAAGATAAACATTGAGCAGCTCAGCCTGCAATGTGATGAACTGTTATCGCAGACTCAACGGTTGGAACAAGAGGTAGATGATGCTTGCAAATGCGTCGCGGAGCTGGCCATCCCAGCAGATCTACCAGCAGTAGAGCGGATCCACAAGTTGGCGATCGGCATCCACGAAGCCAGATCAGAAACAACAAAGGTTCAGCTGGAGTTGAATCTTCAAATCAACAAGCTACGATTGAAGGCGCAGCCTTCCACTCCCCCGGAAATCAGAGAACAGCGCGCTAGCGCTATCCAAACAGGGTTGGAAGAAGTTGGATGTGCAGTACAAGACTACACCGGTATGTTGGAACAAGCATTTGTGGTCCTCACATCTTTCCAAGAGGACCCCAACATACAGTGTCTGGAAATAGAGGCGCGCTAACTTCAGGAGTAGTCTAACAGTGTCTGAGGAATTGCGCAGACAGTAGTCCTCACTCAATGGCTTGCGAAGATGCAGCAAGCTAAGGCACTGAAGGAGCAGGTGGATACGGCACGACAGAAAGAGGCAGTTCTCAAAGCGCGTGTACAACATGTTTTGGGGCTCAGAGCCCAAGTTTTGGTCAACTAATGTTGTAAGACTCCGCGAATTGCGGGCGCAGAGAGCGAAATGTACATTGAGTCATAGGGTTTTCCACCCTAAGTTTTGTAATGTAATGTAATGTCATGTCAGCCTACCCATGGTCAGTGAACCATGGGATTGTATAAATAAGAGCGAGGCTCTAAGTTGTAAGGAAGGGAATGGATGAATTGATTGATGTAATGGATGCAATGATCTAGTAGCTGATAGAGAAGAAGTCTAAGTTTCTTGGGTCGTAGTAGTAGGAAGAGGCTCTGCAGCTAAGTGCGCAGACTGCTGTAGCTGAGTGCGTAGGGCAAAGTCGATTCTGTAACCCAAGAAGAAGAATAATAAAGAGAAGTTTGATTCCAAATACTGTGTATCTACGTTTGTATTACTTTCTATGCATTTATATTGTTTTGTTTATCACGCACACTTATATGAATACTGAACACTATTAAGTATAATTGGGCTCATACAGACAAGTTAAGTAATCGGATAATATCAGGTTAATAGTAAGGAACTTGGGTAATAACACGGATCGCGCCTCGAGCAAGGCTGCGCAAAGGCAGCATCGCAGGCTGCGAGGGACTGATAGATGTGCGTAGCGACGTGCACACAGGTTCAAACCGCAGACCGCCAAAAATCCATAAAACATATCTAGGGTGCAAAAACTTGGTTCTAGCACCCTCCCATACTACTTCAGGTGAGACCTCAGTCTGTGCTCCGAGGACTACCAATCATGGATCTATACAACCTTTGGTCCACATCCTTTGACGAATCTTATAAGCTTAACTTGCAACCTGCTATCATGGGGGTAAGGAATAGCTTGCAATCTTCCATCTGGAATTTTTTGAGCATTTACGTTATTTACTTGGTTTGATATATGAATATTCTTTTATTCTGCTAAGAAATATGAAGCCCCAAAAAGTATGTTAGCTCGCCAAGCATAGACATTTCAAACTCACTTTTCATTTTTGTGGCAAAGTCTTTACTTAATCTGTCATCATTTCTTCCAAAGATTATATCATCCACATATACCTCGAAAATCATTAGGTTATATTGATCCACTTTCATATAGAGATTGTTGTCAACAATTCCTTTCTTGAATCCTTGTTGATGTAGATACCTATCAAGACAAGCATACCAAGCCTTAGGAGCTTGCTTGAGACCATATAGTGCCTTCTTTAATCTGTAAATGTAGTTTTCTTTGTTAGTGAGTAGAAAACCTTCGTTATTCAATGCAAACTTCTTCTTCCAATTCACCATTTAGAAAGGATGACTTAACATCCATTTGGTAAACCTTGATTTTTCTCGAGCATGCATATTCGAGAAACATCCAAATAGCTTCCATTCTGGCAACGACAGCAAATGTTTCTTCAAAATCGATTCCTTCAACTTGTGCATATCCTTTGCAGACTAATCTTGCTTTATTCCTTGTAACATATCCGTCCTCATTCAATTTGTTTAAGAAGACCCATTTAATTCCATTAACATTTTTAACCTTTGGTCATGGAACCAATTCCCAAGTGTTGTTCTTCTCAATTTGATCCATTTCTTCATTCATAGTTGCTACCCAATGTTCATTTTGACTAGCTTCCTCAAATTTGCTAGGCTCAAAAGTCTCTAAAAGGGAAAGATGGGCTTGTTGTGATGAACGAAGTTATCGCCTTATTTTGGTTCCAATTCCTTTATTTATGTTCCCAATTATTTGATTTGACGAATGATTCTTTTGATACCATTCTTTTGAAACTTTTGGAGAAACTTCGTGTACATCCCGCTGATCATTTCTTATTTCTTCTTGGTTGACTGGTGTTTCCTTATTTGATTGGTCTTGTTCTGGAGCTTCTTCTTCATCCTTCATAGGTTCTACCTCAAGCCCCTCAGATTTTCTTGAAGAGACAATTTCACAATCTTTGTCAAAGGTAACATTTATACTTTCAAATATTTGTTTTTGCCTCAGATTTTAGCATCTATAAGCCTTTCATTTGCGCGAATAACCGACAAAAATAACTTCATCAACACGGGAATCAAACTTGCCCAATTTTTGGTCTTCCCTTTTGATGTAGCATTTACTTCCAAATATTTTGAAGTATTTGACATTAGATGGTATTCCTTTCCATAGTTCACATGGAGTCATGATATAATTGTTCCTGAGCATACCTCTGTTTATAATGAATACGGCAGTATCAATTGCTTGAACCCAGAATTTATCGTCTAAGTTTGAGTCTTTTAACATGGTTCTAGCCATTTCCTGTACGGTTCTGTTTTTTCTTTCAGCTACTCCATTCTTATATGGTGTTCTAGTTGTTGAGAATTGCCTTTTTATTCCATGTTTGTCATAGTATTGTTGAAATGCTTTGGAAGTGAATTATCTGCCACTATCTGATCTTAGACATATGATCTTCAAATAGGTTTCATTTTCGACCATTTCCTTGTAGATTTTGACACATTCGAATGCCTCAGACTTTTTCTTCAGGAAATTGGCAGTTGTCATTCTGGTGTAATCATCTATCATTAACATAAAGTATGATTCACCGTCTAAACTTTTTGTTCTCATAGGACAACACATATCAATATGTATTAATTACAATGGACGTGATGCAAAATTTTCCTTTGTCTTGAACTTGACTTTTGTCTGTTTGTCATGCTGATAAGATTCACATATCATATTGGTAGGTTTTGATATTTTCGGTGTTTCTCTAACTGCATCCTTTTTGTTGATCTTGACCAAATTGTCGAAATTTATATGTCCCATTCATTTGTGCCATAACCAGCTCTCGTCTTCCTTTTCCAAGAAACACCCTTTAGGTGTCTCATCCAAAATATATATGTCATTTGGAGCTCTGCTTGTTGTAGCCACAATTTTACCAAACATGCCTTTTCTGATTTCACATTTCATCGAGTTGAATAACATCTTGTGTCCTTGATCGCACATTTGTCCAACATTGAGAAAATTGTGATTCATATTTTCAACCAGCAACACATCCTTTGCTAATGCATCCTTGCTTCCAAGAGTGACTGTACCTACTCCTATTGCATTTGAAGACCCTTCATTTCAAAAAGAAATTGCTCCATCCTTATTTTCTTTCAAGGATATGAACTTATTTCTATCTCCAGCCATATGCATTGAGCAACCACTATCAATGATCCAAAATGGATTTTGGATAGACTCCTAAGTCTAATTGTTCCTCGCAAAGGAAAAATGAAAGTCTAAGGAAGTTCCTAGAACTGGCCCCATTGCAGAGATCGTCTCATTCTGAATCCACTGCAACTTGAATGGGAAAAAATGGACTTAGGATGCAGAAGTTATCATAAAATGAAGCTGCCCTTTATCCTTTGGAAAAAGGGGAAAAATCCCCTAAAAATGGGTCCTAAAAACTCTCTCAGTCTTCTAAAGACCAAAACTATCGCAAAAGGAGAACCTTAAGGGGCAGATAACACTATCGGGAGGAAAAAACATGAATAAAACAGTGCAATTGAGCCTATCAGAGGTCAAACCAACTTTGCACAGGAGCCGTCGGATCTGGCCAATCAACGGTCCAGATCCAATCAACAAATCGCATATCGGAGGCAGCTATGTGATATAACCTAAGGACCAGGCCATGCGATACTGTGATCGTCAAAATCGGCGGATCGACATCGGTCGATAGCATGGGGCTTAAGGCGGGACCCCCAGGCCGAGCGAAGTTGCGATTGTCGAAATCAGCGGATCGGTGTCAGCAAAGGCCATGCCATATGCACAGAACCATGGGTATGTGCGATATGCGATTGCGATAAATCACATCGTAATTTTGTGTCGAAGCAGTACAACGAAGCGGGGCTACATATATATGTGTGATGCGATGAAACCAAACCCGAAAGGGTTTATAAATGCAAATATATAATATATGAAGTCCACCTAAAGCCATTTTACGGGATTTTTCAATGTTTTAATGTATTGTTAAAATACAAAGGGAAACCATGAAACATGGGTAGTTGCGACTTGCGATAGTGATTAAGAGGCGGACCCGATAGAAATATAGTGTGGATTTATGAATATTTGTAGTCCGATAAACAGAGTTTCTACGGATTTTTCCCGTGTTTAGTGTATTTTCCTGTGTAATCTGGGAATGCTAATTTTGGGGATTTCAAAGGCCTGATGGTCCCTTCCATTACAAAATAGGTGGCCACAATCCCTGAAGATGTTTAGCAATGATTGCTAACGCTCAGAGAGGGGATTTGAGTGGACCGAGGCCAGAGACAGAGAGCCGAGAGGGAAAATGAACAGACAAGCATCGATTGGCTTAAAATCCATGAATGTCAGAGACAAAGGTTGGTTGTTGGGGGTTGTTGCTAAAACAGAGAATAAGCTAAGCAGGAAGCTAAGGCGAAAGAGGCAGCGCAGAAGCAAAGAGAGCAGCCGAGGGAGACACTTGGAAGTCAAGTGAAAAGCTAAGAGAGTTGTAAATTGATAGAGAGAAGAAAGAAGCCAGAGTCGAAGAGCCAGAGCCAGAGCCAGAGATAGAGCCGAAGAGCTAGAGCCAGAGCCAAGAGCCAAGAGCCAGAGCTGAGAGCCGGAGCCAAGAGCTAGAGCTTCAAGAGCCAGGGGATAAAATGGTGTCTAAACCCACTGTTTCTGTGTAAAACAGTAGGAGTTGAGCTAAGAGCTTGTAAAAAGGACTTATACCATAATCCCAAAGAGCCTAGTTGAGTTGACTAGAGCTCACAGAGAAGTAGCCCAAGCATTTTGGGTGAACTCCTAATTAAATTTTTGTCTTCTGTGTTTGTTTTTACTGCTGCATTATTTACTGTTATATGTATTTATATATCAGTTCAAGCACATTTACATATCAACACAAACAGTAGATTTTAAAGCATATAATCAGTTTAAAACAAATACCAACATACACCTTATGTTCAAGCACATATTTAATTCTGCACCGGTTAATCATAAAGACTTGGGAATAATTAAGCTTTGGAAGTGGGAGAGGTTCTTGTAAGTTAGACAAGAAGCCTAAGAGCCCCATTTTTAGATCAGGTGATATCAGAGCTTAAGTTTGGTTAACCCCACCTTCAAAGGAGGTTATATCAAAATTCTTGATTGACAAAGCAAAGATTACTTGTCTGAAAGGTGTTTGAATAGCAAGAGGCTGATTGTATGCTTGTTGCAAACTGACTATTGTTTGAGTTTGCAGAGGTGAAGGGAAATATATTGATAGCTCAGTCCAAGAAGGACAAGAAGGAAAGAGAGTTGAAGGCAGTCTTCTTATCCCAAAGGACCTCAAGGAAATCCTTGGAGCACAAGAGGTTTGTTGCAAAAGGTTGTTGAATAGGCTCTTTATTTATCTTGTTGAAGTTTTTTGTTCATTGGCATAATGACAACTTCTACAAGTGGGTCTTCAAATTCTGCTTTCTTCACAAGATTCTTTGATGAAGACATGAAGCAATAATTGACCACCATGGTGGATATGGTGAGATAAATGTATGAGGATGGAAGGAAGAGTAGTAGACTTAGAGAGCAGTTGAATTCCATGAAGGAAGAGAAGCAGTTGCTTTCTGACAAATTGCAGGAAATGGAGAGGCAACTTCATATTGCAAATATGAACTTGAAAAGGATGCATGAGTTGGAGACACAGCTCTTTGTTGCCCAAGAAGCCTTAGTCAAGTATTAGCTTGAAGAAGAGGTAAACCATTCCAGTTTTTCTTCAAATTCCTCTAAGGATGCTTATATTGGTTCTTTTGAAAAACATACTAGAGGCATAGGTTCCAAGATAATGTCCAAGATGGGCTATGAAGGAAAAGGCTTGGGTAGACATGCACAAGGTATTGTTGATCCAATAATGATTGAGGAAAGGCTTAAGTATTTGGGTCTTGGCTATGCACAAGCTTATGGAGAAATTTCAAAGCTGCCATGAAGGCCATTGAAACAGCTCCAAGAAGGGGTTGCTTTACAGAGTGTGAAGATTGTATTCAGGAGGAATGCAATAGCTTGAAACATCATTTTCAAGATGCAGGTGTTTAGAAGCACACACTTGAAAGAGTTGGGGAGACTCTAACAGCCTTGAAGAGATTAATGGTGTTCCAAAGGGAGCCACTTCTTCATTTGCTTCACCTCCTCATGAAGGCAATAAAGGTGAAAGAGGCAGGTATAAATATGGTTCTAAACATTTTCCTTTTGATTGTGCAAAGCATGATAAATTTCCACATATGTATGGGAAAAGAATTGCATGTTCCTTTTGTGCGTTGGATAACCATAATGTTTCTAGATGGTGGAAGAGAATGGCCACATACAGGAAACTTTTGAAGGAAAAGAAGCAAGAAGCCAAAGGTCCATTGGACAAGGCAAATAATGCTATCAAGAGGATGCATATGCAGTGCACTTACTACCATAAGCAAGGAAATCATGTTGCTAAATGTTGGACTCTGAATCCAACAATGCTTCCACAAAAGCTGAAGAAAGTGGAAAGAGAAGGTGGCAGAAATGGAAAGGAAGATTCCATGAATGATGTGTCTCAAGATGATTCACATGATGATGCTGATGTGCAGAAAAAGGTAGTACCTTTGAAAGGGATTGGTAAGAAACGGTTAGAGTTCTTATCCAATTAAGATTACATGTCTATTGATGCATCTATATTATATTTCATTTCAGCTTCGAAAGTACAGTGTGCTTAAGTGAAAGTTGAAGTATGAAATGCATGCATGAGCAGGAAATGCATGAACACAGGGATGTTGATGATTTCCTTGTTTTTGAACATGTATGTGTAATTAACTTGCAGGGTTGATTGCTTTGACATGCATGTGATGCCATGTTGACTGGGAGAAGTTAACTAGGTCTCCAAATGGAGATAATGATGAAGTGTTTCATCTTTTGAAAAAGAGTCCTAAAGGTCTTTTTCTATATGCTTGACTTGAAGGGTCATTTGTTTAAAGGCATGTTTTGTGGGCTTGTTATCTAGTCCATCATTTGTATCCAGATATAAGACATGGAGGTGTTCACAAGATGTGAAAATCAGTTTCTTTTATTGAAACAGGAGTTTAGGCCATCCAGTTGTTGTCTGTGTTTCTATTGTTGTTAATAGTTGTTGTTGATAGCTTTTCAAACAGGTACAAATGAAACTTTTGTGGAGCATATGTACTTCACATTTGTTTGAGCCACCTTGGATCAATGATCAAGGCAAAGTAGTTAAAACCACCTTCTATGACCATTTCAGCAGAAATTCTATAGGAAGGCAAGGAGGAAGACAGTTCTTCCCAAGAAGACCAGGCCATCCAAGAAGGGAAGTGGTCAGAAACTTTGGTTCAGAGGCACTATGCAAGGCAAGTGTAGGAAGGCTGGAAGAAGAGGGTGAGTCACTCTCATTTACTATTCAGATCAGTACTTCAGTCTTTTGGAGACCAAAAGTTCTTTTAGTGGGAAGGCGTGATCCAAAATGGATTTTGGATAGACTCCTAAGTCCAAGTGTTCCTCACAGAGGAAAAATGAAAGTCCAAGGAAGTTCCTGGAACTGGCCCCATTGCAGAGATCGTCTCATTTTGAATCTACTGCAACTTGAAGGGAAAAAATGGTCTTAGGATGCAGAAGTTATCATAAAATGAAGCTGCCCTTTATCCTTTGGAAAAAGGGGAAAAATCCCCTAAAAATGGGTCCTAAAAACTCTCTAACTCTTCTAAAGACCAAAACTATCGCAAAAGGAGAACCTTAAAAAAAGGGGGCGGATAACACTATCGAGAGGCAAAAACATGAAGAAAACATTGAAATAGATCCTATCAGAGGTCAAACCAACTTTGCACAGGAGCCGTCGAATCTAGTCAATCAACGGTCCAAATCCAATCGGCAAATCACAATCGGAAGAAACTATGTAATATAACCTAAGGACCGGGCCGTGCGATACTGTGATCGCCGAAATCGGTAGATTGGCATCAGCCGGTAGCATGGGGCTTAAGGCGGGACCCCTGGGCCAAGCGACGTTGCGGTCGCCGAAATCAACGGATTGACGTCGGCAAAGGCCATGCCATATGCACAAAACCCTGGGTATGTGCGATATGCGATTGCGATAAATCACATCGCAATATTGCGTCAGAGCAGTACAACAAAGCGGGGCTACATATATATGTGCGATGCGATGAAACCAGACCTGGAAGGGTTTATAAATGCAAATATATAATATTTCAAGTCTACTTGAAGCCATTTTACGAGATTTTTCAATGTTTTAATGTACTGTTAAAATACAAAGGGAAACCATGAAACATGGGCAGTTGCGACTTGCGATAGCGATTAAGAGGCGGACCTGATAGAAATATAGTGCGGATTTATGAATATTTGAAGTCCGATAAACAGAGTTTCTACGGATTTTTCCCGTGTTTAGTGTATTTTCCTGTGTAAGCTGGGAACACTAATTTTGGGGATTTCAAAGGCCCAATGGTCCCTTCCGTTACAGAATAGGTGGCCACCATCCCTAAAGGCATTTAGCAATGATTGCTAATGCTCAGAGAGGGGATTTGAGCGGACCGAGGCCGGAAGACAGAGAGCCAAGAGGGAAAATGAACAAACAAGCGTCAATTGGCTTAAAAGCCATGAATGTCAGAGACACTGGTTGGTTGTTGGGGTTTGTTGGTAAAACAGAGAATAAGCTAAGCCAAAGAAGGAAGCTAAGGCGAAAGAGGGAGTGCAAAAGCAAAGAGAGCAGTCGAGGGAGTCACTTGGAAGTCAAGTGAAAAGCCAAGAGTGTTGTAAACTGATAGAGAGAAAAAAGAAGCCAAAGCCGAAGAGCTAGAGCCAAGAGCCAAGAGCCAAAGCCGAGAGCTGGAGCCAAGAGCCAGAGCTTCAAGAGCGAGGGGATAAAATGGTGTATGAACCCATTGCTTTTGTGTAAAACAGCAGGAGTTGAGCCAAGAGCTTGTAAAAAGGACTTATACTATAATCCTAAAGAGCCTAGTTGAGTTGACTAGAGCTCATGGAGACGTAGCCCAAGAGTTTGGGTGAACTCCTAATTAAATTGTTGTCTTCTGTGTTTGTGTTTACTGCTACATTATTTACTGTTATATGTATTTATATATCAGTTCAAACACATTTACATATCAGCACAAACAGCAGATTTTAAAGCATATAATCAGTTTAAAACAAATACCAGCATACACCTTATGTTCAAGCACATATTTAATACCGCACTGGTTAATCATAAAGACTTGGGAATAGTTAAGCTTTGGAAGTGGGAGAGGTTCTTGTGAGTTAGACAAGAAGCCTAAGAGCCCCATTTTCAGATCAATCAACATACCATACGTTTATGTTGCTTTGAGCATTGAGAGCGAGAGCACACCTTTCAGTCTTCCTTTTCCATACTTGTTCATTCTAATTTTGCAAGAATTCCTTTGAAGAGCTTCCAAGTCTGTAATCTTTGGTCAGGTGTCCAAAAATGTTTGGTCCCTATACTACTAGTGTAACCCCTTATTGTTGTTATTACAACCCCCTTATTATATTGTTGTGCCCATGTAGTCCCCATATTGTTATTATTGTGCCCCATAGAAGCCCACTATTGTTATTATTGTGCCCTTACATTATTATTGTTATGTCGGCTCTGATTATATCATGACCCCTTAGACTCCTATATATAGAGAGGAGGTCTTGTCATTTGTATCATCGAAGAATTGTTCATTTGTGTAATGTAAAGGAGGTTGCACCCTCGAAGAGGCTTTTTCTAAGGCGTTGATCTAGCTTTCTATCTTTTTGTGAGCTGGTTTCATAACATTTGCTATCAGAGCGTTGGATTCTAGGGTTTCGCTGCTCCAAATAGGTCATCGTGGCATTTTCGCTATAAATTTTTATCTACGAAGTTTCAAAAACAAACAAACAAAAACCCATGTGAGACAAACTCGCGCTAAGACTCAGGTCTGGATTTTAAAGTTTGTCTCGCTATATTTGCAGAGATATGATCTGAGGAAGTTAGGGTTTTTGCAAGCTCCAGAATTTCAACTAAAACAGGTCATTGTGGTATTTTCGCTATAAATATTTCACTACAAAGTTTCAGAAGCTAAAACAAAAAACCCATTTCAGATGAAATTGGTCTGAACCTCGGCTCCAAATTTAGATCATGTATCTCTACAATTTCGGAGATATAGTCTAAGGAAGTCAGGGTTTTTACAGACCCCCAAATTACATTCCCAACAGGTCACCTTGGGAAAATTGTCATAACTGTCTCTCTGAGCATCAAATTAAAATTTAGTAAGAAGTTACATAAAGAGGACGGGTGGTAGTGTCTTGTGTATATTTTTCAGATCCAAAGGTGGAAACAGTGGGATGCGGCACGTCGTACAAGTTTGCTCTACTGAACTAGTCTATAATCAGGTCACCATGGGAGATTTGGCATAACTCTTTCTGGGATAATCAAATTCTGATAAGACCTATGGGATTAGAAATAGAACTCAGAGAGCTACTGCAGGAAGAAATTTCAGAACTTGGAGATCTGAAATTACATAATTAGTTGTTTCAAGATCGAGCTCCTAAAATCAAGAAAACTCGATATGAGGAAGTTTGATGGTAAGGATCCGGTAAATTGGATACTACAGATGGAGAAATATTTTGATCTACATGGTGTACCACTGTTAAAAAAGGTATGTATTGCATCTTCATATTTAGAACAAGATCAATTTTTATGGTATAAAGGGCTTTGTTCTCATAAACCACTTGCTACGTGGTCAAATTTCACGGAGGAAATTATAGCACATTATGATGATACAAAGAGCAACCCCTTCTTTAGAGCAACACCACAATAATTGGAAGAAAAAAGAGAAAAAGGGCCTTGCTACAAAGTGGAAAGAAAAATTATGGCAACAAGGAAGTCTAGCCTCACAACTATAAAAATGGAAGTGTTGTTTCTCCTAGCCTTCCACAACCTACAAAGGTTACACCACAAAAATTGGAAGAAAAAGGAGAAAAAGGGCTTTGTTACAATTGTGATAAAAAATACATTAAAGGTCATAAGTGTGCTAAGAAGAAATTATTTTACATTGATTGTGGAGAGGAGGAAGAAAAGGATCAAGAAACGTTAGAAGAAGAGTATATACACTAGGAACCAACCCCGGAGAAAGAAGAAATGAATCCGACCATATCTTGTAAAGCATTGGAAATATTTACTACTCCTCGAACTCTTAAGATAGAAGGACATATCAAGAAGAAAAAGGTTCAAGAAGTGAAAGACCACATCAAGAAAGAAGAAATGAATCCGACCATATCTTGTAATGCAATGGCCAGAATTACCACTCCTCAAACTATCAAGATAGAAGGACATATCAAGAAGAAAAATGTTCAAGAAGTGAAAGATCACATAGAGCATCAAGAAATGAATCCGACCATATCTTGTAATGCACTGGAAGAAATTACCACTCCTCAAACTCTAAATATAGAAGGACATATCAAGAAGAAAAAGATTCAAGCAGTGAAAGATCACATCGATCATCAACAACAATTTCTCTAACTTTTAAAGGATAACGCCACTTTGGTGCAGAATCGAATGAAACAACAGGCAGATCAACATTGCAATGAAAGAAGTTTTGATGTAGGTGATTGGGTATTTTTATGGTTACATACATACAAACAAATGTCCCTCAAGAAAGCTATTTATGAGAAGGAAATGTTGGCAATACTACACGCACTTAAGAAATGGCGACCTTACCTAATGGGAAGACACTTCAAGGTAAAAACAAATCATGATAGTATTAAATACTTTTTAGAACAAAAATTATCCTCTGAAGAGCAACAAAAATGGGTCACAAAGATGTTGGGTTATGACTTTGAAATCATCTACAAAAAATGGAAGCAAAATGTTGTGGCAGATGCACTCTGAAGAAAGGATGAGCATGTGGAAGCGTGATTGTGTGCCATTTCTATTATCCAACCAAATTGGATAAACGAAACAAGGTATGAATGGAAGAATGACGAAGAAGTGTGGCCACTCATTCAAAAGTTGCAGAAGATCCCAGTTCAAATAATATTTCCAAAACTTTACAAGGAAGGAAAAATCATATTGGAACCTGGAGCATTCATAGAAACAAGAACCCGACAACTACGAAATCGATCAATTGCAGAGTATCTCATCAAGTGGTAGAACTTACCCGCTGAAGATTCCACATGGGAGGACAAGAATTTTTTACAGAAGTGTCAAGAACTACTCAAGCGTTGAGGACAACACTTTTTGAAGGAGAGGGGCATGTTAGGTCCCTATACTACTAGTGTAACCCCTTATTGTTGTTAGTACAACCCCCTTATTATATTGTTGTGCACATGTAGTCCCCATATTGTTTTTATTGTGCCCGTTAGAAGCCCACTATTGTTATTATTGTGCCCTTACATTATTATTGTTATGTCGGCTCTGATTATATCATGACCCCTTAGACTCCTATATATAGAAAGGAGGTCTTTTCATTTGTATTATCAAAGAATTGTTCATTTGTGTAATGTAAATGAGGTTGCCCCATCGAAGAGCCTTATTTCTAAGGCATTGATCTATATTTTCTATCTTTTTATGAGCTGGTTTCATAACAATGAACTTATTCCTATCTCCAGTCATATGCGTTGAGCAACCACTATCAACATACCATATGTTTATGTTGCTTTGAGCATTGAGAGCGAGAGCACGCCTTTCAGTCTTCCTTTTCCATACTTGTTCATTCTAATTTTGTGAGAATTCCTTTGAAGAGCTTCCAAGTCTGCAATCTTTGGTCAAGTGTCCAAAATTGTTACATTTGTAACATTTGACATCATCTCTCAAATGATCATATCTGTTGATATTCTGCTAAGTTTTGGAATATCCATTTCTAAGAGATCTCTTAGAATTATATTCATTCCAAACAGACATGCGATATTTTGCAACTCTATGTCCAAACTTTCCACATGAATAACAATGACCATAAAATATAGGTTGATACCTGGGAGGAAATATTCTTCGAGGAATTGTCTTCCACGGTTCTTCCTATGAATCTTGATCTCTTGATCTAGTTGGGACATCTACTAGCTTGGTATATTTTTCATATCCATCTTCTTTAGTTGTCATAGAAGGACTTGACTACTTTTTGAATTTTTCTTTGTAACCAAAACCAGTCTTGTCGCTGCATGATCGTTGGTTGTTGATGATTTCATCCAAATTATTTGAATTTTTGGCATAGTTTTGAAGAGTTTTTCCATTTTTTACTTCCTTTAGTAAAGAAACGATTTCAGCTTCCAATGCTTCTCTTTCCTTGTTGCTTTCCTTTAATTCTTTCCTTAGTGATTCTTCAATTCGTTTGTATTATTCAAATTGATTTTAAGATTTAGGACTTGTTCCCTTTCTGTCTTTAATTCATCTTCAAGAGTTTTGATGTGCTTCTTCTCGACCTTGAGCTCTTCGATAAACTTGATTAATTTGTTTTGAAATTCAACCTCAGCCATTTCTTCTTCTTTGTCTCCTTCTTCGTTAGGTGCCTCTTGCTTATTGTGCTTGGCCATAAACAATACTCTTATGTTGAATTATTCTTCATTATCATTGTCTTCTTTGGATGAGGAGCTATCTTCTTTAGAGAAGAAACTTTTCTTAAACCATTTCTTCTTGCCTTTCTTGTTGAACTTCCTATGATTTTTCTTTCCTTTCATAACAACTTCATTTTTGTGAGGACATTTGGCTGCAAAATGCCCAACCTCGCCACAATTAAAACATATTAATGGAAGTTTACCTTTGAATTTTCTTGTACATGTTCTCAGTTTTTGCGTGAAATAGGCAAACTATTGATCTGAGAATTCTTCTTCATCTTCTTTCTTTTCCTCATCCTTACAATTGCAAGTTTTTTCTTTCGGAGTCTGCTTGTCCTTACTATTCTTCTTAGATGCGGAAAATGTTGTTTCTAAGTGAGATGTGCCATCCTCTTCTTCGGTCCTCATTTCATATGCCATAATAATTCCATGCAATTCATCTACACTGAGATTGGTCAGATTCGATCTATCTTCCAAGACATATACCTTAGGGTTAAATCTTGCTGGCAAGGTTCTGAGGATCTTTCAAACAACAATTTTCGTTTCAACGGGTTCTCCCAAACCTTCCAATGTATTTGTTGTTTCATCAACACACTGAAAGTATACAACAATATCTTCATCTTCCCTCATTTTGAGTTGCTCAAATTTTTCCCTGAAAATTTGAAGCTTTTATTCTTTCACCTCTGAGTCACCTACATATATATTTTCAAGCTTGCCCCATACCTCTTTAGCAGTTTTACAACTCAATACCTCAAGATAAACAGATTCAATAAGCCCATTGATAATAAGATCTTTAGCCTTTGCATCATATACCATATTTTTCTTACCTTGTTCATCATGGCTTGGTGTGAATCCTTTGTCAACAATTTCCCATACTTCGTATCCTTGCGCCATCAAATGAACCTACATTCTTCCACTCCAAAGTGCATAGCTATTTCCATTGAACAAAGGAACTCTATTCTTAGTATATTCCATGATATCCTTCCAGTTGTTACACTGATATTGAAGGAACCAAGCTCTGACACCAATTGTTGGAAATACTGGGGGGGTGAATCAATATTCCTTAGCAATTAGCACTTTTAAATATTTTTAGAGAATTAGTTAATCTTCAATTATTATTATTCATTTTTATGCAGTGTAAATAAAAGAACACAGTAGACACAAGAATTTTAGGTGGAAAACCCCCTGCAAGTCAAAAACCATTGAACACTTTTCTAATAAATTATTTCAATCTTCATCTCCAACTGAAATGAAAGAAACAAATTCCTAGAATTCTAGAAAAGCATTCTTCTCCAGCTCCCACTAGAAGGACGCCCCAACGCCTCGGTTTCTTTAGTAGTCAACTGAATGGATGCCCCAACATCCTAGACCAACCTACCACTCTGAAGTGTTCACATGCTCCAACCTGTAGGCGACTTCATGCACCAGCCTAGCACCTCCTTGCCACCCTATAATGACTGAAATGAGGCAAGAGTGCGGATTCCCATACCAGGGACAACTATCCATGATACAATATGATTTATAATGATTTTGACTGAACACCCAATCACACTATGACCTACAACCCAACTATGACATCATCCCAACAAAAACTCCTTTACCTCCCAATAATGCCTTTTCGACTCTGGGCAGAGTGACTCTTTTACTATAATGACTCTTCCAATGATGACATTTTTACAAATGAATCATTTACAATGATGACTCTTGGCCTTGACACTTCTTCACAATATACGGATGGCTTTCATGTCTTCAAAGGATGTCCTTCTGCAATGCTTCCTTTGATTTGATACTTCTACTCTTGAATTATTGCTCGAAGTTGTACTTGAATCTTCTACTACCTGCATGCAAAATTTTCCCAGCGAAACCAATCCCTAAACAAAACAAATTTCCCTTCAACTTACCTTTGCCTGCAAAACACATGTAAGTGCATAATTATGAATAAATACAAATTATAATTATAATGGTACCTAAAGTGTGCTTGTCACTTTTGTTTTTTACTTGTTGCAGCAGTAGACAAAGACTCCCACTCTTGATATATGCATGGACTCTATGCAAGACTATATACAAAACTGACCTAAAGATATATACAATAAAAATTGATGATAGACCCTAGACTTGTGATGGACCTGTTGACATGGCGAATGTTCGCTATACCAACAAGGGGAACTAACCCGATCACAAGCCCCAATTAGACCTATTTTCATTTGGAATGGCTAGTTCCAACGGGTTTTAAGGGACCCCGTAAACTGTTAAATGCTTTGATAGATTGCTTCCTAATCTATCCTGCAGGAGCATGACGAAAGAGAGGTTAAACATCATATATGAATCCCAAGTCTAAATGAATCAATTACTGGTTCACATAAGAACAAGGCTGCATCAATTCTAAATTGCAATCCAATCACTCATATAGGAATACAAATTCCTTTTATGGAATTAAAGCTTGCAACTGATGTATAACATAGTTTCAAATCAGGGATTGCTCATGAATTAACTATGATGAAGAATCACATTCAAACAACCAAAGCTAATCATAAACAGTAAGTCATCAATGGGCACAAACACAAATCACATTCATATTATGCTCACAACAACATCCTGATTCTTAAAATATAAAGAAGAGGAAAATCAATCTGAGAAAAAGCTCCTTCTCTGACCCAAACAATCTTCCTTACTCACAATAAATAAAAGTTGTTTTTCCAAACGAAAAAGCCCTGCTCTCATCTACGGAGGTAATATATATGCCTTCAGGAACTGACCCCCCTATCTCCCCTAACTTTTCCACTCCCCTCTCTTTTCACTACATGGATAAAAAAATGTACAGAGGAGAACAGTCAATGATATTGTTGACACGTAGAAGCCACCTTTGCTGGAGTGTCCTTCTTCCTGGGGAAATGAACAGGTGTCGATGAAATAGAGAATAGTTGCGTATCATTTCATTGCACTTGTGTGGAGTGGCTATTATTCCCTGTCATTTCTTGGAGGAAACTGAAAATGTCGTGCCCATCATCCCACATCTGGCATGCTTTGAGGTGTTTCTGGAAGCAGTGACATCTTGATGGATCAACGTTGTGCTTCCCTTTTGACACAGAACATGCCTTCATTATGCATTATGGCGGTTCATACCCCTTTCTGCAGGTTTCGCTTTTGTAGTATCGACACTGGGGTGCAGAGGTGTCATCTAGACATACAACACCTTTATCTGCTACCGGATCCACTCGAACTCACCTACAGAAATAATTCATATTAGCCTTATGATTACAAACAAATGATAAAAACACCAAAGAAAATCTCTCGCTGTCATTGAAAAAAGATAAGGTGAAATGAAATTAAAAGAGCGAGTGTGAAATAAACGGCCCCTAGCTCAGCCGAAGTTGTGCTGCAATGAGTCACAATTGCACATCCCAACGGGACATCATATGCAACACCACCCCTATCAGATTTATTTTGAAAACCCAGACCATGACATCTTACCAAAAACACAGGAATACACGGAAAAGATCACATTTGACCACACGGCCGAATTTCAAAATTAATACGCCCAGACGCATAGTTATCGGCGAGTCCGCTTCATCGCTTCAGGCCTTAGGCATAAGCGCTAGACTCCGCCAATAGCGATTTAGCGATGGGGAAGGTGGACCCGATAACATATATATTCTTCTTGATAAGATCAGCAGGTCTGCCAAATCGCATATCGCAATGTGTGGAGGCCCAAGACTCCGCCGATTGCGATATGCAACTCGGCCGGACCCTATATATATATCTATATATAGATATATATCTATATATATATATATATATATATAGATGTGTGTGTGTTGCATTTAACAACACGGTGGGTCTGCCATATTGCATTGCATTTTATAAATGAACCCGAGCTCCGCCGATATGTGATATGCGATGGGGCTTCGGACCCGAAATGAATGTGTTATGTTTAATGGGATTAGCGGGTCTGCCATATCGCCACGCACTTTATGTTCAAGCCTTGGGACCCTGCCGATTGCGATATGCAAAATGCTCCGGACTCGAAAATATATGTATTCTGATCAATAAAACCGTCGGGTCCGGTGTATTATGGTAAGCATTATGTGTTTAATTTGCATGCGACAAGCGAAAAGGGGAAATTGGGCATGGTTTTGAGGTATTTTCATTATAACGAGTTATAATGGGAATAAAGATGCGATAGGAGTCTTTGAGGGGTTGGAAAAGTCCCGATGAGGATATGAATGAAGGGCTAAGAAAGGATTATAGATGAATCATGCGGCGGGGATTTATAAAGGGGGCCTTAAACATTTAAAAATTGAAGATTTGACTTGGCCAAGAGTTGAAATCCCTGGGATAAAACAAATCATTCAGAGGGGTGCAAGATCAACTTCTGGGGGACCCATTCAAAATTGCTTATCAGGGAAAATTTTAATAGGGTGGTGGTTGTGGTCACAACAGGACCAAGTTCTAAGTAAAACAACAGAGACCATTCTATCAACTATGACAAGACAAGTAACATGAACTTACAACATCATATAGATTTAGAAAACTTGGTGTAGCATCAAATGTGTAGTATCAAGAATAGGACATCTGAAATCTGGTATCAAAACTAACTGTGACATATAGAGACATAGAGACATAACCAAGACCATATATGTACTTACGTTGTCCTGCAAAAACATATGTCAGAGATGATACTCATATTTCAAAATTAAACATTAATCATACATACCTTGATGTAGGAGACTTACCCTTGACTGTTGATGTGTGGTCATTACTGCAGTGATCCTTGAATGCATGCTTTTTCTTTCCTTCTAGGAGCTCGATATTGAATCTGTTGTATCTATGTAATTTCGGATCTCCAGGCTCATCCTGTGGTATCCCTCTGAGTCTTGTTTCCAACCCCATAGGAATGATCAAGATTGGATTCTTCAAAAAAGGTTTATGCCCAATCTCCCACGATGACCTGATTATAGATTGGTTCAATAGAGCGAATTTGTATGAAGTGCCACAAGTCACTATTGCGACCTTCGGCCCTGAAAATTCTATTCATGAAACTAAAATCCGTCATATTTCTGTGACTATTTACTAAATTTGAATCCAATGCTCAGAGAGAAAGTTATGATGATTTTCCCAACATCACCTATTTGACATGGAATTCGGGAGCCTTCAAAAAACCTAACTTCCTCAAATCATATCTCCGAAAATATAGTGAACCAATATCAGAAATTCGGTCACAAGGTTCATCACAATTTCGGCTCAATTGGGTTTTAATTTTAGCTTCTGATGCTTCGTAGAAAAAAAGAAATATAGCGAAAATTCCACGATGACCTGTTTGAAGCCACAAAATCCCTACTAGAGGAGGATATGAGTGTCATTATTTATATAAATGTCTTGAGTTGAGAGGGTCCTTAACAAGTGAACATTGGAGGGAATTTAGGAATATATATATATATATATATATATATATATATATATATATATATATATATATATTATTGACTATTCAATGACCACAACCAATTATGAGTGCCATGCCACAACCCCATAGGGTTTTAGCCTACTAACTGTGGTTACTAACTTCAAACATGAATATCTCTCAAACCGTGAAGAATTACTTGGTGTGCCATATATCAACGGAAACATCTCGATGAGTACAATCCATTTAGAAAGTCCTTGACTCAGAATAGAATAAGTTGTCAAGTCAAAATGCCCATGCAATATCTGGGTAGCCCCTAGTGCTCCTTGGGTTGATATCAATGACAACCACTGATCAACAAAGCTCTGAATCAATGTCCCACTCAATCCAGTCATCATTTTTATTATTAATTTACATCATGTACAAAGAATTTTTTATTCAATATTTACAAAGGAGTGGTAACGGGGTTGTTACAATTTTTGGATTATCTCTTTATATGTTTACTAAAATTTCAAGTGTAGAAATTCATTGTAGATTCAAACTGCAGATTGTAATATGCTAAGACAATTGACTTGAATCTACTCTACTCATCAGTGGAAACAATAAACAATCGATGAAATCACGAAGCATAAAAGAGAAAGAATTCAATCACACATAACACAATAATTTTTTGGGGAAAGCCACAGCTAAAAATATCTACTATCTGTATATTGCATTAATCAGACAATATGAGAATATTACAATGCTTTTCTCAAACCCGAGCAACCTCTGCACTATCTCTATCTATCTCACTCCTTCCCGGACAAGCTCAAGCCAATTCTGATGCCTGCCAAGCTCCTATTTCCTTGTGCAATTTCCTTGGGAATTAGCCCATATTTAATTGGGAAATTATGCAATCCTCATAGGCCTTCCTCTCATTACATGCACCACCTGTGCAATTCAAATGATTATAGAACTGATAGTACATAGCCCCTGAACTCCAATCTCAACTAGGTCTTTATCTTTAGTTTATTGGTTGATCACTATTGGTTACACCCCACTATTACATGTTACACCCCACTGTTGGGCTTCACCAAAAGTGAAGTAATGCATGATCACCAGGTCCTTCACCACAATATGGTAAAGGTTCGCATTTGCTTCACTTTTGGTGAAGCCCAACCCAGTGAAATAGTTATCAATCCTGGTGTACCAAGCACAGGGTGTTTGTTTTAGTCCATACAACGCTCGTTTGATTCTGCACACATGTGACTCTCTGTTGAAGATCTCAAATCCTTTCGACTACTCAATATACACCTCTTCCTCAATCATACCATTGAGGAATGTTGTCTTCACATCCATCTGATGAATCTTCCATCCCATCTACACTGACAATGATAGAATAGATTTTATTAAAGAGTACCTTGCTACTAGAGAAAAGGTCTCCTCGTAATCAATTCCATCCACTTGAGAGAACCCTCTGGCCACAAATCTGGCCTTATGTTTCTCCACACTCCCATATGTTGCTTGTTTTACATTGTAAATCCATATGGAACTCACCACTGACTTGTCTGTTGGTCTTGGGACCACTTCCCAAACATTGTTTCTAATAATGGAGTCATACTCATCAACCATTACATCAACGCATATTGGTTGTTTCACTACTTCCTCAAATGAGGATGGATCAACCTCTACACTCTCGCTCATCAGATCCATGTAGCCAGTGTATCGATCAGGTGACCTTCTCATTTTGCATTGTGATGTGGGTGCTCCCACATTCTCTCTCTCATCATGCATCAATATGTCAGCCTCTCTAGTGTGCTTCCTTCTATCTTTGGAAGTCTCTGCATGAGTGGGTGCTTCCACTCTCTGAGGTTCGTCCTTTGGAGCTAAAAGTTCCTCATCTGCGTGTAATTGAAGCTCCCTCTCAAGGGAACATTTCATAGCCTTCTCTTCATCGAACTTCAAATATCTACGAACCACTGTCATCCTCTTGGATAGAAGGTACACCCGATAGTTGTGAGGTGTATCATTCTACCGCACAAATATGCCCAACTCAGCTATTGGCTCTAGATTTTTTCATGCATCCTTGGTAACATGACAGTAGGCTGATGAACCAAAGATATTGAAGTATGCCACGTCTTCTTTCTTACCTAAAAAATCTTCTTCTGATGTACTCATCCCAAGAATTTGATGAGTGCTTCTGTTCTGCAAATAAACAGTTATGTTGCATGCTTAAGCCCACAAGTGCAACGGTAGGCCTTGATCATGTAACATCGCCCATGTAGCTCCCAAAATACTTTTTTCCTTCCTTTCATCCACCCCATTCTATTGTGAGTTATGAGGTGTTATTAACTCTCGTTTAATGCCTTATGATGCACATAAGTTCTTGAATTCATTTCATACATATTCTCCATTGTTATCACTTCTGAGAGCTTTAACTTTCCTTCCAGTATATTTCTCGACAAGTGCCTTAAATTCACAAAATTTAGCGAACGTATGATCTTTCTTCTACATGAAGAAAATCCATCACTTATCAGAAAAATCATCAACAACTATTACATACTACTTGTGCTTGATCATGGATGATGTTGAGAATGGTCCACACACATCTGAGTGAACTCTATAAAGGATCTCTTGCACTTGACTATCTTTATCATGAAAGGAAGCTTTGGTGTACTTCCCCAATGTACACATTTTTCATGTGTCTCTCTACTTTAGTGTACCCTTGGGAAGTCTTGTAGAAATTTGTTGCATGATCTTCAAAGCTCTATGGTGCAAGTGACCCAATCTTATATTCCACAACTCACCAATGTCTCGGCTCTGCACCTTCTCTACTTTCGTGCTCAAAGTAGTGCAGTCTTCTACATCTAATTTGTAGAGGTTATTCACCCGAACCCTACTCCACTTCACCTGTTTTGAGGCTATGTGATGAAGGAAAGTCTTTCACTTGCTAAATATCACAACGTATCCATGGTCCTCCAACATGGAAACTGAAAACAAATTCTTCTTCAAAGCCAGAACATACATGACATATTTTAATGTGAGAGGAGAATCAGACTCCCTCTTAAAGGTAACAATATTGATGTCGGTCAAGCTATACCTCCCATCATCTCCCATCTCGATGTGCATCTAGAGATCCTTCTCCTCCAAGTCATTAAATAACTCTTTGTTGTTAGTCATATAAAATGAGGCTCCACCACACACTACCCATCACCAATGTCACCATGCAAGCGATGAGGGTGAAATCCAGTTCGAATTGTGAAGCAAGAGATTCACCTACCGCTCCTCTTGAGGGCTTCTTACCAACCTTCTTGTGCGGACACTTTGTGGCATAGTGTCCCAGCTCGTGACAGTGAAAACATTTAATCTTCGACATGTCCTTCTTCTTGCCACCCTGACTGGAATCTAATTTGGAATGGGATTACTTCCCCTTCCCTTTCTTCGTATTTCCAGCTAAGGCACAGTTCTCCTCATCATCATGCTTGATGAGGATCCATCTTTGGTGTTCCGTCGAATCTCCTCTTGCACCAAGTCGGACCACAGTCGCTCCCACTCTGGTAGCTTCTCCCTCCCATTAACTGAGTTCTGGAAGTTGTGTCAGCTCTTGAGAAGGCCTAGAAGTGATATGCTCACAAGATATTCTTTAGCAACTGTAACACTGACACTTCCAAGCTCATCCCGACATTGGGTGAACTTGGTCAATTACTTTGGTATTGACTTGCCCTTATCCATCTTTATCTTTCTGAGCTTTTCCTTCAGTGTCAGCTTCCTTTGGTCGTTGTTTTTTTGAAACATGTTTTTCAAGGATTTCCACATTGCAAATGGAGTTTCCTTATCATGGAGGTTTGAGACAATATGATCTCAAACTCCTTCTAGGATAATCCTTATCGCATTTTCCACACACTGTCTCCACTTTGCCAAAGCCTGAGCACTAGATGACTTAGGAATATATTTATATGTAACTTCCTTAAGCTCATTGTCTTCCAACACTACCTCCATCCTATCCTTCCAAGCAATATAGTTCGAACTGCCCTCAAGGGCATATTATAGTCTCAATCCGTAAAACAACATCATGTTGACTCTGAAGTATGATACAGCAAATTCGATTTCTCCTACAAAAGATAAACTCGTATTCTTCTCTTCTATAGTGATTTCAGCTCTGATACCATGTAGAAATTCCTTGTAGATTCAAACTACATATTGTAATATGCTAAAAAAATTTACTTGAATATACTCTACTCATCCGCGGAAACAATAAAAGATTGATGAAATCACGAAGCATAGAAGAGAAAGAATTCAACCACACATAACACAATAATTTTCTGGGGAAAGCCACAGCTAAAAAACCCTGATATTTGTATATTGCATTAATCAGAAAATATGAGAAGATTACAATGCTTTGCTCAAGCCCGAGCAACCTCTGCACTATCTTTATTTGTCTCACTACTTTTCAGACAAGCTCAAGCCAATACTTAGCCAATTTTGTTGTCTGCCAATCTCCTATTTCCTTGCGCATTTTCCTTGGGAATTAGCCCATATTTAATTGAGAAATTCCACAATTATGAATTGCGCAATCCTCATAGGCCTTCCTCTGATTGCATGCACCACCTGTACAATTCAGATGATTATACAACTAATAGTACATTGTTTATGAACTCCAATCTCAATTGGGTCTTTCTCTGATCTGACATGCATGAGTTAATTATGAATGAATCTTCAGTTTACTAATTGATCACTGTTGGTTACACCCCATTGTTAGATCTCCCACTAATTCTTCCATCAATTGAAACTAGTTTAATTGACTTTAACTCAATTAAATTGAATTAAATAATTACAACTCAAAATAAACTCAACCAGGGCTCCTAAAAAGTAGGAGACACTCTACATGATTCAAGTTAGACCCTCAACTTGAATTAAATGAGCCAAGTAAGTCAAATTAACTTAGTTAACTATTACAAGTTTTCATGAGATATGGAATTACAATTTAATTCAAGGACAAATTAAATTAGGATTTTTCTTGTTGCATTTTCAACACGTTGGATGTGGATCCAAAAAGTACCCACTTTGTATACTTCTAAATAGACCCACACATGTTTTTTTCATGTGTTTTCATTTTTTCGATGTGGGTTTACTCATAAGTATGCATAATGGGTATTCTTTGGATGTGGAATTTAATTATGCATCCAACGGATGTATACACTTGACATTTAAATAAACCTATAAAGAGATTAGCCAAAAATACAATTAAAGATTAGTTTCCGTTATTTTTCTTTAAAAAATTGTAACTGTTATTTTATTATTTTCCTTAGGAGGCCCATTTGAGACTTCAAAACTCCCCTAATGTCTTCTCCTATAGCTCCTAGAGTCCGACTTCTCTTCGTTCTCTTCTCGTTCTGCCAATCCAAGCTCCAAGAATGGGCAATGTCTGCCCCTTCGTATCACTCAATCCAATCATGTCCCTTCACGTGTCAGGAGGCGATTCAATTAGTTACGTCACCACCTTCTTCTAGTGAGGGCATCATTCCACTTATTTACTTGTAATGCTCTTCAATGAGCTCTCCCTCCATTTCAGGCTTGATCACATCGCATAACTCCTGTCAGACAACTGACCCACTGAGTGCACAAGCAATCTTGACATTTATTTAACTGATATGGGTTGTAGCTTTTCCATCAAGACAAGCAAGCAAGCTAGCTTCAGGAAATAAAGAAACTTTAGGAAAAATAGGTGAGCAAGAAAGTTTACCCTAGAGCCAAGGATCTGTAAGGTCGTCCAACCTTCAGTTGTGCTAATTAATAATAGTAATTATTATATGTTTAATGAAAGGTCCAGCTAGTCGTGGTCCTTCCACACTGACGTTATGAATCACAATCATCATTACAATAAGCAGTAGAACATGGGGATGTTACAAAATCTTCACAACTTCATTCACATTTCACAGAAGTGTAATCTAATTGTTTTACAATTTTTATCTTTTTCGTAGGAATTTGATAATACAATTTTTAATAAGGCAAATTTTTATTATTTAAAATATATTTTTGAATACATAAATGAATTCATCACCTTAAAAAATATTTAAAACATTCAAATTGTATAAACTCCATAACTTCAATTTACAGCTTTTATAAATTTTACCACCAAATTTTAAATAAAATTGATGAAAAATATACCAAAAACAAAAAATAATACAATTTAAACTACACTCTTCACACATCCATAATAAACTCTTCACACGTCCATAATACTCATAATTATGAATCAAAACTTATACCTTTTTATTATGAAAATATGATATTTATTATTATCCCGTCGTAGGCATTCTAGGCATTCTATAAGAGGCTTGTAAGAGGGTTGACTGCTAATTACTTTGTTATTGGACCAAAAATTAAATAACACTTTCTAAAGTATACATTATAAAAAATATATGTATTTATCTTTTAAAATATTTTATTTTGTTTTTCTTATATTTTATTGGTTATCCTCTTATTATGCAATGATTACTTGAAATTAATGTAATGTACAGTCATACGAGTAACCATACTCAAGTTGCAGTTGGGCATTTATGAAATCATTAAACTAGACATTAATTGTTTAAACGTCGAAGACTGAAACACTTTTAATTTTTGCTCACTTTCTAAAACCTAATAATGCTTTTCAGAGATAATCTTGTTAAAATTTGCATTAACTAAGTCTTAGTTTTATCTCTCCCATATTTATGCTACCATTTCCATTTTGGTACTGCCTTCCATATTTCTTACCGGACTGTGAATTGTATGTCACTGATACATCACGACCTAAACTGAAATGCTACTCCATTTGGCCTCTCATTCTAGAACTATTATATGTCATTTCATTGCATTAGGTTCAGGAGGGAGGACTGAAGCCACAAGAATAATTAAATGGGCCATCATAAATGTCCTCTCACGGTGTCTAACCATTATGGCTTTTGATAGATTATTTTTTTTAAGGTAAGAGAGGTTGCAAAAATAATTAAAAGGTCCATTACTAATGTTCTATGTTGGCATCTCTAGCCAGTGATATTTAAGACAAATTCACATGCCTAAAGAAATCGCCAAGATTTTTTAAATCCAATTAATAAAATCTAAATATTTCTTGTACTCTCGAGGTAATCCAAATCCAATCTTGTAATCTAAAGATTTCTTGTACTATGCGATCTCTAGAGTCGAGCTAATCCAAATCCAATCAATAAAATAAGATTGCCTGTATTTTGCAATCTTTGGAGTCTTAACTATATTCCTAAAACTTATAATAGTATGCATGTAACATAATCACGACATTTTCATTTAGTAATTTCATGGAATTAATTGTAGTTATTTAATTATGTAATAAATTCAATATTTGGACAATGACATTAAATGTAGCTCTTTGATTGTAACGTGGATGGAAAAAAAATGTGTTTATTGATGGCATTAGGGAATGTATGAAGATCCGCCACTCATGGTAAGAGAATACGCATCACAGTGAGAAACAACAGCTCTGTTGCAATTTGAAATCATTGCAAACATCCTATAATATATGGTAATTAGTTGATATATGGTCATGGGTTGCTAATATCAATTTCCATTGTTAATCTTAAATTTATTTTAAATTACTATTTTTCAATTAAAAAAATACCAATTATTATAAACACTATTTTGTTAATATAACTTAGATATAATTAAGGGGAGATGAAGAACATCCTATCAAATATTTCAAAACCTTTGCAACTTTAATTAGTCTGTGATCATCCCATCCAACGATTTGCACCTGTTCAAGCTTTTTTAGCTACTTTGATTCCAACCATTCGTTCAACCCAACAGAGTTAATTCAACAACAATGAGGTGTGGAAAGTATACAAAAATTACCCATATGCACCAAAACAAAATCATCCTAGCCTCGCTCCTTTGATTCCAACCATTCGTTCAACCCAACAGAGTTAATTCAACAATGATGAGGTGCAGAAAATATGTAGAAATTGCCCAAATACACCAAAACAAAATCTCCTGACTAGAATGAATAGATTATAGTTTTTAAAAACTAAATTTGCACAAACATTGAAATCAAAACCTTACTTTTAAATTGTACAAATTACCAAACAACAAAAATTAAATTCTAAATCTTAAAACTAGCTTGAATTCAATATGTTTACTCTAATTTAACTATATTTACATCGTAAAGTGTTCCCTGTGAAATCAACTCCCCTCTTATCTTACCCCTCTTATCTTACATGTATTATGTCTTATTATGATCCGCTAATATAATGTTAGGCGATTAAACTATTTACCACATCTAGAAACCATATGAATAGCAAGAAGATGCCCCCGGCCAACCCAACTCTTTCCCTGCAATTCGATGCCCGTCCTCCGAAACCCAACGCTTTCCCTGCAATTCGATTTAGTGAAGGTGTTTTTTCTCACGGTTGTCTGGTAACTTATTTTATTTGAGACCATTTCGCTCAGAGTCTATATGTCTTTATTTTTCATTTTTCCATATTTAGATTCAAACCTCATTCACAGGTTATAGTTGGAGGAGCATTCTCGGCCTCGTCTCCAATGGGTTACGCTACTACTCGAAATCAACTGGTTGCACTACTAGAAATCCATACAGAAGCATCCACTCTCCATCTAGTCGATTAGGGTTTTTACTGTTGCCAATTTATTATTTTATTTTCGTAAGCATACTACTCATTTATGGAGTTTTTGTTCCCAGGTTCATGTTTCCCAGTGGGTTTCTTCCTGAGCGAATTATATATACTAGTTGGGTTTTGTTTTTTGTTCTTACTGTTCGCCGAATACTTGTCTTGTCTTTAGGTCTTCATTGTTTATATACAGGTTGTCATATTAATTCACTCTTGGAATTGTAGTGCTACAGGGACCTCGTCGGGTTCAATCCTCGTCCACTCTTGCTCCGATTGAATTTTAGGAAATTGACCGTCGCTTTACCGTTTGGTTTCAAGTGTAGGTTTCTAAGTGTAGTTATTTATTAGCTAGATATGGTGGGCAACAACCTCTATATTTATGCCGTAAAGCGTTTCCTGTGAAATCAACTCCCCTTTTGTCTTACCTGTCTGTCTTATCATGATCCGTCTTGTCTTACATGTCTTATTATGATCCGTCTGATATAATGTTAGACGATTAAACTATTTACCACGGTTGATTAAAAATCTAGTTATAACTGAAACAATATGCATCTTGAAACCATATGAATAGCAAGAAGATGCCCGCGGCCAACCCAACTCTTTCCCTTTCCCTGCAATTCGATGCCCGTCCTCCAAAACCCAACGCTTTCCCTGCAATTCGATTTAGTGAAGGTGTTTTTTCTCACGGTTGTCTGGTAACTTATTTGAGACCATTTCGCTCAGGGTTTATATGTCTTTATTTTTCATTCTTTTATATTTAGATTCAAACCCTCATTCACAGGTTATAGTTGCAAGAGCATTCTTGGCCTCGTCTCCAACGGGTTACGCTACTACTCGAAATCAACTGGTTGCACTACTACTCGAAATCCATACAGAAGTATCCACTCTCCATCTAGTCGATTAGGGTTTTCACTGTTGCCATTTTATTATTTTATTTTCGTAAGCATACTACTCATTTATGGAGATTTTGTTCCCAGGTTCATGTTTCCCAGTGAGTTTCTTCCTGAGCGAATTTTATGTACTAGTTGGGTTTTGTTTTTTTGTTCTTACTGTTCGCCGAATACTTGTCTTTAGGTCTTCATTGTTTATATACAGGTTGTCATTTTAATTCACTCTTGGCATTGTAGTGCTACAGGGACCTCATCAGGTTCAATCCTCGTCCGCTTTGGCTGGCATTGAATTTCAGGAAATTGACCTAGATTTTTATTAACTAGATATGGTGGGCAACAACCTCTATATATTTACGCTGTAAGGCGTTCCGTCTGAAATCAACTCCCGTCTTGTCTTACCTGTCTTATTATGATCCGTCTGATCTGATATAATATAATGTTAGACGATTAAACTATTTACCACTATTGATTAAAAATTTAGTTATAACTGAAACAATATGCATCTTGAAACCATATGAATAGCAAGAAGATGCCCACGGCCAACCCAACTCTTTCCCTGCAATTCGATGCCTGTCCTCCAAAACCCAACGCTTTCCCTGCAATTCAATTTAGTGAAGGTGTTTTCTCTCACGGTTGTCTGGTAACCTATTTGAGACCATTTCGCTCAGGGTCTATATGTCATTATTTTTCATTCTTTTATATTTAGATTCAAACCCTCATTCACAGGTTATAGTTGCAGGAGCATTCTTGGCCTCGTCTCCAACGGGTTACACTACTACTCGAAATCCAACTGGTTGCACTACTACTCGAAATCCATACACAAGTATCCACTCTCCATCTAGTCGATTAGGGTTTTCACTGTTGCCATTTTATTATTTTATTTTCGTAAGCATACTACTCATTTATGGAGTTTTTGTTCCCAGGTTCATGTTTCCCAGTGGGTTTCTTCCTGAGCGAATTATATATACTAGTTGGGTTCTGTTTTTTGTTCTTACTGTTCGCCGAATACTTGTCTTTAGGTCTTCATTGTTTATATACAGGTTGTCATTTTAATTCACTCTTGGCATTGTAGTGCTACAGGAACCTCATCAGGTTCAATCCTCGTCCACTCTTGCTCGGATTGAATTTCAGGAAATTGACCTTCGCCTTCCCGTTTGGTTTCAAGTGTAGTTCTTTATTAGCTACCATCCTCAGCACAAGCATAAGCCCCTGTAACAATATTCAAAATGTGGCTAGAGTTGCTTTACAGTATATGTAGATGAGGGTATGCCCCCTTTGTCTGCTATGGCGGAGAGTTGGGCTCTTGCTATGAGTACATCTTTTCTTGCCAGATACATTTTTGCATACCAGATAGCAATTAACATGATTTTTTTTTAAACTTGGATACATACATTTTTGCATACCAGATAGCAATTAACATGGTATTTTTTTTTAACTTGGATTATTGGGATTGTAGTTGAATAGATTTTCTTCAAGTTTGTTGTACGGACTGCTATTTTACCAACTTGTCTGATTTTGTTTGCATTTTATTTTTTATTTTTACTTTTTACTTCATTTTCATTTATTTGTGTTACCATAATTGACTTAGTCTTCGAAATCCCTGTCCTCATTATGAGCTTCTTGCATAGCTTACTTTTGAAGGGAATTTCCAAATGCAATGTTATGTTTGCAAAATAACTACGGTTTCAAGGTGGCCAAATTTTCCTTATGGCATGTTGCTAATTTTTATTCAATTTTGTGTCCAATTTGATGTCTCACTTGAATTTGGAGTCTTTTATTCTATTCATAAGGTATCTCTTCATCATTTTGATCTGATCTGGTTAGTTTTATAATACCCAGCAGCTAATTTGAACAGTATTTTTTATTAGCTAGCATCCTGAGCACAAGCATAAGCCCCTGTAGCAATATTGAAAATGTGGCTAGAGTTGCTTTACAGTATATGTAGATGAGGGTATGCCCCCTTTGTCTGCTATGGCGGAGAGTTGGGCTCTTGCTATGAGTACCTCATAAAACTCAGCCTCATATGTTAGTTGCAACGTCTTCTTTGGGGACAAGAACACAGGTCCTTGAGCTGCAGTCATGGTTTTAATACCAATCCAGCTTTTGACTTCTTCCTTGCTTGGTAGCAATTTATAGAAAACTCTGTACCCCAACATCCAGTATGTTCGAAACCTGTTCGGATCAGGGTTTTCAAATGGGCATCTCTGAAATTTTGGAAAAGAAATTGAAGCATTTGGCAAGTTTTGGCCTCCCAGAAGATGATGTCAAAGAGCTTGCTAGGAGGAACCCAATCATACTGGCTCTTTAAATGGATAAAGTGCAGAAAATCATGGACTATTTCGTACATACTGTAGGGCTTCCTGCAAAGTTTCTTTTAACACATTCTAAGCTCATGTTGTGTAGTTTAGAGTTTAAAATCAAGCCTTGTCACAGAGTTTTGAAATCTATTAGTGCAATGCAACCCTCGAAGCGTCTACCATGGAGAAAGCTGAAAGCACTTGGCACTAATAGTTTACAATCTTTGGTAGGGAACCAAAGACTACCCAGTCAACTTTTAGACAACTTATTGTTCGGTGTGATGCAATTGCAATGGATTTTGTGGTTCCCCCTCCATCAAAGATTGACCCAGATGAAATTAGAGCTCGTGCCAAACAACTGAAGCAAGATGAGAGGCTATGCTTATGGAGTTGCTAAATATAAACTTTTTAAATTTATATTTGTGTCTCTATGCAAAACTGGCTCACCATTTGCTAGTTCTTCTTTATATAACTTTTACCCAAATGTTAACTATTTAACTAACAACCAACCATATTTTGTTCAAAGCCTATCTTAACTCAAGTGACAAAAAGATAATTAAATGACATGTCAACTAAAACTACAATAGCCCAATTTTCAGCGAGCACTATGACCTTTGCTTCAGGTTTAAGTTTCCCAACATGTAACCAACTAATAACATTCATATTTAATAGAATATCTAATAACCCTTACAATTTGCAACTAACATTATGGTGTCTACTCAACAATTAGGGTGCCCGACATATATAGATTTCTGGATTACCAAGACTGTAGTTAAATTCTCGTTGATAATATCTGAAAGCTTGTGGTAGTGTAATGTTTTTCCACCATGCCTAGAAGACAATTTTACTTAACTGTTTCTTCCCCATGATGGTCTAACTGGACCGTAATCCTTTTGCATCTTTGATTTTTAGTCGTTGCAACTTCCCTCCCAACACTGCACATTTGTCTTGCATTGATTCAAGCTGCAATGTTCTTTGACCTTTCCTCAGCAATTATAAGGCCAGACGTCTAGGGCCTCTTCTCAGCAATTAGCGTAACAGACATACATCATTTCTTGCCAGACAGACGTTTTTCATACCAGATAGCAATTACCATGGTATTGTTTTTTTAACTTGGATCACTGGGATTGTAGTTGAATAGATTTTCTTGAGTTTGTTGTACGAACTACTATTTTACCAACTTGTCTGATTTTGTTTGCATTATATTTTTTATTCTTACTTTTTACTTCATTTTAATTTATTTGTGTTACCATCAATGACTTAGTTTTCAGAATCCCTATCCTCATTATGAGCTTGATGCATAGCTTACCTTTGGAGGGAATTTCCAAATGCAATGTTAAGTTTGAAAAATAACTACGGTTTCAAGGTGGCCAAATTTTCCTTTGGACATGTTGCTAATTTTTATTCAATTTTGTGTCCAATTTGATATCTCACTTGAATTTGGATTCTTTTATTCTATTCATAAGGTATCTCTTCATCAGTTTGATCTGATATTGTAATCTATTTAACTAACAACAAACCATATTTTGTTCAAAGGCTGTATTAACTCAAGTGACAAAAAGATAATTAAATGACATGTCAACTAAAACTGCAATAGCCCAATGTAACTATCTAACTAACAACCAACCATATTTTGTTCAAAGCCTATCTTAACTCAATTGAAAAAAAGATAATGAAATGACATGTCAACTGAAACTGCAATAGCCCAATTTTCAGCGAGCACTATGACCTTTGCTTCAGGTTTCCCAACATGTAACGAATTAATAACATTCATATTTAATAGAATATCTAATAACCCTTACAATTTGCAACTAACATAAAGGTGTCTACTCAACAAATAGGGTGCCCGACATATATAGATTTCAGGTGTCTACTCAACAATTAGGGTGCCCGACAAATATAGATTTCTGGATTACCAAGACTGTAGTTAAATTCTCGTTGATAATATCTGAAAGCTTGTGGGTTTTTCCACCATGCCTAGAAGACAATTTTACTAAACTGTTTCTTCCCCATGATGGTCTAACTGGACCGTAATCCTTTTGCATCTTTGATTTTTAGTCGTTGCAACTTCCCTCCCAACACTGCACATTTGTCTTGCATTGATTCAAGCTGCAATGTTCTTTGACCTTTCCTCAGCAATTATAAGGCCAGACGTCTAGGGCCTCTTCTCAGCAATTAGCGTACCAGACAGACATCTTTTCTTGCCAGACAGACATTTTTGCATACCAGATAGCAATTACCATAGCATTGTTTTTTTTACTTGGATTACTGGGATTGTAGTTGAATAGATTTTCTTCAAGTTTGTTGTACGAACTACTATTTTACCAACTTGTCTGATTTTGTTTGCATTATATTTTTTATTTTTACTTTTTACTTCATTTTAATTTATTTGTGTTACCATCATTGACTTAGTCTTCGGAATCCCTGTCCTCATTATGAGCTTGCTGCATAGCTTACTTTTGAAGGGAATTTCCAAATGCAATGTTATGTTTGAAAAATAACTACGGTTTCAAGGTGGCCAAATTTTCCTTATGACATGTTGCTAATTTTTATTCAATTTTGTGTCCAATTTGATGTCTCACTTGAATTTGGATTCTTTTATTCTATTCCTAAGGTATCTCTTCATCAGTTTGATCTGATATTGTTAGTTTTATAATAGCCATCAACTAATTTGAACAATATTTTAGATGCAAGAACTAGAAACTGAACTAGATACAGCGGTCAAGCTTTAAGATTTTGATCCAAACAAGATTCAAGCAATCCTGCTATCAATTTTTTTTGTAAAAATAATAGCCAGATTCTAGCGATTTTTGACCTTCCTGGCAAATTTGACGTCTCTGTAAACAATGCCCCCAGTAATTAATTATAAAGCACAAGGAAAAATTCCCTTCTTCCTGTTCGTTCCTCAACACAATATCCTACACACCTTAGACCAATTTGGCCTCTCTTTTGCGCAGCTGTACCAACTATACAGGTTGAACTGCCTCCTTGCGCAAGGTATCTCTGCCTCCTTAAGTGATGCGCTCTCCTGACCTCAAACGCTGATATGGAACTATTTTATTGAGCTTAAAAACACACAAATTATGTCTAGTGAATAATCACATGTATCACCAAGTCTGCGCCCTTCTCTATATAGAATCCAACTGCTCTTCAATTCAAGTGAACTAGCTCCTTAAACCCAAGTCAAACTATTTCACCGAACTCAAGTCTAACTAGCATCTTGAACTCAAGCGAATTGGCCTCTTGAACTCGAGTCAAACTACCTAACTGAACTAAAGTCGAACTGAGATAAAATCTCAATGCATGCTGAGTTTGATTTGCTGTTTTTAACTAAAGTAAAATTAGAGAATTTTCCTAAATCAACTCTCAATGCATGCTGAGTTTGATTTGTTGTTTTTAACTAAAGTAAAATTAGAGAATTTTTCTAAGTCAACTCTAAGAGAAAGTAAGACTGCGCCTTCTAACTAGCATCTTGAACTCAAGCGAATTGGCCTCTTGAACTCGAGTCAAACTATCTAACTGAACTAAAGTCGAATTGAGATAAAATCTCAATGCATGCTGTGTTTGATTTGCTGTTTTTAACTAAAGTAAAATTAGAGAATTTTCCTAAGTCAACTCTCAATGCATGCTGTGTTTGATTTGCTGTTTTTAACTAAAGTAAAATTAGAGAATTTTCCTAAGTCAACTCTAAGAGAAAGTAAGACTGCGCCTTACCTTCATATGCCGGTTCTTCTACCAAATTTATTTCACTTCTAAATTTAGAAGAACCTTTCCTCCTCTAACTTCAATTAACAATTTTCTCTTCTACTTGGGATATTTCTGCTTATTTTCAGGCCTTTACAAAGGCAAAGTCCTTAAATTAATGCCACCATTTCTGTTGCATTGTGGGTTGTAAAGTGCAGAAAATCATGGACTATTTTGTACATACTATAGGGCTTCCTGCAAAGTTTCTTTTAACACATTCTAAGCTCATGTTGTGTAGTTTAGAGTTTAGAATCAAGCCTCATCACAAAGTTTTGAAATCTATTAGTGCAATGCAACCCTCGAAGCGTCTACCATGGAGAAAGTTGAAAGCACTTGGCACTAATAGTTACAATCTTTGGTAGGGAACCAAAGACTGCTCAGTCAGCTTTTATACAACTTATTGGTGGTTCTCTCAAATGTATTTTAAATATCACCCTATGAATTTGTCACCAATTGAAATGTAATAGTGACTGCATGACATTTAATTAGTGTGGTTGATGCAGGGTTGGTGGAAAACATAACCAACATAGCCAGAAAAGGCAGTTCTCTCAAATGTACTTTAAATATCACCCTATGAAGTTGTCACCAATTAAAATATAATACTGACTACATGAATTTTAATTAGTGTGGTTGATGCAGGGTAAGTTACTTTACCAATCGACTCTTCAACTGGATGAGAGTCAATGTTAATCAGAGATGTCAACATTCTTATCATGGATGCCAAAGCTGATATCAACTCTCCACGAAGTTGTTCATTTCTAGTCCTAGGTAGGCACCAAGGTAAACTAGACTATGAAAACCACGCCTATGGGGCCATCCACCTAGAAATTTCTCTCCCTATGGTAAATATGCCCTGCAAAATCCCTCTATGGCTGATCCACCCTTGCAAATCGCACTTATTTTCATCTAAGGGCAAATCATATTGCCTTGGTTGTACATTGGACATATTTGGTTTTTCTATGAGAGCCATGTGTGTTTTCTTCTATTTCTCCTAATTATAGAAAAACCCATGTTTTGAGCTACAAATTTTACAACAAATTTGGATTTAGTGCGATTAAAAAACAATCAATGGGAAAAAAACTATTTGTCCTAATTATACAAAAACCCATGTTTTGAGCTACAAATTTTACAACAAATTTGGATTTAGTGCGATTAAAAAACAATCGATGGGAAAAATGATCATATTGTCAAGTCATCAATGTCTATAATTGTCAAAATTGAATACATATGCTTGGAATATCTCCAAAATTTACTATGCACGTCAAGGAGCTTCCCTGTCACTAGTTATTTTGAGTGGAGCTTCAACCAATCTTGCACCCTTGCAAGGAATGTTCAGTTCGATTTTGGATGAAAGTAGTCATGTTATTCCAAAGATGCATGTTGTGGATATTGCTAAAGCAAAAACTACGATGGTTGGTTTACAAGATGTTTCAAAACCTTGAATTTTACCTTTGCGATGTCTTTAGTTTTGTAATGTCGTCTAAAAGTATAATGAAGGAAAGTATCCCTCATTCTTCTTTTATTGGGCACTCCACAGATCAACATGGATTAGAAGCCACCTCTTAAACAACAGTCTACTGAATTAATATTGAATGTGCACTCCACAGATCAACATGGATTAGAAGCCACCTCTTAAACAACAGTCTACTGAATTAATATTGAATGTGCAGGAAAGAGCAATTGATGCTTGTAGACATGCTATGCAGATAGCGAAAATGAGCATGGAAACAAACATTGGAGATATTGACAAAACTGGTCGATTGGTAGAGTAACCTGTAATGCTTGAAAAATCAGCTCAGCTTACTTCGGAGGCCACCTATTATCGGAATCTTAATGACTTAGCATTTGTTATGTAAAAATATAAACGATATTTTTTTAGATACATTGCAAGTTGCAGCAACATTAATGGCTTTCGATCTCAAATTCTCTATCTACTATTGCTTGGCAGCAATCTAGAGAAAACTCTGTACCCCAACATCCAGTATGTTCGAAACCTGTTTGGATCAGACACTGATGTATCCAGGGTAATGTTAGTGTTTTCTCTTTATGGGTCAGACACTGATGTATCCAGGGTAATGTTAGTGTTTTCTCTTTATTTTCTATTTATGAAAAACATTTTGTTTATTCATTTTTTTCTTCAACGATTCTTTATATGTCACAATTCTTCTCAAATTTATGCCTTACAGCTTTTCCTTTGTAATATCGGGTGTAATTGCTAATAAAACTAAGTGGGGTGTAATTGCTAATAAATGCTAATAAAACTAAGTGGGGTGTAATTGCTAATAAAACTAAGTGGCAGAACTCGCTACTATTTAGCACTTGTGTTATATCAAAACAGTGTGAGTGAACAAGTGAATATTTTATAATCTCAATGTTTAATAGAATAAGGTTAAGTTTAATACATAATCTATATTTAGATTATTTTTATCTAAATTATAAATTTTAAAATATTTCAATAACGAAAAAATTCAATTGTTTTTGCTCATGTCACTTAAATTTATCTGCGATTGACACAGGGTCACCTTAATATTTTCCCCGTATGGGTTGGCAAAAACGACAGGCAAGGAGAGTACATGCGTCACATGGATTAGGAAGGTAGGTTGTCACTGGTGGCTTGGTCCATTGCAATCGCAGGGCATACTAAAGAATGGTGATGGCAGTGGAAATTAAAGGTGAGCAAGGATGGTGTAGGATCAAAGCACCCAGATACAGGGAATTTGTTGCACAGTGGACAAGCCAACCATGGGTTCAGGGAAACAATGGTTTCTGCAACGGATTACTAACGAATATTTTCAGGGGCAATCAAGAAAGCAGAGAGACTCTGGGAAACAAGATTCCATTGAAGAGGGGTCACATTCCCACTGCCTGAATCAATGATTCTCATCACAAAAAGCTCACAGAATCAAATATTCAAAAATGTTGGATTTGTATTGGGATATCAAAGAATCCCATAGAAAACAATGGGATTCAAAATAATGAAATTTAAAAACGTTGACGCTGTCCGATATGAGAATGTTATTTATTTGGCAATATAAATTTAGGGATGTGGATGTAGAGAAGTAAGAGTTTTTATTATTTAAATTATATTTTTAATTTATTTAATAAATTTAATATTTAAAAAATTAATATATTTTTTAAATATTAAAATAAAATTATAATAAATTAAATTTTAAATATTAAATATTTAAACATAAATATAGCTTTAAGGGTTAACTTAATTTGGTTGAGTTCTTATCGCTAAGTGCCTCATCATTGAGAGGTATGGGGTCAATTCTCCCCGATGTCTTTGGGGTTAAGCTTTGCTAGTTTGGTAGATGGAATGTGATCCCTTTATCGCTAAGTGTCTCATCGCATAGTTTTAAAAAACGGTCGTTTCGAAACAGAAATGGCCGAGTTGGTCCGTTCCATTGCCCTCCGGAGTGACTCGGTACAAAAAAACGACTCGGTCGGCCAAGTCAGCCATGATTCAGCCGAGTCAGAGTCATGGCTGACTCGGCCAACTCGGTTTTTTCCTGTACCGACTCCGCCAAGTCACAAACAACAGCCCGTAACTCATTAAAACAACGATTTAACATTATTTTAATGAAATTCTAAGGGGTTTGCTGATTGGTTTGGACTTCAAGGTGTTTTATGAATTAGCTAAATGTTATTTGGGGTCCATTTCCCCCTCCCAAACCCTATTTAACACACTCAAATGCTCTCTACTATTGATATGCTATTCAAATTTCATGGTAATGAAGTAAAAGTAACATTCTCCTTAACATTACCATGAAATGACTAAGGATGTTTGAGAGTGGTTTCGGCCTCATTGGATTTCATATGGAGAAAGTAGAATTTTAGATTTCATTCAAAATCCAGCAGACTTATTAGTTTTTCAGGATTTCAGAATTGGAGGATTGCAATGTTTCCATTGAATTTTGTCATGTATTAGGGTATGGAACTCGTATTTAATCAAGAGCACAAATCCCTCTATGTACCTTGATGGTAGTGACATTGGTTGTCAAACTCCTTTGGGATTCGCTCCCAAACCATGAGCTTCTAAAAATGCCGCTCTTGCTCCTGTTTTCACCCCTGCTCCCAAGTAACGCAAAGAAGAGAAACTGTTTGGATCAAAAACGGTTAAATGGTCTAGTTTATGTCCAATACAACCTCCGGCGCAGACGAAACCATTTGCTGAACAAAAGACCTGATTTAGATCCCATTGTGTTGGAAGACATTGATCCAACATCAGATTGGGTAGTGGAGAGTTGTTCAACAGAGTTTGATCTTGATGAGGATCTTGATTTAGATTTAGATATCGAGACATCAGTTGAACTTGAACATGTTGTTCAGTTGAATGCAGATCCCAATCCACCAGCCTCAGTCTCACAGCCAGCAAGGACTCCAGTTGTAGGTGCTTCCTCTGCTCAGCCACGACAGAAGCGCAGCCGCATATCTATTCTACCTCAGCTTGCATCTGCTGCAGTTGCACAGCTTGTTAGTGGTACCACTTCTACAGTTGCAATTGGAGATGATGATGATGATGCCTATCTGACTCTGATGATGATCCAGAGATTGATTGACATGATCTTGGCTCCTTTGGCAGTAGCTACTAGCCAGTGGTTGTAGTACTAGTACTGGAGTCTAGTCACAGTTTACTTTTGTTGTAGAGGCCATTTCTAGCCTCCTTGATTATGTGTTTTTTGTTTTGAGTCTTTGATCATGTATGACAGTTGACTATGTATTGCCATTGGGTACCATTTTGATATAATGGATTGGTTCATGAGCCTACTTTGATCATATGTTGTCTTCCATCTATATTATAATGTTGCGTTTGGAAACATGAATGAAAATCTTTAAAATTATGTTTAAAATCTTTAAAATTATGTTTTTTTATAAAAAATTAAATATTTAATGTATTTTTTACAACGACCGAGTCATTGAAATCGAGCCGGTCGAGTCATTACCGTTTCAGAGTCGGAGTTTTAAAACTATGCCTCATCATTGGGAGGTATGAGGTCAATTCTCCTCAATGTCTTTGGGGTTAGGCTTTGCTAGTTTGATAGATGGGATGTGATCCCTTTGGGTTGAGCCGCCCAGATTTTCCTTGATTAAAATATATATATATATATATATAAAGAACAATTCTCCTCAATGTCTTTGGGGTTAGGCTTTGCTAGTTTGATAGATGGATGTGATCCCTTTGGGTTGAGCCGTCCCAGATTTTCCTTGATTAAAATATATATATATATATATATATATATATATATATATAAGAACATGTAGAAATATGTGTTGTTTAAATCTGGATTTTTTTTGTTTAAAATGTGTTTTTGATCACATATATGGGTTCAGTACTCCAAAAAAAACTTATTTTTTCTTGTTTAAAATGTATTTTGATTGCATATATGGATTCAGTGCACTGAAAAATGTAAAGAGTTTATAACTCAAACTTGCGATTTCAAGAAATTCCAACCAAATTCTAGGCAATTTATTTATTTATTTATTTTAGTTGAAGAAATCGCGTCTGGAGCATCTCTCAGGCGGACATAGTCTTGTCTGGGATTGGACTGCGAGACTTGTGGGGACCAAACCTCCACACATAGTTGTTGGACCACAACGTCGAGACTAACCAAATTCTATGCAAATTAGACCAAAAAACGCTCCAAAGCGTAGAACAAATAAACTACTGCATAAAAATATGCTTAAGCAACCATCATTGAAGAACAAGTAGAAATAAGGGTTATTTAAATCTTAATTTTTCTTGTTTAAAATGTATTTAATTATATATGGATTCAATAATTGAAAAACTCCCGGGGTTAGGCTTTGCTAGTTTGATAGATGGGATGTGATCCCTTTGGGTTGAGCTGCCCAGATTTTCCTTAATTAAAAAAAAACATAAATATAAAGAACATGTAGAAATAGGTGTTGTTTAAATCTGGAATTTTTTTGTTTAAAATATGTTTTTGATCGCATATATGGGTTCAGTTCTCTGAAAAAAAAAAAAAAAAAAAAACTTGTTTTTTCTTGTTTAAAATGTATTTTGATTGCATATATGGGTTCAGTTTTCTGAAAAAAAAAAAAAGAAAAAAAAAAAAAAAAAGAGTTTATAACTCAAACTTGTGATTTCAAGAAATTCCAACCAAAATCTAGGCAATTATTTATTTATTTATTTCAGTTGAAGAAATCGCGCATGGAGCAGCTCTCAGGCAGACATAGTCTTCTCTGGGATTGGACCACAGGACTTGTGGGGACCAAACCTCCACACACACGTAGTTGTTGGACCACAACGTCGAGACTAACCAAATTCTATGCAAATTAGACCAAAAAACCCTCCAAAACATAGAACAAATAAACTACTGCGTAAAAATATGCTTAAGCAACCAACATTAAAGAACAAGTAAAAATGGGTTATTTAAATCTTAATTTTTCTTGTTTAAAATGTATTTAATTATATATGGATTCAGTGCTTGAAAAACTCTTGGGACACTTACTTGTAGAGAATTTACAATTCAAACTTGTGATTTCCAGAAATTCCTACCAAATTCTAATCAAATTATACCAAAAAATATGCCCAAAAAACTGTCGAAAACCTAAAACAAATAAACTACTACATAAAAGTATGCTTCAACAACCAACATACAAAAATCCACGCGAGTTGCTAAAAAGCCAGCCATTCCACTTATAATCTGACCAATTTATATTGATGTGGAATCTGACTTCGAGGATTATTCCCAAGTTATATTGTTGTTTTTCTGGTCATAGTTGTTATCATGGACAAATTCAAGGAAGTTTATATTAATATAGTTGTAAGGTTTTAACTTTTAAATTTATATGTAATAATGATTTTTTAATAGAAATTTGATAACTCACTCCAAAAAAAAAAATTATTAATTTTGTAAATTAACATATATTAATAATTTATGATTTAGCAAGATTTATTTTTTTTACCAAATAAATTTTATTTTTCTTTGTTATAGTTGTTATTAGAAGCTATCTTATAAACTTTATATTTAAATAAGCATTTAAGGTTTTAATTTTAAATCTACATGTAATAATGATTTTCCAATGGAAATTAGACCAATCACAAAATTAATTGTATTATTAATTTCTTAGGTGAAATATACCAATAACTTATGGCTTAGTAAAGATTTAAATGTTCTACCAAATAAATTTTATTATTAATCATGTAAACCAAATATATCAATAACTTATATAACTTATGACTTAGGAAGGACCTAGATGTTGAGGGAACCACCCAAGCTACCAACCCAAAACTATTATTAATTTTTTTATATAATTATAGACTAACCTCCCTCAAGAGTTTTATACCTTATGATTATAGACCAACCTCCCTCGAGAGCTACCAATATTATGGATTATGGCTATGTTGATGGGCCAAATTTTACTACCAACAATTAGGGGATCTCCCTGGTGCAGAATCCCAACTAGACTCTACTAGACTCTACATTGTTTCATAGGGGAGTCCCATCCGATATGTGGGTCTGGCTACCACCATGTTGTTTAGAGAACAACCACTGTTAGAAAACAAATAAAGCTTTTGATAAACACAAGTTAAGCATCTTTATGGAAACTTAACATGCGAGACTCTTGAACATAACAACTAAATAACATGACATAAATCTTAAAAGAAGTAATGATAGGAAGACCTAAATTAAAACACATGTATAAGGTAAATATTCATTTATTGACTATGAATTAGTTCCTAATTGAAAACAAACATGAAAGCATTTAAAAACATAAAATCCCATGTATGATATGTGCTTAAATAAGCAAAGCAATTTGTTAATGTAAACACAATGAAAGCAAAACATGTACCATCAAATCACCACAAGAAAAGTCTCATAATACTTAACAACACATGTAAGGAATTGCATAATCGGACTCAAACAGCTTCAAACATTAAGCTAAAGCATTCACAACACCATCACATGAAATGTCCAAAAAATTCATTAGTGGAGATGCAAAGCCACCACTCGAATCCTCGAAAACACTATAAGTTATCAAACAATATGTCAAAGTCCAGTCCAAAACTGAAGGTCATTTACATCTAGCCATGACAGTTTATTTATAGAAATTAGAGTGACCTTTCACCTACCCTCATGACTCCAACTTCCACATGACCTTTCACATTCCATGTGACTCTCTACTCTAAATGCTAATTCATTTTTAACTAAATACAAATTACACCAATATCAAGGAAACAAAATATTCTCAATCAACCAGTGTAGTGATGGAAAGTTTTGAAACATCCACTTGTAGATCTCAAACCAAATATGCTTGCCAAAGTTTGTATTCACCTGTGATTGTCAAGATCTTGTGTTGTAGCTCATCCCCATGACTAGTAAGGCATTTTAATGTGTCTGGTACCAAGATTGGCTTCTTAGCTTGTATCTAACTCAATAGCATGATGAGATTTGTGTATAGTTTCACAGGGTCAACTACACATTGCGCAATCACTTCTTTTGTAGCTTCCAAATTGTCTCATGCAGCAGCTTGCTTAATTAGGTCCAAAATGGCTTGGATCTCTTACTTGACCTCTTCTTTGATCTAGTTTCACCTAGTGCAAGTGAATATTTAATAATCTTGAACTTTAATAGAATAAGGTTGAGTTTAATCCATAATGTAATCTTTAGATTATTTTTATTTAAATTATAAATTTAAAAATATTTGAAGAAATCCTAACAGAATGAACAAATTCAACTGTTTTTTCTCATCCCAAAATATTCCTAAAATGCAACTTTCTCATGCCACTTAAATTTATCCGCAATTGACACATGCTCATCTTAATATTCTCCACATGGTGTGGTAGAAATGGTAAGCAAGGAGAGTACATCCGTCACATGGAGTAGGAAAGAAGGAAGGTTCTACTAGTGGCTTGGTCCATTAAAATCACAGGGCATACCGAAGAATGGTGATGGCGGTGGCAATTAAAGGTGAGCAAGGATGGTGTAGAAGCATAGCATAAAATAGAGGGAATTTTTTTGCACCGTGGACAAGCCAACCATGGGCTCAGGACAGGGTGTCTCCGACGATGGTTTCTGTAACAGATTACTGACGAATATTTTCAGAGACAATCAAGAAAGAAGTAGAGAGACTCTGGGAAACAAGATTCCATTAAACATGGATCATACTCTTACTGCCAAATATTTTCAGGGACAATAAAGAAAGAATTAGAAAGTCTCTGGGAAAAATAAATAATAAATATGAGAGTGTTATTTAGTTGGAGATATAAATTTGGGGATCTGGATGTACAAAACAATGGGGAAGTAACACAGCAAAAGGAGGAGAGTTTGGTAAAAAATGTAGAGATGTGGATGTACAAAATATTGGTAAAGAGTCACATATTAAAGTTTTAATATGTGATTAAATGATTATTTTTTATTATTTAAATTAAATTTTTGTCTCAAAATCTCCATGATAACATTGCAAGCAAATCCCAGATCCGACCACACTGTTGTTTTTCTTTGTCGTAGTTATTATCATGGACAAATCTGAGAGGTTTCTGGTTTCAGGTTTTAAATTTATACGTGATATATATATATATATACTATTTTTCTTTGTTATAGTTGTTTTTTATAATGTTTTTATTTAAATACGAATTTAAGGTTTTAATTTTAAATTTATATGTTATAATGATTTTCTAATAAAAATTAGAAAAATCATAAAATAACTCTTGAGTGAAGTATATCAATAACTTTTGACTTAGTCAAAATTTAGATGCTCCGCCAAATAAATTTTAGTATTAATCATGTAAGTCAAATATACTAATAACTTGTATAACTTAGCAAGGACCGAGAAGTTCAAAGAACTACCCAAGCTACCAACCCAAAACTATTATTAATATCTTTTAATAATTATAGACCAATGTCCCTTAAGAGCTACCTACATTGTGATTATAAACCAACAGCCCTCAAGAGCTACCAACACTATGGATTATGGCTACCTGCATTATGGATTATGGATTGCTTGTAAATTCTTTTATACATAATATTTTTTTTATAATTGTTGACCAACCTCCTTCAAGAACAACCTACATTATGTATTGATTCTAAACCCCCCTATACGAGTAATGATGGTATCAATCTAAATCTAATATACCCAATAGCAATATGTATTGTTAGAAGAGACACCTCTTGGGATAGGGTAACTCCCACAATTGGATCCCACTCTCAACCCCTTCCTGTGAGATTTGAACCTAAGACTTAATGAAGACTAAACCCCACATAAACCAAATAATCATTTTTTTTAGTGCTTGACAAGTAATCATTATTCTCAAACTCATGATTAACATATTATTTACCATTTTAATATTTTTTTGTCTCACTACATGACAAGGGATTTACACAACTTAAACTTATGTGGGACTTGACTATTTTGGTTAATAAATCAATCTAAATGTCCCTAGATGAATCATCACTAGAAGATTTGTATTTGAAAAAACCAGACTTGTCCATTTACACATCCCATTGTTAACAGAGTTAAAGTTATCACATTTGATAATTTCCCTCTCAAATTCAGAGATCTATGATTTTTTCCTAATTTACAAGCACCATCTTGCAAACACAAAGACTAGTCTAACACTATCTTCAACTTACTCCTCAACTACAAACTATGAAAAATCAAGCGAGGCACTCACTCATGGCATAAATAGTTTGCATTAACAATAAAAACATGTAAATTTCAAAGTAAGGGATAAATTTTGAAAACTAGTAAAAATTCTCATTAACATTAGCAATAACAATTTTGAACTTATTTGCGATATTCTTAACAACAAACAAAATGACCCAAAACATGTAGAAGCAAGCACCTTGACTCATAAATAGTAAACAACCACTAAGCATGTATGTCCAATGTTAGTTTTTGTAGCATCAAATGTGTTCTAACCTTGAAATTTTGTGGAGAGGCTAGAATGCATGAGATCTCCAAAACCCAAAAATTGTTTATGGAGATTCCACCTAGAAATGACTTAATTAGATTATTAGTCGGTTTTTTAAATATTTCCTAAGTCTAAACTTAGGGAATATGACTAATTAATCAGAATTAATTAAGTCAAGGTGTGAATGTCCTAGAAATTCACATGGATGGACTTCAAGTTAATCTTAGCCATTGATTAAGATCTAGTCTTAGTGTTTGAAGTCTCAACAGAGGATTATAAGAAAAAGTTGATGGGGCTTAGAGAAATCACTTGTGAAGTTCAATTTCATGAGCAGATCGATTTTCAGAGTAGCAGCAGTCAGTTGCTGGAGAGAGAGCTAGTGATATCGAAGCAGTGAGACATGGGCAGAGATAGTGAAGTCGTAGGAAGGATTCCAGTTCCGGCGAGTGCATTTGCAGAGAGGCAAGTGAGCCATAGTGAGGTTGATGCAGAGCAACGCAGTAGCCTCTAGAGGCAATTTCGAAACTGATGGGGAAAGCTGATTTTTAGTGTCAGAAGCTGGATAGAGATTCTAGAGGCCAGGAAAGACATTTTCCCAGACAGCATCAGACTAGGCGGCTTGAGGAGAAGTTTTTCCGAGCTAAGTGCAGAAGTGACTACGCTAGGGTGACACAGTGATTGCGTAGAACTAGTTTGGATGGCTCAATTTGAGCTGAAGTCAGAGCCCAAATTTGCTTGTGGAGTAAGGAAATTCCTACCTAGATTTTTCTTGCCAGTGTTTCTCTGTAGGATTGCCATTTTTGGCATCTAATTGTACTCAGATTTTTCACTGCTGCTTAATATTAAAACCCTCGACTGCTGCACCGGTTTTCCAAGGTTGGGTTTTTCCTGGGACATTGGTCCAACAATAATTGTCATTTTATGTGTGCAGCTAGTATGTCTTCCAACATTTATTTCTTCTGTAGTTTATTTGTGTTGATTGCAGTGTGATTGATTCAGTGTTTGTTGTAGCAAACAGTAAATGAATTGTTAAAATTAATTTAACAATTAGGAGAATTATTTTCCAGTTGTTGCAATAGGATTCCAGGTTACAGAATTTTCACATGGTATCGAGCGCAGCTGATCAGCCGGAGAGCTCACTAACGAAGGCAGGAGGAGTTTCATTGTTCAGTGTGGATAGCAGATCCAAATCCCAGAGGGAAGCGCAGTCACTTTTCCAAGAGGTCGAGTTACTTGAGGAGATTCGATTTTTCCGAGTGAGGGACAGAAAAAATCGATCTCTCCAGATCGAGTGATTCTAGAGGCAAAGGGAGCAACCCAGTATTTTCATAGAGCAGATCTCCGGTTGGATATAGTAGTTTCACAACAATTTGCTAGAGCAGATCTAGCGTCGAGTGGAAGAAAGAAGAGCACACTTAAGGGATTTTTTCCTCATGGAACTTCTAGTCTCAAGAAGTTTGATTTTTCCTTGCATATCAACAGTCGTTGTGAGTAGATCAGAAGGGAGTGTGAATAACAGAGCATCAACTGAGTAGAAGGGAAGAGGAAATTTTTGACATTTGTTGAGATGGCCATCGTTGGACTTCGAGATCATGACAAGTTGGATGGGGCTTCCAACTATGTCATTTGAAGGGAAAGGATGCCCTTCTAGAATAATATGGCTTGAAGCCATATATTGATGCAAGTGGTAGCAGTACCCTAGGATGCAGATCAGTTGAAGGAGTACAAAAAGGAGATGATGCAAGCAAAGAGATTGATCATATATGGTGTCTCAGATCATGTGGTATCACATACAACGGCCAAGGTAATGGCCAAAGAGATGTGGGATACACTTCCCACGTTGTACCAGGGAACTTCCGAGCAGCGAAATATGTACTTAGAGGAGAAGCTGAGATGCATTGGATGTAGAAGGGGGAAAGCATAGATCCCTTCCTCACTAGGATTAAAGAGGTCCAAGACCAGTTGTCAGTTGTTGGGGAAATGCCTCAACCCACAGAGCTAATGTGATTGGCACTAAATAGTGTCTCTAAGGAGTGGTAGGTATTCGTCAGAAGTATTTTGGGTAGAGATACCTTGCCAAGTTGGGACAGGATGTGGAGTTGAGACAAGCTCTATTGAAGAGCTCCATCAGTGCTAACAGCAACGGATCAAAGAAGGTGAAGGAGGAGGAGAGTGTAGCTCTCACATCTATGGGTCCCAGACAGGGACAGGGGGAGAAGAGAAAGAAAAAAAGGACCTGTCGAAGGTCAAGTGCTTCAGGTGTGGTGAGATCGGTCACTACAGTAGCCAGTGTCCTCTCAGGAACAAGGACAACGAGGAGAAGCAGGACCAGCAGGTAAAATTAGCAAAGATCGATAGGTTGCCCTCCAGACTAGAGGAAGACTTCGCCATGTTTGTTGACACGCCTCCAGGAGTGAGGTGGGGAGATTTGGTGATGTAGCCCCAGAGTGCTACAAATGAGCAGGATCTTTGAGGAGGTCCACCTCATGGATCAATACCTTGCTACGAGGGCCCACAATATTCAATAGCAAGATGGATCAATGACAGTAGATGCAGTCAAAGGTCGAGTGACAGTTGCATACTAGTAGCAGTCAGATCCTGGAGGGCGCAATGCAGAGTTGGCAGCAGTGCAGAGTCAAAAACAGCGTAGATTCTTCAGCAGACAAAAAAGTAGCTAGTAGCAGTTACAACTCATGAGGCAGATGCATTGTACTGATCACTGTTGATTTAGTATTTAGGATGCTTCTCAATTGCAACAACATATGAGAGGTAATTACAGTGCAGATGCAGTGTTGGCAGCAGTTCAGCAGGGTCAACAACAACATATAGCAGATTTTGCGCAATGTTTAGTGGGCAGTATGGACATACATCAGCGACGTAACAGGAGATGATGCAAAGACAGGGCACTGTCACAGGATGTGTAGTAGAGCACTAGAACATATTCCTTGCTAGGAGGGAGTGTTAGTTTCTATAGCAACGAATGTGTTTTAGCCTTGAAATTTTGTGTAGATGCTAGAATGCATGAGATCTCCAAAACCCAGAAATCATTTCTGGAAATTCCACCTAGAATGACTTAATTAGATTATTAGTTAGTTTTTTAAATATTTCCTAAGTCTAAACTTAGGGAATATAACTAATTAATCAAAATTAATTAATTTAAGGTGTGAATGTCCTAGAAACTCACATGGATCAACTTCAAGTTAATCCTAGCCATCGATTAAGATCTAATCTTGGTTGTTGAAGTCTCAACAAAAGATTATAAGAAGAAGTCGATGGGGCTTGGAGAAATCACTTGTGAAGTTCGATTTCATGAGCAGATCGATTTCCAGAGTAGCAATAGTCAATTGCCAAAGAGAGAGCTAGTGAGATTGAAGCAGTGAGAGAGGGGCAGAGACAGTGAATTTGTAGAAAGGATTCCAATTCCGGCGAGTACATTTGTGTTGAGATTGCAACAAGATGATGGAGCTTAGTGAAAAGAGTCGCCTTCACTAAGTGGGCTCGCAGGCAAATTATGGCGCAAGTTCTATTTTTGATCACAGTGTGGATGATCACAGTGTGGGTGATCACAGTGTGGGTGATCAAAGTCTATTTTTAGACTGGCTGTCAAAAATAGAAAAGTCAAATATTATTGTCTCATAATAATATTTGGACTATAAACTTGATCTTATTCTCTTGGAGCACTTCAGTTTGAGCTACAGAGGTGGCCCATGCAGTTGTCAGAAGGAAGTATGCTTTTCTTATGAGTCAGTTGAGTTGTTGCATGCATGACTTCAGTTAGAACTCAATCAGTTGAGTTTGGTGGAGTTGATTGTGCAGTTGATGGAGTTGTGTTCAGTTTAGCTTTGTTACACTGGTTGTATTTAGTCTAACTGGCAAATAGACTAGAGATGAGTTGGGTGAATTAGTTATTAATTAATTCACAAGTTAATAACTCATAATGCAACTATAGAATACATCAGTTAACTCAGTTGCATGTCAGTGCATGTTCAGTTCAGCAGGGACAGGTGTTAGAGAATCAAATTGCTATCAGTTGTAACTATAGTTGTGCATGATGATTTGCACAATCAGAGGGATTGAGTATGCCAATGAATTGGCCAATATCAAGAATTGTAGCTTGTGCTCACGTCCAACATAGTGTGAGTGATTATTTGCAGGTCAAATACGAGTTTGGTAAACCATTCTCATCAGTTCTTGAGCAGGTATTGAGCTGGAGAGGCAGGCAAGCAGTGGAATAGATTTGGAGATCAGATCTGAGCTGTATTGTGTGTAACAGGTGGAGCTGGTACTGGATTGCTTGTGATAAGCATTGTACTTTGTAATGTTACATGGTCTCAATCATTAATATACAGATAGTGTGGGGTTTTTAGCGAGATGCTTTCCCCGGGTTACATATTGTGTTAATGTGTGAATGCTCTTGATGTTTTATTGTTATTGATGCTGCTATATTGATGATCAACGTAGAGGAGCTTATGTATTGTGTATGTATTCCGCAATAGTACATGATCAGGATAATCTCTCTTGAATATGTGTTAAATTATTCTAAATTTCTACATGGTATCAGAGCTAGATAATTGTAGAAAAAGTTTCTACATGGTATCAGAGCTGTTGATCATCAAATCTACTATTCAGGAAGTGTTTACATTCTATTTCTTCAGGCAGAGTCTGTAATCGGGCCAGGTAGCCTCTCGATTCATCCTTCCTTTGGAAGGTGAGATATCCGGTGAATGCCTATGCAGTCAATCTCTGTACGAGAAATATTGTGTTCTCACGAATCTTAGATCCAAGGCGGTTGAGTTGGTTGCTGGTGGAATTCGAATTTGCAGCAGTGTTTTCTTGGTGACAACGCAGCAATGTCTTTCAACGGATTGCGATTGGAGTATGCTCTTGAGGGCATCTCAAACTATATTGCATGGAAGGACAGGATGGAGGCAGTATTGGATGATAACGGGTTGAAGGAGTTCATAGAGACGGATGTCCCAAAGCCTAATGATGCTACTCAAGCTGATGCTTGGCAAAAGAAGACCGCAAAATGTCGAAGGATTCTGTTGGAGGGCGTGAAGGATCACATTGTGTCCAGCCTCCATGGAAAGGCTACTCCATATTTGATGTGGAAATCATTAACAAAATTATTCCAAAGCAAGAGCGATCAGAGGAAGCTGGCGCTCAAAGATAAACTCAGAAACATCAAATGCGAGAAGGGTGACAGTATTCCCAAGTATCTCACGAAGTTCACTCAATGTCGAGATGAGCTGGGAAGTGTGGGGGTTACTGTCGATGATGAGGACTTGGTGAGCTTGGCTCTCCTTGGTCTTCCGAAGAGTTGGCATTCCTATCAGGACTTTGTCAATGGTCGGGAGAAATTGCCAGGATGGGAAAGACTATGGTCAGATCTTGTGCAGGAGGAGATCAGGCGGAGTACCAGGAACGGATCTTCGTCAAAGGGAGCTGATGAGGAGAATTGTGCTTTGGCTGCCAAAGCAAAGAAAGGGAAGAGCAAGAAAGCTTCTCAGTCTGGTGCGAAAGGTAAGAAGCAGGATATGTCCAAGGTGAAGTGTTTTCACTGTCACCAGCACGGACACTATGCCACTAATTGTCCGCAGAAGAAGAAGAAAAAGCAGGGTGTTGGATCTTCAGCAGGAGAGGCTCTAACCTCACAGTTTGAGCTTGATTTTTCATTGATCGCATGCTTGGTTTCAAGTGTGATGGGATCAGTGTGGTTCTTGGACAGTGGTGCGTCTTTTCACATGACGGGAGATAGAGATTTGTTCTCTAATCTGGAGGAAAAAGATCTTGGAGTGCACATCGAGATGGGCGATGATGGTAGATACAGTGCGACCGGTATCGGTACCATTTCCTTTGAGAGGGAGTCTGGTAAACCCTTTGTATTGAAGGAAGTCATGCATGTTCCAGGATTGACGAAGAATATCATCCCAGTGGCGATGTTAGAAGACAAGGGGTATGATGTTGTTTTCAGCGAGGGAAAGGCTTTCCTGCGCAGCAAGACAACTGGTGAGACCCGGAAGATAGGGGTTCGAGTGAGGAACCTTTATCAGTTGCATGTAGATGGATGCGCAGCAATGGCGGGCAAGGCAGAAGGATTGGTGAGCCGGGATGATGGCGAGTTGTGGCACAGGAGATTGGGTCACCTTCACCATGGAGCCTTGAAGATACTGCAGCAGATCACTACGGGGCTTCCTAAAGGCACACTTGCGCAGTCAGATCAGTGCAAGGGGTGTACATTGGGGAAGTTTGTGAAAGCCACCTTTCACGAGAAGGATAGTCGCGCCACGACGATTCTTGAGAGAATTCACACAGACGTGTGTGGACCTTTCTCAGTTGCTTCGACAGCAAAACACAGGTATTATGTGATTTTTGTTGATGATTTCTCTCGTAAGTGTTGGATCTTCTTCATGCAAAAGAAGAGCGAGACATATTCAAAGTTTTGTGAATTCAAAGCACTGGTCGAGAAGGAGTCGGGGAAGAAGGTGAAGGCTATTAGGAGCGATAATGGTGGTGAATACATCTCGAACAAGTTCAAGGATTTCTGCAAGGCAGAAGGGATTCGTAGAGAGCTCATAGCTCCCCATAACCCACAACAAAACGGGGTAGCTGAGCGGAAGAACAAAACGATTGTGGGTGCTGCACGGGCAATGTTGCATGATCAAGGCCTACCCCTTCACTTGTGGGCGGAAGCATGCAATACAGCAGTTTATGTGCAGAACCGTTGTCCTCATAGCTACTTGGCATGAGTACACCCGAGGAGACTTATTCTGGTAAGAAGCCTGATCTTTCTCATCTGAGGATTTTTGGTGCTAACATTTACATGCATGTGACGAAGGATGCCAGGAAGAAGTTGGAACCGACCGCAGAGGTTGGGATATTTGTGGGGTACACTGATACGCCCCACAACTATCGTGTGTATTTTCCAGACAGTGGTAAAACTGTTGTGCGACGGGATATAAAATTTCAGGAGGAGAAATCCATGAAGTGTTCGCTTGAGAGGGAGCTACACTTGCATGCAGATGAGGAGCTATTAGTTCCTAAGGATGAGCTTCAGGACGTGGATCAGCCACAGGATGAGGTTCATGGAGTGGAAGAGACCACTCATGCAGCGCCAACCATCAGAGGGCGAAAGCGCTTGACAGAAGCTGAGCGACTGGCTCAAGATGCAGAGAAAGTTGTAGGACCACCTACAACCCAACGCAGGCAGAGACAGTCACCTGATCGGTACACTAGATGCATGGCTCTGATGAGCAAGTGTGTTGTGACTGAGCCATCCTCTTTCGAGGAAGCTGTGGAGGATCCCGCATGGGTAGACGCCATGGTGGAAGAGTATGATTCTATTGTCATAAACAGTGCATGGGAGATTGTTCCTAGACCGGAAGGGAAATTAGTGGTGGGTTCGAGATGGATCTACAAGGTCAAGCAGGCAGCTGACGGGAGTGTGGAGAAGTACAAGGCAAGATTTGTTGCCCGAGGCTTTTCACAGATAGAGGGGATCGATTATGAGGAGACCTTTGCACCTGTCGCAAGGTATTCTTCCATACGGACGATTCTTGCTCTCTCAGCGCAGATGGAATGGCACATTCATCAGATGGATGTGAAGACTGCGTTCCTCAACGGAGTCATTGAGGAGGAGGTGTACATTGAGCAACCCGAAGGCTTTGAGGTCTTCAGCAGCGAGTCGCATGTGTGCAGGCTCAAGAGAGCGTTGTATGGGTTGAAGCAAGCACCACATGCTTGGTACACACGGATAGACAGCTATTTCACAGGACTTGGATTCTCCAAGAGCGAGGCGGATCCTAACCTATACCAGATTGTGGTGGAGGGTAAGTTGCTTATCATTGTACTGTATGTTGATGATTTGATTCTAACGGGTGATGAGCTGTTGATACTGTCATGCAAGAAGGATCTTGCTACAGAGTTTGAGATGAAGGATTTGGGCCTCCTTCACTATTTCCTAGGATTGGAAATATGGCAACGCAGTGGTGGACTGTTTGTTTCTCAGGGCAAGTATGCTCGGGAGATACTGGAGAAGTTCAACATGCATGGCTGCAAGCCTGTTGATACTCCTCTTCCTGGAGGTTGGAGGAAGGAGGATGCTACTTCGGGAGAAGAAGTGGATGCCACTGTTTATCGACAGTTGGTGGGGTCGCTGATGTATTTGGTCAATACACGACTTGATATATGCTATGCAGTTAACCAGCTTTCACAAGCTATGGTTAAGCCTACCAAGCTCTTCTGGAAGGCGAGCAAGCATGTATTGCGCTACTTGAGAGGCACATCGGGATATGGTTTATGGTACAGACAGGAGGATGAGGTGAAGCTATGTGGCTTCACGGATGCAGATTGGGCATGGAGCCCAACGGACAGAAAGAGCACATCAGGAGTGGTCTTCAGTATTGGATCGACAGCAGTTTCTTGGTACAACAGAAAGCAGAGATCCGTGGCACTCAGTTCAGCGGAGGCCGAGTATATGGCAGTAAGTTTGGCTGCATGCGAGGCTATATGGATGAGGAAGATCCTGGTTGGTTTGTTCGGTTCTCATTTGGATCCTACTGTGATAACCAGAGTTGCATTAAACTCTCGGCTAATCCTGTATTTCATGATAGATCTAAGCATATTGACATCAGGAACCATCATATCAGAGATTGTGTGCAGCGAAGGATCATGTTGCTTTCATACATTCCAACGGAGGATCAGGATGCTGATATTCTGACGAAGGCTCTCACCAGGAGCAAATTCGAGTACCACCGAGGCAGGATAGGGGTTGCTGATAATCCATATCTTGTCGAGAGGGAGTGTTGAGATTGCAACAAGATGATGGAGCTTAGTGAAAAGATTCTCCTTCACTAAGTGGGCCCGCAGGCAAATTATGGCGCAAGTTCTATTTTTTATCACAGTGTGGGTGACCACAGTGTGGGTGACCACAGTGTGAGTGATCACAGTGTGGGTGATCAAAGTCTATTTTTAGACTGGCTGTCAAAAATAGAAAAGTCAAATATTATTGTCTCATAATAATATTTGGACTATAAACTTGATCTTATTCTCTTGGAGCACTTCAGTTTGAGCTACAAATGTGGCCCATGCAACTGTCAGAGGGAAGTACGCTTTTCTTATGATTCAGTTGAGTTGTTGCATGCATGACTTCAGTTAGAACTCAATCAGTTGAGTTTGGTGGAGTTGATTATGCAGTTGATGGAGTTGTGTTCAGTTTAGCTTTGTTAAATTGGTTGTATTTAGTCTAACTGGTAAATAGACTAGAGATGAGTTGGGTGAATTAGTTATTAATTAATTCACAAGTTATTAACTCATAATGCAACTATAGAATACATCAGTTAACTCAATTGCATGTCAGTGCATGTTCAGTTCAGCAGGGACAGGTGTTAGAGAATCAGATTGCTATCAGTTGTGACTATAGTTGTGCATGATGATTTGCACAATCAGAGGGATTGAGTATGCCAATGAATTGGCCAATATCAAGAATTGTAGCTTGTGCTCACGTCCAACATAGTGTGAGTGATTATTTGCAGGTCAAATACGAGTTTCGTAAACCATTCTCATCATTTCTTGAGCAGGTATTGAGCTGGAGAGGCAGGCAAGCAGTGGAATAGATTTGGAGATCAGATCTGAGTTGTATTGTGTGTAACAGGTGGAGCTGTTACTGGATTGCTTGTGATAAGCATTGTACTTTGTAATGTTACATGGTCTCAATCATTAATATACAAAATAGTGTGGGGTTTTTAGCGAGATGCTTTCCCCGGGTTACATACTGTGTTAATGTGTGAATGCTCTTGATGTTTTATTGTTATTGATGCTGCTATATTGATGATCAACATAGAGGAGCTTATGTATTGTATATGTATTCCGCAATAATACATGATCAGGATAATCTCTGTTGAATATGTGTTAAATTATTCAAAATTTCTACAATTTGCAGAGAGGCAAGTGAGCCACAGTGAGGCTGATGCAAAGCAACATAGTAGCCTCTAAAGGCAATTTCGAAACTGATGGAGAACGTCGAGTTTTAGTGCCAGAAGCTGGACAGAGGTTCCGAAGGCCAGGAGATACATTTTCCCAGGCAACAGCAGACTAGACAGCTTGAGGAGAAGTTGTTTTGAGCTGAGTGCATAAGTGAATGCGCTAGGCTGACGCAGTGACTGCGCAAAGCTAGTTTGAACGGCTCAATTTGAACTGAGGTCAAAACCCGGATTTGCCCGTGGAGTGAGGAAATTTTTCACTAGATTTTTCTTGCCAATTTTTCTCTGTAGGATTGCCAGTTTTGGCATCTAGTTGTACTCAAATTTTTCACTGTTGCTTAATATTAAAACCCTCAATTTTTGCATTGGTTTTCCCAAGTTGGGTTTTTCCGAGGACATTGGTCCAAAAATAACTGTCATTTTATGTGTGTGCTAGTATTTCTTCCAACATTTATTTCTTCGGCAATTTATTTGTGTAGGTTGGATTGTGATTGATTCAGTGTTTGTTGTAGCAAACAGTAAATAAAAAGTTAAAATTTATTTAACAATTAGGAGAATTATTTTCCAGTTGTTGCAATATGATTCTGAGTTACAAAATTTTCACATCCAACACAAAATTTCTTATATGCAGCTACCAAAACAATCCCACACAATATACCAAAAAAAAAAAACCCCACAACTCTAAAGTTATAGCCTCATAAGAAATTCCTACAAACAGTAAAGTAGAAAAGCATTGACAATGATTAATAAACATACTAAAATTTCTATTCATGCATTGTTACCAATCTTTGATTAAAGGCCTCTTTCTAAATTGTGTACTAGAAATCAACAATACTTCATCTCCCATTTCAATGTCCATAAAACCAAAAGTACTCCATAACAAGCCTAAATGCAACACAAATATCATGTTGAAGTTAAAACATAAACATCATAAAGCAAGTAGAATTTTCACCCCAATAACACATAAGAAAACACTCAAAACAAAAGGGTAAGATTTCTATTATAATAAACTTGAATGTCAAATAATGTATCTCACATTATGATGTATAATGAGGTACAAGCCCCTTTATATAGGAATTAGTTATAAGTTAACTAGACTTAACCACTACTAGGAACCATTACAAAGAAGCCTTTAACCACTGCCACATTAAAGAAGGATCTTTACGGTCTAACAATGACGACGCCAAGTAAAAATTGCATTTAAGTGTACATAGTAAAACATTAATTACACCTATTTGCTTTGATCCCAAAAAACAATGAATCATGGTACAAGATTGTAGGTTTCACACTGAAAGGGAGTAATTTGGGTGGAAAGATCCAAATAAATATCAAGGGCATCAAAGCACATACTAAACCAGTTTGTTTAAACAATAAATTGATGGACCATAAATAGGCATGGGATCCACTTTTGAGAGGTAAAGAAGAAAAAACCTCACTAAAGAAAAGAATTCAAGAGATGCAAAGGAAAGTAAATGAGCAGGTTACAATAGAGCGAGGATTTGGAAAATTGAAGAGATATGCCAATACATAGATATAGAGAGAAAAGGAAAAAGTGTAAGGATGAATTAAGTCATTTCATACCAATAAGAACATTGTTTGAATCCCCTTGGGTTAGATGCACCAGTCTACGTCAACAGTTTGATCAAGGATGCCCTCTATGAATGTGGGAAAACATCCCTTTGGCTTATCTAGCAGGTTTTATTTAGAGAAAAATTAGTGAAATAGATCATATTACAAAATCAACTCAACACATGTCTAGGTGAAGATCATGTTCAACATCAAAGACATCAAATTGGATATGGCCAATGTGGTGTGTATGTGAATGAGATAGAAGATAACAACAAAGTATGGGAACTCCTCTATATAAATTATTGCCATAATTTAGCATTCCCCCTACCTTTACAAGGATCAATGATAACTCAATGAACCAAAGCAAGATTGACCCTTTGAAATCTAGATAAGTCTCCCCTCTACATTCAACTTGTACTTCATAGTTGTTTACAAACCTAAGTTTAAATCAACCTAAATTTCTTATAATTTTGCTTAAAAGTTTACATTTGAGTGTCCTTGTTATAACAATACTCATATCACATATAAAATGGCCGACAACCTTACCTTATGAATAAGGCTAGACCAACCACATGTTAAACATTTTTTATGGTTTGCCATCACCAAAATTCTATGATGCAATCTTTGTTGAAGCAACAATATTTGATAAGTGAAATTGTTGTTTGTTCAACACCATCAAATACCCCTACTACAACCAAATTATGCAATTTTAATCTCTAATATTTGTGATTCCTTCAATCCAAAACTATTCCTACTACGTCTCAAGCCACAAATGCCAACATGTTAGTATTTTAATTCTAAACAGTTGCAAAAAGAACAAATTTGTTGTACCTACTTGTTACATTATTGTTGTGTTCTTATACACAACTTGGATATCCATTTACCTTAAGAGTTCAGATAGATGATAAAATAATTGAAGGCTTTTGCCTATGAAAAGAAATGCTCCCTCTTTCATACATTGGGCAACTTTCATGATAATGGATAGAATACACTCTCTCCTTACAAATCTCACTAGCATTGATGCGTTCAAATATCATCCTAAACACTCTTGTTGAGATCACCCATAGCTTCACACTCACCAAAAGATGAAAAGCTATAAAATGACCCATAATAGCAACATTTTAAAAAGTTAAAAATATCGTTGCCCATCATCTCTATGATGTACTTAATAGCACTACTTTGATTTGACAAGCCAAAAGGATGGAATTCAAGGATCAAGCATCCTCAAGAATTTCTTCCTTTAGGGTATAAGAACATTGAATGCAAGATCAATACTACATATTGATTCAATTTATAGAAATGGCACGCATTATAAATAGTTTTACTTTGATCGTGCCTTATGATGGAAATCCAACATTTGACATTGTTCTTGTTGTTGAATTTAGGCTTTTGTGATCCATATCAAGTTTATTGAGAAGAGTTTTTGGCGAAAATCACATCATAATTCATTTGTCGACGCGTTTCGAACCAAGAAGTCTAGTTCATCGTCAAGACAAGTTGAAGAACCAGATCATGGCTATAAGTTAAATAGAGAGAGCAAATCATTCAACGGCTATATTTGACTAGGAAGCAACTATATTTGACTGGGTAATTGGACTGGACCAAGAGATAGGGACAAGGAAAAATAATTAGTTAAATAATTAATAAGTTAGTTTTGTTCTATTTATTTCCATATTTGATTAAATGTAATTGTTTGTATTTAACTACAATGAGTATAAATCAATAACTAATTAATAGACATTTTTTATTATTAAAACTATATAAACTAAATAAAAAACTTATATTATTATTATTATTATATGAAATAATAAGAAAAAATTAATAAATGTTTATTAAATGGATAACCTAATTAGTTAGATAGATATTTGACCTAATACTAAATTTAAGGAATCTAACTATATTGAATATGTAGCAATTTCTCCTCATTAAAACCACTTGGAAAATAAATTGAAGTCATTGAAGAACTATTGAGAAAAATATAGTTGTTTCTAATTAGTTAGTTAATTCATTATTAATTTTATTTATTTATATTTAAAGGTATAATACGATAATTAGTTTCTATCTTTAAAATTCCTTCATCTATGTTTAGGTATAAAAAATATTTATTTATACAATATGTTAATTAATTAAGATTTTTATTACCTATTCAAATAAAAACATCTTATTCTTATTTTTAATCTAGAAGAAATGTAAGAGAACAAGTAATATTAAAATAAAATACTAAAAAACTGAATAAAAATCAAAGAGCAGAGAAGGAATAAAAAGGAAAACAAACAATCCAGAAGACGAGGGGAAAAACAGAGAAGACCACACTAAAAAGAACAACACAAGGGGCAGGAGCGAAGGGGGGGGGGAGACAACGCAGATGAAAGGGCAGGGATCCAATAGCTGCTAATTTTCCAGTAGTCATCCCTATTAAGATTGCTCAGCCTTTTTTCAATTTCTATGGCCTCCCTAAACTTTCAGTGATGAAAAGGCACAATCTTGGCAATAACACGGGCCTCCTTAATACATATGTGATGCTTGGTATTTTCCGCGTGTTCTGCCAGGGCGGAAGACCGAGTCCTCCCATGTTTTATGTAGGCTAAGTGCTCATGAATCCTTTGATTAATAAAACTGCCTAGTCTCACCACCATAGGGGGTCCCACAGGAACAAGGAATAACATAAACACCTTTCATGTCCTTGGGGTCAATAGGGTCTTTTACCGATCTAAGGGAGCTAAGGATGGTGTTAAGGGGTCTAAAGGTAGAGGGAACATTATGCCTCCTGGGGATTCTCGCAATCTTATCAGTGGTCCCTATTAAGATTGCTCAGCCTTTTTTCAATTTCTATGGCCTCCCTAAACTTTCAGTGATGAAAAGGCACAATCTTGGCAATAACACGGGCTTCCTTAATACATATGTGATGCTTGGTATTTTCCGCGTGTTCTGCAAGGGCGGAAGACCGAGTCCTCCCATGTTTTATGTAGGCTAAGTGCTCATGAATCCTTTGATTAATAAAACTGCCTAGTCTCACCACCATAGGGGGTCCCACAGGAACAAGGAATAACATAAACACCTTTCATGTCCTTGGGGTCAATAGGGTCTTTTACCGATCTAAGGGAGCTAAGGATGGTGTTAAGGGGTCTAAAGGTAGAGGGAACATTATGCCTCCTGGGGATTCTCGCAATCTTATCAGTGGTCCCCTAGATGAAAGGGAGATGAACCCCTGAGACTCGATCTTTAGGGTCTATATTAACCTTGGGACCTTTGATGGCTTTAAGGAAAGTTTTCAGACCTTGGTGCCTTGTTCTTTCATCAATGCCAATTAGTGTTTGCCTACCAAAATGTGGTTTATTCTCCACATCTAAAATGTCAACATGAGTATACAACACAATTTTAGCCAAAAGAGTTGTTGCCTCTTTCATACCCCTAACATATTGTAAAGATACAGTACATTAAGATAAGATAAAGATAAGAATAAAGGTTTATTTAATTCTTAGAATTAAAAACAAATCCCAAATATCAAGTGTCTTCATAAATCATTATTTTTATGATTTCTAGTCTCTTGCAAGTTTGTGCATAGACCTAACCACTAAGACATCGGCAAATTTTAAAGAGAGTTGTCGCATAACACTATGTTGATTGTTCTCTCATTCACTAATGTAATTATATAAATATAAGCAAATGAACGTTTTGCCTAAAAATCAACACACTACCTTATCACAATCATGGCTAAATGAGAGAATATCTGAACCACACATTAAACCATGAGATAGTTTAGTTCTCATCTAATGACCATGTAAAACTAATCAAGAAGACTATTCAGGTAGAAACATTTTCTACTTGAGAATAATCAATATAATAACCAACGATGTGACTAAATATCAATACACAACAAATATGAATTAATTATTTTAATACTCCCCTTTAATGAGTGAATAATTGGTTTTTCCAATAAGATCTTCATTATTCTGTAATGCACTACAACAAACGTTTCTTCAAACCCTAAAGATGATCCAACACTACAAAGTTTTCATTTGGTCTACCTCGATCCTTTAACTTGTGCATAAAGTCACTATCAAACTATCAAAGTCCATACAAAGGAACAACCCTTTGTCAAAATATCTAAGTACCCAATCATTGTAACCATCAAACTAGTAAGAAACCCTTCACCTATATGGTCCAGTCAACTCTGTGATGAACTCCCCATAAATGTGTAAACAACTCCACTAACCATTTCCAAGAACTCACTAATGCAACTAATGCACCTTACTCTCCAATGACTTTTGTTCCTTGAATCTTATTTGATTTTATTCTAACACACCTAATCCAACATCACTTAGAATCTATAGCCAATAAAAGGCTTTCCCAACATACAAGTGTTAGCAACTCCTAATGCCAATGAACAACCTCCCATCAAACTCAACAATAAACATCAAAAGTCCTACCTCAAATGCCACACAATATGCAAATTTTAAACCCTGCCTCAAATACAATAGAACCATAATGCTTTCTTTTGTTGATTTCTTCTTCCTTGTATTCATTTAAAATCATATACACAATTGGTGTTTCCATCTTTATCATCCACAGTATGTACTTGCAAACAAGCTCATCCAATATTGAAATGTCTAATTCCAATATTGGACAAACCCTTACAACTTTAAATTATGACTCAAAAATAATTTCCATCACAAACCACTCAATAAGAGCTACTTATTTTTACCTTTCCTCTACAACCAAACACTATTCCCCATTTGTACTCTCATATATAATTCAGTAAAAAAACACACACAAAACAACAAACAAACATTATACAATATTACTCCCCCGATAATCAATGCTTACAACATAGGTTCTCCCACATAAACATCACTAAAACACCATGCTATATAACAACTTACTATTTCCCATGTGATCAATCACATCATAAAAGACAGACACTTTCACTGGTCACTACATCATGACTTGATGACTTCTAATTAACCACTTACCATAAACATGGTATCCTTGAATCTTCAGTTTAGGATGTCCGGTAACACCTCCATGTAGAATCATGCACCAACAACTTCTCGAGATAATTTGACATTAGCATACCATGAAATGATTCCAATTACATTTGATGTCACACATCAAATGACATCGCTGTCATCTTGTGACAGTCATCCACTCCAATATGACATATGGACTCCAATACCTTTTTAATAAGCGCCTCTTGGCTTCCCATTACAAATAAGAGGGATACACGCCCTAAATTGAACATGTAATGACCATCAAATTGGCAATAATGAACAATCTTTACCATTGCAAATTCAGAGGGATACACTCCCTAAATTGAACACGTAATTTTATTATAATTTTTAAACTTAATACCACAAACTAAAAATTCCATCAAAATTATTATATGGTTTAATATGGTCTAATAAATTAAACAACCAATGCAATAAACACTGATACCTTGTATTATTTGATCAATCTCTTCTCTCCATTGTGCTGCTCAATATCAACCTCTACTAGTGAATTCCTCAACTTCTGCTTTGTTTATGGCAACATCACATCCATTTCTATTCTGTATAACCTTTGCAGCTTCCCCACATATTGCACGACCAGCTTGATCTGCGATCGATACAAGTAAGCATTGCCATAGTTTTTCCCTTGCAATCCTTCCATCATTTCTAAAACCCTGCTTCTTTCCTTTCACCATCTTCACCGTCTTCATTTTCTCGTAGAGCAGGTACCAGGGGGCAACAATAGCTTTCTACCTTTATCCAAGCAAATTTGTAGATATCACCGGGAGTATCGATAGTTCTTTCCAATATCATTTGATCAAAGCATTGAACCATAGCCTCTTATGGAAAATTTCTGCAACCTGAATCAGAATTCTTAAAGCAAAACTTGCACGCACCATTTCACTTTTTAATAAAACTGAGATGCGGTATCAGCCCAAAAACCGGCTGGATCGTGAATAGAACTTTCGTACATATCAACATATTTTTGGGGACATGAAATCATGGCCTGTTGGCTAAATTTATGGCTGGGCACAATAAGAAGATCGTTCTCAAAAGTGAAGGCCTCTCCCAAAAAGACAGCACTCAATGATTGCCTGTCTTTGCAAATGGCAACACTTCAGAGCATGTCCATGGATTAGAAAATCACAGGGAATTTCTCAACATCATCTTCTAAATCTTTCCCAATTAATGACCTGGATAACTTAGACCTGACATCCCTTAACATGGACAAAGGATTCCTCCCCCATTGATTCTTGAGCATCCGCGGCATTTCTTTGATCCTGTAAAAAATCATTGATCAGATCTTGAACCTCTACATCTATTAGAGATATCTCTAAATCGGCTTCACTATCATCTTCAAACAATGACCTTCATCTTCGGCGTCCTAAGCATCTTCACATAAAAACTCACTTCCATCACTTAGAGATTCTTCAAACGCTCTCGTTTTTTCATCTCTAATTTTGAAGCCTCTACAATTCGTGCTCTTTGCAAACAATTAATACGGAAGGAGACGAAGGGTAGGTGCTTTTGAAAAGGCACAGTCACAGTCATAACAACAATGACAATGCAGAAGCAGTAGGGCTGTGGGGTCGGGATGGAAAATGCGCTAAAGTAGCCAGTGGAGAGATCCAGCAGGACGGCCATGACCATGTGGTTGCCCTATGAAAAAGGGGACGAAGACGACGTCCCAGATCCAATGATTGTTCTCCAATCCCATTGCCGATCCAAGGGACGAGGAGGATCGCACTGGTTGTGAGAATAATGCAGAAATAGTTAGTTATGAGTGGTTGAACTGAATGCAGAAATAGTTAGTTATGAGTGGTTGAACTGAATTAGTTGTAGGTGGTTGAACAGAATTAGTTAGGAATTAGTTTGTGTAGAAAATCTATTTCTCCATTAAGGGAGGATGTGAGAATAATGCAGAAATAGTTACTTATGAGTGGTTGAACTGAATTAGTTGTAGGTGGTTGAACAGAATTAGTTAGGAATTAGTTTGTGTTATTTCCTATATAAGTGTGATGTAATTAAGCAAAGAAATTAAATGAAGTTGTGTGAGTTTTTCTGTTTTAAGTCTGGTTGTAGGACTTGAACACGTAGCAACCGTGCCTGCTGTTGTTGTACAAACAATTGAGGCGATATTTCTACGATACAAACACATCGCACCTGGAAGCCTGGCAGACCTGCCCGCTGCATGGCAATGAGGCCAATGTGCTCGCTGACAGGATGACCAGACGCAAGATCGCAATTTGGGTGCCTCAGGGGCTCATCATGTACTACCTACTAAATGTCGATATGAAGGCTCGGGTCTTGCAATTGAGGACAAGCACAGATCAACGAACATTTTTGCGTGGCGATTACCATTGGGACATTAAATTACTTACCAAATATATATTTAATGCTAATCAGAAGCAGAGGAATATTATTATTGTATATATCACCATGTGCTCAAACTGCAAGTCTGGAACTAAAAGCTCCCCTGCAGGATGTTATAGATATCGGTACAAGGGGATACCCATGTTTAACTGTGGAAGAGTTCTCACACAAGTTTCTCACCTTAGAAACTCTGATACTAACTGTTTTCTTATTCACCGATGTAATTATATAATTGTATAACTAGCCATTGCCCTTAAATGTGCGAGGTACACTTAAGGAATAGAAGATGGAGAATACTCAGACAACTCACTATTGAACTAATGGATGGATCTCATTACTTGGATAGAGGTTTGTGCGTTTTTTTAGGAAGAGTTGGTAAAACATATCACTCTAACAAACCATTACTCTCTTTCCAATCTTATATGACAACAACATAGAAATTAGTTTCCTCACATCCTTCAACTGTGGAAGAGTTCTTCAAGAAGAAAGAACTCACACAAGCTTCTCACCTCAGAAACTCTAATATTGATTGTTCTCTTATTCACCGATGTAATTATATAATTGTACAACTAACAATTGCCCCTAAATGTGCAACTGTACACCTTAGGAATAGAAGAATGGAAAAGATCATCTAGACAACTCACTCTTGAATTAAGGGATGGATCTCATTTGTTGGATGGAAGTCAAGGAAGAGTCAATAAAACATATCATATCTATGTTGAAATTGAGGCTGCAAGATTGAGATTAAGATTGAAGTGTGTATATATATAATTGAGTAAAGTTTATTATAATTTTGTTAATAGATAGGAAAAATGTAATATTTATTGTTTAAGAATTTATCAATATAAACTAATTCATTACTGTAATTAGGTGATATAAAATGATTTTTAGTAAATATATATATATATATATATATATATATATATATCAAAAAATAAATTTTTATATTGGTTTGTAAAGATGGGAAGAAAAATCAGGTGATGCTTGTTTTAATAAATATTTAAGATATTTACTTTATCAATCAATACGTTATTGAAACTAATTTGTTACTATAATTAGGTGATATGAAATGATTTTTAGTAAATATATATATATATTATCAAAAAATAAATTTTTATGTTGGTTTGTAAAGACTGTAAGAAAAATTAGGTGATGCTTGTTTTAATAAATATTTAAAATATTTACTTTATTAAAATTAGTAGACTTTTATTTATGTTAAATTTTATGATGATTTGTAAAAACATTAAAAAAAATTATTTTCTTATCTTAAAAAAAAAAAAATTATCTAATAAAAATAATTTTAAAAATTCAGTTTCAAAATTTAAAAATATTTTAAAAAATTATATAATACCTAACACATTTTTTTTATTCAACCATTATTTAATATATAAAATATAAATATAATTTTACATTAATCAATAACATTTTTATTTTGATATTTATTTAACCATTCTTATCTCATAGTTAAATGAGATTTTTTTTTTATTTATTTAACCATTCTTATATCATAGTTAAATGAGATTTTGTTCTCTATTATTTTTGCAATGCAACAATTAGAATTGAGATATTTTTGAAATTTTTTTCCTATTATTTTTGCAACACAACTGGAATTTAGAATTGAGATTTTTTCTTATTATTTTTGCAATACAACTAGAATTTATATAAGATAGAATAGCTTCAAAACTTCTAAAATTTAATTTTTTTCCTATTATTTTTGCAATACCACTGGAATTTAGAATTGAGATTTTTTTCTATTATTTTTACAATACAACTAGAATTTATATAAGATAGAGTAGATTCAAAACTTCTAAAATTTATATAAGATAGAGTAGGTTCAAAACTTCTAAAATTTATAGAGTACGTTAAAAAAATCAAATTTATATTTTTACAAAAATTATTAAAAATTACAATTTTATTAAAATTAAAAATATATATATAAATATTTTGATTAAAAATATACATTATTAAAAATTTGAACATTTAAATCAATTATAAAAATATTATATTTGTTTAATATTAAATTAGACTTATACATATTTAAATAACAATTATTATTATTATTTAGTATTATTATTTATTTATTTTGTTTAGTACTTAAATAATATTTTATTTACACTTTCTATCAAATTGGGCATCGAGATTGTAAAGCACAATTTTCATAATTGTGCAGTTAATTTCTATGGTTTGTTAAAAAAAAAAACAGAAATTATTTCTAGATTGACGTAGAAAATTAATAATAATTTGAAAGACCACACGCGCCTGCCTTTCAATTTCCAACATTATTATTATATTTCCATTACGCCTAGTCCACCTTGATACTCTCAATCATTGATTCAACGATTCAACTTGTCATAACTTGTTACCACCTGCTAGATTACTGTCAAGGTGGACGAGGCTTAATGGAAAAAGTTACCTGAGAGACATCAAGTGGACGAGGCGTAATAAAAATAAAATTAAAGTGGATCCTGAAGTGGCATGTATGTGCTGCGTCACATTATATCCAGAGTTCTTCAGCCCCGCTTTGCCACACATTGTTGGGACTTGGGATCGAAGTCCATGGTGTTGTAGGTGGCCTGGACGAAATCTCCATATTTGACAATCTCTCGTCTCAAATTCTCATCCAGGGGATCCAGCAAGCCTTCCCTGATACTCCCGCCATTTCTCCCCCAGCTTTTGCTTGGGATTTTGATCCTGGGCAATCAGCTTTTCAATCGGGCTGCATAACGATCTGACCTCCGGAGTCTCTTTGGATGAATATCCCCATAATTTAGCGAAGTTATTCATTCAGAGTTTTCTTCAATGGCTCGATTCCATGACTGCTCTTCTAATCTGTGGCCGCTATAACGCTGAGACGGAGCGGCTCAGGCTTCGTATGTGCACTAATGTCGAGGGACTCGTTGCCATTGGGAAAGGCGGAAAATCTAGAGACCAGCTCGGCTACAGTATAATTGTTTAGTAAAAACACTAATCGCCGACGTTGGGGTTTTAAACAACACAGCACGATGCATACAGAGCCCATCAACCTGTAACAACTTAGAAATTTTCGACGGACTGCGCTGGGAAATATTTCAGCTCCAATGCAATGTGTTATATGCCCAAGAATGCAAACACATAAACATAAATCTAAATTATGGAATAAGTCAATGAGATGGAGGAGACATTTTGATTTGGGCGGTTAAAGATATTGAATTTCATGAATCATCGGTGGTTCTCTGTTATAACTTTCCTATGAAGACTCATTCTTCCTCCGTGTTTTCGAAATACGCTTCAATTCCTACAGAGTTAAATGACCGTTTCATCGTTTTCATTTTCTTTTGCATCGGCCGTATCGATCAGACTGAACCATCACAATAGAATAACTGTAATAAAAATCATTTTTTAAATTTGAAAGATGGAAGTAAACGACCCCATGTAAATATGGAAGAGTGAACTTCCTATAAACAAGATGGAAAGAATGCAAGGTAAATTGAACTTAATCCTTATTTCTATACATTATAAACACAAGTACGAAACTTTCCATCTTGTGGTTTCTAGTTGGCGTGTTGAAACTTTTCATCTTGTGGTTTCCAAAATTAGTTTGTGAATCTCCTCCTTCCATACTATATGAACTCTCTTGATGAAACTTTTCATCTTGTGCTTTCCAAAATTAGTTTGTGAATCTCCTCCTTCCATACTATATGAACTCTCTTGATGTTTCATTTGCACTCCATCAATATGAACTTTCTTGATTGTTCATCTGAACCATCATCCTACGGTAAAGGGCACATCACTTAAAAACAAATACAACACAAAGACACACCACTTCATTAAATCAATTGCTTAATTACATCACACTTATATAGGAAAACTTATGCAACCAATTCCTAACCACTCAAACTAATTCTTGTTCAACTGCTCATAACTAATTCTGTTCAACTGCTTCATAACTAAATCTAACTAAATCTATTTCTGCATTATTTTCACATCCTCCCTTAATGGAGAAATGGATTCTCTACAATACCTAACTGACTTCTAAAAACTTCAAATTTGATTTTACCAAGGGGCTTAGTAAATATATCAGCCACATTATCCTTGGTGTTACAAAATATCAATCCAATTTCTTTTGACATAAAAGTGGTACTGTAACTCAACGTGTTTTGTTCTAGCATGGTAAACTGGATTATGTGCTAATTTGATAGCACTCTGGTTATCACAATTGATACATGTTGCACCACTTTGCGCTTCTTCAAGATCTGCAAGAATTCTCCGCAACCAAATAGCTTCACAGGTGGCATTGGTCAAAGCTTTGTACTCTGATTCTGTTGAAGATAGAGAAACAGTTGGCTGTTTCTTACTACTCCAAGATACGACCCCTGATCCAATATGAAATGCATAGCCAGAGGTAGATCGTCTGTCATCTGGATTTCCTGCCCAATCTGAATCAGAAAAACCTGTCAGTACAACATCAGATACATCAGTATACATAATACCAAGATTCACTGTTCCCTTTAAGTATCGGAGAACTTTCTTTGCAGCATTCCAGTGATTTCCTGAAGGCTTAGCCATGAACTGACTAAGGATACTGACTGAGTATGCAATGTCTGGCCTGGTAGTGGTGAGATAGTTCAAACTTCCCACTAACTGACGATATAATGTTCCATCTGCCTCTTTCGAACCATCTTCTTTGTACAACTTTGCATTCTGTTCTAAGGGAGTTGACATAGCTTTACAATCTGTCATATTGAACTTTTTAAGAATCTCCTTTGTATATTTGCTTTGAGTGATCAATGTTTTACCAGTTTCTCTCCATACCTCAATGCCTAAACAGTAATGCATTTCACCCAAATCTTTCATTTCAAAAACCTGTGACAACTGAACTTTAATTTCTTCAATTAACTTGTGAGCACTGCCTGTTATAATGAGATCATCCACATATAAAGATATTAAAGCAACATGTCCTTTTTCATCTTTCTTAACATACAAGTTAGGATCATTTTTGCTTTTCACAAACTCATTCTGAAGAAAGAAAGTATCAATCTTTACATACCATGATCTTGGTGCCTGTTTCAAACCATACAATGCCTTTCTTAACCTGCAAACCAGATGCTCCTGTCCCTGTTTGACAAACCCTTCAGGTTGAACCAAATAAACTTCTTCCTGTAAATCACCATTTAGAAAAGCAGATTTGACATCCATTTGATGTATATTCCAATTATGTTTTGTGGCTAAGGCAATCAGTAATCTAATTGTATTCAACTTAGCTACTGGAGCAAAAGTGTCTTCATAATCAATGCCCTCCTGTTGAGCATATCCTTTTGCTACTAATCTTGCCTTAAATTTATCAATTGTACCATCTGCTTTAAATTTTGTTTTATACAACCATTTGCTTCCAATTGGAACTTTATTTTCAGGAAGTTCCACTAATTCCCATGTTTGATTTTTCATAATAGAAGCATACTCATCATTCATAGCATTAATCCATGGTTCATGTTGTTTAGCCTGCTCATAATCAATTGGTTCTTCAACATTCATTATATTAGACATTAAGGCATAGTCTCTATACCTTGCAGGAGGCCGAGTCTGTCGGGACGACCTTCTTGGTGTGGGTGTTCCATCCATGATTCGTTGGCTTTGAGGTGTATCACCTCCTTGTGATGACTCACTGCTGCTAGATGTGCTCGTACTGTTGCTATCATCCTGATCCTGTACCTGTACCTGGACCCGTTCCTGTTCCTGCTTAATCAAAGTATCAAGCTTGATATGCGCATCATTAGAAATATGCCATGTATCATTCTTTGTATTATTTTTATCAGTCTGCTCATGAAACAATACATCACGACTTGCAAATAGTTTATGGGAACTTGGATCAAACAATTTATAGGCTTTCTGATCCGTACAATATCCAATGAAAATACACTTGATGGACTTGGCATCAAGTTTTCTTCTGTTAGCTTCAGGAATATGAGCAAAAGCAGTACATCCAAAGACTTTGAAATGACTCACATCAGGTTTATAACCATAAAAAACCTCAAAAGGAGTTTGAAAAACTAATTTCTTAGTGGGACATCGATTCTTCAGATAAACAGCAGTGTTAATGGCTTCTGCCCAGAAACCATTAGAGATGTTCTTACCTTGCAGCATACTACGAGCAGATTCCACCAAGGTTCTATTCCATCGCTCAGCAACCCCATTTTGCTGAGGGGTATGTGGCACTGTGAACTGTTGTTGAATTCCATTAGATTTACAATAGGTGTTAAATGCTTTTGATTTATATTCACCCCCTTGATCAGATCTGAGTATTTTGATGCACTTTCCTGTTTGTTTTTCAACCATATTTCGAAACTCTTTAAAATACTCAAATATGTCACTTTTCCTTCTAACGAAATAGACCCAGGTATATCTAGATCTATCATCAATAAAAATAACAAAGTATGAAGCACCACCAAGAGACCTAGTTTGCATAGGTCCACATACATCAGTGTGAATTAATTCAAGTATATCATACTTTCGTTTCTCATTATGAACAGGAAACTCTTCTCTATGCTGCTTACCAAGTGCACAAGCTTCACATGGTAAATGTTCACACTTCATAACAGGAAGACCTTCAACCATTGATTTCCTTTGTAACAACGATAAATCATTGTAATTGAGGTGCCCATACCTGTGATGCCATAATTCTGCTGTCGATGTCTCTTGAGATGTCAATGCAACATGGCGCTTGACTGTCACATCCAATCTGTACAATCCTCCAACCCTGGTACCTGTAGAAACAACCTTGTAGTGGTCCTGAACATCTTTCACTATACACCCCAATTTACCAAATTCTACTTTTAAATTATTATCAGTGATAGTGGAAACAGATAGCAAATTCTTTTTGAGAGCAGGGACATACATCACATTGTGAATCTGTCGCATTTGTCCATTAGATAAGTACACATTTACTATGCCATAGCCTTGAACTTTAAGTGACCTATCATCTCCTAGGTAAATGTGTGTACCATCAGATTTCTCATAATATTTATCATACCATTCTTTATTACAAGTCATGTGTGCCGATGCACCAGAATCTATAAACCAAGCATTCTCATCATCAGTTTCAGCAGACAATGCAGCATCAGAAAGAAATAACTTAAGATTTTTAAATCCATCATTCACTGAGGTGTCTTTGTTTGTGTAATTTCCATTATGCCTGCTATGTCTTTGATTTGATTCATTATTCTTTCTCCTATAGCAATCTTTAGCCAGATGTCCAGGTTTTCCACAATAATGACATACAATGTTCCTTTTAACATAAGAATCAGGAGGTGCCATACCTTTCTGCTTTGCTTGAAAACAGCCTCTGTTTCTGTCCCATGGTCTCCCTCGGAATGGTTTTTGGCCTCTTGCAGTCAAAGCCAAATCAGAACCATTTGACTCCAGTTCAAAAGTTTTCATGCGCTCTTCTTCTTGAAGAAGAATTCCAGCCAATTCTTCAAATGTAGGGGGTGTCGGTCTAGCTGAGAGAGCTGAAATAAAGACTTTATAGTCTGGGACTAACCCCTTTAACGTAACAGTTACCAAGTCTGTACTAGAAACCTTTTCACCAATATCACCAAGCTTATCACTAAAGTCTTTAATTCGGGAAACAAAGTTGCTAATGCTTTCATTGGTATCCATTTTGATAGATAGCAGCTTTGTTTTTAAAAATAAAATACGGTTTGCATTAGAAGTCTCATACAAACCTTTGAGAGTGTCCCATGTCGCCTTCGAAGTTTCACAGTCCCGAATGTGAGGAATAATATTGTCCTTCACTGACATGCGTAGCAGCACCCTTGCTTTCATTTCACGCTTCTCCCAATCTTGAGTATTAGTAGGAGGTTGAGGCTTGGTCTCGTCACCTTTGACAATCGGCCAGAGATTGTATGCCTCCAGTACTGTTATGATCTTAAATTTCCAATTGACATAATTTTCTCCATCAAGTCTTGAAGACTCATTTAAATATGAATCTGCAAGGGGATTAGCCATTTCTCCACCAATATGGAGCAAAACCGAGCCAAAAAGATCAAATCTTGACTGCTTTCTGGAAACAATTTCTGAGGCAAAACAGCTTTAAAATTTTCTGAGACAAAAAATTAACAGAAAATTAAAAAATACCCGAGTTCTGGCAGCCACAATCATGCACCAACACACGCAGGATTTGGACTCACGCAAGCTTCTTACACACGCTTTCGTAAGGGCTATGATGAACCGTGCTTTACTGTTCTGGACAAAGACGGCAGAGTTCACTGCTTCATGGCTTTGACTCCAAACCGAACGCCTCTCTGAACAACGAAAATATCTCAGAAAAAAAAAACTCAGTTAACTGTCTCGCGCTCTTCACCGTTTGGCTCTTCACCGACCGTTCCAGACTTGGCTCTTCACTCCACGTTTATCTCCAACAAAAAACTCACAACAGCTTAACACACACAGCAACGGTTACGCAATTGTGTAACTGGCTCAGATTTACAGAGTCAAACACGCTGAAATATGTATTAGGACACGAAGCGCACTTTACAAGAGGAGTCAAGCCTATAGCTACCCGGCTCGAATTCAATGTGTTAGCAAAGAAAATCGGATCCAAGAAATTCAGTACCAATGAATTGACGAGTCTCCCGCTCCCGTGGACAAGATCCGTTGATCCGTTGACGAGTCTCCCGCTCCCGTGGACAAGATCTTCGCAGGCCTCCCGTGGACAAGATTTGCAGGCTCCGATTTCAATACCTTATACTGCGCACACTCTAATGGCAGAGACATTCACTGCCCGTGAAGAGGAGAGAGGCGCAGACAGTAAGATGCTCTGATACCAACTTAAAAACAAATACAACACAAAGACACACCACTTCATTAAATCAATTGCTTAATTACATCACACTTATATAGGAAAACTTATGCAACCAATTCCTAACCACTCACAACTAATTCTTGTTCAACTGCTCATAACTAATTCTGTTCAACTGCTTCATAACTAAATCTAACTAAATCTATTTCTGCATTATTTTCACAACATCTTGACTATCATCCTACGGTAAAGGGCACATTTAATATAACTAGCATATATTTAAATGTGATTTTCTTGGCATTCCTGTATGGGCTTTAGCTCAGAATCTCCACAGCTACAGGCCCTATGATTTTCAATTCCGCTCCAGCAAATAACTTATTTGATATAATAAGTGGAAAAAAAGAGAGAAAGAAAGTGAATACAAGAAGGGTTTGTTCTTACATTGAATGGTAATTTAGCAATATTCTTCTTCCCACACAGTCATTCCGGTGGAGTCCACATACGGTCCACATAAAAAGAGATCTCCTCCTGAAATAAACTGCTGCAACGCAAGTCCAATTTCAATTTCTGAGCAATTTAAACGCCGTCCCTGCAAATGTAAATGCCCTGTTGGGACGATTTTCTCCATATCGGGGTTGAGGGTTAAATCTGGCGACGAGATCAAGTTAGAGATTGTAACAAAATGACTGTAAATCAAAACCAGGTATTTGAAACCCACATTGATGCATAATTAAGCCAGAGCAACAAAACCCTGTAAAATTTTCATCCTTCAACTCTCCAGCTTACGGTATATTAATTTAATCTCAAACCCTGTCGGAGTCTGGGAGGCGTTGAAAAAACATCCCATTTGGCAATTGCAACAGATCCTATAATAAGAAGCAGCAGCCAAGCCAGAGAGAGGTGCTTCTTCAACCTGTCCCAGATTCCGGTTTGTAGTCGTTGGGAGCGATAGATCGATCAGATCAAGAAGCAACAATAATGATACCTGTAGCACATGGATATACAGTAAGGTAGAGGAAACAAGAAACCAAAAATAGGGCAAGGGCCAGAGATAGTGGGTGTTATAAAAGTAAAGGTCAATCCATATCGGGAGTTCCTTGGTTTCTAGATTTTGCTGTTTATACACGGACAATTTGTCCTTTCCCCTTGGACGCGGACTCTGTGTCTTGTTATGGCGTTGGCGTGGTTCTACGTTTTGTCTTTTCAGAAGAATCTGTTGTTTGTACACGCACTCAACGCGTAGTGGTTTCCACCGCGATATCTAAAGGACCACTTGCAATTGTTACGAAAATGTTAAAAATATAATAAATAGACGTCATTTAATGGGCAAAACAGCAGACTGACGAATGTCAAAAATAAAAAATAAAAAATATAGACAATGCCTAGTTTGAAAAAGGAACCACCTCAGTGCAAATATAACTAGCAATTGCCCCAAAAGGTGCAAAGAGAGGCCGATAAGATTGTTAAATTGGAAAAAAAATCCCTTTCCCATTTCCTCAGTAAACAATTTCGAAAAAATTTCCTTTTTCATATCTCTATCAAAAAATTCCAAAATCTTGTCTTAGCATACCATTAAATGTTCATGTAAAAATACACAATGATGAAGTCATCTTTAGACAAGTTTGTATAAAATCTGCCACAAGAAAGAACAAAATAATGTTTTATATTCATTGCTAAGAGAATTCAGATGTCAAAAATAAGCCTGTGTTCCTTACCAATACTCAATGAATTCTCTTAATGACTCACTGCCATAGAAGAAGTTTACAACAATAGTTCAGATGAATTCTCTTGTTTTACTTGATGTAAAACAAGTGTGATTGAGCCAATCTTTAACCAGTAATCCAGGTGTTGTAGTTCTTAATGAAAAGTGAAATTTCTAAATGTTGTCAGCGTTTAAGTTTTAAGCCATCAAGCTTGACTAACTTTATTTTTGAATGACTTTTAAGGGGATCGTACAATGAACCTCGTAAGCATCCAAATGGTTTCTCTGTTATCAAAAAACTTTAAAGACATTTTATAGTTCTCCAAGACAACCAGGTACCCAACTATATGTCTTATAAATCTTTCCATGTGTGAGAAAAAATGTGGCAGACCTCTTCCGTGGAAAAAAAAAATAGCTATTTGCCAATTCTGGCCTCTTTCAAGTGCAGATTGTTGTTATTAACAACATAATGTTGCAAGAGATTCAAAGTGATTTCTGGCACTTTTATGCAGAGAAATTAGGGTTGATCTCTAAAGTTGTTTAAGCATGGAAATTGAGGCAGAAATTTTCTGTCGATCTCCGACAGAATTCAAGTCCTATTGTTGTGTAATTTTGTTTTTAGATTTTTCTCTGTCAAGACTGAATAAGAAAAACACTCTAGCATTCAACACTATTGTTGTGTTCTTGCTATGTATTTGTTTCAGTTTCCCATTCAGTTATTTTTTCTTCTGTGTATTATTTCTCTTCTATGTGTATGCCTAAAATCCCTAAAATCCCTAGAGCGAGTTTGATTCTGAATGAGGTGCAAAGAATGGTTGGAGGAGTGGAGCGAGTTCGATTCTGAATGAGGTGCAAAGAATGGTTGGAGGAGTGGCAATATTGGAGGAAAACCCACTCCGCTACCAGAGGGACCCTTTCCTTGTTTCCCGTAGCAACAAATTCCATCCAGATTCATTGAACTCATGCTACAAGTGATGACGATAAAAGCAGAAAGTGATCCTCTACTTCTATCAGTGCACTCTCTTGTTCATCTGTTGGCCCTTATGCACAGGAGGAGAAAAGAGGGGATACCATTCATCTACGTCTTAAGCTAAGGTACCATTTCAGCGAAGATCTCTTTTTAATGAACCTTTTGTTTGTTTGTTTTTTTTTCCCTTTTCGGGACACGAACTAATCAGATGAATACTTAATATTTTTGAACATTTGAGCTCATTTTGGGGAAGGTTTTTAGGGACATCATGTTTATATGAAGTTTCAACGGTTGCCAACCTGCTGAAACAAATTCTTCTCTGTCCAATACATCACAAATAAATATTTTTTTGCACTTTTCCCTAATTGTCTTTTTTTAAATCCCTCAAGCTGCTTCTGTTGAGGCTAGGTTTTTCTTTAGGTTTCCTTGGTTGTTTCTATTTATTCGAAAGGTTAGCACGCTGGATCTTATTTTTTCTACATTAATTAGATCTAAATCTGTAAATATGTCGGAGTTTACCACAAATACATTCTCAGCGCATTGTTGTATGGACTTTGAGAATCCCTGAACCAACATGTCTCTGGAGTATACAACTTGCTGGACCAGAAATGGGGTGATTTCTGTAAATAAAATAAAATACTTTGTATTTGTATTCTCACATTTGGAAAAAACATTGCTGACATACTTTCCTTACTTATGCCGAGGGGTCCTTTATATCCATCCTCCTTTTTGCAAAGGAAGCATCTTATAAGCTAGATGACTCTACTATAAACACTTTTGAGGGGTACTGACATGCTTAGCAGCATATATCTATGCCAATTAACTACTTTCACCTTGCCTGCTATGTACAAGTTCTTGAAGCCCTTTAATTCCTTTACAACCCTGTTTAAACCTAGTTTCATATCTCCTAGGAAATGGATCCAATTCAAAACCCCTTTTATTAGCGCATCTTTTGTTCTTGCATCCTTATCAAAGACAATATCTGAAGAATCAAAATGCATTGAAATGGTGCTGGACTGGTTGGGCTTTGGCCAAAAATTTACCCAAAGAATCAACATGTTTTTCAATAAGTTTCATTTAGAATTGTAGTAAATCACAGTATCCTCCAACCATTTGGTCTGCAACAACTTCTCCATAGGAATGTTTGTCTCTAGTAATATTTTCTAGTGATAAGAAAGATATCCATGCAATCAACATATTGCATAAAATATTTTGCATATACACTTCTGCACTTATGTAATACTAGTTGTTCTCACTCCACAGTCAATTTTCAGTTTTCTGGCTAACTATGTGTTGTTTAACAGTTTATATTAAATGGTGATTCTTGCATGTTAAGTCAAGTGTTTGGTCATATTTTCTCTTGCCTACTGATCTTTTTATGTGCCTGTATTTTTTAGATGGACACCTTTCTCTTCACATCAGATTCTGTCAATGAGGGACACCCTGACAAGCTTTGTGATCAGGTTTCTGAAGCCATCTTGGATTCTTGCTTGGAGCAAGATCCTGAAGGCAAGGTTGCATGTGAGATTTGCACAAAGACAAATATGGTTATGATATTTGGAGAAATCACAACTAAAGCTAATATAGACTATAAGAAGATAGTGAGGGGAACACCTATAGAGGAATTCAATTCATGTCAATGGATGTTGGCTTGCGTGCAGATAATTGCAAGGTCCTGGTGAACATTGAACAAAAAAGCCCCGACATTGCACAGGGTGTCCATGGCCATCTTACTAAGAATCCTAAAGAGATTTGTGCAGGAGATAAGGGCCACATGTTTGGGTATGCTACAATTTGAGACCCCGGTGTTGATGCTTCTCAATCATGTGCTGGCAACAAAGCTGGGAGCACAGTTGACTGAAGTAAGAAATAATGGAACCTGCCCCTGGTTGATACCAGATGGAAAGACCCAAGTTATTGTTGAGTATAAAAATGAGGGAGGGGAAATGGTCCTGTTAAGAGTTCACACTGTTCACATCTCTACTCAACATGATGGAACTGTTATCAATGATCAGATTGTAGTTGATCTCAAGGAGTATGTCATTAAGCCGATTGTTCTTTCTCAATATCTAGATGAAAATACAATATTCCATTTCAACCCATCTAGGCGTTTTGTAATTGGAGGACTCCATGGGGATGTTGGACTCACTGGGAGGAAAATTATTATTGATACATATGGTGGTTGGGGTGCTCATGATGGAGGAGCCTTTTCTGGAAGGGGTCCCACCAAGGTGGATTGTAGTGGTGGCTACATTGTTAGACAAGTTGCCAAGAGTGTTGTTGCTGCCGGGCTAGAACGTTGCTGCCTTGTGCAGGTTTCATATTCCATTGGTGTGCCTGAGCCACTCTCTGTATTTGTTGACACATATGGAATTGGATAGATTCTATATACTGAAATCCTGCAGTTGATCAAGGAAAATTTTGACTTCTGCCCTAGCATGATTTCTATCAATCTTGACCTAAGACGGGGAGGCAATATGAGGTTCCAAAAAATAGCTGCATATGGCCATTTGGGTTGGGATGATCCTAATTTCACTTGGGAGACTGTAAAGGTCCTTAAGTGGGAGAAAGCTTGCAACTCTGGAGTAAGAATCTGGTAACCTTGAAACCATTCATGATTTAATGTGCTCATTAGACTCTGATTTAAATGTGCTCAACTTGTTGGACTCTGAACACTAATTTGTAGAATCAGTTGGAAAGAAAACAATTACTCATCGCTGTACTCATGTGACCAACAGCGTTTTCAATTTCCAGGTGGAGGTCCTAAGCAACAAGAAAATTAGAGTTTCATAAACATTCAATCTTCCATTAAAAATCAACCAGAGGAGTTACATAAACGTTCAATCTTCCATTAAAAATCAACCAGAAGAGGCAAATTTAACGGACATTTCAAATATTGCTTAAATCTAGAAAACCACATGAAATACATACTGAAATTTCAACACATAGTTGGTAACAGTAGCAAAAGATGGGAATCTATCCCCACTCCACAATACATCCCGTAATGGTGATGAAAACACCTAATTTTCCCTCTTAGACGTATGGAAGATTCGAAGAGCTTGGTTACATGCTTTGGGGATAAATATCTCATCACCTTCTTCCTTCATTGATAGCGACACTGCAAACACTCTGCACTTTTGAACAATTAAGAGCAGCTATTTGGGTATTTAAGACCATGGCTACTTAAGAAACTGATAATTGTAATTTGTGATCACTGTTCAATTTTGGACATTTACAAAGCAGTTATTTGGGCATTTGAGTTCACAACCGCTGCTTAAAGTGTAGGTAGTTGTATTTTGTATTTCACTAATTGAAACAATCTCAATGCCTCCTCAGCAAGTCCATGCCTTGCATAAGTTGCAATCATGGTAGTCCAAGAACAAACATCTCGTTCTGGCATTTGTTTGAAAACTTTGCAAGCGTCATCCAGTATATTCCATCTCAACCCTTTCTTAGAATTCTGTTTAATAAATTAATTGTTTCCCATCATTGTGAAATACTTTAAATAGAATTCCCACGAGTAATACTTTAAATAGAATTCCCACGAGTATGTTAGGAAAGAAAAATTTATAAATAAAGAAATGAAAAGGCATAGTAAAATGTGTACATTGTATTATTTTTTTGTTTTTCTTTTAATATATTTCCTGGAAATTTCAAAAGGACAGAAACAACACTTAAAGTCTTCCATCAATGAAATATATATAGCACATCTTCGTTCTTCACACCATACATATCAGCTATTGGAATTCAATCTATTACACATAGTGCTCACAATTCATTTGGCTACAAGAACAATACCACATAGTGCTCACAATTCATTTGGCTACAAGAACAATACCCTGGCAGATGTAACAACCATGCTAAGTCCTACATGTACCCTGGAACATATAACTTCCATGCCTAGTCCTTATCCATTTTTAGCAAAGTTCATAGATCCACAACATGAGGGCATTGTTTCTTTAAAAATAATTATTTTAAAGGTGGAAGCCCACTTCTCCCTTTATTTTCTAGGACTATTGAAAGCACAAGCATAGATTAAACTTCCTTAGCTACAACACGAATTTAAAGTCAAAGAAATACTTACAAAGATGGGCATGGTGTTTGAGACCTTGCATAGGTAGACATGAGGGGTCTTCTTGTTTCTTTTCATATTCCTACTTTTCCACATGTCATTCCTGTTCTAAGTCTACAACTTCTATAACAATAATGGTTACCTGAACTTGACATTTCGGTCAGTCCGAAGATCAGCCCAATTCTGACGTTTCTAGACAAGTTTCTAGACATGAATACTTTGCTTGCAGCCCAATTCATCATTTACAGAAATTTGTGAGTTCGATAAGACGATATCAAGGCCTCTAGGGATGTCATAAGGTATAGACAGCAAGAACTATGCTTCATTTCCAAATATGCTTGACACCCACATTAGACTTCAAGTAAGGAAATGGACTAAGTAGTATTCTAGTTTATCAAATTTCAAAAATGGATGTTTCCCCAACTTGATTATAAGTCAGTAATGCTCATTCTTCTCCACAAATCGATTCTTCAACCAAGGTCCCAAATCTTTTACAGGCCAATTTAGGCGGCCTGTAACACTTGTTCCCTACAAATAATTCAAGGGCAGAAATGAATTCATTATATCTTTACATTCCTTTGAGGTAAACGCTAATCTCTCTTTCTATCTCGACCTTCAATGTGTGAAATGTTGTTTATCAAAATTATCTCTTTACTGCGTACCCATTCTACTCTTATTTTAATAGATGGGCTCCCTGAAATCTATGCAACCTCTTGCAAACACTCAGTTTTATGATAGAAGTATTCATATATATGATAACAAAAGTAGAAGTCGATCAAATTTAAGTAGATCCAATCTTGGTTCAGGAATTCGAAACACTGCAAGCCAGGAGAATAATGATATAGGTGTATCTCTCAATTTGCTTGCAAATGCTACCTAGCTATTAGTAGATCACGGATTTCACAAGTATAGGCATACAAATTTAGGAAAAACGTTTTTAATCCTTGTTTTCCCCATTACTGTGCTCAGACATATTGATGTGACAAACCTAGTTTGCAGAAACATCAATATTTGGTTGAGGATCATGGTTTGGATTCTGCAAGAGTTATGGCATTCAATAAGGTTAGACAATCTGGGGTTGGCCAACATAGTTTCAACGACATTTCAAAAGTATCTAATATGGAGTAGGGAGCCATGCCAATGACTTGATCCAAGTGAGAAAGGTTACAAGCTTTAACCACCAAATTTTCAGACTCTATACTGCAGCCACAAAAGAAGGTTTTGGAGGAAGTGCCCACTTGTCAGTTCTCTTGAATTTCAGAGGTAATGTGGCTCATGAATACTGTGTATTTTCCTCACTTCCATTTTCTGGATTTAGAAGAAACTGCCTTTGGCTTTTGTGGAGCTTCATTTACCAAAGGTGTTTGGTTTTGCACAGACTTAGTACAGGTGGGCACTGCATTCGTTTTTTTCCGATCAAAAACAATTTACGGCCTTACAAAAGGACCAAAAAGGTAGTTCAAAAAGGCAGTTTCAACATAGATAGTATCTGCACATAAACCAATATCCTTTGTATATCATCACCTAAATTATTACAGTGGAATCATGTGCTTACGAGTAGCATGTAGACCTAGTCATGTAGCCCCTACTTGAGTCCAGACATAATCCCAGTTGAAGTTTAACCTCATACCTAGGAGATACCTAAAGCATCTCTCAAAATGAAAAAAAAATACATAAAATAAAAATCTCATCTAGTAAAACTACAAATAACAAAACAAAAAAGCTAACCCTGTACGATAAAGTATAAAGTAGAGATGGAGGAAGGAGAACATGAACTCCTGTATCAGAGTATTTTGCCTTGAGATTAATCATTAGTATTGAAAATTATACAGAAAAAAATTAACCAATTCTTGTTATTAATGTCCATATAGATCGACCTTGCCATACGTTTTCAGTATCTTGCGCATTGCGAGAGCCTTTATGGAAATATGTTTTACTAAATTTCCCCCCTCTTTGATTGTTGCAAAGTGATCACCCTCTTTGATCGTTGCAAAGTGATCACCGGTCCTTTTACTTGTACTTGTCAGCGATGCAAGATACTTCCCAAATCCAGTGGCAAAGTGCAATTCTAATAACTGTTTTGCACGCGTATTGAAGCAACAATCCACAACAACCATCTCATTCAATAGTGATGGAAAGAACATCCTGTCACGCACTGGATACAAATAGCAGCCCATTTTAAGTCATTCGTCAAACAAAAAATGAAATGACAGGAACCAGATGCACAACTTTGAGCTGGTTTGCAAAACTTATGCCTCCATACGTGGAATACATTTTGATACGTAAATCAAAGTAACAACCTGTAAGATCTTTGAAATTACTCAGAAACTGAATCAAATTTAATTCAAGTAATCTTCGCAAAAATACTTTACAGAGTCTAGCTCAAAGCAACAGGAAAATCAAATCAATCTGTATTAATTTAGAATCAATCGAAATTGAGCGTGACCCTGAGCTGTAATTACATGGTTTCTAGGTTCCGAAATAACAATATATTTTGACATATGTAGATGCATTTGTGGTGCTCTCAATCTAAAGGAAGTTCCCTAGGCAAAAATTTAGGAATGTAGCCCGGGCAAAGAGAAACAAGTGATATTGCAATGTGATTTCTTAAGAAATAAGTGAAACATTTACTTTGCATTTAGAAAGAGAATGACCAGTCCTGATTTGTACAATGCAAATATCACATTTCCTTAAATAATAATTATAACAAAGATCTGAGGAGACATTAAATTCCTTTTAGTTATTTCTTATTAAATGAATCATTTAATTCAAAATAATAATAATAATAATTGCATCAGGGCAAGCTTCTGGCTACTTTCGCATCGTAGAAGAGAAAAATTACTTCTTTTGCAAAAGCATAATACTCACCGCTCATAGAAATTATCCATATGAAAGAAGCATTCACTATTAAATAAATTATTCTTTTCTCAGAGAAGAAAAATAAAAATAAACCGCTCATAGAAATTATCCATATGAAAGAAGCATTCACTATTAAATAAATTATTCTTTTTCAAAGAAGAAAAATAAAAATAAAAATAGTAAATAAAAGCTAATTGAATAATTATGTACTTCCATGGTTATAATCGATATGAGGCCATTAAAACAGAGTGTATCTTTATCGATTTTTTGCTCTTGTTTTTCTTGAAAAATACTTATTTCTTACAATTTCACAGACAAATGATAAAAGCCCAGCATTCCGTTCTTACTGTTGGTTCAGTGGATGCCGTGAGGTACCTTCCATGCTGATGATCTGCAACGCTCCCATATGTTTTAAATTTTAATGAATGATCGGTGTAGGTGGTAGTAAATGTTGATGAAAGTGAATAACCTACCTGATCTCACCTAACTTGCTCTATACAATCCAAGTCCAGCTAGCTTGTTGAAATATATAATCCAGTCTCTACTCGCCCGGCTGAAGAATATAGGGTCTTGCTGGCTATACCCACGCCTGCTTGCCCGACTGTATAGGTGGAAATAAAATGAACTAAACAAACCAAGAAAGTGACGTCCCTTTCAGAACCAGAACAGCCTGGAGGTATAGGCCCCTCCTAGGACCTTATTTTTCCCTCTCAAATTCCATCCTACCTCAGGCAAGACAAAACACATACCTCAATCACCTTACGCTCTTCTCCTTTCTACTGCACTCGACGAACAAAGTTCATGGCATGGTTTCCTTGCATATCATGTTCTTAGAGTCCCGCATCTGCTGCGTGAGCTCTGGAACAGTCAGCAACCTGGAGAGGCTAGGGAGTGAAACCCATCATGAAAAAATGAAGACAATCATGTTCAGTGCAAGCTTCCTCAAGTCATGTTCTTAGAGTCCTGCATCTGCTGCGTGAGCTCTGGAACAGTCAGCAACCTCGAGAGGCTAGGGAGTGAAACCCATCATGAAAAAATGAAGACAATCATGTTCAGTGCAAGCTTCCTCAAGTCCGAGTTCAGCTCGGTAACTGAAATGCCTACCATTCTGCGTGTAACTGTGTAACTGAAAACCATGACGCAACACAAGTGGAACAGAGGTCATTTCGCCCGCAACTGAAAACCATGACATAACACAAGTGGAACAAAGTTCAAAACCTTTGCATGCTGTAGATTTGTCTCATCGGACGACCATATGAAGTGACAGGTGTCAAGATACAGGCAAAAGGGTAGACGAAAACGAAAAATGCTGCTATCGACCTAAATACCAGGTGTCATCCTCAGAATGAAAGGGACGACGAAAGTCTCTTTCAAAGGGAAGGCCTATCGGCCTAAATACATGAAAATTTTGCATAAAAATGGCCACCACTTGCAATTGTTACGAAAATGTTAAAAATATAATAAATAGATGTCATTTAATGGGCAAAACAGCAGACTGACGGATGTCAAAAATAAATAAAAAAAGGTAGACAATGCCTAGTTTGAAAAAGGAACAACTCAGTGCAAATATAAATACATGAAAATTTTGCATAAAAATGGCCACAACCTTATCGCAATCATATCATTATTAGTTGAGAGAATATCCCAACTAACTGGGAGCTAATTTAGCTGTTATCCAACAACCTCCTAAAACCACTCATGAAGGCTATTCACGTATAGAGATTTTCTACATGACAATGATCAATATGATAATAAACTACAATAATAAATATAATAACAAACCATGTCACTAAATATTAATACACAAGACGAGTTAACTATTCTAATATGACATACTTCGTTAAATTGAAACTCTGAAATGACATCCCAGACCCTAATGGGTGGTCACTACAGAAATTTACCTTAAATATAATAAGGCGGAGGCTGAAGCCCGTCTGATGTTTACTATATTTAAATTTTCAGATCAGCAATGGAGTGCATTTTTTATAGCAATAGAGGCTTTGTTAGTATTCAAACAAACTTGAATCGATTAAACATGAAACACATAAAGAGGCTTGGTCAGCTGAGCTTCCAAGGAGAGTTTGCAAATAAGATTAAAGTGAACATTACTACTATTCATTAAAACAGTACCCCCTATATTAAAATAATGTCAATATGTTATGAGGAAAGCGTTGTTGATGTCTGCCTTTGTATAAGCTGTAGTACATTAATTGTCTCTGACTACTTGCAACAGGAATCTTACTTACTATGGATATGGAACATAGTTAAGTGAACATGATACGCAACACAAAATTTTGGTAGAGGGTACCCAGTTAAGGGAAAAGAGATTGGGTTGATCTATTTTATGTGTTGCCGTCTTTGAGCACCATTTGAGATCAAGATAAGTAGCATACATAAGAATGATACGTTTTTAAATTTGACTTATGTATCATATGTTTCTCTTAAGCTGTAATTTTATCCAGTGTCTTTCAGAACAGACATCACATAAGAACGATGAAGAATTGTTGATGATTCATTTTTAGTGTACCTGTAGCCTGTAAACTTCAAGACAGCCCACTCAAGAAACTCATATTCATCTCTGGTCTTTTACATGAGCCAACAAGTCATTGCATAACAAGCAATACCGCTGGGAGAGTTGTACCTCTTCACATTAGTTGTAGCTCCACTAAATATATCCAGTTTCCTGAATGCAAATTGTAACTTGAGGTCAACTTCACAGTTCATCAACTCTCACATGAAGAGCCCCGGATGTTCCACGTCTAAAATAATGGCATTAAGACCACTCTTATTGACAGATAAAATACAAATTCAAACACATTCCTGGTTAACACATCTGAGCAGTCCCGTTCACATAACACATTGATCAGAAAAGCAGGGGTTGCAATACTAATCCCAATACAGGAGAACAGCAAATACATTCCCTGCAAAAAATGATGGCTTTTTATCCATTATGTTTGGAGTAGATATAATCAGCAAAAGCCATGCTGTATATAATTTTAAAATTAAAATATGCCCGCCTCAACTTGCTCTTCTCTGAAATTAAGGCATTAGCTTCATCATACCGCTAAAACTACAATATTTATGCCACTTTAACACCACTTGGCCGTTTTCCTTCCATGGCATCCTTTTTATGTCGACAATCTGCACAAAGAAAAGGACCTTCCCAAGGCCTAGCAGTGGTTGAGAAAAAAGACCCCGCATGAACAGAGATTCCTTCACTTGGTGTTAGATCCGTCTGGCAAACAGCACAGGTGAATAATCCTGATGTTGCAGCCATAGATGATTCTGACCCCAACCTGCAAATACATATTCTATTACCAATCCAATAATAAAAAATTATTATATTGTACAAAACAAGACCCTAAAATGATACTGGAATTCGTTCAACTACTTACCCAATAATATGAACTTATGAAGAAACAAAATTTGGCATGTTGTCCATAAGAAATTAAATATACACAAGGATGTGACAAGGAAAGCTTTTATAGAAATAGCAGACACCCTTGCGTTTTTGGAAGTCATCAAAACATATTTATGACTGCAAAAATTAAAAGCATCTTATTGTATTTAAATATTTTTGTACGTGACTACACCGAAATGAGGGACACGTAATTTAACAATTGACACAAAAATTTACAGATTAAACTAGTTAAAAAGAAACGCACTTTGCAGTTCCGGTGAGAATGATGTATTGATCTTCCCCACCTTGAAATGGGTGCATGCCTCGGTGTATTATTGTCATTCAATGAATTATGATAAAAACCGTGAGGAGATGTTCCAAAATGTACTGTTCAGAGGGATCCAAAAGCTTTGAAAATAGAGCTTAAAATATGACAGAAGGCATACTATAACAGCCATATGACATGGAAAGTGCTGCTCGCAGGCAAGGGGATGCAGTGAGATTTAAAATCAATGAAATAATTATTTACAGAGACAACAAAGGTGAGGAATAATATAACTTGCAATGTTAGACCTCACCAACGGTTCAGTGATTTGATTAGCCAAGGATAAAGCCAAATTGGCTATGTCTATCTAAAACAATTGCAACTTAGATCAAGTTCTGAGCTTTGTACCTGTTATATGGCATCTGTGTTGCGCATTAGGTATTTACTATTACTCAATTTCTTGGCATGTGCATAGCTCAACATCCCTAAAACTTCTAGTACTATCCTATTCACCACTTCAAATTTTCATCTATCTCTGATAGAAGGCAGCCTTTGTATGAATCTTGGAAGTAGGTACAATCAAATACAACTATGATCAGTAAACCATAATGCACCTATGCATGATATAAAAAAAAGCATTTGGTTGTTTTTTCCTTGTGACAATCTTCTTGCAAGGAACCAACATTGTCACCTCACTGAACCTATCAACTATAAGTCTATGGGAAAGAATTGATCATATCATCTAGCTGTACTTAGTAACCTACATAAGAAATCAATGGAAAGAATTCCCATGTGCTGCTGGCACTATAATTAATGGATATAATTGCAATGTTCCACCAAGTCTCCGGGATGAGGAGACGCAGGTGCGAGGAGACGCACAAGGGGGACGTGCGGGAGTACCCTCAAATTTTAGGGAAATTTAGGGGGGACAGGGGGACATCAGGGTATATATTTTTTTTTCCTTTTTAATATATATATATATATATATATATATATATATCAAATTCATATTCAATAATGAAAGCATAAATAGAATGATACATACATAATTGAATTAAATAATGAAATACATTGATCCATACTCATCATCCTTACTAATACATACATGATTCATCCATAAACCATGAGATTCAATAATGAAATACTCTGATCCATATTCAGTATTCATTATTCACCATTCTTGAATCTACATTGATTTAAAAATTAAATTCATCATTCATCATTCTAGATTCTAAATTGATTTAAAATTAAAATTCATCATTTATCATTCTAGAATCTAATTAGTACTAAGCAAAATAGACTATAATAGACACTGAAATCTAAAGACTGGAATAGTAAATTGATATAACTAAAACTCAAAAACAATGGAGTGATGAGTCTAAAAGTCACTCTAAAGTACACAGAGGGCTTGGTGCTCTTGATTAAATACTAATTCCATACCCTTGTACATGACAAAATGCAATGGAAACATTGCACTCCATCGAATCGTGAATTCCTGAAAAATTGATATAAAGACTAGGATAATAAATTGATATAATTAAAACTCGAAAACAATGGAGTGATGAGTCTAAAAGTCACTCTAAAGTACACAAAGGGCTTGGTGCTCTTGATTAAATACCAATTCCATACCCTTGTACATGACAAAATGCAATGGAAACATTGCACTCCATCGAATCCTGAATTCCTGAAAAACTGTTAAGCCTGCTGGATTTTGAGTGAGATCTAAAATTCTACTTTCTCCATATGAAATCCAATGAGGTCAGAACCACTCTCAAACATCCCGAGTCATTTCATGGTAATGTTAAAAATTTAAGTAAAAGGATGAAAATGAAAGATAAAGGAGAATGTCACTTTTACTTACCATGAATAGCATAGCATTAGTAGGGAAATATGGTCAAATACTACGTTTTCCATGTCATAAATCATTGTTTACAAGCAAATTTAAGGGGGGCGCATAGCCCATTTTGAGGGGGGACGCCCAGGGGTCCCCCTTTTGGGGAGTTGCGTCCCCCACATTGGGGAAACGTCCCCCCTGCGTCTCCCCAAAAGGGGGACGTGGGGAAACGTTTCCCCAGACATCCCCCCGTCCCGGGTGCGAGGAGTGCGCCCACAGGATCCTGTTCCACGCGTCCCCGTGGAACACTGTATAATTGTTATTCTTTCAACGAGAATATGAGAGAAATAAATATACTAAGCACACACATAGCAACAAGACATTTAAACCATGTACACCGTGATTTACCCTGGAAAACTCCACTCGGGGAAAACCAGCCAATAATAGATCTATTATTGTCCTTGGCTAAAACACAACCAAGCCAGCCAACAACCTGAGCTTTCACTGCTCAACTCTGGCTCAATACAACGGAGAATCCTCAAGCCTTTTAACGGCTTCAACTACATGTAATAACATGAGCTTAATACCATGAGCCACCAATATTGGGTGCCCAAAACCATAACTATTGACACAACCTCAACTCCGCCACTGGATTATCTAACAATAATCATGTCTTCCCAGTTTGGTTAGATATGCCGCACAATCATATCCTTGGTTCAACCTTCCTACATCCCTAACAATGTTTAGCTAGTAAAAATATCTATGCAAGTTTGTGATGGTCCTTTTGACACACAAGATGTTGCAACTTTGGATGGGGCATCTCTTTGATCTATATTTCCTACGTATAGAGAATGTAGATGATATAGATAACTATCCTTCAAAATAAAAATTTCATAGGTCATATGCATAAAAATGATCTATGTTGTCTACATATTTGTCTTTCCATTAAAGAAATGAAAAAAATCAACTAACATTGCATACCAGGGTAAAGCTTAGCTTGGCAGCTACAATGAAATGCCTACAATGTGAAACTGTTGTGAGTAGGGCATCCATTTCAAGTCTCCTATTCTCCACTTTGTTTCAAGTTTCAAGATACTATACTGGGTTATGGACTGAATTAATGAGTGTTTCTTCACGAAGGATGCACCTTTGTTGCAATTTAAAGTTTCCAATTGCTTCAAAGCCCTAAGAGTTCATTTTACAAGTCAAGTGATGAAAAGGTGATAACAAGAGAAGAGTTTGTGAACCGCGGCAGCTATTTTAGTGCTTTTGATGAGAAATTTTTTGCTTGTAGCAGCGAGATTTTCAATTTGGATCAATGGAGGGAACTTGCTGGATAAGTTTATTTCATTATTTGTGATTTTTCTTACTCATTTCAGATTTTTTTTTATTCCAATTCCTTTTACATCCAGCCATTAAAACATGAAAAAAAACTATATTCGAGCTAGAACAAATGGGAGAAGCAAGGAGCAAGAGCAATTGGAATTGGAGTGGGAAACCATTAGCCCTCCAAAATTTTGCTCGAATTACAAAGGACTTACGCAGCCAACAAAAACCCCTCCTTCATTATACGACATAACCCAAAAAGAACTTAAAACAGAATGGGTCAATTTTAAATGGTTATGTCACATTCGGAAGCGGTGACTTTACTAGGATATAGGAGTGAAACAACACTTTTCATACATTTCTAGATAGGTAGTTGATATTGGCTTTAGAAACTAAAAGAACATTTTTGCTAATCGTAGCATGGACCTAATATGTCGGTGGGAAGTAAATCGGGTGTTGAAGTTAAGAATGGGAGCCTAGTTCTAAAAAGAAGATTGATGTAGGCACATCTCGTAAATGTAAACATGCAGCTGCAATAGTTTTCTATGGCAAATTCTAATGGTATTTCCTTCCATGTTTCATATTTACCATGCACTCGAAAGTTTAAAACCAAACTTGCCAGGATTGCATTCACCTCTTATTAAGAATAACACAAATACCCATAATGTAGCTTAGTTATTCAAAGGTGGCATTTTCAATCCATTTGGGGGCATTCTACCGTTTCTAATTGAGTACCCTAACCCTGTATAACCAGGGTGCATCAAGTGCTGACTCAAGTGCATCTGTCCCACACCCAGTTGCAAGACAACATACCCCAGCCTGTGGGATGTGGGAAGAGATGCACACTCCATCATCAATGGGATTTGGGGTACATGACAAATCTCCAATTACAAGGGCATCCCCAATTCTCTGTTACAGGATCTGCCTATTATGAGGGAATCAAATCCCCTAATACACATACAATTCCGATTATACGGGGCATGATTCCCCTGTTATAGATATAAACTCTGTTACAGGGAACATAATCCCCTGTTACAGATATAATCCTTGTTATGGGTTATGTCCTAAGAAACCAGATTCGCTCCTCTGGCCCCACGTGTCCCAAATCAGACACTATTCGGTGGGACACGTGTCCTCCGGATCATGTCCCGATTTCAGGACACGTGGTAGAATTTTGTTCTCCGCGCGCCTTTAAAAGTGCAATTTGGCCATTGTATTCTTCACCAAAGTCATTGTGGGTGAGCAAAGGGTGTGTGAGAGCTAAGAGCAAAGGGTGAGGGCAAAGAGCAAAGAGTGTGGGAGCATTTTCAAAGAGATTCAAGCAACAGGTAAGTGCATTTTCTCTCTATTTTTTTTGCATTTTTTTACAGCGGTTTGCATGTGCATTTCTTTTACAAATTTGTGCATTTTTTGTTAATTTTTTACAGCATTCATGGCTCAAACAAGGGACGCAGGGAAGGGGCAAAGGAAGGGGAAGAATTTCCCCATTGGAGATGCCCCTCCTGTTCCAATTTCATCAGGGTCTACTGCAAGTGTTCCCTCTATTGTGAGTGGGGCCGTAACAGCAGCCAATTCCAGGACACATGTGGCGGAATTTTGCCTTTACACGCCATTGTATTCTTCACCAAGTGCGATTTAGCCATTGTGAGCAAAGTCATGTGGAGAGCTAAGAGCAAAGTGTGAGAGCAAAGAGCAAAGGGTGTGAGAGCATTTTCAAAGAGATTCAAGTGACAAGTAAGTGCATTTTCTCTCTATTTTTTTTGCATTTTTATTACAGCAGTTTGCATGTGCATTTCTTTTACAAATTTGTGCATTTTTTGTTTATTTTTTACAACATTCATGGCTCAATCAAGGGCAGTAGAGAAGGGGCAAAGGAAGGGGAAGAATGTCCCCAATTGAGATGCCCCTCCTGTTCCAATTTCATCGGGATCTACTACAAGTGTCCCTGTATTGCAAGTGGGGTTGCAACAACAGCTTCAAATGTTGAGGGAAGACAACATCCTCAAGATAACAAATATCCCTTGTGGAAATATGTCACAAGAGAGCAAGGGCCAAACACCAAGATGAAGGGAGGAGGCAATGTTGTTTGGAAATGCAACTATTGCAACATTAATTTCATGAGGACATATTACCATGTGAAAGCTCATTTGTTGGCTTTACCAAGTTGTGGAATTGCAGCTTGTACAAAGGTGCCTTTACCAAAGAGGAAAGAAATGGAAAGAGAGGCCAATGTTGGTATGACAAATGTAGCTACAAAATCTAAAAAAAAAAGAATGATGACCCCCTTCCATTCTTGAGGAAAAGCAACAACAAATTCCCATTTGAGAGTTCTGGTGGGGGACAAACAGCGAAAAGAAAGGCAATTGCACTTGGTCCAATAGACAAGATTTTTTAGAAAGAGAAACAAGAAGAGCTTGATCTCACCATTACCTTTTTTTTCTATCAAACTTCATATCCTTTAATGTTGCATGCTCACCTCTATTTATTGATGTGTCGAGCTCTAACTCAAGGGGCTCCATCAGTGTATGTCCCTCCTGGGTCAAAGAAGCTTAGAACCACATTGTTGACAAAGGCAAAGAAAGAGGTGGACAAAATGCTTGAGCCTATTAAATCAACATGGCCAACATTTGGGATTAGCATTGTTTCTGATGGATGGACAGATCCAGCACGACACCCACTCATCAACTTCATGGTGTCTTCCTTGAATGGTCCAGTTTTCTTGAAATCAGTGGATGCACTTGGACAATACAAGGATGCACAATATATGGGTGAGTTGTTTATTAAAGTTATTGAAGATGTAGGTGTTGATTCTTGTGTGCAAATCATTACAGATAATGCACTTGTTTGCAAGGTTGTTGGCATGATTGTGGAAGCTAAATATCCACAAGTGTTTTGGACACCTTGCATTGTCCATTCATTGAACTTAGCACTTAAATCTATTGCTTCTGATGTGATTTGGATTGGAAGCATTATTGAGGATGCACGACATATCCACAACTTTGTACAAAATCATCCAAATGCCCTCATTATCTACAAGGAGTACACCAACCTATCATTGTTGAAGATTGTGGATACACGGTTTGCCTCTTCATTCATCATGTTGAAGAGGTTGAGGGAGGTCAAGACCGCTCTTGGGGCCATGGTATTTCAGAGTTTTGGTTTTTTTTGGAGAAAGACAGATCAAGCAGCCTCAAAAAGAGTGAAGGACACAGTGTTAGATGATGCTTGGTGGGAGAGGGTAGATCTACTTATTAAGATCATGGACCCTATCATTTCTTTGCTTTGATTTGTAGATACAGACCAACCCATCCTAGTAGAGGTTTATGAGGGATGGGATTCCATGATTGAGTCTGTGAGGATCATTATTTTACAGAGTGTGTGCCCCGAGTATGAGACATCATCAGAGGCCTTCTTCACCACCATAGAGGATGTTCTTGTCAGCAGATGGGACAAGAATTGCACACCTTTACATTAATTGGCTCACTCATTGAACCCAAAATACTACAACCATGAGTGGCTTAATGGTCGACCTTCCCGCAGAGTCCCTCCTCACATGGATGGTGAAATCTCACAGGGGAGGAAAGATGCATTCAAGCAAATTTTTCAAGAGAGTATCCCTTGAGGTCGAGGATGCCTTTGCAGAGTTTTCCACTAGTGTTGGTCAATTTGCAAGATATGATGTGATTAGAGATAGGGGGGCTAAGAAGCCCTATTTTTGGTGGGAAACTCATGGGGCAACAAACCCTCCTCTACAATAGTTAGTCATGAGGCTCCTCTCTCAAGTGACTCCATCCTCTTGTTGCGAGAGGAATTGGAGCACATATGGGAATTTGTATAGTGTCAAGAAGAGTAGGCTTGAGTAGTCCAGGGCAGAGACAATGGTGTATGTGCACACCAGCCTTCGTCTTATTTACACGCAGAGGGATGAGTGGTTGAAGAGAAAGACAAAGATGTGGGATGTCTTTCTTGATGATATGGGTCTGGACAGCAGTGTTGAGTTGGCATTGACCAACTTGGATCTCAATGAGATAATGCTAGAGCCTGTCACATTTGATGATGGTGATACTGTAGAGGGGTCTTCCTCCACACTAGCAGATGCAGAGATGACTTTGGATACAGAGGAGGAGGATGCAACATAGGAGAGCAGAGGTGACAATGATGATGAGTACAGTGATGTTGATTTTGATGATGAGGATTGATGACTCATGAGCTACCTACTGCCTTGAGGTTTGTATACTTGTAGTTGTTTTGTATTTTCTATTTCTATTTGTCATTGGCAATGTACTACCTATGGAACACATTTTGATTTTGATGACTTAATGAGAAAACTACAACATCTTGTCTTTCTCCTATTGAATCATTGATGAATTGAATATATATTATCATTTATGTCACAATTGTATTTGTACGCATAATTTTACTTTGTAAAACTTACATCTAGATGAAGATTATGTTTGAATCAATGAAATTATATCATGAATGAGAATGTGTAAGAAATAACTAATTTTATATATATATATAATTGAATATATATTATCATTTATGTCACAATTGTATTTGTACGCATAATTTTACTTTGTAAAACTTACATCTAGATGAAGATTATGTTTGAATCAATGAAATTATATCATGAATGAGAATGTGTAAGAAATAACTAATTTTATATATATATATATGTGTCCTAACATGTCATATTCCGGGGGTCATTGTGTCCATGTTCCGCATTCAAATCCCCAAGTCCTTCGTGTCCCATGTCCCCGTGTCAGGAGACTTTGGTTATGTCATGTGGTTCAGGTTCAGTTTGGTCACCATAAAACTAAAATTCAAATTATCTAACGAAATTTAGTTCAATTAGGTTTGTCGATATATAAATTTCAAATTTTTTATAATATTAAAAATATATATCTATATAGATTTTTAAAATTTGAATTTATGCCTTGTTCTATTAAAAAATGTATTTAATGATTAAAAATGGCATTTTTTTATAAATTCGCCTTGAGATTCAAATTATGCTTAATAACTGCTTTGAAATTCGGTGAACCCCAACAATTTCTTTTGATATTCAGCAACTTCAAATCGCATCAATAAAATTGTGGAACCTTGCGGCTTAGGTTGTGAAGGTGCATCACCCCCGTAACAGACAAACTCCCCTGCTAGCGACAAATCCGTTATGGCCAACATCAATCCCCATGACAGGCAGATCCCCGACTATGGACAGATTCGTGACCCTTGTAACACGATCTAGGGTTGTGGCCACACCCCAACAAAATAAAAAAATTAAGGTTGTCCAGTAAGGATTATACAAAACGACCCTTAAAAATTCTACTGTTGTCGTAAATTGTACAAACAAAAGGTCCAAGATTTACTCGATTAGAGCATTTTTCATAAACCCAAGTTTCCAGTTTAATTCTAAGGCTATCAAACTCCACGTTTCTGGGTCAATTCAAAGGCCATCGAAACCCTAGCATCACGAAGGAACTATCTATATCCCATGCATCCCCACAGCCACTTTTCAAAACTGGCACACCCATGCCAACCTGTCTATTTAAATTTTAAAATATCGCCAACAAGTTAACACTTTAGTCACAACCATCGAATTGTATTTTATGGCATAAACACTGGGCAATCTTTACCGACCCAAGCCTTTTTTTATTTGTTCCATTAATATTTGTAGGAAGAGATTCGTGCTAGAAAAAACCATTCGTGTTTTGATTATGCATCCCCACAGGCACTTTTCAAAACTGGCACACCCATGCAACCTGTCTATTTAAATTTTAGGTAATCGCCAACAAGTTAATGCTTTAGTCACAACCATCGAATTGTATTTTATGGCGTAAAGTCTGGGCAATCTTTACCGACCTGAGCCTTTTTCTATTTGTTCAATTAATATTTGCGGGAAGAGATTCATGCTAGAAAAAAAAACATTCGTGTTTTGATTATGCATGCCCAAACCCACTTTTCAAAACTGGCACATCCTACAACCTGTCTATTTAAATTTTAGGTAATCGCCAACAAGTTAACGCTTTAGTCACAACCGTCCAATTTTATTTTATGGCATAACGAATGGGCAATCTTTACCAACCCGAGCCTTTTTCTATTTGTTCCATTAATATTTGTGGGAAGAGATTCATGCTGGAAAAAAAATCATTCGTGTTTTGATTATAATGATTGACTAAGGTGTAGTTTGTAGCTTGCATTACAGAAAAGGAGGTTCGAACCAAAGATTTAGTCCTTGGGGTTGCCTTCTTGGTAAAAGAAATAATATTTGCCGAAGCTGCTTATTATGGAAACCCCAAGCAAGTGGTCAAGTGGGGTCTAGCTCGGCTGGTAGGGAAGAATGATTGTTATCCTCCCTAATGAGATTCAGAAATTCAATTTCTACAAATGACACTTTGAGCTTACGAGGAGTACGTATTGAGCTCAAGCCTTGGTGGTTGGGAGGAATGATTGTTATCCTTGTAGTTTGAATAGGTGAATAAGTAAAGAAAGAAGGTTATACAATTATACATTGACCAAGAAAAGAATATAACTACCAGTAAATACTAAAAACTGAATGCACACCCACAAGAAACAACACAGAATTTACGTGGTAAAAACTTGATAGGGTGTCAAGGAAACATCCACGGGGCAAGGGATTGGAATCTCTATTCAATCAACAATGATTCTCCATACAATAGTTCGGGCATTCATTTGGTTTTATATGTGCCTCCTTAGTTACGTAACCGATGATTCGGTATAAAACTAACTTGTTACATTTTACCCAAATTTACATAATTAGTTATCAAACTTCCAACAAACTCCACCTTGACAACAATTTTCCTAATCCCTTGCCCATGCCTATTCATCATCTTTTCTGCAAGCCAAGAGAAGCTAAACACCATCATAGCTTCTCTACTGTAATTGGCTTTGTGAATATGTCTACACAATTCTCTCGCGTATGGACCTTTTGAAGAGCTACTTTTCCGCCATCGATCACATGTCTCAGAAAATGATACCTTACATCAATGTGCTTCGTTTTGTTGTGATAAGCAGGATTTGTGGACAAGTGAATAGCACTTTGACTGTCACAAAGTACATTCACTTTCTCCTGCGTCCTTCCAATCTCATCAAGCAGACCTTTTAACCAGATTGCTTCTTTACTGGCATCTGAAGCAACGATATATTCAGCTTCGATAGTGGACAATGCAACTGTTTCTTGAAGCTTTGACATCCAACTAATTGCTCCACCTACAAGAGTAAAGACATAACCTGTAGTAGATCTTCTTTTGTCCAAATCACCTGCATAATCAGCATCCACATATCCGCAAACTGATCCTTCACTACCACTAAAGATGATGCAACGATCACTTGTGCCTCTCAGATATCAAAGCACCCATTTCACTGCTCGCCAATGTTCTTCACCTGGATTTGCCATGAACCTGCTGACAACTCCAACTACATGTGAAATGTCAGGTCTTGTAGATACCATTGCATACATTAAGTTTCCTACAGCATTTGCATATGGTACATGAGACATATACTGCTTTCTTCATCAGTTCTAGGACTCAAAACCGAAGAAAGCTTAAAGTGGGAAGCTAATGAAACATTAACAGGGTTCACATTGTTCATACAGAACTTTTCAAGTACTTTATCCACATACTTCTGCTGTGATAACCAAAGCTTACCATTTTTCCTGTCTCTGTGTATCTCCATGCCCAAGATATGTTTTGCTGCTCCAAGATCCTTCATATCAAACGTCCTAGAAAGTTGAGCCTTTAACCTGTTGATCTCTTCCATGCTTTTGCTTGCAATAAGCATATCGTCAACATACAAAGCTAAGATAATGAATATGCCATTGAAACTTTTTAAGTATACACAATGATCATACTCACTTCTTATAAAGTTCTGGCTCACCATGAAGGAATCAAACTTCTTGTACCATTGTCTGGGAGACTACCTCAAACCATACAATGAATTCCTGAGCTTGCAAACTAATCTTCTGCTGCGACCTTGTACAAAACCTTCTGGCTATTCCATATATATCTCTTCACTCAAATCACCATGTAGAAAAGTTGTTTTAACATCTAACTGTTCTAACTCAAGGTTAAGTAATGCAGTTAGTGCCAACCTAAGTTGCACGAAACGGGGAAACGGAAACGAGTTTCCGAAACAGGAAGCGATACGAAACGCGACCTCCCCAAATTTTGGAAATGGGGAAACGCGAATATATATATATATATATATAAAAATATTTAAAAATTATTAATATATATATGTGCAATCATAAAGCATTAATGATACATTTACATTAATGATTATAATTTATTACATTTAAACATTAAGATTAAATTTACATCACATTTACTCATGAGTCATGAATAATCACATAATGAAAATAAAAATATAGGAACTGGAAAATCCAAAATCAGCCTTTATTTATATTAGTATATGAGGCTGCAAGTACAATAAAGACTATAAGGTTGCAAGAACTATAGAGACAAGTCACAAAAGACTAATCCTCATCATAACAATCCTCATCAAAAATAGAAGCAGCAGAATGCTCAACAGTGGATGGTGGTGCTGAAGAAGATGATGCACCAATTCCACTTCCAGAATCGTCCTCAATATTCAGGGCAGCAAGAGAGAGATCCAAATCAGGATTTTCTGCATCCACATCCCATTCTTTAGAAGGACCACTGTTGTATTCTGGACCCCTACGAGATGCAAGACGAAGGTTGGAGTGCACATAAACAAGATCCTCTGCTTTCTGTGAGCCCAACCTATTGCGCTTCACAGAATGAATAAAACCATAAGTGCTCCAATTCCTTTCTGCTGATGAAGAGCTTGCCACTTGTGAAAGAATACGAATGGCAAGGCTTTGCAAATGTACACCATTTGCTCCATGACAAATCCACCACCTAACTGGATTCATGGTGCTTCTCTCCTCCAAAGCTGATATATCTGCATAATCATCTATTCCTGCAGCAAAACTGGCAAATTCCTCCTTTACCTCCCTATGTAGATGAGAAGGAAACATTCTCATAAGTGCTTTTTTCACCTCAGTAGCGACCTCTCTATCCTTATGGGGTGCCTTCTTCTTCCCATTGCTTTTAGCAATAAGCTCCTCATCATAAAATTTGGGGTTCAAAGCATGTGCTAAAGTGTGCAATGGTGTATTGAAATTGTTCCACCTGTCAACAATGATTTTCTTGATCAAACCAGCAAAATGATCATCAACAAACAAAAGTTGTGGAGACTCCTGCGAAATGATTTCCATAGTTTTCTCAACCATGGAATCCATGCCATCATATACCTCTCCCAAGAAAGGTTGGTTAGTGTCAGCACTCCGGAGAAGCTCAAATGCAAGGGTTGTGAACTTTAGCAAGAAATCTAACTTGCTCCACCAATCCTCATCAAGGCACAATCTACGCACCATAGATCCCCGCTCTGAATCTGCTTGTCTCCACTCAATCCAAAGTTGACTCACCACCATAGAAACTAATGCATGCTTAACCTCAACAAAGCGGCGCAACATCACGAAGTTTGAGGCATATCTTTTCTCAGCAACTTTTAACAACTCCAATTTGGAGTACTCTCGAAATATGGCCTGAGACTGGTGGTGGTTGGTGATGAATTTGATAATCTCCCTTGCTTCCCCTGTGACTTCCTTTATCCAGGAAACTTTGTTGTCGATCTCCTCTAAGATCAGATTCAGATTATGGACAATGCATGGTGTCCAAAAGTTGTGGTCATACCTCCCCTCGATAATTAAACCTGCAGCTTTGCAAACTGGTGCATTATCCGTGATAACTTGCACCACCCTGTTAGGCCCTATTTGTTCAATAGCTTTTATAATAACATCAGCAATGAACTGTGCATCTTTCACCTCTCCTGAGCAGTCTTCTGCCTTGATAAACATTGCTCCTTTGGGGGAAGTGGCAAAGATATTTATCAATGGTCTGCGCCCCATATCTGTCCAACCATCTGAAACTATGGTAACCCCAGAGCTACTCCAGGAAGAACGAATTGGAGCTAAAATGTCCTCCACAAGTTCCTTCTCATTTTTGAGAAGCTGGGTTCTGACTTTCTCATAGTTGGGCCCCTTGTACCCTTGAGGAGCTTTGTTAACTGCCCTTATCATATCTTGCCAGTAAGGAGAGCGAACAACATTGAATGGGATACCACATGCATAAATGCACCTAGCCACTCTGGAATCAGCTTCTTCTCTTGCTTGCACATTCACCAATCTAGCAATTCTGCTATCCTGAACTGAATGGGATGCCGCTGGGCCTCTGGTATTTTTGGGTGCTGGTTGTTCATGTTCTTGAGTGTGACCAGCTCTCCTCTTTCTTGCTTCAGCTACAATCCTTGGCTCAATGTTAGATGGAGCTTGAGTAAGGTCATCATGCCTTCTCTTAGTACCATCCGCCTCATCTTGCTCTCTTTGATATGCCCTCCTTACCAACGGATCTGATGTTTTTGCGCAACCTAAAATCCCCTGTCCTCCTCCATGCAATAGATGCGCCTTCACTCTTGGGTAGGAGCCCTTGTACGTATTATTGCAAAGATTGCATCGCCATTCCCATGAGCCACCACCTCCACATCTTTGAAGCTTCGTCACATGCCTCCAAAGAGGATAATATTTAGCCCTTGGGTTGGCCCTAGGGCTTGAACTTGCAGTTGCACTTTGGCTGGAAGCCATTGCTGCAAAAATAAATTAAAAAAACAAATCTGTAAATAATAAAAACGTTTTTCATATTTTTGGTTGTATAAACCCTAGAAAAATTAAAGAAATAGTAAGAAAAAAACTAAGAAATGAATGTGGCTTACCCAAATTAATTTTTTGTGGCTGAATCTACCCTAAAATGCCAGAAAAGAGGAGAAATATGGCTGTAGCTGAGCCAAATCTGCTGCAAAAATAAATTTAAAAAACAAATCTATCAATAAAAAACGTTTTTCATATTTTTGGCTGCCTAAACCCTAGAAAAATTGAAGAAATAGTAAGAAAAAACTAAAAAAATGAATGTGGCTTACCCAAATTAATTATCTGTGGCTGAGACTACCCCGAAATGCCAGAAAAGAGAAGAGAAATATGGTTGTAGCTGAGCCAAATCTGCTGCTACTGAAATCTCCTGCTGAAATCTCTTTCTCTTGCTGCTGAAATCTCTTTCTCCTGCTGCTGAAATCTACTTTGCTCACTGCCCAAAACACCCTAGCTGAAACAACTGCCAGTCTCCAAGAGAAACGACTTGCTGAATAGTGTGATGAGAGAATGAGACAAACTGCTCTTTTATAACTTTAGAATAGGTTTCTAGAACATCCTGGAAACCCTAAAAAAAATTAAAAACAAATTAAAAAACAACTGTTTTTTGGGGAAACGTGGCCCGTACGGCCTGGAAACGCGTTTCCGGTCGTACGGCCACGTTTCCGTTTCGGGAAATGTGGCCATACGGCCGGAAACGCGTTTCCAGGCCGTACGGTACGGGGAAACGCGTTTCGTTTCGTTTCCCCTGGGGAAACGACCCCTAGGGCCACGTTTCCTGCAACTTAGGTGCCAACACAGTACGAATAGAAACAAGTTTTACAACTGGAGAAAAAATCTCATGAAAGTCTATACCTTCAATCTGAGAATACCCTTTTGCTACCAGTCTCGCCTTATACCTTTTGATACTTCATCAACTTTCCGTTTCAGTTTGAAGACCCACTTGCATCCAACAACACTTCTCCCTTTAGGAAGTTCTACAAGATCCCAGGTATTGTTCTTGGCTAAGGAATCCATTACTTCTTTCATAGCCGTTTTCCATTTTTCGCTATTTGTATCATCCACTGCTTCCTATAACAAGAAGGTTCCCCATCTTCAGTAATCAAAGCAAAAGATGAAGCATAATCTTCATACCTTTTGGGAGTTTTTCTTTCCCTTGTAGACCTTCTTAGAGTAACTGGTTGTTGAACTAGTTCAAAAACTTGAACTGGTTCAGAAACTTCAACAGCTTCCTTTGTATCTTCAACACCTTTTTCTCTAGAAGTCTCTCCTCCCTTTTGACTGTCACCGAAAGGTCTAGCCTCCAACTGAACTTGTTGATTTGGCGATACCTGTTCCTGTTCAATTCTTTCAACATTTGATTTTAAAAGAGAAGATTCATCAAATGTTACATCTCTACTAATGACTATCTTCCGCAATGTAGGAACCCATAGCCTGTATCCTTTCACTGCATAGTCATACCCAACAAAGACATAACATTTCGATTTTGGATCCAAATTTGAACACTGATTTATAGGAATAAGAGAATAAGCATCCCAGCCAAATATCCTTAAATGTGAATAATCACAAGACTGACCTGTCCAAACTTCTTCAGGAATTTCACAATTAATTGCTACTGAAGGTGATCTGTTAACTAAATAACAAGCAGTAGATACTGCTTCTGCCCACAACTCCTTTTCCAAGTTAGCACTGTTGATCATGCTTCTGGCTCTTTCCATAAGAGTCTGATTCATACGTTCAACAACACCATTTTGCTGAGTATAAACAACGGTTTTGTGTCTAATAATTCCCTCATCCTTACAGTATTGCTCAAATTCAATTGAAGTGAACTCACCACCATTGTCAGTTCTTAAACATTTAATAGATTTGCCTGTTCTTTTCTCTACCATTGCTTTAAATTGTTTAAAGTCATTGAACACATCAGCTTTCCTTTTTAGCATAAAGACCCAAACTTTACGGGAGAAATCATCAATAAACGTTAAAAAATATAGAGCACCTCCATATGATACAACAGGGGATGGTCCCAACAGATCAGAATGAATATAGTCTAAAACATCTTTATTATTATGATTTCCAGTTTTAAATCTCTGTTTACACTGTTTTCCATACACACAATGTTTACAAAAATCTCACTTCAAAGATTTCAGATCAGGAAGAAATTTACGTTTCATCAGTATCTGAAGACCTTTCTCGCTCATGTAACCCAATTGCTGATGCCATAGACGAATATCTGCTTCTTCCTTTTCCGACGCAACCACTGCTTCACTGACCTGAGTACTCCCTTTGAGTCTGTAAAGATTTCCGACCTTTTTTGCTTTCATAACAACTAGGGCGCCTTTAAAGACTTTCAGCACGCCATTCTGACCTGTAAACTTATAACCATCCGAATCCAACACTCCCAAAGAAATCAATTTTTTCTTCAAATCAGGTACATGTCTAACACTAGTTAATGTTCTAACTGTGTTATCATACATTTTAATCCTGATATTTCCCATCCCAACAGTCTGACATGATACATTATTACCCATAAACACAAAACTACCATTTAAATTTTCATACGAAGTAAACCAATTTCTGTGTGGACACATGTGATGAGAAGCACCAGAGTCTAACAGCCAGCTTTCTAAACCCTGAGAGACATTACATTCAGGTGAAGTTTCATCTATCATACATAATTCTTCAGCAGATAAAACTTCGTCTATCATACCTGAATCGACCTGATTCGCTTCCTTCTTCGGGTTATCAGATTCTTTTCGTTTCCAACAGTGTTTCTTCAAGTGTCCAATTTTATTGCAGTGCCAACATTTTGCCTTACACTTCTTTCCCTTCGATTTAGATCTGAAAAACCCCATTGTCTTTTCTCCTCTTTCCTTTGACCGTTCTCTGGCTATCATGGCTTATGATGCAGCTGTTTCAGTACTGGATTTCCTTCGTACTTCTTCAAACAAGAGAGCTCCCACGACTGATTCAAATTTCAAAGAATCAGCAGTGCTCAAGCTAATTGAAGTTACGAAGTGATCCCATGATTCGGGCAGAGAACACAGAAAGGTTATAGCTTTATCTTCTTCCTGAATTTTAACTTCCATATCTGTTAATTGGCATATAAGTGTATTAAAAACATTCAAATGTTCTGCAACTTTTGAACCCTCTTTCATTCGAAGACTGTACAGTTGTCTTTTCAAATAAATTCTATTGGTTAACGACTTTGTCATATAGAGTTTTTCCAGTTTTTCCCATAAACCTGAAGTTGTACTCTCTTCAACAATGTTGAAGAGAACTTCATCCGCCAAACATAACCTGATAGTACTGAGAGCTCTAGCATCCAAGTCCTCCCAGTCCGAATCAGCCATGGTTGCAAGCTTCTTAGTTGCCCCATCCAATGCCTTGTGCAACAAGGGTTGCACAAGCAGATCCCTAACCTTCAGTTTCCAAAGAGCAAAATTTCTCTTGCCGGTATATTTCTCCACCTCGAATTTTGCATTCGACATCTTGGCCATTTTTCCTAGTAGGGTTTTAGTCTTTCAACTAGGGTTTTTTTTCCCCTTCCTTAAAAAAAACTCTTTGTAGTCGAAAATAATCCCCTTTTTCAAACAACAAAAACAACCCTTCAACAGATTTTTCTTTCAAATTGATGAAAAAAATCCTTATTTTTCAAACCCTTGTTTTCCTTTGATTTTCTTCCCTCCAAATTCAAATTTCTGGAAAAAAAAGAATCTTGGATTTCTTTGATTTCCTTCCCTCCAAATTCAAATTTCTAGAAAAAATTTCTCTCAAATTTAGGAAAAATTACCCGGATCCACAAGCCAAGCCTCTGGCAGCACGCAACAGAGGCACTCCAATTTTGCTCGACAGGGACATTGAGCAGCTTCCTTGCACGACTAAGCCTTTCACATAGGCACCTTCACGCTCCTTACGCAGAGACAACAACAGCCTTCACGCAAGCACTTTCACGCAGCAAAGGCAGGCCCCTAGAGAATACATGGCACCTTCACGCAGCAAAGGCAGGGATTCTCACGCAAAGATAGGCAGCGTACTCCTCCTCAAACGCAAAGAAAAAAAACACGCCTCAGGGACTCTCATGCAGAGATAAGCAGCGTACTCCTCCTCAAACGCAGAGAAAAAAAACACGCCTCCCCACAGATAACACACGCAAAGGAACTTCTCCTCCTCACGCAGTCAATGCAGAGAAAAAAAAAGACACGCCTCTGCGTGTTTTCACGCTCTGATCCAACACAGGCTGACCTCTTTTTTTTTCCACAAGCAGATTACTCACTCAAACTTTTTCTCCACAGGCAGATTGCTCACTCAAACTAAACTAACTCGCTCTGATACCATTTGTAGTTTGAATAGGTGAATAAGTAAAGAAAGAAGGTTATATAGTTATACATTGACCAAGAAAAGAATATAACTAACAGTAAAAACTGAATGCACACCCACAAGAAACAACGCAAGATTTACATGGTAAAACCTTGACAGGGTGTCAAGGAAACATCCACAGGGCAAGGGATTGGAATCTCTATTCAATCAATAATGGTTCTCCATACAATAGTTCGGGCATTCATTTGGTTTTATATGTGCCTCCTCAATTACGTATCCGATGATTCAGTATAAAACTAACTTGTTACATTTTACCCAAATTTACATAATTAGTTATCAAACTTCCACAATCCTTTCCACCCGGGTTCTCAATTTCCGCAAATGACAGGTTGAACTTATGATAAATATTTTATTCTAATAGCCCTAGTGTTGAACGGCCTTATACCCTGAAGATGCCCATGGTATTGGCTAGTTGTTTTGACATCACACATGGAGTGACCTAACCTTGTGTACGGAAAGAAAACGCTGGTTAGAACGATGGTTAGAACGATCCCTACTTTTTGATCCTTATCTCTATCGCTATCTCTATCGCCCGACGTCTCTCCGTCCTTAGGATTAATCAGAACTCTTGAATTCGATAACTAACTCACTGACCGACTGACACAGGCAAATAGAGAGTGTATAGATACATCGTCGTCACAGCACAGGCATTGCGGATATCTATAGATACAGATAACGATCCTACCTCTGATCCTTATCGCCGCTATCGCTATCGCCCGCCAGACGTCTCTCTGTCTTCCCGAGTGCGTTAAGCTTTAACCTCAGTACCATCTTCGAATGAAGAAAAATACCTGGGGATTTTCCCCAAACATTGACTTGGAAAAAAAATGGAAATCACGAGCATCTTTTTGCCATACTGGGGAAACCATTCCATAGCCCTAAGACTCTTCAATACTAAGAAACCAAGGTGGATGCATGCAAGGTGCACCAGCCTTGAAACCTGGATGAGTTAAAAAATGAAATTTAAAATATTAAATATAGATAATAGAAATAAGAACTTTAAATGTTAAATCCCTATAAGTGGATGGTACATCAAATATAAGTTGTATAAGTTTATAACTAAGAAATTTCAGCTTAATTTTTGGAGCTATTCTCTTCCTTTATATTAAATTTGCTATTCTCTTCCTTTTATTTATATTTAATTTGGTTCACACACCCCCAGATCTACCGGGTCAAAACGCGCTTGTAAGAGGGATCAGTGTCTTTTGACGATCAAGGCTCACCCCTCTATCAGGGATTTAACTATGACAGGGATTTGACACCCCCATAACAGGGATTATATCTGTAACAAGGGTTTTACGCCACACCCCCGCCCCCAGCAGGCATCTCACATTTATAGGGGTTTGACAGCATCATAATAGAAAACTGGGGCTGTCCGATAGCCAGAGTCATGTTCATCCTCCCACGCATGGGTGTGGAACAGTTGCACCAGAGTCTGCACCCAGTGCATGCACCCTAGGAGCAGGTGTACACACACTTGCAACACAGACTATTGCTCTGTAGGGAAAGCACTTGTCTTCTCCATAGCCAGCAGGTCTTTTTATCTTTTTCAATAATTGCAAATCACTTATCTTTTTCAATAATTTCATAGAATCAAATTACAAGTTCACGTGAACTTAAAATTTCCTTCTTATTCCTTAATATTGCATTGTAAAATCCTAGCAATCAATTTCCAAGCTGTTCTCCAACAAGCAGAGTGGATCCTTTAGAAGTCTACGGACATGTTTACAATGTACAGCATGCGAGATTTCAAACACATGGATAAACAACTATTTATAATTGTCAGCATTTCAATTTGACCTTCAACGCACAACTACTCTGGAATGCAGCAACCACACACACCAAAGCTTTTTTGTACACTTACTCAAATAGAATCAGCAGGAAATTAATGTTCAAATACTAGAAATTATAAATAAAAAGGAAAAATTAAAAATAGAGTTTTGTGAGAGCAAAAAAACGCTGGGTCCTTTATAGTTAGTGTGCATTGATGATGAAACCAACCCCTTGACAATTAACACTATGGGAAAATGGGAATCAGAATAAACTAATCTCCTTAAAAAGCAAAGAAGCCTTGGTTCCCCAACAGCCAGGTAGAGAGTGACAATATGTATTGGCGTTGAAGTTAACATCTTGGCAATCAGTATCATCATCACAGGTTGACAAACACAATCCCCCGACCAGCATCATCAACACAGATTAACAAACACCATACCCTGACCATCACATGCAACTTGTTATTTGGGTTTATGATAGTTGATATTTAGGGTTATGATAGACATATATAATATGGACTTGATTTGTATAGTAAAATAGCAAATAAGGTGTAAATTTCACCTGAAGGCTAAGGCTTCTCGACAATGCGATAATTATGGACAAATCTGATAAAATTTCTACCAACCTTTCAGCAAGCATTGCCGACCCTTCTTCAAAGAGTTCTTCAACAATTCCAATTGCAGAGAGCTTGTTGGCCAATTTGTTCATTGAATCTCGAGACCTTTTCCTGAATATAAGTGATCTCAGCTTATTTTGCTTCTTAGGAGGCAATGAAATAGGAGCAGAGTGTTCAGGTGGAATAATATCAACTACAATACAAGTTGTGTCATCCTTCAAGCCCCTTGTCCTTAAAGCCTCCTGCAAAGAAAACAAGCATATCCAAGAATTTAATCTCTCAAGGGTCAATATTAATATGAAATAGAAATGAACCAACTTCCTTCTTCCTGAGATAAGGATACATGATTGCCTGGAAGCCTATATAAGAATTTAACAGAAATGATAGCCTTCGGTTGAAATAAATAAGGCAAATGATAGAAGTATCACAGCAATGTGAAACCATTTACAGCAACTGCAGATCTAAGCAGGCATGCACCTTTACAACTTGTCTTGCAGCAAGTTCAGCTGGCAGTCCTCTGCAGGCTTTCGCAGATTTTTCAGAGGATAGTGCATCCCACACACCATCAGAGGCAATTATTAGCCTACCTCCAGCATTTGAGAGCTACAATATCGATAGTCTAATGTTAGGACACTAAACAAAATGAAACACTATTGTATCTTCATTATGGATTAGAAACATCATGTATCTCATAGAAGATGTAGAACCCAAAGGAGGGGAGCGGATATACAGACATATCCTACAAGGAAAATGAAAAGGGGAATACATCGTTGACGTAAAAAGCTAGATGAAGCTTAACCTTAATCTGTTTAACATAAGGTATCGGTACAATGAATTCACCAACATCCATGTCCCCAATTGATCTGGAAAGGCACAGACCACCAGGCCAGCATCGTAAAGGACCAACCTGAAACAGCACAATACAACATTTGGGAATATGCTTGGCCAAGAAAATTCAACACAAAATTAAGTCAAGAATAGGAGAAATAAGCAGACGACATCTTCCATGTGTCATGTAAAGCGAATTCATCTTTCAGATGGTTATATATACAATTGTGTGATTACCTCAGCACCACCCACAACACTGAGCCTTCCCACTTCACCTCCACTTGCTGTTACGCGTTCCCTCCTGTATGGAAATCTGATGTTTAGGTTATCTGGATTATATGCATAGCAGATTATCTGTTTCCATCTTTCATTTTTCCTGTTGCCCATGCCTACTCTGATGATTTATAATAATTGCTTCAAGGAAATCAGATATACAGAAAAATGCACTCACTCTTCAGCATTTTCTTCTAGCCTGTGATCAACTGTAAGTAATGAGACCACACCACCCTGCGAATCCAATATGCATCTGGAATCCCCAACAGACGCAGCCGTAACAGTCCATCCATCAACCACAACAAATGTAACCGTAGTTCCAGAAGTTTCCTCTGATGAAACCCAAAAAGTCAAAATATGTCAACTTAATCATAAATGAGCAAAAGATACTCATCTGAACTGTGAAAGAAAGGCACTAAATGCATATGTAGCAACTTTATTCATCACAGACATCTGAAATTTCCAAATGGTAACAAGCAAATTTAAAGTTGACAAGTGTTACAAATACTAGATTCCATTAGTAAGCGGAAGGAATTTAAATGCACGGAACTTCTGAAACGAGTATGCAAATAAGGCATACCCTTCCTCTGGAATTCCTTGTCAGTTTTAACAAATCCTGCTACTAACGCCCGAGGCAACGCTTGCAGCCACTCTTCTCTGCCAAGACCCAGCGGAATCGCACTCATTACATGACTGAGCAAGTTATCCCTGGAATATATGGCTGCTGCTGCTCCGTTGTGCCCATCAAATATCTGTAGACATAATTGCAATTAACATAGGCCCCTTTGGTCAATTTAGTCGAGACTACCAGACTATAACGATTAATCTATCGTTAGTAATTACTGCATAGGGTTATTTTGTTTCTGAACTAATTAACGTAGGCCCCTTTGGTCAAGTTAGGCGAGACTACCAGACTATAACCATTAATCTATCGTTAGTAATTACTGCATAGGGTTATTTTGTTTCTGAAATAAATTCCAAAATCTCATTGTCGTCTCTACTCTGAGTAACAAGTTACTAATGGTAGAAGTGACGGTTTCTGTCTACGATCAGAAGAAAATAGTTGAATAATATTCTGTGTAACATCCAAAGCAAAGGATGTTTCCAACATAGGGGTATCAAGAGTACAAGGTGAAGCAGATCTAAGAGCAAAATACCAAAAATAAATGAACCGCGTATTTACCATCCAATGCAACAGAGCAATTTAGTGGACTGATAGTTGCCTTATGGTCATGTTTTTCGGCTAGAATTTCAGTAGTCCCACTCTATTCTGGGCTGTTCTTAAAGTCATGTGTTTTTCTCGCAATCAAGTACACTACCATAGCATCATGTGCATGCCATACTACCATGTTCTAAAAGCGTGGGTAGGTTTAGGGGGAGGAGGTTCGAAAGAAATTTGAAAGGTTATACATATGGAACACATTAATTAATACTTAAAAAAAAGACGTACTCAGAAACTCAAATAAACTCAAATAAAAATCGTAAACATACACAAAAAATAGCATGCTTTAAAATCAATTTTTAGTTTTTTCCTTGTGTTTTTAAGGGATGGTTCGGAGGATCTAGTCAAAACTGAGTCAGGTCCGACCGAATGTGATAACTATGGTGCAAACCATAAAACAATTACATTTTCAGCCATAATCACCAAATTATAGCAGATTCCTGCCGTAGATCTTGCAAGCCAACCATGAAATCAAACCCTTAACATCGCATAAGAAACGGGGGCATCTTTTTCTCCTCTGAGAAATTGGTAAACTTACTTATTCTGGACACTGTAATCACTGGCACTATCAGGCAATTTAGAAATTACAATGTGTATTGAATCTTGTATTCTCTGTCTCAGACTTTGAGAAAACAGGTACTTTAGCCTCATGTGCAGAAAGAGAAAGTGTTACAAATGTTGCAACCAATTTTGTCCAACAATAGCTCGGCAAGGCTCCAGAAAAATAAAAATTGAGAAAATATACAACAAAAAGTCAGCCAAAAATTACCAAGCAGCACAATAAACAAAATCCAGAAAGATCGGGGAAAATGGAAACAATTGCAATTTCTTGCCATTCTTTCAAAATCTAAATCCGTTTTGTAGTCGTTGACTGGTAACAGTTGTTGAAGCTACTGACCGCAAAAACCGAAAATGAGGTAGCTGAATTCCCAGGGATCCTCTGACAATCTGTCTTGACAAGGAAATAATCCTCCCCTTTCTTAGGCTGTGCAGCATGACCATATCTAATGCAAGGTTTCTCAAACTTCTCGTGTCTAAGCTCCTGGCCGATCAAAGAAGCCAGAGGAACCAAGTGCTGCCGTTTGGCCTCCCCTGAACCGTTCCTGTGCTTCATACTTGAAATCTCCGGCGCATTCATGCTCCGAGAGATTTTCGAAACCTAGAACTCGTTCCTCACAACTACGAATCCCATATCGTCTGCTCCGAAACACAAATCAACACCTGCACAAATCTCTTCCATTAGAAGATTACGAAGATCATTCTTTAAGCAAAATTAAATAAAATCATTCTTTAAGCAAAATTATATATATACTTCATAATAATACAGAAATTCACCCTTTTTTTTAACTTACAGTCAAAATAATACTCAAGGATCCTTGTACCAGATAAAATCCCTAACAGATTGCACCTACCGAAAAAAAATAGATATCCTACTTCCATTATATTGTCTACAATTTTAAATATTAAAAAGATGCCAAAAACAGTTAAAAAATATAATGCGCTTCATATTATTACAAGCGATCATTATTATAATTATATTTTGTTTCAATCTTTCTTAAAAAAATGCTTGCCAATGTAGATCTCACCAACTCTTCGCGGAATGCTAGTTAAGATGGCGCTGTCACGATGCGGAATCCCGCGTTCGATTGCGCGTCTTTCAATCTTCGTCAACTCACGCCAAGTACGAAACCCTACCGAAATTTTGCTCAAATTTCCCGTAAGGCCAGAACTCCGATCTAAAGAATTGTTGTTTGAACAATGCACCGCTGCACATAAAATGTCAAGTTCATGTCAAAATCTTTGAAAAACCGCTCCGATTCAGTATCCTTGAAAAACATAAAAGAAACCTTTTAATCATTAGGGCATCAAATCTGAGCCTCATCGTATTCTAATGGGCCAGAGTAGTTGACCGGGATTCGAATCTTCGATTTGGGATACAGAAAGCCTGCGTGCAATCCGGGCGTAAGAACTTCACCTCCTTTAAAACCATATAAATACATAAGCAGCACAGGTAAAAAAGAATGGTATAATCGTATAGTACACGAAAATTTTCACGAAGCGCAGGCTTATGGCTCGGGAACCTCGGATCCCAAGTTCGAACCTTGGACGTCCTTTGGCTACTCAATATCAATATCAGAATAGCGGATGTTAAAAGTTATTAAATTACGGCAAAATCGCATTTACATAAAAGCCTTTAATAAATAATAAAACATGAGTAATGATTTATGGCGTGGAATAAGGGATATTCATAGGGTTCTTTTTGTTGGGTAAAAATGGTATTTAAATCAAGTGGGAATTATATCTGAGCTCATTTTTATGGGGAGTGGTAATTGTATGTGAACTCATTTTTATGGGGACATTTGTTCATAGAATATTATGTTAAAAGTTTTTGAATTTAAATGGTATTTTAATAAAAATAAATGAAAAAATGAAATTTCCTTTTATTAGTAAAGTTATTTTTATTAAAAATGGATAATTTGAATGTTTACTATTAATATAATAATAAATGGATTATTTATTTGGAATATTTTAACATCACAATTTTCAATTCACAATTCACATATATTAGGATAATAATAATTTATTTTATAATTAAAAATTATAATATTGATATGGTTTATTGGAGGTATTTTCTAGTTTGAGGAAGAGATGTAGTAATGTCTTGTTATGTTATGTTATCTAAACATTTTGACTCGGTCAAATTATAAAAAATAAAATAATTAATTAATTAAATTAATTATTAAAATGGGTCGTTGTTGGAGTTGTCACGTAGGGAGAGTTTCTGCGAGTGCAAGCTTGGAACCTCAGTCGCTCTGTATGGGATCCTAGGGAATGGGTGGGAAAGAATTTGCAATGGTTTTGTCTTGCACTGACAGGGAGTAAGATGGTACTAGTCAAGCCAAAGGAGCTTAGTCGTTTGTTGGTTCCCATCTCGTCTAGGGACACCCTAGTAAGTCGATTATTGTGGTATTTGGTTTCAAAGAAAAATACTTTTGCTTTAGTGATTATGGAGGGTTTTAAGTGTGTTTTAATTTCCTAGTATGGTAGTGGCATTATTGTGTGGAGGGAATCCAAGCCTAGACTCCTTAGGTCGAGGCATTTGAAGTGTTGGGAGGTTGTATCTTGGTGCCTGGTGAGTATTGACAGTTATACCTAGGAATTTTGGCTTTTGGGTGTCCTTTTCAGTAGCCTAGAAGGGTAAGGCTTGGGTCTGGTTGCAGAGTGTGGGGTTAGTGAGTTTAGATTTATAGTTTGGGTAATTTTGTTACTTACAGGTAGTGACCTTGGGGTCCACTAGAGATGGGGGCATGTTGGGGTGGTAATTGAGTTTGGTATCGGGCACTCCACTGTTAATTTAGAGATGTTGAGCTAGCAGGGTCATGTCCGTAGAGGAGGGGGGCCTCATGCCCATTAGGAGAGTAGGGATGGTCGAGCGACGACAACTGAGGAAGAAGGGGTTGTGGGAGTGGAGATTGTGGAGGACCAGGTTTAATCGCCGAGGCAAGTGGATCAGCCACCCTCCCTAGAAACCTTGGATGTGCAAATGAGTAGTATTATGGTGAATATGGAGGAAATGTGGCAACAAAGGCACGATGATAGGAATGAAGTCATCGCTTTCTTGAATGACTTACAACAAAATTAGTGGGGCGTCTTAGATCGTCTGGCTTCCTTGCAATGAGGCCAGAGACGTACAAATGAAAGGCTTGATGGCATGGAAGCTCGCCTTGCTTGTGTGGAATTCCATGCACACAGGGATCTTGGACCGCTTGCTGCTCTGGGTGAGGATCAAGCACCATATTTTCACCATTCATTTGCAGTGAACGTGAGATGTATGTTGATTCTCTATGTTTTTTGGGCTATTTGATCTTTTTGCTTCTAGTTGTTATGTAAAGCATGGTATTTTCTACTTAGCTTCAACATTGCTCTCTTGTCCAACAAATTCGGACAGAGTGAAGTAGGGAGAGCATTGAAAAATATATATTCACAATGTAATATTTTGATCAATTAATAAAAACTTTTTGAGTGACAAATAAAAAATTAATAATTAAAATAAAATTGAGGTAATATATTATTTATTTATTTATTTTAAATTAGCCTAGATCCATCTTAACTCTGGATCTACCAAGCTTCTAGAGAGATCAAATCTCTCTTCACTCTAAAAGAGGTTGGCGTCTCAAGAGATTTAATCCATCTCGAAGCTACCAAAAATTAAGATTTAGTATTACACCCCAAGAATATATTATGGCATCATTGTACAATATTATTGTAGTAAAATAGAGTGAAGATTTTTTTGGAAAATTTTCATATATCAAAGAGTGAAAGAATGTTATTGCATTTTTATATTGATTTGAATCTGTATATAATAACATTTCAAAAATAAAATTAAATAATTTTTAAATTAAATAATATTAAAAAAATAATTAACTAAATTAAAAAGATAATTATATTCTAATACTTTATTTAAAAAGATAGTTAAATTACCAAAAGTTGCGATAAAAAAATGCAAATTTATTAACTATGGAGATCTCTATAATAGTTAAATTTTAAGAAATGCAAATTTATTAACTATGAAGATCTCTGTAATAGTTAAAATTTTAAATATTAATGAAATTTGTGAAAAATATAAAATAGTTTTTAAAGAAGAGATAATTTGAATTTAAAATTTAAAAAGATATTATTTGTGTTAATGTAGTTGAGGAAATTCATTCGATATAATAAATATGAATGTCGAATAAGTTAAATGGAATTTTTTAAAATAATTATTAAATCTTATTTTTTAAAGATAGATTTATAATTAAATATATAGTTAATATTTAAATGAGTTTAATGGTTAAGAATATATATACTTTTGTTTAAAAAGTTATAAATTTAAATATAGAGATGAGTAGAGTAAGGGTATTTTTATAATTTTTATTATATGAAGGGGAGTTATTTATTTAATAAACAAGGGGTTTTATATGTTAATTTGATGAAGGGTAATCATTTATCTAACAAACAAGGGGTTTTATACACCAATTTGATATTTTACTTGGTTATGATCTTATTACTAGTGTTGGTTATGATCTTATTACTATTGCAGTCATGTAAATTAAACAAACGGTATAAGAGATAGGCATCAAAACACTTACCTCATAATACATTTCATATTGTCAAAGATTTAAAAAACAATAAAAATTAACTAAATAATAATTTATTTTAAATTATCAATGAGGGTTATCTTGGGTGTTTGGGCAAAATAATCATTATCTTCCTCACTGAGGTTTAAATTTCAACTAGTGACATGATGAGCTATAATCCTTTGATAAATAGTGTTGTAATTGCTTTGTGCCTGTGAATATTATTGTATTGTCTTAGATATTTGTGGACTTTTAAATCAATATACTTATATGCTACTACTTACGAGAGGGAGGTTTATTTCTTTCTTTTGAAACTAAAATTAAAATTAATAGTATTTAGTTTCATGTACAGGACTTAAACTCAATATTGCTTGAAAATATATGGTTTTATCATCTTAATTGATGATGATGATGATGATGGTTAACGTCCACTGAGACCAAATAATGGTCTATCGGACCTAAAGAAACAAATTATCTATTTTGATTTAAGATTTTATTCCTATGCTCAAAAAGCTTGGAGAGAAGCCTCCCGAGCTCAAAAAGCTTGGAGAGAAGCCTCCCGAGCTCACTATAATTTTGACATTGTAAAAGGCTAGGAAGGTCAGTATTGTAGCAAAGATTGTGAAACTGAGATCTAATGTGGTTATACGCGGGGCACTCTAAGAGGAAGTGGTTTTCATCCTCGATGTTCCTATTCTCACATATATGGCAGATCCTTTCCGTCCAGGGCGTTTTAGGAACTGCCCAACGACCAGTTTCACTATGGAGCTCATGAGAATTCGTTCTAATCTTTGCTATATTAATTTTCTTCTTTGAGCTAGTTAAAATAGAGAGATACTTTTGATCTTCTAGGGTGGGGTTGATGACCTTCTTATAATAACTTAATTTTCTTTTAGCCGCTAAGTCTTTCTCACACCACATTTTTTTTTTGAACTTAGAAGTAACAATATCTTTAATGTTATTTATGTTTTGCAAGGGGCGAGACATCAATTATTTTTTCACTCTCACCTCAAGAGATCAAATCTCTTTTCACTCTAAAAAAGGTTTGCATGTCAAGGAATCTCATCTATGTGGGTGCTTGGTAGATCTAGAGTTAAGATAGATCTAAGCTAATTTAATTATTAATTAATATTAATAGTAATTATAAATATAATTATTAATTTATTTATTTTTTGTAATTTGAGGAAGTTAAAATATTTTACTAATAATTATAATTGTTATTTTTTTATGTAATGTAATCAAATGAAAATATTTAATAGAACAAGACATTACAATATTTTTTCTATGTAAAATAATAGAAAGCCTCTCAACACAATAACTTAAATAATCGTAATAAAAAATATTGATTTTTTAAAAATATTTTTAATTTTAAAATAAAATTTAAAATTCTTTCTATTAACAAAAAACTATTTTTTCAAAAAACAATCCAAAACCATTAATGGAAACACATATATTATTTAAAAACTAATAATTTATTATTTTAAATAATAATAAAAATAAATCAATTTTTTTTAATGAAATGATATTATATAAAATTGTAGCGAATTTTGAAAAATGAAAATTTGCAATGTCCCTTTGCAGTGGAAAAAGGAGGAGGACATTGAAATTGTTGCGAGCAAGTTGAAAGTGTAACGCCCACCTTTTTTCATGTTTTCCAATGGGTGGCGTCGAGTTTGATGAGAAGAGCATGTGAAGATGGCGTGGAGTGTGACAATGGTCCTTCATTTGCGCGTAGTTGAATCAGTATCTTTACAGACAGATGCATGAGATGGAGGGCCCATTGCATCTAATTGAGGGGGAACATCAACATAACCACTCATAGGTTTGGCCATACAAGTGTACGTGGGATCACAATCTGTGGGGGCGCCCACGTAATTACTTTCTCCTTCGTTCTAGTCTTCATCTTTTTCGTCCTTGAGACAAAACAAAGGGCGTTTCTATTTAGGGTGTGAGAGTTGAATATGGAGGTAAATAGATGCCCCTTCCTTCAAGCGTTTTCTTCTCTTGTCTACATCATCTTTTAAATGTTTGTACATGCCTACGTTGGAAAAGAAAATTATAATAAAGTATTTTATATATGCCTACGTTGGAAAAGAAAATTATAATAAAGTATTTTATATATGCCTACCAAAGGAATTTAAGTGTCATCCAACTAATAAAAATATTAAATGTTTGTACGTGTCTACCATGGAAAATAAAATTTTATTCAAGTATTTTATATATGCCTACCAAGGGATTTTCATGTCATCCAATTATTTAAATATTTTTATATGGGGAATTTCAATGTCATCCAATTATTTAAATATTTTTATATGGGGAATTTCAAATGCTTCTTTTCGATTGTTAATATATATATATATATATGGTTTTGGTAATGGAGTTAGGAGAGGAGTAAGCATCCGTGATAGCAAAGGATTGGAGGTGGCATGGATGGAGGAGGAGGATCTATTAATGGTGTTAGTATTGGTGGAGTTTGGATAGGTGGTAATCATAATTTTGTAGGATAAAAACTATAAGAAGAGTTATTTATGGAGAGATAAATATTAGAGGTAAATTAGTTAGAGGTGGAGGTGGAGGTGGAGGTGGAGGTGGAGGTCATGATATTTTTAAGTAAATAAATAAAAGTGAGAGAAGTTAAGATATGGTAAGTAATGTTTTGCAGTATCAATTGGCGTAGAAAATTGTTGGTAATAAGTGGTTTTTAATTAAAAGTTTGGGCCATGGATGTTTCCTTAGGGAGATTGTATGCCTAATTACAAATCTTCGACAAAAGCATATATGAAAACTATCAAGGTTGTAGAAAATACAATTGGGAACAAACTCAATATTTTACATTCAATCATCAATAATTAATGTATCTAGTGCAGTCCTTACATGATCATCAAACATATAAATCAATTAAAAAGAGGAACATATGTGTGTGTATGCATACACATATTTGTGTATGTGTCTAAACACACGCATACACATACCTACATGTGCATGTGTATATATAAACATATGGATGTATGTTTATGTGTGTGTGTAGATATGTCGTATGTATACATACATGTGTGTGTAGACATACACACATATACATATGAATGTGTGTACACATATATACATACACATCAATGTATATACATATATGTATAGGTATGTGCACATGCATATGTGTGGTACACACAAATGTGAATAAAGAGAAGAAGGGTAGAGCATAGTCAAGGATCCTCATGGAGAAGTTGTATTAGGTTTGTTCCTTTATATTGATCTATTTGGCCTTGCTAACTATGAATATTTGGAAGGATTAGGCTCCCTTGTGGAGAGTTGTTTAGAAAGATATAGTTCAAATCTGGAGATCTTGAATAATCTTATGAAGATTGTTGGCCCTATCATGTACTTAAAGAGCTACAAGTTGATTTGTAAATTTACAGGAATGTAGCCTTCAATGAAATCCCTAGATGGTTGGATAAGACCACATTGGAACCCTAGAGAAGATGTTGAGATGTCTATCATCTGTAATGACTATTTATTAGTTGGTCTCCCTTTCCTCAATTGATATAAATTAAGTCTTTTCTCTTTTCCAATGGAAAAAGTCTACTCATTTTACTTAAAAAGGGGCACTTGAGTATAGATTCTCAACCTGATATAAAAAAGCACTTAAGTATGGGTTCTCAACTTGATACAAATACTATCTTATATAGAAAATTCTGGTTGTAGATTAACCTGATAATGCAATATAACTAAAGCAAAATACTTTAATCTACTTCTACAATCAATTTGTGGAAGCTTAAAAGATTTGAGCAAGATCAAGCTGAACACATATAACCAGAAGAAGAATCAATGCACATGAAACACAGAAGAATACTCAGGGGAAAGCCTCAGCTAAAAACCCCACTATCTGTATTATCATACAAGTTGGAAATATCTCAGAATTACACAAAGCCTTAGCTCTCACAGCTAGCTAACTCTCAGTACAATCCTCACAGATGCTCACATGCAAAATAGACTTCTCATAAGTCTTCCACTCTGTCCTCCAGCTCCTATTTCCTTGCGCAGTTTCTCCTGGGTGATCTGATCCGAATGGAAAATGGCATCAACCCAGGGTACTCATCCACCCATATTATTCATCGACCCATGGAATTTACCCATGGTATTGTAAATGGCATCCGCCCGTGGTATTGTAAAATCCACCCATGGTATTCATTCACCCATGGAATTGACTCGTGGTATTGTAACTGAAAAATACTATAAGTAACAAGTCACATTTTGTAAAAGGACAGATTGTCTGCCACAATGTGGCCTTTACAGTTATTATCGGTTTTAATAAAAAGTTTCTTTGTGGTTTTGTTTATTGGGCATTCTCCTCTTTTTCTTTTGGCAATTCAAGTTTTCAGATCTTGGGGGTCTCTACCCCAAGATCCATTTCAATTTTTTAGATCTTGGGGGCCTCCTCCCAAGATCTGGATCAGTAGTATCAGAGCAGGTTACGATTCCATGGGAACAAGAGTTTGATGCATATTTCAGTTTCAAATTTTGCAGCAATATTCAACAAACTTCAGGCATGTGCTACATCCTCCACAGAGCATTTTCTTGGGCCAAGCGGGAACAATTTTTCTTTTTTCATTTTTTTGCAGGAATGTTTTTGGGCGGCGAGTTTGCAAATTAGAACTGAAAATTTTGGTACAAAATTTAAAAAAAAAAATATCAGATCTGGATTTCTTGTGAAAAATACCAAAATTCAAAAAAAAATCAGTCGAATCAGAGTCCGGATGAGGGAGATATCGCTGATTTAAAATCAGCTATGTTGTAGAATTTTTTCTGATGACAACTGGTGGATGGCGACTCTCCTATCATGTTTTGAAGTTTTTGGTGCAGAAATTCAGAAAAAGGATTTTAGATCTGAGCTCCTCTTGAAAAATCACCCAATTTAAAAAAAAAGGGGTCGAATCGGAGTTCGAATGTGGGAGATATCATTGATTTAAAATCAACTATTTTTTTCAAAACTTTTGTGATAGCAGAAAACATTGCAGTGCAAATCAGAGATTCTAGGGTGTCCAGATAAGGATTTCCAACACATGGGAAGATGCAAAATGATCCTTCTGCTTCCAAAAACAGGTTATAATAAATATTCTGAGTTATATTGGCCGAGTTATGTCCATTTTAATTCTGGAGCAGCATTCGGAGTGGGTTCCCATTGGAGACGTGCCCTCCCACCCCACTCTAGTAGGCACCTGCTTCACATTCATCAGTTTCAACATAACAACATTCGACTTGGGTTATTTGGAGATGTGCCCTCCCACCCCAGGCTATGTAGGCACCTACTACTTCATCAGCAACCAACATCATGGTTATGGGTCATCCACAAACCCACACTTCATCGAAGTCCATTTGCTAGGCCTCACACTGTCATCATCACAGTTGGTCACAAGCATTACAGGGTATCTCTATCCTCGGATCTTCGTTTATCATGGTTATGGGTTAACCGCATAAAACCCTTATCTTCAGTGGCTCTTCATATTCAACAAAGGCTTCGCAGGAGGGAACTTTACGCAATGGGGACCATTGCTTCTTAAGGAGGGAGGAATGATTCGAATGGAAAATGGCATCAACCCAAGGTACTCATCCACCCATATTATTCATCGACCCATGGAATTTACCCATGGTATTGTAAATGGCATCCGCCCGTGGTATTGTAAAATCCACCCATGGTATTCATTCACCCATGGAATTGACCCGTGGTATTGTAACTGAAAAATGTTATAAGTAACAAGTCACATTTTGTAAAAGGACAGATTGTCTGCCACAATGTAGCCTTTACAGTTATTATCGGTTTTAATAAAAAATTTCTTTGTGGTTTTGTTTATTGGGCATTCTCCTCTTTTTCTTTTGGCAATTCAAGTTTTCAGACCTTGGGGGTCTCTACCCCAAGATCCATTTCAATTTTTTAGATCTTGGGGGCCTCCTCCCAAGATCCGGATCATGATCCTCCTATTACCAAGTGTAACACTGATCTCACACACTGCTCTAACACACTGTCAGAACTGCGCAATCCTCAAGGAATGAATTCCTTCTGCATGCATGGGTTTTCCTTATAGGAAAACACATGCAACTGATAGTACATTGTCCTTGACATTTAGTTCAACTGGGTCTTTCTCATAATAGACATGCATGAGTTACTAACGAGGGAATCTTCAGTTATCTGGAGTACACTGGTTGAGTGCATGCATGCATCAACTGACTGATAACTCACAATTAGTTCCTCAAACAGTTTGGAACTAATTTAACTAGAATTAACTCAGTAAACTGAGCTAACTAATTACAACTCAAATATAACTCAATCTTATCTCCTTAATTAAGGGATAATCTCCTTAATTTAAGGGAAAACTGTTGCATGACTTCAGAAAGACTTCTAACTTGAATTTCTCCAACTAATTAACTGAATATGAATTAATTAATTATTTTTCAAGCAGTTGGTGAGACTAAATTCGAATTTTAATTCACAATTTTAATTCAAGGACAAATTAAAATTGAAATATTCTTGTTGCCACATTTCAACATCTTAGATAGTATAATAAAATATCATGAAGTCGTTTAATAGTAGTAATGGATTAGCCTTCAAACAAGTTCAAACCAAAAATGGTAGTGGTAAAAAATATTATCTCTAATAGTATTCCTCACTTGAATATTAAAAAGTTAGAATATAAAAAGTGATAGATTGTTTAACTAAATAATTTCACCTTGAATCCCAAAATGTTAGAAAAGATTTGTGGAATGAAACGTGGAGAGTCCCTGCATTATGCACTCTTCCTTAAGTAAACCTAAGTTCCATGGTGGCTGCACCTTTTTCTAGAGAATTTCATTTTGAATTTAATTCTTTATAGGCATGCATGAAAGAAATCTGGTGAACACTTGAACTCTTCTCGTTGACAACTCTAATTCATGCTTGATGCATCATACCTATATTTTATGAGGATTTATATAGCCATCCTATAATGACTTTTGAGTCACTATGCATGTCCAAAATTCTTATTCTAGCATCATAGACCAAATCAATGAGAGTGTTGGCCATAATAAGTTTTACTTGATTATTTGCAGCCTAAATCTATTCTAAGCTTAATTGGTAATTTGTTTATGTTGGAAGAATAAACTATCCCCCAACCCCACTATAGCCTAGTTTGTCTTGATATGGCCCATTATAATATCACATAAGGTCATAATACACGCGGAGAATGAGCCCAATGGGTTGTGGGAATTTGGAGCCTTTGTGTTGCATTTTGTTGGCTTTTAATTTTTAAAAGATCATATAGGGGTTTACTTTGTTATTTTGAAAAATGTATTCACTCTAAGCAAGCTAGGTTTACCACTTAATCACTAAAGCTAGACCTTTTCCTGCTTTTGACGAACTACTACTACAATGATGTGGGGCTATGCTAATGTTGCCAACTATCCAAAGCTAAGGTTAGAGGCATAACTCATGGGAGACAACCTAAATTTCCTTTGTGAAATGGTAATGTACCAACAGGTAGGAGACAGACTCTTCATGTTCCATATAAAGTGTGCCCTACTAGGTCCTTGTCATCATGTGATTTTCAACATGTCCCAGATGGGGACAAGCGCCTTTTATGGATATCCAAGCAAAAAGGATAATTTTTTGTGGGGTTTTGACTTTCCAACATTTGGTACACCACCACTGGTAGGTGTTAGGGGGAATGGAAGGAATTGAGATTTATAATGGGTCATGGTCTCTAAATCACACTATTTTGTTCATGATATATTAAGTGCCTAACTTTGAATAGGTTAGATGTACTTGAAAAATCCTCAATGTAGGTAAGATTTCCTTTCTTTCCATCAATTCTAAAATGTACTCATTAAGTTGAGTTTGACTAGGAATAGATCAAATACTTTCCAAATACATCTTGGTTAAATTTACAAGGCAAGCATGATACATACACAAGGATATGCATTGTATTGGATCTAAGTAAACCAATTCCAAAAAGGAGCATTATCTCTGTGATTAAAAGAAAGTATCCCCAAAATATTGAGTATAAATGCATCCCTTTTGAGTGTAGATATTGTCATGAATATGAATATTTGGAAAGTCAATAACTTAATGTTGAAGCAAATAAAGCAAGCATGTCAGACAAAGTGTACGAGGAGGGTTTTTAGAATGTAAGATCAAAAGAGGAAAAGATATAAGTTAACATGGACCTTATTATAATCTAGGTAATCATATACATATGCTACCAATATATCCATACATGATCTGAAAGTTGGGCAAACTTGTTAATGCTATGCAAGCTCCCTCATCAGTATTAAAAATAAATGTGTTTAGGATTGTCTCAATTTAACCAAAATGTGAGGAATTATGTGTTAAGTGTTGAGTGTCTTTTATGAGAAATTTATGAGGTTAATTAGCTGTTTAAAACACATATACAGTGAGTAAATTGCAGAGAAGTAAAACACAACAACTCATAACACAAAATTGGTAAAGGAGTTCACCCCTCCTGTGCTACATCTCCTTGGACCTACTTCAATGGTTAGGCCCTCTTTGGATTAATGGTCAATTCTATGATTACATGCACCTGCAGTGCTCCAATGGCTTTTCAACCTACTCCATTGGATTTAGAAGACCCAAAAACCCAAAAAATGACTATCCAAGCTCTGCAATTGGACTTTAGCTAATCTAGGTTTGACCTCCTCTCTTGGTGGCCCTAGGCTTCCTTAAACTTAAACATAAAAAAATCACGTATAAAAGTGCCTTTCTACCTTTGTAACCTGTTCCATTGTGTTCAGAGCATCCAAATCATCTAGGAATCACTCTTTCTGAGCCAAAATTGGTCGAATAATGAAGAAGTTGTGGTCTCTTCAATGTTCCCTACTAAAACTCCACCAAATATGGAGAAACTCCAGTTAACCCCTACAAAAAATGGAGCAAAGCCAAATTTTTCGGACCTACCAAAATTGCCACCAAGTTAATGCGCACTTAATTAATGGGATAGAAATGGCTTAATTAGCGTTAAAATCCAATTAGCGCATTAAGCGCGTGGTTAGCAATTAGCGCTAGCTCCTGGTTTGCAGTGTTGGTCACATACGGAGGGGGTTGGCCCTCTCCTCCCCCAACCGCCACGGTTTATCACATGAAATACATATCGCCACCATAATACATTAAGTAATGATGTCGTGACATAGTGGTAAGACTTTGAGTTTGTGTGGGCGAGGTCGCGAGTTTGACTCCGTCGACCTGCAAATAAATTTTTGTCACTGCATGTCGATGCTAATAGGCCCTTGGGGAGGGAGATGTGGTGACCTCCGGGCTTGCCACATGTCCTCTTCTCATTGGTCCTTCCCTGTCTAATAAAAAAATGCCAACTCATCAAACTGTAGACCAATCAAAAAGCGCCACTTAGCGTGACCTCACTGGTTGTTGACCAAACCTTTGACCTGCACAATCACTTGCCACGTTAGCAGTATGGATTGCTGATTGGGCAGCGTTTGTATTTTTTTTGTTGTTGCAAAATTCCTCTAGTTGGTAAAGCGGACAAAAGTCCCTATCTTTCTCATATGAGCTCCGTTTTGAGTGAAATGAGCTACGTTGGGATCGTATCACCGAGACAGATGCAGTCGTTCAGGTTTGAGTGATTCTGAGCACTTTGATTTTTGAGCAAATTTTTGCCCCTAATCCAGATTCTGATCAATACACCAAGCAAATACAATATAAAGAGATATACACAACACATATGGAAGAAAGAATAGAAGACAACAAAAAGTAGTGGTATACCAACAAAAGAATCTTTATAGTAGTCCACAATAGCCATTACATTCTTCATTAGATACACACATATTTATACTAGACTCTCATCATTGCAACAAATTAACAAAACTAACTTAGTTAATCAAATCAACAAGGAAGCTAACCTAACTTTCAACTTGATATGTTGATTGCAGAGTCTAGTAAGCTATCTCCACTTGTCGGGTCTAGTCGACTAGGTCATTTAGCCCCTCCAACATCTCCCCCACCCTCAGTCTCTTCTAGTCCCAAGAAGGGGAGATTTAGAAATTTTAAAGAAAAAAGAAGGCTCTGCATCTTTTGATCAAAGACTTTGCGCAAGTTTTTTCTTTGGTGCCATACTTTGTTTTTGTTTTAGAATGTCAAATGTTGGTACTTATTTTGGGGAGTTAGACTACCACAAAGTGGTTTCTAGCCTAGCCCATGGTTACTAGTGCCTCAAGGAGGTTTTCACTACCAACCATGTTGAAAATGTCATGGATTATATTTTTTAAGTCAAGCTCCATTAAGAACAAAGTCAAACAATTTCCCTTTGAGTGTCCTCAGCTAGAATATTCCCGAAGGTTGAATGTCTTCGATCATAAAGGGGCTTAACCATGCAGTTTCTAACTTCCTTATCTTCCCTTTGATTCCCTGTCATACAATAGAGATAAATCTCATGGTTTCAAATACTCCGTTTTTATATTTCTTTCGTGCCATGCCTTATGTTGTTTTTTTGGGCTTCTTGTTGGTAGATTGCATGGAGTCGATCTTCTTCGAGTATATGTAATTGATGGAGGCATTCCTTTAAAGCTTTTTAAAATTATGCACTTTAGAACATATGATACTTCAACTACATTTATAGTAAAATGTAAGGGGACTACAACTTCTTTCCCATATACTAAAATAAAAGGTGTGTGATTAATCAAGTTTGGAGATTAATCACACACTTGAGTTCCATAAGCCCATAGAATTGTTAGTACCATAAGCCCATAAAATTGTTAGTACCTTTTAGCTCTGCTACAATCTTCAGTGCTTAAAGGTCAAATTTGGGTCTGGTGATGGGTTTATGCTGAAAAGGAGCACGCAGCAGTCTTTTACCTTCTCTTCCTTCAATTTTCTCATAAACTCTTAGCCCTCTGTTTCTCTGTTCCTCACCTTTCCCTATTCCCTTGCTTAATTCCTTCATTACCTCACTGCCTCTGTTTTATCTTTATAAATTCTCCATAACCCTTTTCTTTAGCCCGAGCGTTTAAAACATGAACTCGCGCCATTTTAACCCTTTGTCGCTTTTGAAATCTCAGCCGTTGATCACCCCAATCTAACGGTCTCCACATTCTCCGCCCACGCGTTAAAACTCGTGCACTTTCCTTGTCATCTGACCATCCATCGCATGATCAACGGTAGACGCTTCCCCAGATTGCGCGACTTGCGCGCACGTTAACCCGCGGGGGCGGTGGTTTCCCGCTGCCACCTGTTGTAATCTCATAAGATCGTTGCCTGTTATACAGAAACCGCCTTGGGCCCAAAGGCGGTGCGGGGAATACCGCCCGCCAATAAAACCACTCATCTCGTACGTCTCCCCGCCAACTATCTGCCGCGTAACTTCCGCCCCCAATCACCGCCGGATCTGCCTGACGGTGATTCGACGACCCTCATTTACCCCGATCTTCCATCTTCCGATGATCCCCGTTGTCTATTTGTGAGATCCGACGGTGCATATTCACTCTTCCTCGCATCTTCCCATCGCCTCCCTCCATGAAATCTCGGTCATCCATCCATTTCATCCCATGGCCAATATTCATTCTCAGCCCTTCGTTCATTTTTCATGCAATTTCCTTATTCTTGGCCTGTCCCGCGCTTCCAAGGGATGAAGGTAATTATTCACCAACACTCTGCACTTAATACTTCACCCACTGCATTCAAGAGACAGTACACCCGAAGGATAAGCAGGACAACCTTGAGAGATAAACGAAGTTATTAGTTATGGAGCTCCTATCAATCAATACTCCACCTGATCAGAGAAGGACAACAGAGCATCAGAAAAGGTTGATTTGTCCATTAAAGACAAGTAGATCATGGCAGAGGACCATTCCAAAGAGTTAATATGGTTGTGGGCCCATTATTATCCTTCCTCCTATAACCCAGCAGAGCAATTTTGTAAAAAAACTCCATATATACCAAGAAACCAAAAATGTAAAGGTTGATGAATGTTATTTTGTTGTAAGCTTCAACTTCTGGAGACTGTAACTACTGTGATACCTGCAGTGTCTGGTCTTCATTTTCAGCTAATGCAAGCTTCTTTTGTTGTTAATTGCTCACTTTCCACTTCTTCTTCTTTGTTCCAGGTTGTGCCTGTTATGCATTTATTCATGTGTTGTAGATGTTTAGCATTAGAGGGGCTGTCATCCCACCTTTGTGTTTGTATCTAACATGTATCATCAAATTTGTATGCAGGTTTCTGTTATTTTAATGCCAGAGAGTTGTCATCATGTCTGTGTATTAGGAAACAGATTTACAGACCTCTTTATTGGTTGCAGCTGGCCATCACAGGGTCCTGTGCATCTGCTGGTGTGATTAGTATTCTCCATCATCACATTTTCCTTAAACTATGAGTAATTGGTGGTCTAAAGCCTTGTAGTCTGGGGGTGTTCACCCATGTCTGGGGTTAAGCGTAGTAGAAGTGGTTATTTGGCTTGAATATGCAACATTTCTTTCATTCATCCACCATTTATCCAACTTTTTGTTGAGTTTGTAATGTTCCCGAGCATCTTTGAGATACAACCTAGGAGAGTTTCTTGGGGTGTTAACAATACCTTATCATCCCAGTCATCACAATTGTTTCCACGAATGTTAGTTAGTCCTTTATGAAGAGTTTTGTTGAATGACTCATCCATACCATTAGCCTATGGGTGTTGTTGAAATTCTATGGCAAGTACAGTAGAATACAATTTTATACCACATAATTACTTCCTAATTATTTTTCACACAGTATATTATGCCACTGCTATCATTGAATATTTACACTTAGAAAAATATCAATAATAAATGTAATGGAAATAGTAAAGACCATATAAAGACAATCATGCATAATAGACACAAAATTTGCACCTAGGAAACCCAACCTTGGGAGAAAAGCCAATAATCTTTTCTAGGAGAAATTTGTATTTTTCAACAATATTACAAATTAGAAATTTGTTTAGAAATCTATGCCAATATACCAATCAAACCTGGTCAAAACAACTCCAAGTTAATGTTGCTCATATCAATCAAATTGATATGAAGTCAACATTAGTAAAACTATCAAAGTTTGTGGTCAAATCAACCTGGTCAAACTTAGACCTACGATCAAATTTGCATGTGTGGCTTGCAGTCAAATTCCCACATGCGACCTGTACTCAGCCTATGGTTAAACAATCAATGTCTCACATGTGTGATCTCCAAAATCTAGTCAAATAGCTTGGTCAACAGCTCTGTCAACTCTTGTCAAACTCGCCTTCTTTCTCACACGTGCAACTAGTTAAACTCGTCCCCCTATCACACGTGTGGCTAGAACAAGAGAGATAGAAATGTTGATCTCCAACATATTTATTCTATGTCGACTTTCTCTTGCACTAGAAAAGATCAATGAGCTTGCTATGTTTATCGATTTTCCTCTCACGTGTATGTCTATTTATATAAAGCTCTAATGTGAGTGGACACCCATAGAGGTGGGTCTTCACCCTCTCACTTATGGAACCTACATGACAACTCAACATTAGACTAGAATTGTTACCCCACTAATGGGTAAAAACCCCATTAAATAAACAATTCAAGCCCACTTTATAAAATAGATCACTCCACCTTGTAGCTAGCAAGGTGAGTATTGTGGGACATTTACCCATAGCCAAATTAGCATGGCCCCATGGGTAAGTGTATTAATCTCCCCTAGTCAAATCATCATGACCCCATGGGAGATATCTGCCCCTGGGTCATTCACCCCTAGTTAAATCAACATGCCCAACCAAATCAACATGGCTTCTTTGTGTGAATATATCATTCTCCCACTAGTCAAATTAGCATGAGTCTGTGGGATAATGTCCTCTCGATGATGCTAAAATATCAATGATCCCTCTCAACGGGGAGGCATTATGCATCACGCCAAGCTTGTCTCTAAAGTATACAAACTTTTCTCTAGATAGAGGGTTGGTGAGAATGTTCACAATCTTCTCGTATGTGGATATGTACTGGAGCTTCACTGGTCCCTTTTGCACCATGTCTCGAATGAAGTGATATTTGATATTAATGTGCTTCAACCTATCATGAAATATTGGATTCTTTGAAATTTTAACACAACTTTGATTATCACAATGTATCAAATTCATCTCTATCACCTAATCAAATGGCCTTGCAAAGAGCTTCTGAAGCCACATTGGTTCCTTACTTGCGACACTAGATGTGTTATACTTTGCCTTTATTGTATTAAGTGCGATAAAAGTCTGCTTCCTGCTAAACTAGGATATCATAGTCAATCCCAAGTTGAAGTAGCACCCCAAGGTGCTCTTTTTGTCCTTTGCACTTCTAGCCCAATCTGAATCAGTATATCCCTGCAACCTCACTTCACTACCTGAGACATATCTCAAACCATATCCAATTGTACCATGCAAGTACCGCAACACGTGCTTCATTGCAACCCAAGGTACATGCCTTGACTCAACCATAAATTGGCTTAGGGTGTTCACTGCAAATAAAATATTTTGCCTGGTGTTAACTAGGTACATCAAGGATCCAATCAACTGCCTATACATCATGGGAACCACCAAACCTGAATCTGAAGAAGGATCACTCAACTTATTTAGATTTGTTGTCATAGGTGTAGCCATGGACATGCAATCCATCGTGCCAAATGTTGGGATGGGGTCCCCTGGTTCAGTTTTGGGGTTAAAATAACCGAAGTTTCGATGTATATTTTGTAACTAATGTAAAGTCTCCATGATTTTTGAATGCGGAGCGCGTAGATGGTTAGTAGGCAAAGGGGTTTTAGCCCCTTGTTTATGTAAAGTTTGAGTCGGCTTTGAGACCCACCCATGGTCCGCGGACCATGGGATTGTATGTAAAAGGCTATAAATAAGTGTGTTAGGGAGTCTAAGGCATGTCTGGATGGATAATGAGTGAATCCTAGAAGTGATAGCGTAGAGAAGTGGGTTAGATAGGAGAGAAAGGCTCTACAACTGAGTGCACGGACCCCTGCAGCTGAGTGCGCGGGGTAGCGTTGAGTCTGTAAACCTGAACTGAAGATCAATAAAGAAGAATATTGAAGAATTCATGTGTATATCTATTTATTTTTGTTTACATCTGTTTACGATATATGTTGTGGATGAACAATGTGTTTATGAAATACTGATCTAGTGATGCACGATTCACTTGAATAAGTCTTAATAGATGTACGTAATGCATGTTAAGTACTTTCGCGAAGACTGTGATGAATTCTCATATGTTTTCTAAATAACTTAAGTAGATCTGCGTGAACACTAATCTATAATTGTTCTCTGATGCATGTAAGTGGACAAAGCAACTAATAAAGGTCTGCAAAAGCTGATCGTAGACCTTCGCAAAGGTCTGGAGGCCGTTTTAGTGGAGTTGTAGTACCGAGCCCCAAGGGCTTATTTATTTGTGCAAAGGGAGATCTGAGGCGCTAAAAGACATCACACTCGTCTCTGGATTCAGAAACTTGGTTCTTGCATCCCCCATACTGCTTCGAGTGAGACTGCAGCCTGCGTTATGCACGTTGTTGCCAAAAGGGCCAGTACTGTAGGGATCTGTTGGTTGGCACAACTAACTCTGAACTTGGGTCAGGACCCCCTAAGCCAACAAATGGTTCCGTTGCCGGGACCCGAATCTGCTTGAAAGAGATGTGTGATGTCACATCACTGGAACCTGATGAAGAAAGAAATTGAAAGTGGCTGGATAGAAAAATTCACGAATTCGCGGTGCAGGAAAACACGAATTCGTGCTTGATAAAGGAGCGGTGGTTGGATAGATATTTGTATACAAAGATACACGAAATTTTCTTCTGCACCTTCCTGATCAAATTGTACGAGTGGTTAGCTAAATTGACATCCAACCAAGGGAGGTGGAAGCTTGATGGTCCAATAGTGTGGACTCCATAGCTGATACGACGATTAGAAGCCTCTGAAAATTAGATCGTGCGGGCTGTCGACCACTGGCACGATTGAATTATAGGAGGATTTGTTACGGAATTCGCAGTTGGTACCTCAATTAGCTACAGTGAAGCGGAGCAAAGATTTTTCAAGGGACCGTGAGGTAAGTATCTAAGATCTTTGAATACCTGGATTAAAATGTTGTTATGTGAAAAACATATTATGCCATTGCCTTGATGTTTAGAGCTACGCGAAGTGGAAAACTCTTCAGAGATCGAGAAAAATTAGGTCCAAAATATATCCCGTTGATTGGACCCACTTCGAGTGACGATGAGGGAGCAGTACAGGCCTCACCACGAAGTGTTGTCTAGTTGATAAGACATGGTTTTCCGTGGACACATCATCCATCCACTCCACCTCCACCTCCACTGCCTACACCTTCGCCCACACCTCCTCCACCACCGCCACTGTTCAACATGTCAAAAATAATGAAGTTGCCAATTTTCAAGGACATAGGGAGTGAAGACACAGAGCAGTTATGGTTTATTGTGAATGCTCTGTGGACATCCCAACAGATTACTGATGATAATATAAAGAAGGCATAGTTGGTTACGCTCTAAAAGATCACGCACTGACTTGGTATATTAAGTATTGTTCTGATAATCCTCTGGCAACGCTAGCAGAGACTAAGATTGCTTTAAACAAAGAGTTTAATAACCCCAAGTTTGATTTGCAGCCAGTAGTCGGATTTAAGGAAATCACGATGAGGGATGATGAGACACCTTGGGAATTAGATCAAAGGTTGAAATGTGTGATTCGAGAAGCTAACATGTATCTCACAGATGGTTAGCATCGCGAGTGGTTTATAACTTCATTTCTGCCCCACTTGCAGATTGCGCTGTCTGAACAGAAGATAGGAAATCAAGCAGAAGCCCTAGAAATCGTGATGAGGTTGCATGCAACACCCATTTAGGATGCGACCTTGGAGGTACAACAGATTCATTCTCAGTTACAAAGCCTCTGCTTAGAATTGCAGAGCTTGAAGAAAGACAAGGAAACTACACCTGAGGTGTGTGCGGAAGTCTAGTGTCTAAAGTGTAAGAGCCATGGGCATGATAAAGACCACTGTCCCGTATTCACGAACTATATCATAGGAGGGGGGCCAATTCCCTAAGGCTAGAAGCTCCAACAGGGCCGAGTGTAGGTGTTGTGCTATGGTGCGCTATCTGTCAGGTTGCTGGACAACATGTGACGGATAACTGTCTTCAAAAGTTCGTCCAGACACCGCAGCAGTTGTTTTGTAACTTCTGCAAATCTGTGGGCAACGATGAGTGCCATTGTCGCAGCTATGAGTTGATTATGGAGAGAACGCCTACATATCGGATGCAGGCATAAACTCGGCCTCCATATCAGGGCACCAGGGGGGCACGCAGAGGTTATTAGGGATGAGGACGAGGCCGAAGAGGAGGAGGGCCTAGCAGAGGTTGGGAACAGGTTATCTGTTACAACTACGGAACACCAGGGCACTACGCGTGGGAGTGTCAGAATTAGACACGCCTGTCATGTCAATACTGCAGCTAGTTTCACCACACTATAGAAGAATGCCTGGTACTGATTGCTAAGATGTTGGAGAAGAAGGTGCAGCCTCATAAACCTATGCAAAACTTATAGATGATGACGACTGAGCCCCGCGAGGAAGATCACAACATGAATATAGTGCTGAGAAGTGGATAAAAACTAGCGAGGATAAAGGAAAATAGCTTGAAGAGGACGGATAGGTCTGCAAGGCTCCCTAAAAGGAATTTCGTTTTAATTTGGAGAGCGTGAAGGAAACATTTATGGAGGCCAAGAAAAGCTTCGCTGAGGCATCCACCTTAGGAATTCAGGACAAGATGCAAGACACTAGCGTGCCTGTAGAGTTTGATCACTCTGTACTTACCACGTTCTTGGAAACCTGCATGAAACTATTGTGCGACATAAAAGTTGTGAAGGGCCTGCAGGAGTTAATAAACAAATGCACCAACAAAGAGAATGTCCTTGATGGACACCATGTAGTTAGAAAAATTGGCGAACATAAGGCAAGAACAGGGCACAAGATGACGTTCTTCACGCAAATAAGAGATTATGAGATGGACCAGGTAACCTTGGATCTAGGGTCTGATGCGAGCGTTTTGCCAAAACAAACATGGGAAAGAATGGGGAGATTTGCGCTGCAGTGGTCTCTGATTCAGCTCATAATGGTGAACCAACAAAAGATCATTCCTATAGGACGATTATATGGAGTAACAGTTGATATAGAAGGTGCAAGCGCGATGGCTGACTTTGAAGTGATCGAGATCGTTGATGACAATAATCCATACCCTACGCTCCTGTGAATTGACTGGGCCATTGACATGAATGTGGTGATCAACTTGAAGAAGCGGACAATGTCGTTTGAAAAGAAATCGCTTCGAGTTAGAGTGTCATTGGACCCTGCAGAAGGGGTGCGCTACACTAAACCAATCCGCGACTGCGAAGAAAGTGATGATGAACTGGATTAGATCTACAAAATAACAGCACAAGACTAGGACTAGATCAACCCGACGGCAGATGGACGGATTGCATGGGACTGGGACAATTCCCGCACCTCTGATTTAGATGAGGAATTGGAACATTGGTAGAATTGACTACATGAAGTATCTACACTGCGTTGCAACATGATGACAAAGTCGTTGTGCTGTGTCTCGTCGAAGGTAAGGAACTTACCTTATTATGATGGTTTAACCAATGTGGATAATTTTTTGGATGCGTTTGAGCATGAAGCCCCTGAGCATCACTGCTTCCAAGCACTAGATTTGGCATTGCGTGCTATGCCCGCACGATGGTGGGGTACGCACAAGGATAACTTTGATGGATGGCGGGATTACAGAAGAATGATGAGGATACGGTTTGGGTGTCTAACAGTAGATTCACTGAGAAATATGGTGGGAGGGATGATCCATGTAATCAACTAGCGAAGTGGACTAAAGCTTATGGAACGAAGTCGCAGCCAGAGTGGGTACACTTATTTTGCCATACTTTGGACACGATTCCCATGAACTGGTATTTGGAAATGGAGCTCCGCCATGGCAATGCGGAGTGGGATATAATAAGAGAAGGGTTCTTATTAGCCTTCAGTTTTGAAGATGGCTTCGCGAGCATCGATGAAGCCCTACAAGAGATTAAGGCAGTTATCTTTAGAACACCACAAGAACCTCTGGAATGGGTCTAGCCAGATTGGAGCACTCAGCTGCACCATGCGCTAGAATGTTATAATGTGACCGCTGAGGAGGAGGATGAAGATCCAAGAAATATCAATATTCTAGAGGCAGAAGGGCATTGCGAAGTCAAGGGCCCGCAAATAGACAACCCGGGCATCACTGAGCCGTTGAAAACAAAGCAAGTAAACACTGGGACTGGAGCAGAACCGAAGTTTGCTAAGATTGGAGATCGCTGAGATGATTCTATTGTAGATAAAGTTGACGAGTACTCCGCGAATATCAAGATCTGTTCCCTACCAAGTTTTTGGATTTGAAGGGCATAGTAGGAGACTTGGGTGTTATGAGAATCACCCTGAAGCCAGATGTGAAGCTCATTAAGCAGAGGTCGTATCATCTTAATCCCAAATATAAGGAAAAGGTTCGCCTAGAGTTGGATAAGATGTTGGAAGCAGGCATCATAGAACCGATTGAGGAATCTGATTGGGTAAGCCCAATGGTGGTTCAGGAGAAGAAGCAAAAGGGAGAAATAAGGATTTGCGTAGACCTGCGGAAGCTTAACGATGCGTGTGTCCATGATCCCTTCCCGACGTCATTTACTGATGAAGTATTAGATAATTTTGGAGGGAAGGAGGCCTACTCGTTCACTAATGGGTTTTTAGGGTACCATCATATTAAGATCGCGCTTGAGGATAGGATCAAAATGACCTTCGCGACAGAATGGGGTTGTTTTCAATACACTGTAATGCCGTTTGGACTCAAGAATGAGCCTGCGATATTTTCTCGCGTAGTAATCACAACATTTAAGGAGTTCATCCATAAGTTCTTGGAAGTATAATTTGACAACTCGACAGTGTTCGGGTTAGTAAAGCGCCATGTAGCAAGTCTGTTCCTGATGTTGGATACATGTCGTAGATACTAGATCACACTGAATTTGAAGAAATGCATCTCCTGTGTTCCCTTTGGAATCTTGTTAGGTCACATGGTGTGCAAGCAAGGGCTGATGGTGGATCCTGCAAAGATTGCAGTGATATTGAATCTGGAGGCCTTGAGGAACGTAAAGCAGCTGCACGCAACATTGGTACATACAAGATATTACAGAAAATTTATCAAATCATATGCTCAAATTACCACGCCTATGGAGAAACTGCTGAAAAAGGACGCAACATTCTGTTTGGATGAAGAATGTCAGCGCAGTTTAGATGTTTTGAAATAAAAGATGGTCACTGCGTCGATCTTGGTATTCTTGGATTGAAAGAAGGAATTTCACGTACACGTTGATGCCTCTTGCATTGCGTTGGGTGCAGTGTTAACGCAAGCCGATGAAGGAGAAATGGACTACCCTATAGCCTTCACAAGTAGGAAATTATCGAAGGCCGAAAAGAATTACTCAACGACTGAGCGTGAAGGATTAGCCATGGTGTATGCACTGCAAAAATTCAGGCACTATCTGTTAGAAGGGAATTTCAAGATGTACACAGATCATTCTGCCTTGAAATACCTGGTCAATAAGCCTGTGTTGGGGGGGAAGATATGCAAATGGTTACTGTTATTCCAGGAGTATGACTTTGAGGTAATTGTGAAGCCTGGAAGGTTGAATGTAGGACCTGACCATCTATTGCGGATCGAATCAGGAGAGGAGCCCAAAAATTTGGAGGAAGGGTTGCCAAATGCGCAACTCTTTGCAATGCGCGTAGCAGATAATCACTTTGTAGATATCATTCATTTCTTGACTACGGGAATGACACCGGAAGGATACATAGGTCAGCAAAAGAAGGAGCTAGTAGTGCGCGTGACAAACTTTCAGTAATTGTGGGACATCTGTATAAGATGGGTGTAGATGAGATATTAAGATATGTGCTAGATTTTGAGAGAAATAACATTCTCATTGAATCTCATGGGCGGGTTTGTGGGAGGAAATTATGTAGGAAAGGCGACTGCGCAAAAGATTTTGCGCACAGGCCTATGGTGGCCAACGCTGCACAAAGATTCCAAGGTGTATTGTAAGGCATGCGATGTGTGTTAGAAAACGGGAATGCCATCGCGAAGGGATGAATTGCCATTACAACCTCAAGTATCATTGTAGCTATTTGAAAATGGGTGATTGATTTTGTTGTGCCAATTCATCCCCCAGGGAAGAAAACTAGTGCACGCTACATCATCACCACTATAGAATATCTAACCAGATGGGAAGAAACTGGTGCATGCTACATCATCACCGCGATGGAATATCTGACCAGGTGGGCAGAAGCACAACTGGTTAAGGATTGTACACGGGCTATGACAACAAAGATTTTGTTTGAGTATGTCTTAACTAGATTTGGTTGTCCGAAAGTGCTAATGGGTGACAGAGGTACATACTTTCTAAATGAAACAATCAACAAGTTAACGAAAGAATTCCATGTCTACCATCAGAAGAGTACACCGTATCACCCATAGGAAAATGGAACTGTTGAGGCCTTCAACAAGAATTTGGAGAATGCACTGACGAAGATCTGCATGCGCAATGAAATGACTGGGATGTGCGCATACCAGTAGTAATCTGGGCGTATAGGATTACTTACAAGAAGCTGACAGGACAAACACCGTTTAGATTGGTCTATGGGGTAGAAGATGTAATGCCAATGGAGTATATTATGCCTAGTCTATGCATAGTAGCTCTCACAGGTATGGTAGATCGTGAAGCCTTAGAGGAACGACTCACGTACATGATGGAGCTCAAAGAATATCGATTCTTGGTAGGATTCCATCAGCAAGTACGGAATGAACGTGAAAAATCTTGGCATGATCACCACATCAAGGTTTGCACATTCAAGGTAAATGATCTTGTTTTACTATATGATAGTAAATTCACTAATTTTCCGGGTAAATTTCAGATGTATTGGCTGGGGCTATATATTATCAAAGAAATTACAGATGGAGGTGCAGTTCAACTCGTGAAGCTGAATGGAGAACCTTTTCTAGGAAGAGTGAATGGAAGCCGATTGAAGTTGTATACCGGGGATCTTGCGCAGTGACTATATGGCGGGAGGACAGTCTTAGTGCTCCAGGTAGTTGCAAGGGAGCGCGGGACTATAAACTACACTACCAGGAGTGGAGGACTATGCAGTAGGCGGGCTACGTGGAAGATGATGAAGACCCAACTTATGAAGCTGCACTATGGAGGGAGGTGTTGCGAATCACAGCAGAAAAGTGATCGTTGGAGTCATTGTTTATGACTTGACAGCTAGAAGACGGTGAAGAGGAGTGGGTTGGCAGCATTTAAGGCAAGAATATTTGAAGGTCTGCCACCAAAACAACATTAATCGTTAGAATTTGGGGGGAACGGTCGGATTTGAATTAAAAAACCCCTATAAATTACGTGTGTCGGTCCAAAAGAGAACACTTAACACCCTTAGAGTTTTCGCTGAAATTTGTTATTTGTTGTTTATGAGCTGAGCGTTTTTGGGAGGAATTCTTTGTCCACACACATGTTTCTCTGGAAGCCCGTGAGTTGTTTATGGAAAGCATGACTTTCACCATCCCCATCGAAGCCTTGAGTTCGGAAGCAGCCGTATCTGAAGCCCCAGGTTCTGAAGTATCCAGTGTTGAAGCTACGCCTGTGGTGCCCACAGCGCCAAGGTCACCAAGGCCAAAACAATCCATGGCGAAAGAAAAGAAACCTGCAGCAAAGGAGAAGTAGAAAAAGCCGGTGCAGATACGCGCTTCCCCAAGGAAGCATACTGCAACACCAACCCAGAAGAAAGATAAACAACCAACAAAAGATAAGCAGAAGGTTGTAGACCTAGAGGCGGAAGAAGGCCCGAGAACAAAGGATATTGACGCTCAAGGCGCAGAACCTATCACGAAGCTACCTAGGTATATCCCTCCAAGAAAGGGGAAGGCGAAGATCACTAAAGACCTAAACTCAGAGAAATTCACCATCTCCATGCCCCTGCTACCTGAGTAGGTGCCTTTTGAAGGTCCACGGCTCGCGCAAGTCCCATTATTGAAGATGGAGGATTGGGACCTTGCAGATCATGCTAAGTTCCCACACTTAGCGATAGACAAGTACATGAAGAGAGTTTACTACAAAGAAACGGTTGTGATAGTGTTGGAAATGGAGGAATGCATCTGCGGTGTCGAGCAATCAAGATTTCTTAGCTTGCTATGGGTGCCACACTAGCATCGCACCCCCGTTAACACAATTTGCATCCGCCAACTACTCACTTTGGTACATGATGGGTGTTTATGGCTAGGAGGGTCTATATCCATCACACATATGCTCATTCACAGGGTCACGCACCTGCCCTATGAAGGTATAAACCCAGCCAAGGAGTTTGGCGGAAAGACGGGGGAGAAGGAGTTGGCAGAGCGAATGAAGAAGGATTACGAACTTGTAAAAAAGTCGCGCGGGTATTCCATTTTATCTATCTCAGACCCCGCAGTTCAATTGGCCATGCAAATATTGGCTAGAAAGGTGATGAGGAAATGCCACGCGGATGAAGTTACGGCACACGTAGTGTCCCTGGTTGCACAGTGCGCGAAGGGTGTGCAGTTCAACTGGTCTAGGTATCTCTGTCATGAGTTCTTGGCAAACTGTTGCAACGCCCAGGATGAAACCAAGCCGTTTCATTATGCTTGGTTGCTACTATCTATTTTGTTGGTTGCGTGGGAACTACCAGAGGATAACCAATTTTCTCCACTTGAAGAAGGATTGTGGGAGGCAGCGTAGTTCGCCTACCTATGGGCTACCAAGGACCCCATGCGGATCACAGAGACAAAAATATTTTGGGTCCGGATGGAATCAAGTCTCCGCATGGTGATTAACTAGTGTCCAAGGTTTTCCCAACCTTATATACGCAGTTGTCAGCCTACACAACCTTCAAGGCTGACTTTCACAGGGTATACATCTAGGTGCGGAAGGATCTAGCATAGAAGTGGCATGACTTGCCATATTTGGTGACAAACAATGATGTGTAGGAGGCAGTGGCACGATGGCTAGCCAAGTGGCACGCCCCTTCAGATATAGATGCTGGGCCAAGCATGGGTGCGGAGAGTGCTGCCGCGAAGAAAAGGAAGGAGGTAGCTAAGCAGGCTGCGTAGAACTTATCTGCACAGAAAAAGAAGGATGTTGCAGAAAAGGCTCGAGTTGAGAAGGAACATGCTACCAAGGAGAAGGCAGAGAAGGAGTAGCGCGAGACCCAAAAAGTTGACAATTCGCCTTCACTGGAAACAAAAACAAAAATAGGGCAAGGTGGCGGAGGCGAGGAAGGGCAACGCTGTTGAAATATGGAAACAAGAATATTCCAATTTAATTTGTCCTTGAATTAAATTGTGAATTAAAATCGAATTTAGTCTTAACAGCTACTTGGAATTAATTAATTAATTTATTTTAAATTAATTAGTTGGAGAAATTCAAGTTAGAAGTCTTTCTGAAGTCATGTAAGGGTTATCCCTTAAATTAAGGAGATAAGATTGAGTTGTAATTAGTTAACTCAGTTTGCTGAGTTAAGTCCAGTTAAATTAGTTCCAAACTGTTTGAGGAACTAATAGTGAGTTAACAGTTATTTGATCCATTAATGCACTAAACTAGTGCTACTGTAGTTAACTGAAGATTCCCTCATCAGACTCTCATGCATGTCTATTCTGAGAAAGAACTAGTTGAGATTAATGTTCAAGGACAATGTACTATCAGCTGCATGTGTTTTCTCATGGAGAAAACTCATGCATGCAGTCAAGGATTTATCCTTAAGGATTGCGCAGTTTTGAAGAGAGGGTTTTCCACTTGGTAGAAGGCAAATCATCCAAAACGAACAGCACAAGGAAATAGGAGCTTGGAAAGCAGAGAGGAAGGTTGGAAAGAAGCCAAGATTGCCTATGAGCATCTGTGAGGATTGTACTGAGAGCTGGCTAGCTGTGGGAGCTAAGGATTTGTATAATTCCTATGTATTTCCACCATGTATGAGAATACAATAGTGTGGGGTTTTTAGTTGAGGCTTTCCCCAAAGTATTTTCATGTGTATTGTGCCATTGATTCTTCTTCTTCTGGTCATATTGTTCAGCTTGATCTTGAAGCTTCCGCAAATTGAGTTAGCTGAGTGGAAGAAGTGTGTGGTAAAGGCGAGATGGATCATCCTTGAGGGAGTTCGAGACCATATTGTCTCAAGTCTCCATGGGAAGGTTACTCCATTTTCAATGTGGAAGACATTGAAGGACCTCTACCAGAACAGTAGCGACCAGAGGAAATTGGCGCTCAAGGATAAGCTTCGAAGAGTCAAGATGGAGAAGGGCGATACTATTTCCACATATATGAACAAGCTCCCCACCTACAGAGATGAGCTTGGCAGTGTGGGAATAACTACTGCCAATGATGATATGGTGAGCCTCGCTCTCCTTGGCCTTCCAAAGAGTTGGAATAGCTACCAGGATTCTGTGAATGGAAGTGAGAAACTACCGGATTGGGAACGACTGTGGTAAGATCTTATGCAGGAGGAGTTTAGGAGGAGAACACAAGATTGTTCTTCATCCAAAAATGATGATGAAGAAAATGTGGCCTTAGCAAGTAAGGCAAGGAAAGGTAAGGGGAAGGCTTCCCATTTCAAATCGAATTCTTCTCATGGAGGGAAGAAGGGTGACATGTCTAAAGTAAGATGCTTTAATTGTCACAAGATGGGACATTATGTGACTAATTTCCCATGGAAGAAGTCCGAGAAGGGATCCTCGGAAGGATCGGAAGGTGAGGCATTAACCTCTCAGTTTGAAATGGACTTTACCCTCATCGCATGCATGGTGTCATCGATGATGGGTTATGTCTGGTATCTTGACAGTGGAGCCTCATTCCACATGACCGATGATAAAAATTTATTCAGTGCCTTGGAGGAGAAAGACCTCAATAGCATGGGGTTTTTAGCTAAGGCTTTCCCCAAAGTATTTTCATGTGTATTATGCCATTGATTCTTCTTCTTCTGGTTATATTGTTCAACTCTATCTTTAAGCTTCCGCAAATTGATAGTAGAAGTAGGTTATAATATTATGCTTTGATTTATATTGCATTATCAGGTTAACCTATATCATATTTTCTACAAGAACACCCCCTTCATTTTGAAGAGGCATGAAATGGAGCAACAAGGGGGATCGTGGAAGAAGCATAAAGCTCAAAAAACATAGATGGATCTCATGGTGCTCACAGAAAGCAATCTGGACGAGATCGGAGACAAAGTCAGGGATGCCGCCACATAAGTATTGCAATAGCTGGAACAACATTACATGTAAACAATAGGAGGAGTTCAGAAGGATCTTCGAGAGTTACAACTCCAAGCAACCAAGATCCAAGCTGAAGTAGGGAAAGTGAGTGGCGCACCAGTCAGTCTGGCACGAGGTCAGGGTACAGGCGTAGAGATGATTCCATGGCCGTAGGATGTACGAGTATTCCCCTTGCCTGCAGGTTCAGTTTGGGTCGACACAGAGGAACAACACGCCCTCCTTGATAAAGTCCAAAATATGGGCCTGAACCTTACTATGATGCAACTAGACTCATTGCAAGCATTACTATAGGGAGTCATGGAAGAGCTTCGGATTAGGGAACAAAGAGCTCTCGGTGCTGTTAGCGAGATCAAAGTTAATAATCAGCAGTGGTTTGCTGAAAAGATGTAGGTTTTGCAGGAGGAGGAATTTCGGGCGCACAATTCATGACTGGAGTCAACAGTCGCGGAGGCATGCAGAACAGTGCCTGAACTTCATATTTCCGAGGACGCACAACCATAAGTAAAGATCAGAAAATTAGCTGCTGGTGTGCGCGAAGCCAAAGCTGAGGTTAGCCAAGTTCAATTTGAAATCGACATGAAGGTCACTAAGCCACAATTAAAGACGCAGCCCGCGACTCCGCCGGAGGTCTGGGAGCAGCACGGAGCCGCAATCAAGGAAGGACTAGACACTCTGGATGCCACAGTTGCAGACTACACAACAATATTTGAGCAATACATGGAGTTGATCACTAATCTGAAAGAAGATAAAACTTGCAGACATTGAATACAGAGATCAGGGAGAAGTAGCGGCAGTATGACGAAGCTAGGGCAACGATGCACTCCATCGCACCAGCGCAATGCCTTGCAAAACTACAGGAGGGGAAGTAGCTCTCGTGCAAGTAGAGGCGACAAAGAAGAAGGAGGCCTTATTAAAGGCCAGATTGCAGCCATGGTTGGAAGAGGCTTACCAAATCACGACCACCATCTAGGATAAGCTGATGATCCAGGTGGCTCTAGAGACGCACACAGGACAAAGAGGGCTTATGGAATCTCAAAAATCAAAGTGATCAGAATGCTTTTGAACCAAGATTAGAGCATAGATCTCTTTATCCTGATCATGGTGGTGTGAACGGTTCGTCAATTCGAGCTCGTATGAGGGAGAACGAGCCAGTCAAATTTTGGTTGACTTTTGTTGACTGGGCAGGCTTAAGGAGGCAGCAATTTGGACAAAATCCAGCCATCTGATTTCGGCCAACCTGGGCCAGATTCCGAGTGAATTTGTGGCTTGTTTAATTTGTCCCCTTCGATCACTTTTCAAATTTTCAAAAATGCCTAATTGCTTTAAAAAAAAATGTGGTGGCGGGCCACCATCCCCGCTACCCCCAAACGACATTACAAAAAATATAATTATTAAAAGGCCGACAGGCCATGACCCCAGCTGACGCAACCGCATCAAACAACAAAGAACCGACGGGCCATGACCCCCGCCGGTCCGACCCACCATGACCATATTGCAAGGTTAAATATATATTAAGGGGGTGGGCGAGCCACCTCCGGTGGACCTAGCCCATAGACCATTAACTCTACCATATGCCATATAAATGGGAGGACGACGGGTATCGAGCTTGCACCAGCCACGTGGGTTGGCCCGCCACCATGCGGTGCCCCCATGTACCATGTAACAATCACCTCCATAACGGTCAACTCAACAACATAACAATGCACCCTCAAATAGTTAATGCACAACACCCATTTCAAACTTTGTTGCGGACGTTATGGGGATGGGCCACCAAATGCAGACCCGACCCCCCAAAAAAAAAAACACCTGCTTATCATTAAAGCGGGGTTTGACCACCCGACCTCCTCCACCAAATTCAGGGATTTTAATTGTTACACCAAACTGCTTCCTTGTTAAGTCTGCTCATCAAAATTTTATATAAACCTTCATTTCACCTATGTGCCCATGCATGGAGGAACCAAGAGCATGCATGAAAACTGAGGCAGGTTTTTAAAATTATTTTATTGCAGGTGGAACCATAATTGGATGAAATTCTCAGGAGGGTTAAATTTTTGCAATGTCCAAATTGGACAAATTTTATGTCGATCTTACACCTCTCAGCGACACGAACCTGATGGCGCAGTTAGTTTCCTGATCTGAGCAACGTATTTGCAAAGGACTTGGAGGAGGGAATCTTTGAGGAATCTAGGGCGAATCTAAAAGATTCCTTGAGCCCCAGATTTCCACTTTCTCAGAATTCAGAAATTTGACAATCGATTTTGCACTATTCGACGCCACAAATCTGATGGTGCATTCAGATTTTCCATTTGCCCATTTCATTTTTCGGCCACTTTTCTAAGTGGAGTGCAGGTGTCAGCATTCAACGTGCGAGTAGTCATTCCATGAAATTCGACGTTGCAAGATTAATGGTATGAACAACTTCCGTAGCTTGACATCCTTTTCTTCAGATGGCCCCTGGATGTGAGGTATACGCAATGCGTTCATGTACTTCTTTTGCTATGCAGATCCCTATTTGATGTTTGATGAGGGATCTTGTTTCTTACTTGTTTTCATGATTCTTGCTTGATGTGATGCGTAATCATTTGTGGGATGTACTTGTTGTCATGATTCGTCATGTTGTATTTGAGATCCCTTTGTGGTTATGTTGATGGGATACTCATGTATCGCCATGTATGTTTGCATTGAGATCCCTTTTATGACATGTTGGTGGGATGCTCATTATCATCATGCATGAGTTTGTGTTATATTGATAGGAGTCCTTTTTTGACTGAGAGTTCTTGTAGCGGAACATCTCTTGGAGCCACTTCTGCGTGAGGGAATTTTCCTTGTATGATAGCGACAACACCTATTATGTACATCATCACTTTTGACAACACTTAATGCAACGAGCTACACCATCTTGACACCGAGGCCCAGAGATGTAGTCCCTCCTGGACAAATTCCATTATCAAAGTCTTGTTATTTTATGTTGCTAATGATTGTCATGTTCCTTCTTCTTTACAACATGTAGATGTATTCATTTATGTTCTTCTAAAAATGCAATTTAACACATCACAAAAGTAAAAGGTCTTGGAAGGGTTCTTTGTCACACTCAGACCCGAACCAAGTGGTATCAGAGCGGTCTTTGCGTGGATATGAATTGCAAGCATGAACAATGGAACGTGCAGTGACAAAGGATGAAAAAATGATGTACGAGACCATGATCAAAATTTCCAAAAGGGTGGAAACAATGTAGGAAACTCTTGAGAAAGAGACAAAGGAAAAGGAGCGATTGCAACTTCAGTTGCAAGCCACGAAAGAGGCCCTGGAAGAACTGAAGCACAACAAGCAGAATCTTCAAACAGATAACATTGAATTAAAGATTCTTCTACATGAAGAGAAAGAGGAGAGACATAGTTTGCTATGACAGCTCCAAGCAAAGGACGAGGCCTCGGAAAAGTTGTATCGTGACCCATGTGAGGTAAAAAGTAATTCTCTAAATTCATGTATGTGTCCTGATGATGATTTTGTTGTTTTTGAAAATCATACCACAGGAATTGGCTCCAAAATGTTGAAGAAAATGGGGTATGAAGGAAAAGTGTTGGGCATTAATGGCCAAGGCATTGTCAACCCATCAAAGTAGAGGAATTACCTTGTCAGATAGGACTTGGGTATGTCAGAAAAGAAGTTGGGGAATGCGCTGAGACAGCAGCGAACCAATAACAACAAATGATGAGAAGCCCTCATTAGTCCTTTCCAAGTCGACAGAGGAGGTAAAAGATGTTGATTTCCTTTCGATTTCATCTTCACATAGTATGATTTCTGTTGGAGATTTGGAGATCCCAATTACAGGGACAAACATGAGGCTCCTTACCAGGATGAGGCACGAGGAGGAAAAAGAACTTTGTGTTAATAACCAAGGCATAACTCAACCATTGGAGGTTGTGCAGAGACCTCAATTTGCAGGCTTGAGATACACTGAGGGAGAATGATCGAAGGTGTCAGATTCTTCCGAGACATCATTGAAATCGTCGAGGATAGAGAATGATGGGAACACATCCCCATCATCCCATGGTAGTATCCATTGCAAAGAAATAGCTGAGGCAAGCTCTCATCGCCATACTTACACCAGAGACAGCAAGGAAAGGTATAACCACTCTCAACATTCGAATGTTCATTTCGATTATAATCATGTTTTGAAAGATGAATGTAAAAAATGGCATCGAAAAACATGTACCTTTCGTGGATTAGATAACCATACATTTTCTAAGTGTTGGAAAAGAATAGAAACACACAAAAGGAGGAGACATGAAAGACCCTCTCAACAACAGGTAAAGAAACATGTTAAGAAGATATGGAGGAAGAAGATGCATTGCAGTCATTGCGACAAAAGTGGCCATCAAACAGCCACATGTTGGAGGTTCCATCTAGAGCAACACCTTAAAGATAAAGTGTCAGTGCATGAACCAGGTGAAGCAGTTGTTCGACAAGAAAAACTGCCGCAAGGAGGTGACCCATTCACATTGATAAGTGAAAAATGGTTTCTAGATATGTTAGCTTGTCATGGTCGTGCTTTTGTAAATCATTTCTTGCATTTTAAAATGTAAAAGTGATGATGTGTTTTCCGTCACTTGTTAGGCAACAATGATGTCTGGTCTTATTTTGAGTTACATGATAAACTCTGAAAGTGATGTCGTGTTTCCATCACTTGTCAAAACAAAATAGCGTTTAGCCTTCTTGTTGTAAATCATGTGTTGCAGTGATGATGTGTTTTCCATCACTTGTTGGAGCAACAATGATATGTTGGCCTTGTTTTCGTAGCTGGGGTATTGTGTCCATCATGATGTAAACTTGACCACCGAGTATGTGTTATAAACTTGTGGCAAGTGTGTGATGCTTGGTTCATTAGTTGGTCATGAAATTCAAACATGTAATTTGCAAAACAATGTACCACAGGTTGCAGAGATTTGCAGGTGTCGGCTCATCGCTCAAGGCTTTGAAGAACAAAGGTGAAGGAGATGGAAGTGAGACCTTTTAGGATGCTTGTGATGCAGACTAGGTATAGAGAAGTTGCAGATTATTTGCTCATGCTTTTGGAGGACCAAAAGCTCCTTAGTAGGGAGGATTGATCCAGGTGGCTCCAGAGATGCACACAAGATAAAGAGGGCTTATGGAAGCTCAAAAACTAAGGTGATTAGAATGATTTCAAACCAAGAACAGAGCATAGATCTCGTCGTCCCGATCGTGGTGGTGTGAATGGTTCGTCAGTCCGAGCTCGTATGAGGGAGAATGAGCCAGTCAAAGTTTGGTTGACTTTTGCTAGCTGGGCAGGCTTAAGGAGGTAGCAATTTGGACAAAATCCGGCCACCGGATTTCGGCCAACCTGGGCCAGATTCTGGGAAAATTTGTGGCATGTTTAATTTGTCCCGTTCGGTCATTTTTCGAATGTTCAAAAATGCCTACTGGCTTTAAAAAAAAATAAAAAAATGTGGTGGCAGGCCACCATCCCCACCACCCCCAAACGACATTACAAAAAATATAATTATTAAAAGGCCGACGGGCCATGACCCTCGCTGGCCCAACCGCATCAAACAATAAAGAACCGACGGGCCATGACCCCTGCTGGTCCAACCCACCATAACCATATTGCAATGTTAAATATATATTAAGGGGGTGGACGGGCCACCTCCAGTGGACCCAGCCCACACCCCATTAACTCTACCATATGCCATATAAATGGGAGATCAACGAGTACCAAGCCTGTGCCAGCCACGTGGACTGGCCGGCCACCATGTGGCAGCCCCATGTACCATGTACCAACCACCCCCATAACAGTCAACTCAACAACGTAACAATGTGCCCTCAAATAGTTAATGCACAACACCCATTTCAAACTTTGTTGCGGAGGTTATGGGGGAGGGATGCCCAATGCGGACCCGACCCCCCAAAAAAACAACACACCTGCTTATCATTAAAACAATAAAATTTTTAACATGGAGGAGACGGGGTTTGACCACCCGACCTCCTCCACCAAATTCGGGGATTTTAACCGTTACACCAAACCGCTTCCTTGTTAAGTCCGCCCATCAAAATTTTATATAAACATTCATTTCACCAGTTTGCCTAGGCATGGAGGAACCAAGAGCACACACAGAAATCGAGGCAATTTTTTTAAATTTATTTATTGCAGGTGGAACCATGATTGGACGAAATTCTCGGGAGAGTGAAATTTTTGCAGTGTCCAAATTGGACATATTTTATGTCGATCTTACACCTCTCAGCGACACGAACTTGATGGCGTAGTCAGTTTCCTGATATGAGTAGCAGATTTGTAGAGGACCCAGAGGAGGGAATCTTTGAGGAATCTAAGGGGAATCTAAAAGATTCCTTGAGCCCCAGATTTCCACTTTCTCAGAATTCAGAAATTTGATAGTCGATTTTGCACTATTCAACGCCAAAAATCTGATGGTGCATTCAGATTTTCCATTTTCCCATTTCATTTTTCGGCCACTTTTCTAAGTGGAGTGCAGGTGTTAGCATTCAACGTGTGAGCAATCGTTCCATGAGATTTGACGCCACGAGATTGATGGTACGAACAGCTTCCGCAGCATGACATCCTTTTCTTCAGATGGCCCCTGGATGTGAGGTATATGTAGTGTGTTCATGTACTTCTTTTGCTATGCATTGTGCTGCACATATCCATGTTTGATGTTTGATGAGGGATCTTGTTTCTTACTTGTTTTTGTGATTTCTGCTTGATGTGACGTGGAATAATTTGTGGGATGTACTTGTTGTCATGATTTGTCATGTTGTATTTGAGATCCCTTTGTGGTTATTTTGATGGGATACTCATGTGTCACCATGTATGTTTGCATTGAGATCCCTTTTATGCCATGTTGGCGGGAAGCTCATTATCATCATGCATGAGTTCGTGTCATACTGATAGGAGTCCTTTTTTTACTGAGAGTTCCTGTAGTGGAACATCTCTTGGAGCCACTCTTGTGTTAGGGAATTTTCCTTGTATGATAGCGACAACACCTCTTATGTACATCATCACTTTTGACAACACTTAATGCAGCGGCTTGCACCATCTTGACACCGGGGCCCGGAGACATAGTCCCTCCTCGACAAACTCCATTATCGACGTCTTGTTATTTTATGTCGTTGATGATTGTCATGTTCCTTCTTCTTTACAGCATGCAGCTGTATTCATTTATGTTCTTCTAAAAATGCAATTTAACACATCACGAAAGTAAAAGGTCTTGGAAGGGTCCTTTGTCACACCCGAACCCGGATTAGCTGAAGGGCTTGCAGCAGACGCAACAGACAATGAGGTTGGTCGCAGAAAGACCAGCTACAAAGAAGCTAGTTGAGGAGGTCAAGCAGGCAACCACTTAGAGTGATACCAAAGTTGTTGTAGTTCAGGTGGAGCCGGGGGATCTTCGCAGCAAGATCATAGCGCCAACCGAGTGACTTGAGGGCAAGTCATATTTTTTGTGTTGGGGGCTTGTTGGGATGGGCTCCCCTGGGTCAGTTTTGGGGTTAAAATAACCCAAGTTTTGATGTATATTTTGTAACTAATATAAAGTCTCCAAGGTTTGTGGATGCAGAGCACGTAGATGGTTAGGAGTCAAAGGGGTTTTAGTGCCTTGTTTATGTAAAGTTTGAGTTGGCTTTGAGACCCACCCATGGTCATTAGACCATGGGACTATATGTATAAGTGTGTCCTAAGGAGTCTAAGGCATGTCTGGATGGATAACGAGTGAAGTGTAGAAGTGATAGCGGAGAGAAGTGGGTCAGATAGGAGAAAAAGGCTCTGCAGCTGAGTGCGCAAAGGCCTAGGTAGAGTCCGTAGCTGAGTGTGCAGACCCATGTAGCTGAGTGCGCAGGGTAGTGTTGAGTCTATAAACCTAAACTAAAGATCAACAAATAAGAATAATGAAGAATTCCTGTGTTAATCTGTTTATTTCTATTTACGATATATATTGTGGATGAATAATGTGTTTATGAAATACTGATCTAATGATGCACAATTCACTTGAATAAGTCTTAATATATGTACAAAATGCATGTTAAGTACTTTTGCGAAGACTGTGATGAATTCTGTTGTGTTTTCTGAATAACTTAAGTAGATCTGCACGAACACTAATCTAGAATTTTTATCTGATGCACATAAGTGGATAAATCAACTGATAAAGGTCCACCAAATCCTATCGTAGACCTTCACGAAGGTTTGGAGGTTGTTTTAATGGAGTTGCAGTACCTATCCCCAAGGGCTTATCGATTTGTGTGAAGGTAGATCTGAGGCGCTAAAAGACATCACACTCATCTCTGGATGCAGAAACTTGGTTCTTGCATCCCCCCATACCACTTCGGGTGAGACTGCAGCCTGGGCTACGTGGGTTGTTTCCGAAAGGGCCAGTAGTGTAGGGATTTTTTGGTTGGTGCAACTAACTCTGAACCTGGGTCCCCCTAAGCCAACACCAAATCTCCTCAAATCTAAATAGTGTATTTCCCATGTCTAGGAAGATCTCATCTAATATTTTCCATGCCTCCAATCTTAAGAAATATTGTTGCATCGAGCCAAGATCCTTCTGTTGAAAAGTGTGCAACAAGAAATGCTAAATTTAGGAAGTGATAAAAATAGAATTGCTAAAAATAGCACTGCTAAAAATAGCAGTTTGGCCAATGAGCATTTTGGCCACCTTGGGTGAGAGGTGAAACTGATAAAAATAACATCTTCTAAAAATAGCATTTCTGGGTCCCTTCCTATTTATAGCATTCCCTGGTCTATCTATAGGAAGTAAATTCGAATTTGGTCTTACCAGCAGTTTGGAATATTAATTAATTAATTCTCCATGAGTTAATTAGTTAAGGAAAAGCAAACTTGAAGTCTTTGTGAGAACATGCAATTATTTCTCCACTAATTGGTGAATGTGTCCTTGATTGGCTCCACTGGTTGAGGAATTAAGGATGAGTTCTATATTGAGAGGATTAGTTGACTTAGTTTAACTTAGTCAAGTTCAGTTAGATTAATTTAACAAGTTGTTAAATTAATGAGATATAGTTTGTTGGTGCTTGCATGCATGTGACAACTATTATTTTCAGATAACTGTGTATTCACTCATGGATAACTGATGCATGTCAGTTCAGACAGAGACCTAGTTGAGATTAGAGAAGGGACAGTGAACTATCAGTTGGATGAATATTTTTCCTATAAAGGAAGCTCATCCGTGATGAGGATTTATCTCCTTCAGGTTTGTGCAGTTAGATCAGAGGTTAGTGAGTGTGTGAAGAGGCCAATTCACACAGGTGGCAGCACTGGACCCCAAGAAAACTGCACAAGGAAATAGGAGGCTTGGAGGACAGAGGAGAAGGTTAGTGAGAAGCCTTTAACTATCTATGAGCAACAGAGGGATTGTCCTGGGAGCTGGATAGCTTCTGAGCTAAGGCTTTGTGTAATCCAAACTATATTTCCACTTGTATGATAATATAGAGTTGGGGTTTTAGGCTGGTGCTTTACCCGGGTAAATTCTTCTGTGTTATGTGTGATTGATTCCTTCTTATCAGTTATATGTGTTCTTATTGATGTTGCTCATGGTTGATTAAGCTTCTGCTAAATTGTTTGTAGAAGTAGATCAAGTGTTTTTCTTTAGCACATTGCATTACCTGGTTGATCTACAGGTGGGAAATTTCTACATGGTATCGGAGTTGACTGATTTTTAGAAAAATTCTACAGAATTTCTACATGGTATCAAAGCTAGCTGATTTGTAGGAAAAATTTACAAAATTCTACATGGTATTAGAGCACAGGTGATCAAGGAGAGAACAATATATTGAGAGGAGATTTCAAAGTTTTGAGTTTTGGGCCGAGAGTTTGCAGAGCAGATCTGAAAATTTCTATACAAAATTTTCAGAAATAAATAGCAGATTTGGATTCCTTGTGGAAAAATACCCAAAATAAAATAAAAAAAAATCGGCTGAATCGGAGTGCGGATGAGGGAGATATTGTTGATTTAAAATCAGTTTTTTTCTAGAAAATTTCGTGACAGTGGGAAAGTGGAAATAGATTGGTGTGCTAGCCAAGAACTTGTATGTACTTGAGGTACAAGATGCATGCAAAGCCTTGAGGAGCAAGGCAAAGGTTAGATACTTGGTGGTTGAGAGGGAGAGTAAATTACCTCTCAACATGCAGTGCCAGAAGAAGTCTCAGACGATTGTGGAGGAGCCACGATTGGTGAAGCAACTTCAGGAGGTTGTGGAGCAGCCAAAACTAGAGAAGCTAAGAGGAGATCGAGTAGAGACATATACTTGACATGTAGAGACCTCCGGTAGGGGGAAACTTCAAGCCAGGTGGGCAGAGGGATCACATGCATCCATACCTCTAGGTAGGAGGTGGGGTGATGTGGAGTGATCGTCCCAAGGAAGAGGGGCAAGATCCTTGAGGTACCCAACCTCTTGGATGAGACCTTGCTACGGGAGCCCCGATGTGGAGTAGCAGGAACTGACTGATTGGGTAGAGACAGATGCGGATGGAGCGGCAAAGAGCTACAGTGCAGGGAATCCCAGGACAGCGCAGAGCATGCAGGCTGCAGCAATGCGAGAGGCACAAGTGTGTTGCACAGTGCAAGGTAGCACAAAGAAGGGTGCAACGGTGCGAGATGCATGGAGATGTTGCAGTAGGGCAGAGGTCAGAGACAGAGCACTTATCAGTAGTAGGTAGAGCTTCAGCATCAGAGTATGTTTCTAGCCCAACAAAGAGGTCAGTTGGGAGTTTTTTTGTTCTAAGTGTTGCTGGAGCAACCACACTTGGTATATGTGTTGCATGCAGAACATTCCAGAGTTACAGGATCGGGTTCGAGAGGAAGCCTTTCTTGTTGAGAGGGAGTATTGAAAAGTGTGCAACAAGAAATGCTAAATTAAGGAAGTGCTTAAAATAGAACTGCTAAAAATAACACTTCTAAAAATAGCAGTGTGGCCAATGAGCATTTTGGCCACCTTGGGTGAGAGGTCAAACTACTAAAAATAGCATTTCTGGGTCCCTTCCTATTTATAGCAGTCCCTGGTCTATCTATAAGAAGTAAATTCGAATTTGGTCTTACCAGCAGTTTGGAATATTAAATAATTAATTGTCCATGAGTTAATTAGTTAAGGAAAAGCAAACTTGAAGTCTTTGTGAGAACATGCAATTATTTCTCCACTAATTGGGGATTGTGTCCTTGATTTGCTCCACTGATTGAGGAATTAAGGATGAGTTCTATATATAGAGGATCAATTGACTTAGTTTAACTTAGTCAAGTTAAGTTAGATTAATTTAAAAAGTTGTTAAATTAATGAGATATAGTTTGTTGATGCTGGCATGCATGTGGATAACTGTGTATTCACTAATGGATAACTGATGCATGTCAATTCAGACAGAGATCCAGTTGAGATCAGGTAAGGGACAGTGTACTATCAGTTGGATGGATATTTTTCCTATAAAGGAAGCTCATCCATGATGAGGATTTATCTCCTTCAGGTTTGTGTAGTTAGATCAAAGGTTAGTGAGTGTGTGAAGAGGCCAATTCACACAGGTGGCAGCACTGGACCCCAAGGAAACTGCACAAGGAAATAGGAGGCTTGGAGGACAGAGGAGAAGGTTAGTGAGAAGCCTTTAACTATCTACGAGCAGCAAAGGGATTGTCCTGAGAGCTAGATAGCTTCCGAGCTAAGGCTTTGTGTAATCCGGACTATATTTCCACTTGTATGATAATATAGAGTTGGGGTTTTAGGCTGGTGCTTTCCCCGGGTAAATTCTTCTGTGTTATGTGTGATTTATTCCTTCTTATCAGTTATATGTGTTCTTATTGATGTTGCTCATGGTTGATTAAGCTTCTGCTAAATTGTTTGTAGAAGTAGATCAAGTGTTTTTCTTTAGCACATTGCATTACCTGGTTGATCTACAAGTGGGAAATTTCTACATGGTATCGGAGTTGACTGATTTTTAGAAAAATTCTACAAGAATTCCTACATGGTATCAGAGCTCGCTGATTTGAAGAAAAATTCCTCAAAATTCTACATGGTATAAGAGCTAGCTGATTTGTAGAAAAAGTTCTACATGGTATCAGAGCTAGCTGATTTGTAGGAAAAAATTACAAAATTCTACATGGTATCAAAGCACAGGTGATCAAGGAGAGAACAATATACTGAGAGGAATAATAAGTATATATCTGAACTTTTACATCTTAATAAAGACTGTGTTGAGCCGAATTTGTGCATCTGTGCCTTGTTTATTTATTTATGTTAAGTTTATATATATTCGCTATGTGATCTAGTTTATATGAATTAATGCTTCATTTTTGCGTGAAACAAATAGATCTGTAATATTTATGCATAATAAGTATAGCTAACCAGCTTTGTGGGGCTCAGGAGGTTGTTAAATAAATATGTTGTAGTTAATTGCTCGGAAAGGATAGATTTGCGTGAAGGCAGATCTAGGTCATAAAGGCTTTAGAATATACAATTTATTGTGCGAACGTAGTGAATTTGTGTCTTTTCTGCATGTTAAGTACAATAAAGTACCTTCACGAAGATTTGAAGGTCATTTTAGTAGAGTTATAGTAGCTGACAGTTGGAAGGAATAGGTCTGTCCAAAGGCAAATCTAAGCTATAATATCCTTAGGAAGACCATCACACAGGCCTCTAGATACAAAAACCTAGTTCTAACATCCCCCAATACTGCTTCGGGTGATACTGTAGCCTACGCTACGCAGGTTGTTGCTGAAAGGGCCAACAATTAGGGTTTTGTTGGTTGGTGCGAATAACTATGAACCTGGGCCAGGCCCCCTTAAGCCAAAAAATGGTTTTGTTGTCGGGATCGGGATCAATCTGAGGAATGTGTGATGTCGAATAAGTGGTTCCCTACCAAGAAAGAAATTGAGAAGTGGCTCAATCAAAGGGAACATGTGTTTACAACTTAGGAGAACAAAAAACTCTAGTTATCCAAGGAGTAGTGGTTGAGTAGATACCTATATTTAGACGAAATCGAGAACTTTTTATGTTTCTTCCCTTGCGAATTACACGAGTGGCTGTCTAGATTGGTGGATAGTTAGGGTACGTGGAGACTTGACGGCCCTATTGTGTGGACTCCAGAGTTAGTGAGGCGCTTGGAAGCTTCAGAAAACAACATCGCACGGGTCGTTGATCACTGGATTGATCGAATACTTGGAGCATTTGTGACTGAGTTCGCGATCGATACAATTGTCAGTTACAGTGAAGCAGAGCACAGGATCTTCAAGGGATCGCGAGGTAAGTATTTAAAATCTCTGAAAGCTTGGATTAAGATGTTGTTGTGCGAAAAATGGGTTATTCCATTACCTTGATGTTTGGGACTACGCGAAGCGGAAAACCCTTCAGAAGGAACAGAGAATCGGGCTTTGAATATAGTCCGTTGTTGGGATCCTCTTCAAGCGACGATGAAGGAACGATTTTGAATACACTATGAAGTGCGCTAAAGTTGGTAAGTCAGGGTATCTCGCGAATACCTCATCCATCCACTCCATTTCCACCTCCACCTCCACTACATACACCTACACCTTCACCTCCACCCCCGCCACCACCTCCACCATTCAACATGGCGAACGCAATGAAGATGTCGATCTTCAAAGGGGTAGGAAGCGAAGACCCCGAACAGTTCTAGTTTGTTGCAGATGCTGTGTGGACAACACAACACATCACTAACAATAATCTAAAGAAAGCACAACTGGTCACAACACTGCAGGATAGAGCGGTGACCTGGTATATCAAGTATTGTCAAGATCACCCTGTCGCGACGTTGGCAGATACTCAACAAGCATTGACACGTGAGTTTAAGAAGTGTAAATCTCAGGCATAGTCTGTTACAGAGTTTAAGGAGATAAAGTAAGTGGTGAATGAATCCTCGTGAGATTTTGATCAAAGGTTAAAATGTTTGATTCGGTAGGCTAATATGAACATCATAGATGAACAACACAAAGATTGGTATATAGCTTCGTTGTTGCCCCACTTAAGATTGCCATTATTACAACAGAAGATAACAATGCAAGCAGAAGCTGTGGATATAGTGATGAGATTGGAAGCCTTGCTAATACAAGATATGAATATTGGAGTACAACAGATTCACTCACAGCTGGAAAGTCTGCACTTGGAGTTATAGAGACTAAAGAAGGGAAAGGAAGCCCAGCTTGAGGTGCGCTTTGAAGTTTGGTGCTTGAAATACAAGGGCCATGGGCATGATAAGGACCATTGCTTGCTTATCAGAACTATCTTATTGGGGGGGGGTCTGTCCCCTTGAAGCCGAAAAATATTGTTGGGCCAAGCACAAAGCAGCGCCATGGTGCGCTATCTGTAAGGTTACAGGATAGCACGCAACAAACAATTGTCATCTACTACAAAAGTTCGTACATACACCTCAGCAATTGTTTCGCAATTTCTGCAAATCTGTAGGTCATGATGAGCACCATTGTCGAAGTGATGAATTGATGATGGATAGAACCCCTACCTATCGAATGAAGGCATAAACTCGACCTTCGTATCAAGGTGCAGAGGATTCCAAGGCCGTGGAAGAGGAAGAGTAGGAGGTGCTGGCAGAGGTTGTGGACAAGTTATTTGCTATAACTGTGGTGAAGCTAGACATTTTGCGCGGGACTATTAGAACCCAACACATCCATCTTGTCAATGTTGTAGAAACTTCAATAATGTGATAGAAGATTGCCCGATCCTTATAGCAAAGATGTAAGAAAAGAAGACGTAGACCCAACAACCTACGCAGAATATCCATATGATGAGGGCGGAACTATTTGGTTAATTTAGAGTGTCCTAAATTTCTATATTAATTGTCAATCTGGGAGTCGTAAACTGTTGAATTGTGGCGCACTATATGTGCAAGATAACCTATTTCTTACTTTTTGTCGTTTTTGATTTTTTATTTTGTTTTGGGGGTTTTTATCTTTGTTTATCTCCTAATGTGAAATGGAAATTATAAAAGACAAGTATGGATATAAATGTTCAAGGCAATTATGTCCTTTATAATGATTTCCAAAACTTCAAACTTCAGAGGGTCTTAGAACATGCTAATGATGAAATTAATTCCTAAAAGAAAATGAAAATGTGCCACTATTCTAATCAAACAAACAGTGAACTATTGATCATGAAACCATTATCCCTGCTGCTGTCTAAATACAAAAGAAATGAATTAAGCTACTGCACTCAAAGATATCCAAAAATTGCAAGTAAAGTAAATCTAAAATCAAATTACATCAATTCATATTCTTAACCCTCGCCAGTTAGTCCCGCTATGGCTTTCGGAGGTAATCATCAACAACTTGAGCAATCTGATATCTAATTGCAGAAAATTAAAACTTAAAATCAAATCACATCAATTCATATTCTGACCCCTCGCCAGTTAGTCCTGCTATGGCTTTCGGAGGTAATCATCAAAAACTTGAGCAATCTGATATCTAGTTGCAGAAAAGTAAAACTAAAACCAAATTACACATTCATACTTCAATCCCTCGCCAGTAGTCCAGCTATGGCTTTCAGAGGTAACTAACAATGTTATGAGAAAGTTGATTTCTAAACTAACTAATAAAGCCAATGAACAAGACTGAAACAAACAAACAGAACTGGAATTGAAAGCTTAGAAAAGTAAGTCAGCAGAAAGACTGATTCCATGTCATTAGTCATTGTGAAAATTATATGCAAATGTTCGGGCTGCCTACTGTAATCTGGAACATACACACTGATCAGCATTAACAACAATGTACAAAGCATGTAAAATTATGAACAAGAATGAAGCGTTAGTACCATAGTAAATGAAATATACATAAGTGAATAACTATGGCATAATAAACATAAAGAAACACAACATGAAACTGTACAACAATAAGAAACAAAACCTCGGCGTGTGCAGGGGCCCTCTGCACAACCTCGGGCAACAACTATCAATCAAGAATTACGCTCAGAAACAGAGTCTTCTCATATATTTCAGAATACAGTCACAACAATGAAACTAGTGTCATGGCACAATGGGCTTTTTATCAGCAAAATTATATTCAAAAGACTAACTACTATGCGTATAGAAATGCATTATTTATAACAAAAGATTACATAACTGTTTTCCTATAAACTACGCTGACAGAGGACACGTAAATGACAACGTCCATGGATCTAGCATCATGGCTACCGAGATGATGCAATCTATTGAAAATGGCTTGTTGGATTTACATCGTGGGCAGCCTACAGGTGTCAGCGTGCCTCCAGAAATCTAGAAACGGCCACGAAAATCTTTCACGTGCTTGGAAACGGAGTCCTGTTGCCATAGGACTCTTTTGTTTGACCACCGCTTGACCACCGTTGACCACGGCCTCCTCTGATGAATCCGACTGAGCCAATAGGACTCGGTCCATGTCCAAGTCATTTCCAACTTGCCCATGTGGCTCGCTTTGCCTGATGACACCTGCAATGTAGACTTTAACAAAAACAACTGCGGAAAGTGACAGGATTCCGCAGCTCAATGAGCAAAAATCTAGTTCAAACAACAGACACAAAACATAGTTAAAAACCACTTTAAATGCTCTTTTATGATTAATATTGTTGAGCCTCAGACCTGCACTCCTTTTCACATCCTCTCAGCCTCCTTTTCCATTCATTTCCTTCCTTTATCACTCATTTCCTTCATCAATTTGCTTAAAACATTGTATTATAGGACTTTTACATGGTTTATTAATTATGCTAATGACTGTGTTGTTGGATTAGAATTTTGGTTCAAAACTTGCAGTTTCCGCAGCTGATCCCAGTTTCCGCAGCTGTTTTCTTAAACGGCATGATCCAGGTGTCCTCCGGTCAAAAGGGCCACATGGGCAAGTACGTGGCACTAAGGACATGGTGTGTGTCCTTCCAGCTCATCCATAACAGTCGTAAACACCCATGGTCAACGAGGGGGCAACTTCGGTCAAATGAAGGTGATTGACGGTGGCACGGCTCTGCGTGTTCGGTTTAGAGCACGTGAAGCACAGCTGGCCTCTTCCTCAACCACACAGATGATGGGGAACACGAATCCAACCAGAGATTTAATACCCACCTCGACCGTTGCCTAAATCCATGGACTGTGCTAGATTACGTGTTCTTCACACAGCTGTTAGAATAGCGTAGTTTGTGATTAAGTTAGTTTGGTTTTTCTGCTATAAATAAAGCGTATTTGAACGCTTATTAGCTAGCTGCTGTTATGTAATATTGAACCCCACTGTAACTTTTACTTCTGCTACGTAATATATGAGAAGATTGTTCTCCATTTGAGCGTTTAAGTGATCTATTGAGCTGGCTGGAGTAGGCAGAGGGCCCTTGTTTACTTAAGGCCTGTACAATGCTTTTCATTTTATGCATTTCTTCTTATCAGCTTTTGTATTATAGTTGTACAAAATGCTTTTGCTTACTACGTTTTGATCATGTACAATAGCTGTATATAACTTTGAATTCTGCCCATTTATATTTCTGCATTTTTCCATGACTGATCAGTGTGTTTTTGCAGTTTGCTTAGGTGCCCGGGACAGTTTCTTTTCTTTCTTTTTCACAGCTAGTGATACTTGTGATCATCTTGTCTAATGGTGCTGACCTTCTTTGTTTGCAGCCTTTATTTCTTTGTTATCATTTCTTTAAGTTGCATAATTGTTTACTAATCAAGTTGTTTACTTGTTGATGGTCTCTTCTTTATAATTCAATATCTTTATCGAAGACCAAAATATCACTAACACAGCTTGGTTATTTTGTTTAAGACTCACGTTGCTAATTCACTCATAACTCTTTCTTATATGATCAATCCATCTAAAGGCAGAAAGGTTAAGGGAAAATTAAGTAGTGTGATTTGTCACTTAGATTGTACATTGCTTGAGATTTTATTGAAGAACTAAAGTAGTTGCTATTGTTTTAAGTTAATGTAGATGTCATTTTCAATTTCATTTTCTTGCAGCAACATAGACACTGGGCCAAGATCATTAGTCTTTCATTTGATGCTTTCATTTTTCCTTTAAGAGTAATTTCATTTCAGTTGATGATTCAAAGCTTTCTCGTAGATTACTTTTTGCGCTTTAAGAAATCATGTAGAACTCATCACAATCACACACACCTCACTCACTTTATTTTCATTTCCATCACATCACTGTAGGAGAAATAGACTTGAAAACAAACTTAAAAAGTTAAAAACGACAAAAACTTAAGAAATAGTTGCCTAAGTACATACAATACACATCACTTCATCAGCTTACGAGCCCCGGGTTGACATTTAAAAGTTGCAATTTAGACTTCACTAAATTGACCAAACAAATATGAAATGATTTTGATAGCTTAGGAGGTCCAGGTGAATGGAAAGAGTCTAGGAAAGTGTATAGGAAAGATGCAAGTTCAGGGCTCAATAGGAACCTCGCGAAGAAGATCACAGTGTTAATATAGTAATGTGTAGTGGTATGGCTATAAAATAAGATAATGGGAAGCAACCAGAGACCAATGGGTGGGTGCACAAGTCTACTGAAAAGGAAGTCAGGTTCGACCTCAACCGGGATAAAGAAAATTTTATGGAGGCTAAAAAGAATTTCATTGAAGCTTCTATGTGTGGGAGTCAGGAGAAATTAGTTGAGAACAATGAAGTGCAAGATGTGGATCCTTCGAGTTAGTTACTTTCCTAGAGACCTGTATGAAGTTGATGCGTGATAAGAAGGCAATAGAAGGGATCCAAGAGCTAATAGACAACTATGTGAGTAAGATTAAGCTTCCTTCAAAACAACGCGTTTTCAGGAAACTAGGTAAGCATAAGAAGCAGACAAGGCACGAGATGAGGCTGACCGAGTAGATAGGAGAGTATGAAATGGACCAAGCAATCTTGGATGTGGGATTTGATGCAAATTTACTGCCTAAACAGACATGGGAAAGGATGGGAAGACCTACGCTGCAATGGTCTCCTATAAAACTACGCATAGCCAATCAACATAAGATTATTCACATGGGGCGCCTGTATGGGGTAACAGTCGATATTGAAGTAGCAAGTGTTCTAGAGGATTTTTAAGTAATAGAAATAGTAGATGACAAAAATCTATATCCTGCACTAATAGGAATTGATTGGGCCTTTGACATGGATGTAGTGATTAATATGAAGAAACGGAAGATGACATTTGAGAGGAAGGCGCTTAGGGTTATTGTGCCACTCGACACTGCTGAAGGAGCGTGCCATACTGAACCTGTTCGCGACTTTGTGGAGGATGATGGTGATCTAGACCATATATACAAGATAATGAAACGAGACGAAGATTGGATCAATCCGACAATCGATGGACAAATTACGTGGGATAGGGATAGTTCCTATACCTTAGACTCAGATAAAGAACTCGAGCACTGGTAGAATCAGTTGCATGAAGTATCTACGTTGTGCTTCAATATGATGACCAAATCACTACGATGCGTATCTGCGGAGGCAAGAAAGCTTCTGCACTATGATGGATTGAATGATGTTAATCTCTTTTTGGATGAATTTGAAAGAGAGGTGCCCGAGGAACATTGATTCCAGGCCCTTGAATTGGCACTGCGTGCTACTCCTACCCGATGGTGGGGTATGCACAAGGAAAGTTTTGTTGACTGAAAGGAATACAAACAGATGATGAAGCTAATATTTGGATATGCTAATACCTGGATGACTGAGAAATATGGTGGGAAGGATGATCCGCGCGAGCACTTGCCACGGTGGACTAAAGCTTGGGGAGAAGAATCGCAACCAAAGTGGGTGCATGTTTTCTGCCATAACTTAGACACTATACCTATGAATTGGTATCTAGAAACAAAACTACGCCACATAATGGATGAATGGGACATCTTTTGGGAAAATTTCTTATTAACTTTCAGCTTTGAGGACGGATTTGAATGCATTGATGAAGCGCTACAAGAAAGTAAGGGCGCTATTTTTAGAACAACCGAAGAGCTGGTGGAATGGGTACAACCAGACTGGGGTACATAGTTGCGCCACGCACTGGAATGCTACAATGAGACCGAGGTCACAAGGATGAAACCAATGAAATGGTTAAAAGGCGTCGAGCAAGCTAGATCGCTGCATATGCTGTGTGTGCCACACTTTTACAGATCAATTATCAATACTGTCTGTGTGCACCAATTGCTCACGTTGGTGCATGATGGGTGTTTGTGGTTAGGTGAACCCATCCCCATAATAGGCATACTGATCCATAGAATTACGAAGTTTCCCTATAAAGAGGTGGATCCAACTAAGGAATTTGGAGGCAAAAGCAAGGAGAAGGAACTTGCAGATAAAATGAAAACTCAATATGGATTGGTTAAGAAGTCATGCAGATACTCTTTGCTTTATTGCAGACCGAGCGGTGCAGTTTGCTGCTCAGATTCTGGCCAGTAAGGTCATGAAAAAATGTTGCGCGAACAATGTTCTGGTGCTAGTAATTTTACTAGCTACATAGTGTGCAAAGGGGGTGCAGTACAACTGGGCGCAGTACCTCTGCAAGGAATTTTTAGCAAATTACCGCGAAGCATAGGAGGAAAGGAAGGAATTTCACTATGCTTAGCTTCTGTTGCTGATTGTACTAGTTGCATGGTGACTATCGAAGGATAGTCAGTTCCCTTCGTAGGATGAGGACTTACCAGAAGCAACGAAGTTTGCTTCGCTGTGGGAAAAGAAGGATCCGGAGAGGATCACATAGTCAAAAGTCTTTTGGATTCTATTTGAGATGGACCTCCACATAGTAATCAGTCAGAGGCCAAGGTTGTCTCCAAACTTGTTTGAGAAGTTGCGGGCCTTCACAGAATTTAAGGCTGGTTTCCATAATTGTTGGCTTTTTGACACCTGACCCAAGTTCAGAGTTAATTAGCCAAAAAAAACTCTGTACTACTGGCCCTTTCGGCAGCAGTCCACGGAGCACGGACTGAGGTCTCACCCGAAGTAGTATGGGGGGGTGCTGGAACCAAGTTTCCACACCCTTGAGATGTTTGAGGGGTTGATTTGGTCCAACTGAGAGTCTCTTCGCACATGTTACTTTGCGCACGCACTTCCTTAGCCTTCGCGCCCTGATATACTCGCCTTCACGCAGCCCTAACCAGGAGTTGTGGGGCTTTCGTGCAGCTGGAGCAGCAATCTACACTATTTCCCTAAGTCATACCCGAGATATTTACTTATATTCTTATAATAGTTGGTTATCTTCAGGTAAACCGATGCCTTATATTATATTTACCTATTCAGCCTATTCATATGAGTTCGCGCAATAAATAAATAGTAAACTTGCAATTCATACCCAATAATACATAAAATAGGAAAAGATACAAAGAAATATGGTAAAACTTCTCTTTTATTAATTCTTCCCACGGTTACGGACTCGAACTGCCCTGCGCACTCAGTTGCAGAGCCTTCTCCTACTGTACGACCCAAAGACACGACTTACACTTCGACTCAATGCTTCTTTTTCTTCTCTTGGGTAGATGTGTCTCTTACACTTAGAGCCTCGCTCTATTTATATGATCCCATGGTCCGTGGACCATGGGCAGATCTTTCAAGCTGACATTTCATTACAAAATCAAGGGTGGTCAACCCTATGACTCTATTATGACTTCGCACTCTGTGCCCACAATGCGCGAAGTCTTTACAATGGACTTAGTCAAAACTTGGGCCTCATTTGTTCCACGTAAGTCCAATGCCCCCTCTGCTGCACTCGCACTATTATGTTGGTTGCAGTTCAAGTGCGTGAGCATTTCCTCGGCTGCAGCTGTCCCTACTGCAAGTCTACTACTGCTGGAAAGAGTACCATATTTGAATGAGTGCACACCTGCACCTTCCATGAATCACTGCGCTCGGAGGGCCCTCAACACAAAGGTCTCATTCTCCTTCAGGAAGTTCTGGAGGGCCTCGGTGGTGACATCGCACACTATCTCCCTACGTCGTGCAGATGCCCCTCAGTAAGGGTGATCAGGTCAATAGACAATTTAGATGCTTTGACCTTCTTGCGCGGCCCCGTTCACTCGCTCGGGCGCTGGTGCTTCAATTTTGTTGATGTTGTTTGTGGGTCCAAGCCACCTTCTTCTTCCTCTATTTCCATCTCTTTCTCCTGCTTCGGCAAAGGTGACTTCTGGCCCTCGCGCGCCTTCTCTGTTTCCTTCTGTGCTGTTGCAGCCTTTTTCTGTTCTGTTGCTACCTGCACAGCGTCCCGTGCCTTCTGCGCTTTTGCTGCCTCTACTTCTTGCCTTCTCTTTTCTGCCAATTGTGCCATGCACAGTTTTGCCTCCTCCTTCTTCTTCTACGCAGCAGACTTTTCCACTGTGGCGATGTTTGGGTCGCGCCATTCCGGCAACCACGTCTGCAGTACATCTAAAATCACATCATCGGTGGCTATGAAGGGTAGTTCACTCCACTTCTTCACAGGGTCCTTGCATGCCCTGAGGTATATGTGGTGGAAGTTTGCTTTAAATTCTGCAAAAATTTGTAGGCTGTTGTAGACAGTGGGTGATAACCACGGCTTGTGGTTAATCCCCATTTTTATGTTCATCTCCATGAACACCCAGAATATCTTACTGTCGCGGATCTGGTTCATGTCCTTAGTGGCCCATAGCAAAGCGTACTTTGCGGCCTCTGGGATATCCCTTGCAATCGGGGGGAACTGGCTGTCCTTTGGCAATTCCCCCGCCATCAGCACTATGGATAGCAAAAGCCATGCATAGTGGAACGTTTTTCCTTGTTCCTATGCCTCGCGGTAATTTTCCAAGAACTCTTTGCACAAGAATTCGAACCAGTTAAACTTGACCCCTTCTGCGCATTGTTCAGCAAGTGCCACCATTGGCGCGGGTACCTCGTTCGCACGACACTTCCGCATGATCTTACCCGCTAGTATCTGAGTCACCACCCTGATTGCTTTGTTGTTGATACTGGAGATTGTGTAGCCCCTCTTCTTCTTTTCTAGCTTGTATTTCTTCTTCATGGCCTTCGTGATGGCCAAATCACTGCTCTTCCACCTCTGAGATGTCGATGGGGTCCTCTCCTTTACATGGGAGCTAGGTAATGCGATGGATTAAGTGGTCTGTGACGAGGATGGGCTCCTCTAGCCACAAACACCCACCATGCACTAGGTAGAGTAGTTTCCTGATGACGAAGATCGTCACTGGTGCGTGGTGGTAATGTGGCACCCAGAGCAGGTTTAATAACCCTGCCTTTTCAACTCTGCGTAACCACTTTTGCGGCTACAATTCTATAACCCCGCTGCAGTGCTTTTCTTGGGCTTCATGAGCTGCACGATCTCTAGGTGAGGGAAATTCTCATGGTTAGTGAGATCCCAATCTTCAAACTTCAAGTTCGACACCCATCCCAGGTGCATGCCCTCAAAGATGATGTCGTCCAGGAGAAGAGGAATCTGGAGAGAGCTCTTGCTCTCGTGGAGGTCCTTGGGCACTTTTGCCTTCCCCTTCCATGGGAGGATATACACGGGCAACTTTGTTGGAGGGTGTGCAGGCTCAGTTTCTGCCTCCATGTCCTCGTCCTCATATTCTTCAATTATGAGGTCCTCCAGGTCTTCTTCCTCCTCGTCAGTTTCTAGGTTAACTGTTTTCCCTTTTTCCTCCATCGTTAATCTGGTGCGTAGCGGGTTTCGAAGGGACACACACACCGAAACCATTGGCTGTTTGTCTTTCTTCGACCTCAGCGTGCGCGGTGATTTAGGGATTTCCGCCACAATCCTGGTGCCTTCAAGGGCATCTTCTACAGTCAGGACCTGCGCGGCCTCTTTGGTGGTCATCTCTGCAATTTCCCTATCTTCTTCAGACGCTGCCATCTTGCTCGTCCAGAAATATATCAATCGCTCAATTAGGGGCTCAATCAATGCTCTACACAGGGCAAACAGGTCTCGGCTCAGAATATGTGGGGCATACGGCAGCTCAATTCGCAAATGACCAAGTGTTGTTCCCTGGGTAGCCCTTTGTAATTTATAGTGTCTTTTGAATTTGAATTCGACCGTTCCCCCCCAAATCCAATCCATTAATGCTCCCTTGGCGGCAGATTTTCCCAAATCTTGCCCACAAAGCGCGTCTTAAATGCCTGTCGCCTGCTCCATTTGGTTGCAAGTCAAGCATCACATCGTGAATAGTGACTACAATGGTCACTTTCCATCCAACCCGTGCAACGGTGCAACTCCCCTTGCGCGATCGCGAACCTTGTGAGACTTTGCTCCTGCGCGTAGCTCCAACATTGTGCATCTCCTGGCAGAGTAGTTTATAGTGTCGCGCCTCCTTTCAACTACTTGGAGTGCTAAGATTATACTTCCCATGTCTAGTCAGGTGGCCGTGCCACCTGTATAGGGTTTCAACCGATCATTCATCACTTTTCCTTGAAAACATCCACCTTCGATCGTTACTGGCTACGTCACGCACTTTATCATCTACAACATGCCACCATGGGTGATCCGTCTAGTAATATGCGGTCCAATCCAAGGCATCAGGCTGATTAGCTCTCGGTGGTAGTCCTCAAATTCACCAACTTAATCATGCGCACCCTGTTTTATCACCTTGGTGTTATTATCGAGAAAATCCTTCTTTATTTCGTCCTCCATCTTCTTGACTTCCACTTCCACTAGAGCGCTTTTCTCCCTTGATCATGCCCTTTCTTTCATAATTTCTGGGAGCCTAAGATCACCCTGTCGGATTTCTTCCTTAGGTCCCAAGCGTTCTGCTTCGTTCAGCTGCGTGATCCCTTCTTCCAATACTCCACGAGACGTCATATATACCGGAGTTGCTATACGCGGACTAGGCATTTTATATTTTATGGGGATTACAACGTTCACTCCATACTCCAACCCTGGAGACGTCTGCTCTGTCAGTTTCTTGCATGTTGTCCTATAAGCCCATTAAACAACTGGTACGCGTAGGTCCCAATTAGTCTGATGTGTATCATATACCTTGTTTAGCGCTTCACATACTTTGTGAAAGGCTTCTGCGTGGATAACCTTCTACACACTCGTTCATTCCATACTCTGTTGTTCCAACCGGAGGGGTAGTTCGCGCAATTGCCTTGCCCGCACATGCTTATTAACCGTGTCCCCTAACGCGAAGTCTGTGTGCATACTTGCAAGTTTTTTAAGATATGCCTGTATCCATCTGGACAGGTGCGCGCACGGAGCGTTCCGTTTGGCAATCTTGTTGGCTAATCGCATTTGAGGCTCCCCAAACCAGATGCACATCATTCTCCTGCATTCGCACCAGTCCTCAAAGCTTCCTTGGTGCGTACCCCACAACCTCGCGGGCATAGTGCATAGCACCCATTTCAGAGCTTCGAAACGTTGTTGTTCCGGCACCTCTCTTTCAAATATATTCAAGAAGGCATCGACCTCGCTTAACCCATCATACGTAGGCAAATCCCTTACTTTCGTTGATATGTAGCGCAATGATCTTGTCATCATGTTGCAGTTTAGCATGGTTACCTCACGTAACCGGTTCTACCATCGCTCTATCTCTTCATCTGAATTCGATGTACAAGAGCTTTCACTCTCCCATGAGATTCGTCCATTCGCGGTGGGATTTACCCAGTCCTGCTCTCGTGCGATTATCTTGTAGATGCAATCTAAGTCATCATCGCTTTCATAGTTGTGCACTGGCTCCATGTAGCGCGATCCTTCTACAGGGTCCAAAGGTACGACTATGCACATAGACTTTTTGTCAAAAATAATCTTGTGCTTCTTCAGATTTATCACCCCATTCATGTCAGTGGCCCAATCTATTCCTAATAGCATGAGGTAGGGATTGTTGTCATCAACAATCTCTATCACTTCAAAATCTGCCAGTGTGCTTGCTCCTTCAATATCTACAGTGATTCCCTGCAATCTTCCCATCGGTAGGATCTTTTACTGGTTCGCTATTCACAGTTGGATAGGAGACCATTGCAGCATAGGCCTGCCCATGCGCTCCCATGTCTGCTTTGGCAGAATGTTCGCGTCTGATCCTAGGTCCAGAATCACTTGGTCCATCTCATATTCCCTAATCTACGTGGTCAATCTCATTTCTCTTCCCGTCCTTGTCACATGCTTTCTGATATTCTGGACTATGCGCAGTTCTCCTCGTGCTATCCCAACGCATCTGTTTATGAGTTCCTATAGTCCCTTTACAACCTTTTTGTCATGCAACAACTTCATGCATGTTTCATGGAACATTGTGAGCATCGATGGGTCCATTTCCGGCTCCAGTCTGCCTTTGGTTTCTGAAGTAGAGGCATCAACGAAGCTCTTCCTGACTTCCATGAAGGTTTCCTTAGCGCGCTCCATGTCAAACTCTAGTTCTTTTGTCAGAGCCTTGCGAACCCAAGTATTATCTTCAGGCTGCTTGCCTTTGTCATCCCCTGTCATAATTCCACTTCGGAGCACAATGTTCACATTAGGGTCTTCCTCGCACGATCAGAACTCATCATTTGCAGGTTCTCAGTAGGGGGAGGTTGGAGCGCTCCCTTGTCGCGCAACCTTGCTATTAGTGTGGGACAATCCTCTGTCTCATGATAAATCAATGTACACTATAGAGATGACAGACGCGTTGGATTCATACAATCACGGGAATAATGTCCTGGCCCTCCACAATTATAACATATCAGTTGTCTGCAACTCTTCCAGGTCCTCCTCTACCTCGGCCTTGTCTACGCCCCTGAAATTCGATTCGTGGCATCCCTGCGTTCTGGTCAAGGGGCCGCGTTTCTGCCTGAACTCTGCAAGTGGGAGTCCTATCCATCATCAGTTCATAGCTTTTATAGGTGCGCTCATCATGTCCTGCTAATCTACAAAAATTACAGAACAACTGTTGTGAATTCTGCGTGTACTTCTGCAACAAATGGCAGTTGTCTATAGCATGCTTTCCTCCTATTTGACAAATTGCGCACCACAACGCAGGCGCCGCGCTAGGCCCTGCTTATGCCTCTGGTATCAATGAAATTGGTCCTCCTCCCGCGAGGTAATTCGCAAACACTAGGCAGTGGTACTTGTCATTACCTTGACCCTTACATTTAACACACCATACCTTGTTGCGCATCTCTGGGTGAGCTGTCCTGTCCTGTTTCAGACTTTGCATCTCAAGGCACAAGTTTTTCAATTACACGTGAATCTAATGAACTTCGAGGATAGGATCTTGTATTGGGGTTTCATGCAGCCTCATCACGATCTCCAAGGCCTCGGCCTGAGTTGTTAGCCTCTCTTGTGACAGCGCGTTCCTTAAATGCGGTGTTAGCGACGCTAAAAACCATTCGCGGTGTTGTCCATCCTTCAAAGTTATATTAGCTTCGTGAATTGTGCACTTCAGTCTCTGATCCAACTCCCAAGGAGTCTCACCTGGTAGCATCGTGATCTCCTTGAACCTAATGATCGACTGCGCCTCTGACTTTGGCATGCTAAATTCTCTGTTCAACGCAATTTGGAAATCTGCAATCCTTGCATTCGGATTGTCATTAGAATGCTTAATATACTAGGTCAGCGCATGATCCTACAGAGCGCTGACCAATGTTTCTTTCTTTATATTATCATTCGTAGGTCCCTGCGCTTCCCATACAACTTCTATCACGAACCAAAACTGCTCCGGATCTTCATTTACTACTCCCTTGAACATCGACAACTTTATTACGCTTGCCATATTGACTCGCGGTGGTGGCAGAGGTGGTATGGGCGAAGAAGGGGGTGAAGGTAGTGAAACTGGTGGTGGTGTGGGTGGGGGTGGTATGCACGCAATGCTCTGCCTTATCAAATTGATCGCACTTCTTGGTGAGACCTTCGCGAGCTCTTCCTCGTTCCCTCGCGGAGGTGAAATCAAGGGGCTAGTTTCTAGTTCTACACTACCTTCATTTCTGTAAATTCTCCCACTTTGCGTAGCCCCGAACATCAATGTATTCACATAATCTGCTTTTCACATAGTAGCATTTTAATCCAAGTGTTCAGAGACTTAATGTACTTACCTCGTGGTCCTTTGAGGAAGCGTAATTTTGCCTCACTATAGTTGACTGAAGTATCTACTGCGAATTTAATTTTGAATCCTCCTATAATTCGATCGAACGAGTGATCAACAATGCGCACGATCTTATCCTCCAATGCTTCCAATCTACGCACCAACTCTGGGGTCCACACAATAGGTCTATCGAGCTTGCATCTTCCTTGGCTATCTGCTAGCTTCACGATCCACTCGTATAGCTAAGTAGCGAATGATGCAAAGAAAATTTCGTGGATCTCTATGTACAGGTAGCAGTCTAACCACTCTTATTTTGATAGATGTGGATTTCTGTTCTCCTACGCCGCGAACTCGTGAATATTCCTATCAAACTAATCTTCAATTTATTTCTTAGTTGGATTCCAGTGATACGACATCAGACATCTCTATGCAGATCTCGGTCTTGGCAATGGAACCATTTGTTGGCTTGTTGGGCTTGACCTAGGTTCGGAGTTAATTAGCCAAACAAATCCCAGTAATACTAGCCCTTTCGGCAATAGTTCGTGGAGCACGGACTAAGGTCTCATCCAAAGTAGTATGGGGGGGGGGTGCTGGAACCAGGTTTCCGCACCCTTGAGATGTCTGAGGGGTTGATTTGGTCCAACTGACAGTCTCTTCGTGTAGGTTAGTTTTCACACTTCCTTGGCCTTTGTGCCTTGATATACTCACCTTCGCGCAACCCTGACCAGGAGCTGTGGGGCTCTCACGTTGTTGGAGCAACAATCTGCATTATTTCCCTAAGTCACACCCGAGATCTTTACTTATATTCTTATAACAGTTAGTTATCTTCACGAAAACCGATGCCTTATATTATATCTACTTATTTAGACTATTCATATGAGTTTGTGCAGTAAATAAACAATAAACTTGCAATTCGTACCCAATAATACATAAAACAGGAAAAGATACACAGAAATATGGTAAAACTTCTCTTTTATTAATTCTTCCGACGGTTATAGACTCGACCTGCCCTGCGCACTCAGCTGCAAGGGTCCGCGCACTCAGCTGCAGACTACTAGGCCTCTACGCACTTAGGTGCAGAGCCTTCTCCTACTCTACAACCCAAAGACACGACTTACACTTCGACTTTTTCTTCTCTTCGATAGATTTCTCTCTTACACTCAGAGCCTCGCTCTATTTATACAATCCGATGGTCAGTGGACCATGGGCAGATCTCTCAAGCCGACATTACATTACAAAAACAAGGGTGGACAACCTATGACTCTATTACAACTTCGCGCTCTGCGCCCACAATTCCCGGAGTCTTTACAATGGACTTAGTCGAAACTTGGGCTTTAAGCCCCAAAACATGCCTTAGGTGGATTCCACTCCCAACAATAATGTATCTGTCTGCGCAAGAAGAGACCCTAAGAAAATATGGTATAAGTTTCCATACCTAGTTACGAAGGCCGATTTACAGGAGATTGTGGGGACTTGGCCAGCAAAGTGGTGATAACCCACAAATTTTGACGCAGGTAGCAGCAAAGGCAGAAAAAGCTCTTCCGCGCAGTCAACAGTGGCGCAGAAATGGAAAGAAGCATCACAAGCAACAACATGGGAGTTAGTTGATCAGAAGAAGAAAGAAACCGCTTCTAAAGCAGCTGTTGCTATGGAAATTGCCGATAAAGAGCGCGCTGTAGAAGAGGCCACAATAGAAGTCGAAGCATAAGCTTCCCAGCATAGTGAAAAGCAGGAACAGTCCGTGACAGAAGGAGGCGGGGGTGACGAGTAGAGAACTCCCTTCAGGTTGCCAAAGCGACAAAATGAAACAACTTCTGGACCCAGGAAGAAGCAAAAATCAGACAAACAGGCACACGCAGATCCAATGGTCCTCACTGAAGGGGGCTTGGATGAGATCGAGGACAAGATCCAAGATACAACAACGAAACTGTGGCAATAGTTCAAGCAGTAGTACATGCAGACCTTGGGAGCATCCAAAAGGATCTGCACGAGTTGCAGATTCAAGTGGGCAGAATTCAGGCGAGCATGGGACCTACAGTGTGCAAGTGAGAGCATAATGGAAACAGAACAGACTCTAGACCTCAGAGTCATTCCCTTGCCAAAAGGGACATTACGCACAGAATCAGAGGAAGATAACTCTTAGCTTAGAAAGATCAAGGGTGTGGGTATGGATTTAGCCACGCTGCCCCTTTAAACCCTCCATGCTCTTCATCAGGGGGTCTCAGATGAGCTTCAGATCAGAGATCAGTGCACGCTTTCAATAATTAGAAAAGTCAAAATGAACAATGAGAAGATATTCGTCGAAAAGGTTCAGGCTCCTAAGGAAAAAGAAGAGCTAGCAGTGCAAAGCCAGAGCTAAGAAGCAACAATTACACAAGCGTGTAATTCAGTACCGGAGCTACACATTCCAGAGGATGCGGCTGCTTCAGCAAAGGTTCGAAAATTGGCTGCTGTAGTGTGATAGTCTAAGGAGGAGGTAGGCCGAGTTACTTTTGATTTTTAGATGAAGATATCAGAACTGCAATTGAAATTGCAGTCGACTACTCCGCTAGAGGTCTGGGAGCAACACGACACAACCATCAGAGAAAACATGACTACCTTGGATAATGTAGTAGTAGGCTACAATTTCCTCTTTGAAAATGCAATGGAGCTATGGACCATTTTGTAGGAGGACTCAAACCTGTAAAGATTGGGTACAAAGATCATAGAGGCACAACAGAAAGTCGATGAGATCAGGGAAATTGCGTGTACTTTGGCACCAATCTAACGCTTCGCGCAATTACAAGAAATGAAGGTGCTGCAAGCACATGTTGAGGAGATGCAGCACAAAGAACAACTTTTGAAGGCTTAGATTCAACCATGGACAGAGGAAGTGAGCTAGATTACTCTTTTATCCAAGAGAAGCTGAAGACTTTCAAGTAGACGCAAAGGGCCGCCATGTGCCTCGCGATGGAGGGGCCAACTACAGAGAAGCTAGTCGAAGAAGTGTAGTAGGCCACCGTACAGAGCACAGTGGACCTTGAAGTCTTGAAGATGGAGTTCAGTGAACTCTTCCGTAAAATGGAGAAGCCAACTGAGTGACTCGAGGGTGAGTCATCATATTTGTGTTGGGGGCCCGTTGGGATGGTGTCCCTAGGGTTAAATTTTGTCAGTTAAGTCACTTTTTGTAATAGTTTTTGTGAAAGAATATAAAGTCTCCATGAAATGTGGAATCAGAGCGCAAAGCTAAGAAAGAGTCAAAGGGGCATTAGTCCCTTGTATGGGTAGGTGATATGATGATTTTGAGACCCTCCCATGGTTTGCGGGCGATGGTATTGTAATGAAAAGGCTATATATAGTGAGTCATAATGAGTCTAAAGAGATAACTTTTTATAGAGAATCATTGTAAGGCCAAGGTGATAAGGCAGGAAAAGTTTGTTTCCTGTACTTAGGCGAAAGGGGAAGGCTCATGCAGTTGAGTGCGCGGAGACCTTTGTAAGTCCAAAGCTGAGTGCGTGGACCTGTGCAGCTGGCTGCACAAGGATAAGAGGTCTGTATCTGAACATTTAAATCTTAATAAACACTGTGTTGAGCCGAATTTGTGCATCTGTGCCTTGTTTATGTATTAATGTTATCTTTATATATATTCGCTCCGTGATCTATTTTGTATGAATTAATGCCTCATTTTTGTGTGAAATAGATAGATTTGTAATATTTATGCATAATAAATATAGTTAACCACCTTCGCGGAGCTCGGGAGGTTGTTAAATAAATCTATTGTAGTTAACTGCTCGGAAAGGATAGATCCGCGTGAAGGCAGATCTAGGTCATAAAGGCTTCAAAATATACAGTTTATTGCGTGAAAGTAGTGAATTTGTGTCTTTTATGCCTGTTAAGTACAATAAAGTACCTTTGTGAAGATTTGAAGGTCATTTCGGTAGAGTTGCAGTAGCTGATAGTTGGAAGGAATAGGTCCGTGTGAAGGCAGATCTAAGCTATAATATCCTTAGGAAGACCATCATACAGGTCTTTGGATGCAGAAACCTAGTTCTAGCATCCCGTAATACTGCTTTGGGTGAGACTGCAGCTTGTGCTACGTAGGTTGTTGCCGAAAGGGCCAGCAATTAGGTTTTTGTTGGTTAGTGTGAATAACTCTGAACTTGGGTCAAGCCCCCTTAAGAAAAAAAGTTGGATCCTTTGTTGTCGGGTGTTCTTGATCTATGTGTCCATATCTGATAAGTTGTGGCTTGTTCCATGCATTCCGGGTTTAACTTTGTTGGTGTGAGTTGTTCTGCAATGTCGGATGTGTCCAACAATGGTGGGAAGTAGGGCCGAAGGCAATCCACATTGAACACTGGGTGTAGACCAAGGAATGGTGGAATACTGAGCTCAAAGGCATTGTCCTCTACTGCCTTGGTAACGGTATATGGTCCATACTAGAGTGGGCGAAGCTTGCGGTGGGGCCTAGTGAGGTGTTCCTTCTGCAAATGTAGCCAAACTTTGTCACACACCTGGAACTTGTGTGGCACCCGATGCTGATCATGCCACTACTTGTACTTGGCATTGGCTTTGTCCAATATGTCATGGACTTGTTGGAAGATGTGCTGAATGTGCTCAATGAAGCTATTTTCCTTGTTGGCTTCTCAGTGTACATGAGCCGAATTTGCCTGAGTAGCTACAAATGGTATGGCAACATCAATGGGACATAGTGGCTGGAATCCCAAGCCCACCTAAAAAGGGTGTTATCGGGAAATCTAGTGTCTATGCATAGCTGCTAGTCCCACTAAGGCTGGTAGCTACCTTAGAAACAAACAAACTAAAACCACTTTCGTTTTTCTTTATGAGAAGTAGATAAGAGGGCAAAGAAGGAGACCAACCTCTGTCTTGCGCTTGGTTCCTTGCTTGATTCCTCTCCCTTCTGATAGACCTTTGCCACTCGCTTCCTCGTCTACCTAGCTTCAAAGAGCACCTATAGAATCAAAGCAGCATAACACTATCCAAGAACATAGATCTACTATCATAAACAATATAGGACCAGATATATATTGACCACACAAATGCATATATCATCAATCATACAAGAATGTGGAGGAAAACTTGAATAACTTTTTTAATAATCAAGAATAGCAAAGAGGATTACAACCAATTGTTCTGACCCAACATCATCCTCTCAGCAAGAAAGCCCTTCTTCACCTCATGAAAAGCTTAGGTCACCCAACACTATGATGTTACACCAAGAAACCAACAACACTTCCTTACAAGATACAAAATTCCAGCCTCTGGATCTCTGGGATGAGGGATCCATATTTAGATGTTTGCGAGGGGGTTGAGTCAGCTTTTGAGATTTGATTAGTGTCCTCTCTCTGATAGTTCTTGATTCCACTTGGAGATTGATGATCTCTTACTCATCCCTGGGCGAGTGTAGAGAGGCAAGTGTCACAGGAGAAGTTTCTGGAAGATTCCATGATCCTCCACCTTGCAGATTGACCCTGCCATTTGTCCACTCTCGCCCATCGCACCCCATAGAAGGGCTTTTCAGTATGCATCGCACCTCTCGTGTGTATTTAGGTGGGATGCAGCGCACTTTGACCATGGAGCAGGTGAGATGGTCCAGTTTTGACCAGTTCTGAGTAGTTTTTCATGGAGAACTTCTAGGAGAAGATGCAATCAGTTGAGCTTGTTCTTTTAGAGGTTGGAACAACACTTTTAGGGACTTAAGAGCCCTTCGTTTATGGACATTTATGATTGGGGTTGTAGTGCCCAAAAATTTCTATAACAAAGGGTTGTGGCGAGTCGAGCTGTGGACAGCCAGATTATAGCTATGCTAGACATAGGGGAGATTCTCACCCCATGTGCATGGATGCTTTGAGTTGTACATGCATAGAATGTGTACAATCATCCTATTGACAGCCTTTGTCTAGCCATCAGTTTGGGGATGGAAAGTTGTGGACTTAGTGAGCTTGCTGTATAGCATCGACCAAATACTAGACAAAAATGTACTGAGGATCCTACTGTCCTAATCTGAGATGATAGGCTATGGGATCAAAAAGTTTACCCACACTCGTTCAAAGAAGAGTTTAGTAGTGGCTTTTGCTGTGATATTCTTCTTGCAGACTGCCATAATGGCCATCTTCGAGAATTTGTCGACGACCCCAAAAACATAATTGTTGCCATGCTTAGTATAAGGAAGGCCTGACATGTAACCATGGAGAGGGATTCCCAAGGTTGACTAGGGGTAGGCAGCGGAGTATAGAGGCCTTGCTCCTTGATGGTTGGTTTGGCAATGGTGCAGGTAGTGCAGGATTTGATGTACTTCCCGACATCTTGTCGAAGATTCAACCAATAGAAATACTTTTGCAGTACTGCAACTATTTTCTCGACCCTGAAATGCCCAATGACTCGACTGTAGTGCGCTTCCCAAATCATCTTGGCATGCTGGCTTGAAAGAACACAAAGGTGTCCCAGGTGGTATAACAGGGCATCTTGGAGGTGAAAATTTGGAACTTGCTGACCCTCCAAGGGTGTTTGGTATGTGTGGCCAAATTTTGGGTCGCTTTTGTAGAGAAGTGGCCAATCCGAAGTCTCGTGCCCACAAGAGTTGAGCACGGTGGTTAATGCCATGATCGGTGGTCGGCTGAGGCAGTTTGCAACATTATTGGTGTTTCCCTTCTTGTACTTGATATTTAGATGGAAATGTTGCATGTATGTGGACCACTTCTAATGGAGATCATTCTGCAACTTCCCTTGTGTTTGTATGAAATGCAGGGGTCGGTGGTCTGTGTGGATGACCGTTTCCTTCTCCAAAATGTAATGATTCCATTATCGGCAGGCCGACACAATGGAATACATCTCTTTGTATATGCCATTGGATGCCCTTGTTGAGTAAGGACTACCCCAATAGCATAGTAAGAGGCATCTGTCTCGATCTCAAATGGTTGTTGCAAGTCTGGTAATATGAGCACTGGTGCATAGTAGAGGTGATTTTTCAACTCTGCGAACTCCTTTTGTTGAGATTCAAACCAAAATAATTTTGCTTTCGTTCCTCCCTTGGTGACTTGACTCAAGGGCTAAGTGATGTGAGAGAACCCCAACATGAACCTGTGGTAGAAATTGGCAAGACCCAGAAAGATGCGGAGCTTTATCAGAGTGGTTGGGGTTGGCCAATTCCGAATGACTTGGATCTTGGCTCGATCCACGTGCACCCCCCTTTCATCACTAATGTATCCCAGATACTAAACCCGGGTCATGAAGAAAGTGCATTTCTCCAAATTGGCACACAACTTGTGTTGCCGCAGTGTTTGGAGAACTTGTTGGATGTGGTGGAGGTGCTCTTCTCAACTTTTGCTGAAGATTAGGATGTCATCAAAGTATACCATTACAAATGAGTTGGTGAATGGCCGCAAGATGTCATCCATTAGCCTCATGAAGGTTTCAGGAGCATTCATCAACCCAAAAGGCATAACCAGCCATTTAAAAAGGCCCTCCTTGACTTTGAAGGCAGTTTTCCACACATCAGAGGGTTCGATTGGTACTTGGGGATATCCATACTTCAAGTCGATCTTGCTGAAATATTTGGCCCCCTTGATTTGGTCTAGAAGGTCATCAATATATGGGATTGGGTGTCTATTCTAAAAAACGATCTTGTTCAGCACTCGATAGTCAATACAAAGTCTCCAAGTCCCATCCTTCTTATGTACCAACACGTCCGGGCTCCCACAGGATGATGAACTCAGCCAAATGTGACCTTTCTACATCTGCTCCTGAATTTGTCTCTTGATTTTGTCATTCTCCAAAACAAAGTGTCGATAGATTGGTCCTTTGGGCAACGATGCACTTGGGGTTAGATCGATTGAGTGCTTGACTTGATAGTGCAGAGGCACCCCTACGGGGGAGGTGAATATGTCCTCGTACTCCTCCACAACCTTGTCCATCTATTGTTGTTGTGCGGAGGGGCCCTGTTTGGAGGTCGTGGCCACTGTCTTCTTCTTTCCCCGAGGGCGTAGCATCATGAAAACAAATTTAATGGTTTTGGAAATGAGCTTACTGCATTGTTTTGAAGTAACCAAAGAGATGGCGGTAAGCGGTGCTTCCTCATGTTGTAGAAATTCTACAAATTCTCTACAAATCTCGCTCTGAGACCTATGTAGAAAATCTGCCTGTAGATTAACCCGATAATGCAATATAAATCAAAGTAGAATACTATAACCTACTTCTACTATCAATTTGCAGAAGCTTAAAGATCAAGCTGAACACATATAACCACAAGAAGAAGAATAAATGCACAATACACATGAGAATACTTTGGGGAAAGCCGCAGCTAAAAACCCCACTATCTATATTATCATACAAGGTGGAAATACATAGAGATTATACAAAGCCTTAGCTCTCACAGCTAGGCAGCTCTCAGTACAATCCTCACAGATGCTCACAGGCAATCCAGGGTTCTCTCCAACCTTCCCCTCTGTCCTTGAAGCTCCTATTTCCTTGCGCTGTTCCTCTGGGATGATCTTCTCCAAACAAGTGGAAAACTGATCTCACACCCTGTATGAACTGCACAATCCTCCAGGAATTATCCTTCTGCATGCATGCGTTTTCTTTATAGGAAAACACATGCAACTAATAGTACATTGTTCTTGACATTTAGCTCAACTGGGTCTTTCTCATAATAGATATGCATGAGTTTCTGATGAGGGAATCTTCAGTTATCTAGAGTACACTGGTTGAGTGCATGCATGCATCAACTGACTAATAACTCACAATTAGTTCCTCAAACAGTTTGGAACTAATTTAACTGGACTTAACTCAGTAAACTGAGTTAACTAATTACAACTCAAATATAACTCAATCTTATCTCCTAATTTTTAGGGATAACTCTTGCATGACTTCAGAAAGACTTCTAACTTGAATTCCTCCAACTAATTAATCCATAATGAATTAATTAATTATTTCCAATAAGTTGGTGAGACTAAATTCATCTTAATTCAGGGACAAATTAAAATTGGAATTTCTGGATTATATTTTTATCATTTCTTGTTGCTATTTTCAACACTCCCTCTCAACAAGAAAGGAATTCAACTCAATCCTGATCGTGAACCTTTGGTATGTTATGCATGCAACACTTCTCTTTAGTGTTGTTGCTCCAGCAACTCCAGAAACAAAAAAAAAACATCCAACCTGAATCAGTATGATGCATCTGTCATCAAAGTCTCTAACTCCTATTGCCTTTATCAACTAAAAACTTTGCGCTTCTGTTGACTCTGCCTTTCTGCACTGTTGTCAATCTTTCTCTGTGCTCTTCAGTATCTGACTACTCTAGCCTCTATCACATTGATCTCTGATTGCATCAATCCCATTGATTCCTCCCACTACTATGTACTTTGGGCTCCCGTAGCAAGGTACGATCCATGAGATAAAACCTCTCAATGGACCCCGCCCAATTTCAGCCTTCTTGGGACTATCACTTCACATCGCCCCACCTCACACCTGGAGGTATGGCTTCATGTGATCCATCTTCCCACTTGGATTGAAATTCCCCCCTAGTGGAGGTATCTGCATGAGTGGATCTCTTCACTCGGTCTCCTCTCTGCTTCTCCAGTTGTGGCCCCTCCACAATTGTCTGAGAATTCTTCTGGGGCTGCATGTTGAGAGGTAATTTAATCTCCCTCTCAACCACCAAGTCTCTAACATTTGCCTTGCTCCTCAATGTTATGAAACCAGCTCAAGAAAAGATAGAAAAGATAGATCAACGCCTTAGAATTCAACCTCTTCGAGGGGGCAACCTCCTTTACATTACATAAATGAACAATTCTTGGATGATACAAATGACAAAACCTCCTTTCTATATATAGGAGTCTAAGGAGTTACAATATAATCCAGCCGACCTAACAATAATAATATAAAGCCACAAAAATAACAATAGAGGGATTCTATGGGGCACAGAAATAACAATATGGGGGTAATAGCGGCACAACAATATAAATAAGGGGTATAACTACAATAGTAATGGGGTAATCACTAGTATTATAGGGACCCAACATGCCCCTCTCCTTCAAAAAAGTGTTGTCCTCAACGCTTGAGTAGTTCTGGATACTTCTGCATAAAATTCTCATCCTCCCATGTGGAATCTTCAGCGGATAAGTTCTTCCACTTGATAAGATACTCTGAAATTGATCGATTTCGTAGCTGTCGAGTTCTTGTTTCTGTGACTGCTTCCGGTTCCAATATAATTTTTCCTTCCTCGTCAAGTTCTGGCAATATTGTTTGAATTGGGAGCTTGTCACCTATAACCTTCTTTAAACATGAAACATGGAAAACTGGGTGCAATCGAGAAGCTGCAGGAAGCTCCAATTTGTATGCCATAGTACCAATCTTTTGCAACACCTTGTACGGACCATAATACTTTGGTGATAATTTATTATCCTTCTTAGCTTGCTTTAGGGACATTTGCTTATATGGTTGTAGCCGTAGGAATACCCAATCACCTACATCAAAACTTCTTTCACTGCGATGTTGATCTGCCTGTTGTTTCATTCTATTTTGTGCCAACACGAGGTTATCCTTTAAGAGTTGGAGGACTTGTTGTTGATGTTCGATGTGATGTTCCACTGCCTGAACCTTAGAATTTTCTCTTAAATATGATGTGATGGATGGTGGTTGATACCCATAAAGTGCCATAAATGGGGTCATTTTTGTTGCTGTATGGAAGGAAGTGTTATACCACCATTCAGCCAGAGGCAACCATTTGACCCATTGTGTCTGTTTATCAGATACAAAGCAACGAAGATATCCTTCCAAACATTTGTTTACTATCTCAGTTTGCCCATCAGATTGAGGATGATAAGATGAGCTATGAGCTAACTGAGTACCAAGACAAGAAAATAATTCTGTCCAAAAATTTCCAGTGAAAATGGGATCTCTGTCACTTACAATAATCTTTGGGTTTCCATGTAGCTTTTGAACTGTTTCCATAAATGCAGTAGAAACTGTACTGGCTTTAAATGGATGTGATAATGCACAAAAGTGTGCATACTTGGTAAGTCTGTCAACTACCACCATGATGACACTCTTTCCCTCAGACTTGGGTAAACCTGTGATAAAATCCATTGAAACCTCCTCCCAACGTTGGCTTGGAATGGATAAAGGTTGTAATAGACCTGGTGTCTTAATTTTTTCAACTTTATTTTGCTGGCAAACCAAACATTCCGCCACAAACTTTTGAATATCTGATTTAAGGCCATCCCAAAAAAATTCCTTCTTAACCCTGTGGTAAGTTTTTAAAAATCCTGAGTGCCCTCCTAAGGGAGAAGTGTGCAATTCCATAAGAATCTTTTGTTTTAGCTGGGAATTCTTACAGAGGTATAAGCGATCTTTGTACCATAACGAATCATTTTGCCAGCTAAATGTATCAGAAGTACTGGAATCTTGTTGTAGTTTTCGAATAAGTGCCCACACTTCTTCGTCATTCTTCCATTCCTCCCTTGCTTCGTTTATCCAATCTGGTTGGATAATAGAAATGGCACACAACAATGCTTCCACATCCTCATCCTTTCTTGAGAGTGCATCTGCCACCACATTTTGCTTCCCTTTTTTGTAGATGATTTCAAAGTCATAACCCAACATCTTTGTGACCCACTTTTGTTGCTCTTCAGAGGATAATCTTTGTTCTAAAAAGTATTTAAGGCTATCATGATCCGTTTTTACCTTGAAGTGTCTTCCCATTAGGTAGGGTCGCCATTTCTTAAGTGCATGGAGTATTGCCAACATTTCCTTCTCATAAATAGCTTTGCTTAAAAACTTTCCCTTGATTGGACGACTTTCAAAAGCAATGGGTCTTTCATCTTGCATTAGAACAACACCAATTCCATTTCCTGAAGCATCACATTCCACAATAAAGGTTTTTGTGAAGTCCGGTGTAGCTAAGACCGGTGCTTGGCACATTGCCTCTTTAAGATGTTCAAAGGCCTTTGTTGCTTCCGGAGTCCATGAAAATGAATCTTTCTTCAATAATGTTGTTAGAGGTGCTGCTATTCTCCCATAATTCTTAACAAACTTGCGATAATACCCTGTCAACCCAAGAAATCCTCGCAGATGCTTTATGGATGTGGGGATTTTCCATTCCTTAATGGCTTTAATTTTGCTAGGGTCTACCTTAACTCCTTCATGAGATACAATATGACCCAAATATTCCACCTCCTGGACTCCAAAGAAACATTTGGATCTTTTTGCATATAATTGTTTCTCCTCCAATAGTTGTAGCACCCTGTCAACATGTTCAACATGATCCTTCCAAGACTTGCTGTAGATTAGTATATCATCAAAAAATACTAACACAAATTTTCTAAGGAATGGTTTGAAAATTGAATTCATCAAACCTTGAAATGTTGAAGGTGCATTGGTAAGGCCAAAAGGCATGACCAAAAATTCATAATGACCCTCATGAGTTCTAAATGCCGTTTTCGGAATGTCTTCAATCTTCATTCTGATTTGATGATATCCCGAACGAAGATCCAACTTGGTGAAGTAAATTGATCCATGCAATTCATCAATAACAGGAATGGGGAACTTATCTTTAATAGTGAGCTTGTTGAGCTCCCTATAATCCGGACACATGCGCCATGATCCATCCTTCTTGTGCACCAATACTACTGGAGCTGAGAAAGAACTTTGACTCGGTTGAATTATACCAGCCTCTAGCATTTCTGCAACCATACGTTCAATTTCACTTTTTTGGACATAGGGATATCTGTACGGCCTGATGTTTGGAGGAACACTTCCTGGAATCAGATGAATAGCATGATCATGATCACGCATAGGTGGGAGACCTTTTGGAGTCTCAAATACCTTGGAATGATTGTCCAGGACTTTTTGGAGATCTGGAGAAATAGATGATTCCAATGTGGAAACATCTAGCGAACATAATTGTGCAATTACACCTCTTTGCTCCTTTTTTAGAAGCTTTGTCATGCTATTAGAGCTGATTATCTTTCCTGGTTTCCCTGCAATACCCCTTAATTAAACTTCCTTTCCTTCCGTAGAAAATTTGATGAAAAGTTCTTGAAAATTAAAAGCTATTGTACCCAAGGATTGTAGCCATTGGACTCCTAGTACAACATCAGCACCTCCCATTGGAATGGAAAGCATTGGGCTAGTCAATACATATTCTCCCATGGATAGCTTGATATTATGGCACTTTCCAGAGCAATTTATTGTTTCTCCATTTGCAATCATCACTTGACACTCTGGTGCTGGATATAGGAAGCAATTCAATTCTTTTGCTACCCTACAATGAATAAATTTGTGGGTGCTTCCTGAATCAATCAACACTATTACCTTTTTCTTCTTGATTTGTCCTTCTATCTTGATGGTTTGAGGAGTGGTAATTCCTGCCAATGCATTACAAGATATGGTCGGATTTATTTGTTCTTCATCTAGGCTTTGTTCCTGGAGTATATCTTCTTCTTTTGACCTTTCTTGCTCCTTTTCTTCTTCCTCTTCACAATCTATGTAGAATAATTTCTTCTCAGCACACTTATGACCTTTAGTGTATTTGCTATCACAACTGTAACAAAGCCCTTTTGCTCTTTTTTCTTCCAATTGTTGTGGTGTCAACCTTATAGGTTGTGGAAGACTAGGGGCAACAACACTTCCGTCTTTATAGTTGTGAGTGGTATGCTTCCTGGTTGCCATAATTTTGCTTTCCATTTTTCTTGCTAACCTGAATGCCTTCTCTAATGAATCAGGTTCCCAAAGGCGAACATCATGTTGGATATTATCCTTTAAAGACCCTATGAACACATCAATCCTATGCTCCTCTGGAATATCTTTTACCCTTATGTTCAATTTTTGGAACTCCTCAATGTGCTCCATTACTGAACCCTTTTGTTTGAGACTTATCAATTGGCTAAAAAAAGTGTTGCTTTTTGTATCTTCATAATGTGCTATCAATTCTTCCGTAAAATTGCCCAAGTGATAAATTGTTTACGAGAGCAAAGCCATTGATACCATACAAACTGATTTGGTTCCAAATATACAGTTGCCATACGTACCTTTTGTGCGTTTTGCACATTATTGAGATCGAAGAATTGCTCCATCTGTAATATCCATGTGGCGGGATCCTTGCCATCAAACTTCCTCATATCGATTTTTGGAATATGGTGATTTTTCGATCCAACATTAGCATCTATGGAATCATGATTAACATTTCTTTTGTTCTCATCATGAGTTTCCTTTACTACCTTTTCACCATTAGTGACCCTTTCTTGTAGCAACTTCTTCAATTCTTCCATGTCTGTCTTCAAATCTATCTTCAAATCATCCATCTTAGCTTCCATGCCCTTTATCTTAGATTCCACGCCATTTACCTTAGATTCCACGCCACTTATCTTAACTTCTGTTAGCTTTTGTGAGCGTGACATTTGTTGCACTTGTTCTTGTAATTTTGATATATCATGTAGGATTTATTCCTCTTCTTCATGAGTCATGCTAGAGCTTTCAGGTTCCTTACTAGGTGTTTGCATTTTCTTTCCTCGGGGCATCAGTTACCGATAATAATGCTTTACTATGCCTTTTGAATTCCGTTAAACCAAGCTTACACAAAAATTTAAAAAAAAACTACACACCTTTTTTCACTTTATAGAAGCCTGATATTGAATCTGATGTATCTCTGTAATTTCGAATCATCTAGTTCTGAAATTGCTACCTGTAGTAGCCTTCTGCGTCCTCTTTCCAATGCCACAAGTCTGAGCCAAATTGGATTCTCCAAGGAAGAGTTATGTGAAATCTCCCACAGTGACTTTCTTTTAGACTGGTTCAGCAGAGCGAAATTGTACGACGTTCCACGAGTCACTGTTTCAACCTTTGAATCTAAAACACACACACAAGAAACTACAGTCCGTCCTCTTTCTGTACCTTCTTACGAAATTTCAATCCGATCCCCAGAGAGAAACTTATGACGATTTTCCCCAGGTCACCTGCTTTGAATGTAATTCAGGAGTCTGCAAAAAGACCAACTTCCTCAGATCATATCTCTGCAAATATCGCGCGAAAAGCTCTGAAATTTGGACCCAAGGTTCAGCGAGATTTCTTCTTAAATGGGTTTTTTTTGCAACTTCGGAAACGTCACAGAAAAAAAGTTATAGCGAAAATTCCACGATGACCTGTTTGGAGCAGCGAAACCCTAGAATCCAAAGCTCTGATACCAAATGTTATGAAACCATCTCAAGAAAAGATAGAAAAGATAGATCATCGCCTTAGAATTCAGCCTCTTCGAGGGGGAAACCTCCTTTACATTACATAAATGAACAATTCTTGGATGATACAAATGACAAAACCTCCTTTCTATATATAGGAGTCTAAGGAGTCACAATATAATCCAGCCGACCTAACAATAATAATATAAAGCCACAAAAATAACAATAGAGGGATTCTATGGGGCACAGAAATAACAATATGGGGGTAATAGGGGCACAACAATATAAATAAGGGGTATAACTACAATAGTAATGGGGTAATCACTAGTATTATAGGGACCCAACACTCAAGGCTTTGCATGCATCTTGAACCTCAAGAGCATACAGGTTCTTAACTCGTGAACCGATCTGTTTCACTTGTCTCGTGGTGATGTGTCTAAGGAAAACTTTTCCCTTACTAAAAACACATCATAGCCATGGTCTTCTAATACCTCGACTGATACCAAATTCTTCTTCAGTCCAGGAATATACTTCACATCAGTCAAGGTGATAGGAGATCCATGCTCCCTTTGAAAAGCAATCGTGCCCACTCCTGAAACACTATGCTTTCCATCGTCTCCCATCTCCATGCGCATCTTGAGGTCTTTCTCCTCCAAGGTACTGAATAAACTTTTATCGCCGAACATGTGGAATGATGCTTCACTGTCAATATACCAGACACAACCCATGATCGATGACACCATGCATGCGATGAGGGTAAAGTCCATTTCGAATTGAGAGGCTAATGCCTCACCTTCCGATCCTTCCGAGGATCCCTTGGACTTCTTCAATGGGAAATTATTCGCATAATGTCCCATCTCAATTGAAGTATGATATGAATACGATTTGCACCTGCAACCCCGAACTTCAAACTTCGAATTCTCTTCTCAGTATACTATTCACAGCTCCAATAAACTTGGCTCCGATACCATGTAGAAATTTTGCAAATTATCTACAAATCTCTCTCTGAGACCTATGTAGAAAATATGCCTATAGATTAATCTGATAATGCAATATAAATCAACGCAGAATACTATAACCTACTTATACTATCAATTTGCGAAAGCTTAAAGATCGAGCTGAACACATATAACCATAAGAAGAAGAATCAATGCACAATACACATGAGAATACTTTGGGGAAAGCCTAAACTAAAAAACCCACTATATATATTATCATACAAGGTGGAAATACATAGAGATTATACAAAGCCTTAGCTCTCATGGCTAGCCAGCTCTCAGTACAATCCTCACAGATGCTCACAGGCAATCCAGGCTTCTCTCCAGCCTTCCCCTCTGCTCTCCAAGCTCCTATTTCCTTGTGTTGTTCCTCTGGGATGATCTTCTCCAACCAAGTGGAAAGCTGATCTCACACACTGATCTCACACCCTGTATGAACTGCACAATCCTCCAGGAATTATCCTTCTGCGTGCATGAGTTTTCTTTATAGGAAAACACATGCAACTAATAGTACACTGTCCTTGACATTTAACCAACTCGGGCTTTCTCAGAATAGACATGCTTGAGTTTCTGATAAGGGAATCTTCAGTTATCTGGAGTACACTAGTTGAGTGCATGCATGCATCAACTGATTGATAACTCACAATTAGTTCCTCAAATAGTTTGGAACTAATTTAACTGGACTTAACTCAGTAAACTGAGCTAACTAATTACAACTCAAATATAACTCAATCTTATCTCCTAAATTTTAGAGATAACTCTTGCATGACTTTAGAAAGACTTCTAACTTGAATTTCTCCAACTAATTAATCCATAATGAATTAATTAAATATTTCCAAGCAGCCGGTGAGACTAAATTCGATTTTAATTCACAATTTTTTTTTAACAGAAACGGATATGATCTTTCATTGACTGGGGCGGCTTGAAGCCATGAAATCGGTTACAATAGGCTGGTGTATTTTCTGCTTGGCTTTTCAGCCAGCAGACCCTGCCCTCTACTCCAATCAGTTTCTTCTTTTTACACTTAGCAAAGTGTGCTTCTACTGCTAATTTCCCCAGATGGAAGATCCATACAAACTGGTGAAGAAGGAGACGGAAAAACATTTCACTTTAGGGAATTGGGTCCCAAAGGACTGTGTTATCTCTGAGAAGGGAGCCAATGTCCAGTAGGGCTGCCTTATTTGCCTCACTATCTGCTTCATTGTTGTTTGTTCTCAAGACATGAAAAAAATTCAGATTCATAGTTTTTGTCAAGCCTTTGATCCTTGAGATTATTCTTGCAAGTTGTAGATCCGTTGAGATGGAACTGTTTGCTAGTGCTTGGATAATTACCTGGGAGTCTCCAAAAACATTAGCCTCCTTATAGCCCAGCTCTTTGAGGAATTTGGATCCTTGGTAAAGGGCCATCACTTCTACTTGAATGCTTGTAGAGTGGCCTAATCCCCAGGCAAATCGGTGAACAGCAACTCCTCTTGGATTTATAATGATACCTCCGGCTCCCACAATACCTGGGTTCCCTTTAACAGCCCCGTCAAAGAAGAGTGATGGTAGAATTTGGTTGGACAACCAAGATTGGAATTCTTGTTCATTTTTCATAATTTGCCAATCCTTTTGGGGAGGGGGAGAACTAATTACTTTTGGGAATTTGAAGTTAAGAGCCAAGCCAAGCTCTATGTCCTGTTGGCTTAAATTGGCATCATCCCCTTTTTCTTCCAGCCACTCCGCTAGCTGTCCTTTTGCTGCATTTGCCACTAATCTGAAATCCTGCTCTTTATTTCTAAAGATCCTTTAGTTCCTCTCCAGCCATACTTGCTAGCTGACAAATTTTGGCAAAGCGTTCATGCAAATCTGACTATTTTATTTTTTGGATGGTGACCGGGGTAATTGTTCATCCAATTTGCAAATAGTTCAGGGACTGAAGAGGGGAAGTTGAACTTATATTTCCACGGGGCTAGGAGCTCCTGCCAGATGGAGGAAATGAATCTGCAATCAATCATGATATGAAGGGCAGTTTCAGGATTTTCCTTACATAAGGAGCACCTAGACGGCCCATGAAAGCCCCTTATCTGCAGCCTGTCTTCAGTCAATATTTTCTGGTGGCAAAGGAGCCAGCAGAAGTGGTCTACCTTTGGGATTGAAGGAATTTTCCAGATACCATTCCAGGGAGCCGGATTGGGTGGCACGTGAGGCTTCTCTAGGCATTTAGCGTAGCCCTGAGAAACAGAGTAACCTGAACGCTTAACTCCCCAGCCTCTCACATCGTGCTTGTTTTTTAGAGTGGGGGCAAGCCCATGCAGGTGCGTGTATAGAGCGTTGAGGTCTGGGCGGAGATGGATAGCAACAATGGGTTGTTTCTAACCAGCCCACGCGTTTTCCTCCCAAATCGAAAGATCCCACATCGTAATTAAATTTGATTCTGCCATCCAACGCTGTAATGCAGGTTTGCGCAAGATTTCAGCCAGCGGAGGATTGTTAAGGATGATATCGTTCCATATTTGAATACACTTTCCGTTGCCTGGAACCCAAAAAGCGTGGTCACAGATCAAAGAGCTGGTTTTGTATATGAATTTACTAAAAGGAGTGTTGAATTTATTCTTGGGCTGGTCTAAGCATCGCATTCTTAGTCCTCTGTAATATTTTCTCCATAGTGCAATTTGAACCCAGCTAGGATTTGGAGCTATGATCCTCCAAATTACTTTGGCGCCCATGGAAACGTTCTGTGCATTGAGGTCTTTTAATTTCAAACCTCCCTCCTGGAATGATCTGGAGAGAGTCTCCCAATTTATCAGCGAAAATATTTTCTCGTTTTGCTTCCCTCCCTTCCATAAAAATGTTTTGATTAAGTCCTCCATCTTATTTATAATTCCTGCGGGTGCCAATAGGATTGAAAAGTTGAAAAGAGGTAAACTTCTGAGGATGGATTTTATGAGAACCGTCTTCCCTGCTAAATTTAGCCAGGAGGACCCCCAAGCCTATAATTTTTGTTTAAATTTATCTAACAGAGGCAGCCAGTCCTTGCCTAACGCCCTTGAGTAAAAGATAGGCAAGCCCAGGTACTTGAATGAGGACCATGAAACAAAGATTGCAAATCCCAGGCAGCGAGCAATATATCTTGCAGTAGAGGCGGAATGTTCCAGCTATATATGTGACATTTGGAGTCATTTAGAGCACCGCCTGAAATCTTACAGTATTCATCCAAGACTTCTTTGAACTTGGACGCTGAATGCATTGTTGCTGCCCCTAGTAAAATGGTGTCATCTGCAAAAAGCGCATGGTTGATGTTTTTGGCCCCTCTAGCTCTGCATAGGCTAGCTAATACATGATCCTGTTGTTTGCGTTGAAGATAGAAGCTGAGAACAGAGGCTTGAAGTACAAAAAGGAGAGGAGACAGGGGGCACCCCTGCCTCAGCCCTCTAGAGGCTTTGAAGAAGTCAGCTGCCCTTCCATTTACCAGAGGGGTAATCCATGGCTCCGATATGCAGGCTCTAATCCATTTGATAAAGCTTGGGTCGAACCCCAGTTTTTGCATAATATCAAACAAAAAATTGTGTCTAACTCGGTCAAAAGCATTTGCAAGATCGAGTTTGATAACCATACCTTTCTCCTTGCGGTGGAGGTTGGAGTGGATCGCCTCTTGGACCAGCACAAAGTTGTCCACCAATTGCCTGCCTTGGATAAAACTGCCTTGATTATCGGGGATGATTTTGGGGAGGATCCTTTTCTTCCTGTTGGCTATCACTTTAGTTATGACTTTATATCCAATGTTACACAGAGAAATTGGGCGAAACCTGCTGAATGTATTTGCTCCTTTCTCTTTGGGGATGAGAGCGAGAAAGGCTGAGTTTGTACTGCCACCTATCTTTTGGCAATCCTGAGATTTTTGTATCATTTTAAATAGATCTTTTTCTACGATCTGCCAACAAACCTAGAGGAACCTGGGCGTGAAACCATCAGGACCTGGAGCTTTGTCCGGATCCATTGAGAGCAGGGCTTCTTTAACTTCCTTTAGAGTGATTTTTTCTTCTAGAGACTTGTTCATTTTGGAGGAGATCATGGGAGGACAGCATCCAACCAGGCAACCATCTTCTTTGTACAGCTGCTCAAAGTGGGCTATTACTGCCTTTTTTATGCTGATAAAATCATTCAGTACTTGATTGGCTTCCTTTATCTCGCTGATGGAGTTGCAGCCTTTCCTGGCTTGGGCTTGCTTATGAAAGAATGAGGAATTTCTATCTCCAGATTTGAGCCAGAGGCTCCTAGATTTGAGCCTCCAGAATTCTTCCTCTGCAAAACAGGCCTTATGGAGACTTTGCTGGAGTTTGGCCTCCTTTTCCAAATCAGCCTTTGTATTTCTAGCTCACTTTGGATTTTTTTCCTTTCCTCTGCCTGATTAGGCAGGGTTTTGGCCCAAGCTTTTAGCATGATTTTAACTCTTCTGAGTTTTTCCTCCCATACAAAAAACGGCGATCCATTGACTGGCTTCTTCCAGCACTCTCTGATTTTTTCCATAAAGTCTTTTTCTTTGATCCATAGGGGGCTGAATTTGAAGGGTATAGGTCCCAAGTCCTTAGTAGTCATTAGTTCAAGGCTGATTGGTTTATGGTCCGATATGCTGCTGTGGAGGATACATGATCTAGCTTCTAGACCAAGGAGAAGAAAGGAGCTTTGCACTAGGAATCTGTCCAATCTTGCTGCTATATGCCCCGACCCAACCCTCTTGTTTGTCCATGTGTATTTGCCGACTATTGGTTTGATATCTATCAGGTCCCAGTTTTGCATGAGGTCTTCTACTGTTTCTCTTGCCGGATCTCTGACTATACTGCCTCCTCTTTTTTCTGACGAAAGGAGGGTAAGGTTGAGGTCCCCGGCTATGATGACGTTTTCCAGATTTTCCTGCTCTGCCAAGCCTTTGATGGAGTCCCAGCATGTTTGCTTTTCACCTGCATTGTTAGGGGCATATACATTGACCAGACTAATAATTTCCTTAGTTTCTAGATGCTGTAGCTTTAAAAGAATCCAATGAGTATTCAGGGATTCAGAGATAAGGGAGAACTTATTTGAATTCCAGAGCGATCCAAGTCCTCCAGATGCTCCACGGGCGGAGGTTGCATGCGCTCCATCTTTTTTCCAAAACTTTCTGCTTGCTTGGAGGAAGGTTGTATCCTCCAGCTTTGTCTCCTGGATGAGAAGAATGTCCGGGGCTTCCAGCCTTATTAGGCTATTCATTGCTTCTTCTTTAGCTTTGGAGCCCATTCCCCTACAATTCCAGGAGACTATCTTCATCATTTACTTTTGCTGTGGTGAGCTCCTTTGGAGCTCTGGGTATGATTCTTCTTCGTCTTCGGGGTTTTAGCTAGAAGTTTCTCTAGCATTGGCTGGCTGCCCTGGAGCTTTTCCTTGTATGTTTCTTGCTCCCTTTTTTCTTTGGATGACATTCGACCTCTTGTAGACCTTCTGGGGGTGGACTGGGACTCTCCTATTTCCCCTTCTTCCTCTGAGTCCTTGGACTCTTGGGTTTCCTCCTTGTCTTCTGATGCCTTCCCTTTAGATCTCTCTGGTTCGCTTTTAGATTTGGGCGGGGAGACTTCTTTCTCAGCTTCGGTCTCCTGGGTTGTCATGGTTTCAAATCCCAGTATCTCAAATTTGTTTCCTTGGCTCTCTAAGGGTGTGTGCTCGGCAGGGCCCGGTTGAGTGGCTCTGGGGTTAGTACTTGTAGTTTTCCTGTACACAGTTTTGGATCTTTTAGCCTGATTCCTTCCTTCTTATTTCCCTTTTTCCTCTACCCCTTTGGACTCGCAATCTCTAGCGAAGTGTCCATATACTTGACACTTTCGACATTTGAACGACAGCGTCTCGTAGTCTAATTTTTGTACATGCGTCCAGGGACCAACCCTTATTTTGATGGCTTCTGGTAGTCCAACCTCCAGATCAACCTCCACGCAGATTCTAGCGCAATCGTACTAGTCCTTGCTGTTGGCCTTGTCTATGAACTTCCCAAGGGTGTTTCCGATGTGCTTTAGAGAATCCCAGTTCCAACAATGGACCGGGAGGTTGGGGAGCCTTACCCAAACCGGAACCGTTGAAGGCACGTCTACCGCCGGATCGAAATCCGATGTCCATTTATTCAGGTACATCCCTTGAGGTCCCATGAAGTATGGGTTGTTTCTGAAGATTAGGTCCTTATCTTCTTTATCTAGGAACTCAAATAGAAAGTATCCTCTTCCGAGGAAGTAAGACGTTACCTTATTCTTGATCAGGGGAGCCCAGTTTCTAGCTACCCAGCTCTCTGTTGTTTTTGCGGAGGGCCAGAGACCTATAAACTGCCCGGCCAGTGCACGATCTGCCAGCCACAAGGCTACTTGAATCGGCCCTTCAGGAGTTAGAGTGATTTCGGGAATGTCCTCCAGTCTTTTCACGAACTTGGTGGCTTCCACGGCTTTCTTCTTGGGCAGAGAAGGCAGTAAGGCTTTGAAGGCCTCAACGGCAGATGGAGGGGGAGGGGAGGAAGGCCCATGAGGGGGGTCCGGATCCTCCATGATGAAGCAGATCCAAACCTAGCCGATTGCAGCCAGGTACCAAGTGATTGTCAATAAATCCCGGAACCTGAGGAAGAAAAACACTGCGATCCAGCTCGCACGAGGCGGAGGGACGCAGGTGCGGGTCTGACTGTAAGAAGCCGAGGGGAGCCGAGGCATGCACGGGCTCAGGGGGCAAGATCCGCCAGATGCAGATCTCGCAGAGGCGGGGTCGAGGCACAGCAGCCAGCTCGCGCAGCTCTCTCAGCTCGGTTATGATATAATTAATTAATTCACAATTTTAATTCAAGGACAAATTAAAATTGGAATTTATGGATTCTATTTTTATCATTTCTTGTTGCTATTTTCAACACCGGTATCTTGTACAACTTATTTCCCAAGGTAATAATAACAACACAAGGCCTTGACTCATACATAGCATGTCACTTCCACAAATATGGTTGGCCTAATAATACATATAAAAAAAATCAAGAGGAGTAATGTCACATAATACCTCATCAGTGAAGGGTTTGATGTTGTATGGAAGGCGACACTGCTGGCTTACGCGGAGATCCTGTCCTTGATGAAGCCACCCGATGGTGTACAGTTGTGGCTGCTTGGCCCAACACTCACTTGTGTTGTGAGTGGAGCACTTATGGAATTCACACCACTTTCCCGTGTCCTTCTTTGGCTTTGGGGTGTTTTTCTTTGCTTGCGGCTTTAGTGGGTTGTCCTAGGCTGCCCTGCCTTGGCTTTGTCCTTTGTTCTGCGGTTTGGGGGCACCTTTCCCTTGCTTCGGATTCATAGATCCAAAGTCTTGCTTTTTTTGTTTAAGCTTCTGCTAAATCTTAATAGCGTATTGGTATGCCGTGCCAAGTGGGGATATGTCCAAGAACTCCATCTCATCCTGGATGTACCTATGTAGGCAGCCATGGTACTTGAGCACCAAATGTTTCTCAGAATCCTTGATACCCAACTTCATGCGAAGGGTATGAAAAAAATTGGTAAACTCTATCACGTCTTGGTCCCTTCCCTGCTGCAACGTGGTCCACTTTATGTATTTATCCTCATAGCTCCTGACAATGTAGTACTACTCCTTGATGGTGCCCCAGAATGAATTCCAAGTGGGTGTGATTGAAAACAATGATGATGTACTTTCATCCTTTTGCTCAGAGTAAGTTTCCCACCAGTCCTTGATGTGGGGAGCAGCTTGGAGAAGAGAAAAAGTAATCTTTTCCCAATCGAAAAATCATGAACAGAAAAAATCATTCTAGTAGATGTAACCATTTATCTACAACGTCTGTATCTATTTGGCCCTTAAATATGAGAATGTCAAAGTTTACTTGTACCTTAAAAGAAATGGCGCCTCTAGAGTGGCTGCTAGATGTGGATGCGACATCGGTGGGAAACCATTGAAGGATCTGGGAAAAGTTATCCATCATCGCGTTCCTTTGTTTCTTGAGGGCCTCCTTGAGCAATATTTTGATAGGACCTCTTGCTCTGTCGTATTTCTTTTCTTTCCCCATGGGAGGTCGTCGGGGTTTGTGAGGCTGACCTTGCAAAGGTTCAACCAAATCGAGCCCTAACTCCTTATACCCTGACCTCGTTGGGGACATGCAAAGAAAAACAGAGAAAGAGTAGACTGCTTTGGTACCACTAGTCCAGATTTAAACAAAAACGCAATAAATTACAGATATAACCATAAATACAGAGATGCATCAGAAATAACACTTCATTTCATTAATATCAAACACTGAAATATGCTTACGAACAGAATGGAAATAAGATTAGCTTGGGCGATGGTAGCTTATATATGAGAAGAGATGTGGTGGCTACATGTCTCTGAACTGTGTTATAGTGAGGCTCAGAGGGTTATTTATTATTGAGAAACAATGGAAACCCTAAACATCCAAAAACCTAACCCTAGGAGATGAAGCGCCAAAACTATGAGCCCTGTTTGGGTAAATAGGTACATCAACTTCCTGGGGTCGTAACTTTGGCATACGATCTCCATTTGACGCGCACAATACCTTGTTAGAAATATCTATCTGAGGAATACAACTTCCGATCGACCAACACTATTATGAAACTTTGTTGGCCCCGATTTTCCCCAAAAACTTGTTTAGGGCCTCTAAACGGCTTTGGAAGTTTAGGACACAAAAAACCTACAAAAAATAATAAATTGTGCTACAATCAAAGAAACTAAAAAAATGAAAGAGACAATGGTGGGGGTCTGAGTGGAGTAGGTGGGTGGCCACCAACATCCACCTGGATCAGAGAACCACATGAAAACCTTGAGGTTAGAGGGATAACCTCCAGTGACTAAGTGGGAGCATTTCAAAACCCTCATTAAGTGACAGTTTTATCCCATTGGGTTCGTGGAGGACCATTTGATTCGGTGGCATTACTTCAGGCAAAAGTCGGGCCAAAGCATGTAGGAGCACACACAAATTTAAAAAAGATGGCTATCATGTTAGGTATCTCTCTAAAGAACCCAAATATACTCCTCAAGTATTTGGGGGGTCTGCACCGCCATCTGCATGAGCAAGTGATGTTGTTTGAGCCCAAATCAGTTGACGAGGCTTGTGTAAAAACACAATACCTGGAGAACATAGGCCTGAAAAGAGCACAATCAAATGGATCGAATCAAAAGGAGTAACATGAGGCTTCTAAGGAGGGAAAGAAGAAGCAAAAAGGGGGAAATATAAAAAGACGACATCCACAAAAAACCAGTGCAAAGATCCTAGCAACAATTGCAACCACTACAACATTGATGGCCATACAGAGGAGAAGTGATGGAAGTTGCATCCAGAGCAAAAATCGAAGAACAAGAAGAAAGATAATAAGAAGAAGAATCTCATGGCCACTGATTCGAGAAACCAAGTTGAAAGCAACTCGGACATGGATGGGAAGATCATTTATACATCAATACAAAAGGAGGTGAATCTCAGTAGCCTTCAGCAACAGGAAGAGAAATAAATGACCAAACTCTTCCATATAAATATATAGGTCAAGAAGACGAACATTGATGCTTTTTTTGACTCAGGATCGTAGGCGAATCTCATTGCAGCAGAGTTGGTCAAGCAGTTGGGGTTGGAAGCTTATGATCATCCAAACCCATATCGACTGGGATGGGTAAATAAGGATGCAGAGTTGAAGGTAACAAAACAATGTGAAATTAGATTTGTTATCAATGTTGATTTTATTGATGAAATAGATCTGCATGTGGTTGCCCTTGATGTATGTGGAGTCATGTTTGGGAGTCCATACATGTACATGTGATGCAATATTCATGAGGAGAGCTAACCAGTACTAGCTCATCAAGGATGGAAAGTTATTCATCATCAATGCGCACAAACGCAAGTCGAAAATTTCACTGGTAAGTGCCAATCAAGCCAAGAAATTGATGAGTTCCAACAATAAGTATGTTTTATTGTTTTTAAGAGAAATTTAGTTGGAAGATGATCCAAAATGGATCTAACTTAGACTTCTAAGTCTAAAGTGTTCCTCAAAGAGGAAAATGAAAGTCTAAGGCTGCTCCTAGAAATAGTCTCATTGCGTATATCCTTTCATTCTGAATCTACTGCAATTTGAATGGAACAAAATGGACTTCAGATGATGAAGTTATCGCAGAAAGAAAGTTGCCTTTGTCCTTTGAAAAGGAGGCAAATTCTTATGAAAATGGCATAAAAGGCTCCTTAAGGAAATCACATCGCAAATGTGTAAAGGGGTGGACTTAAGGCAAGGGCGGAAGGAACCTCGATTGCGACTTTCAACTTATCGCATCGGACGTAGTCCTTTGCTCGATATCGGGACCCCCGACTTAGCGATTGTGATTATGCGATATTATGATTGCCGATGATCGGATCGAGAAATTGGGTCGGCACAGTCCATAGTCAATGGAGAGAACCCCTGGGCTGTTCCAAATGCGATATGCGACATGCGATATCAGCTGCTGGATTGAGAAAGGAATGGACGGTCCAGATTTAATTGTCGATCGGTGATCGGCAGATCCTCGATCCAAAGGGGTGATACATATGCACCATGCGATTTGCGATAGCGATATGCTGATAAGGGCCGGACCCGATGGGTTTATAGACTTGATTTCATAAGTTTTGAAATCCGGAAATTCGGCATTTCTGTGTATTTCTCGTGTATTGGGTTTTTTGCCAATATGCCATGCGATTGCGATTTGCGATGGAATGGCAGACCCGATGGGTTTATAAATACGATTGAATGCATTTTGAAGTCCGGTAAAATGCTCCAATCATGTGTTTTATTTAGTTTCCTTGTGTATTGCATTATTGGTCTATTTCCGCAGGAGGAAGGCCGAACCGTTGGGTTTTTCTATGCCCGCCGATTCATTGCAATAGGAAACTAATTCTTTTGTGAAAATAGTCAGGTTCTTCAATGATGGAGGACTGTAACCGATGCATGCTAAAAACACAGAGAGCCCGATGGACCAGAGGGAGCTGGAGGACTAAAAAAGGTCGCTGGAAGATTGCTGAGAGTCGCTTGGAGGTCAAGCGAACTACAAAGGCACGCAGAGGCTAGGAGAAGCTCAGAGAGCTGAGGAGCCAGAGCCAAAGAGCCAGAGGTAGAGCCAAAGTTGGAGAGCCAAAGCGAGAGCCAAAGCCAAGAACAACAAAGAGATCAAATGATCCAGCTGTTGCCGGTGTCCAAAGTGTGCTGAAGATGGAAGAAGGCATTCTAGAGATAGTGAGGGAATTCTGAGGGAGTTGATACAAGCTAGAGAAAGATCGCTCATAGCACTAATTGAAGGAATCTAGTCTAGAGAAGCCTAGATCTGTCTGCAAAAGTATGGACAACCAACTGGATAAGATGGTATTCTAAGCCCATTGTTTTTGTGTAAACCAATGGAGTTGAGCATGGAGCTTGTAAAAGAATTTATGCCATAATCCTAGAGAGCCTAGTTGAGTTGACTAGAGCTCCAGGAGACGTAGCCCAAGAGTTTTAGGTGAACTCCATATTAATATTGCTGTTATGTGTGTTTGTTTATTTGCTGCATTATTTACTATCACATGTATAAGCAACAGAACTTAAAGCACTTAACAGTTAAAGGCAAACTAAAAGCATACACCTATTTCAAGCACTTTTTAATTCCGTAATTGGTTAATCATAAGGTCATGGAAATATATAAGCTTTGGAGTGGGAGAGGTTCTTGTAAGAAGACAAGAAGCCTTTAGTGCCCCATTTTCAGATTAGGTGGTATCGGAGCCTGAGATTGATTAACCCCACCTTCAAGAAGGTGATATCAAAGTTGGTTATACCAGAGCAAGTGGTATCAGATCAGAATGCTTGATTGACAGAGCAAAGGATTGCTTGTCGGAAAGGTGTTTGGGCAGTCAAGGATTGATTGTTTGATTGATTGTATGGTTGTTTGTAGACCGACGATTATTTGAGTTTGCAGAGGTAAAGGGAAAGCTATTGTTAACTGAGTCTAGGAGAGGACAAGAAGGAAGAAGGGCTGAAGGCATTCTTCTCATCCCAAAGGACCTCAAGACAATCCTTGAAGCACAAGAGGTTTGTTGCAAAAGGTTGCTTGAATAAGCCCTTTGTTAGTCTTGTTTGAAGTTCTTTTGTTCATTGGCATAATGACAACTTCTACAAGTGAGTCCTCGAAATCTTTCTTCACAAAATTCTTTGATGAAGACATGAAGCAAGACTTGTTCACCATGATGGAAAAGGTGAGAGAAATGTATGAGGATGGAAGGAAGAGTAGCATACTTAGAGAGCAGTTGAATTCCGTGGAGGAAGTGAAGTAGTTACTTTCTGAAAAATTGCAAGAAATGGAGAGGCAACTTTATATTGCAATATGAACCTGAAAAAGATGCATGAGTTGGAGACACAACTCTTTGTTGCCAAAGAAGACTTAGTCAAGTATCAACTTGAAGAAGAGGTAAACCATTCAAGTTTGTCTTCAAATTCTTCTAAGAATGCCTATACCGGTTCTTTTGAAAAACATACCAAAGTCATAGGTTCCAAGTTAATGTCCAAGATGGGCTATGAAGGAAAAGGCTTGGGTAAACATGCACAAGGTATTGTTGAGCCAATATTGGTTGAGGAAAGGCCTAAGTATTTGGGTCTTGGATATGGACAATCTTATGGAGAAAGTTCCAAAGCTGCCATGAAGGCCATTGAAACAGTTCCAAGGAGTTTTATTGCAGGTCTTCTACCTCAAGAGTGTGAAGATTGTATTCATGGAGAATGCAATAGCTTGAAACATTATTTGCAAGATGCAGGTGTTCATTAGCATACACTTGAACCAAAGAGTTGTGGAAACTCTGAAAGCCTTGAAGAGATTGATGGTGTTCCAAGGGGAGCCACTTCTTCATTTGATTCACCTCCTTATGAAGGCAATAAAGGTGAAAGAGAAAGGTATAAATCTGGTTCTTATCATATTCCTTTTGATTATGTTAAGCATGATAAATTTCCATATAAGCATTGGAAAAGCATTGCATGTTCCTTTTGTGGTTTGGATAACCATAATGTTTTTAGATGTTGGACGAGAATGGCCACATACAGGAAACTTTTGAAGGAAAAGAAGCAAGAAGCCAAAGGTCCATTGGACAAGGCAAATCATGTTGTCAAGAGGATGCACACGTGTTGCACCTACTGCCATAAGCAGGGACATGTTGCTATAAAGTGTTGGACTCTGAATCCAACAATGCTTCCACAAAAGCTGAAGAAGGTGGAAAGAGAGAATGGTAGGAATGGAAAGGAAGTTTCCATGATTGATGTGTTTAAGGATGATTCACATGTTGATGCTGATGTGCAGACAAAGGAAAGACCTTTGAAATGGATTGGTAAGAAATGGTTAGAGTTCTTATCCAATTAATATTGCATGTCTATTGATGCATCTATTTGAATTTCTTTTTTAGTGGAATGCAAGTTGTAGGTTCTTACCAAGAAGGTGAATGGAAAAAGTTGAGTAGGAGGCTCACTTTGTTGCTGCAACATTATGTTCATTTTCAGCTTCGAAAGTACAGTGTGCTTAAGCGAAAGTTGAAGGATGAAATGCCTGCATGAGAATGTTGTGCATGAACACAGGGATGTTGATGTTTTCCTTGTATTTGAACATGTATGTGTAATTAACTTGAAGGGTTGATTGCTTTGTTGTAAACATGCATGTAATATTGCCTTGAGAAAAGTCGATGTGGTCTCCAAGATGGAGATAATGATGGAGTGCTTCATCTTTGAAAAAGAGTCCTAGAGGTCTTTTTCTACATGTTTGACTCGAAGAGTCAATTTTTTTAAAGGCATGTTTTGTGGGCTTGTTGTCTAGTCCATCATTTGTATGTAGATATAAGACATGGAGGTGTTCACAAGATGTGAAAATCTGTTTCTTTTGTTGAAGCAAGAGTTTAGGACATCCAATTGTTGTCTGTATTTCTATTGTTGTTAACAGTTGTTGTTGGCAGCATGTCAAATAGGTACAAATGAAAGTTTTTGTGGAGCAGATGTAACTTCACATTTGTTTGAGTCACCTTGGATCAATGATTAAGGAAGAGAAGTTCAAATTACCTTCTGTAACCTTCTCAGCAGGAGTTCTGCATGAAGTCAAGGAGGAAAATAGTTGTTCTCAAGAGGACCAGCACATCAAGGAAGGAGAGTGGTCAAAGGCTTTGGTTCAGAGGTACTATACAAGGCAAGTGTATGGAGGGTGCTGTTACTCTCATTTACTGTTCAGATTAATATGTCAGTATTTTGGAGACCAAAAGTTCCTTTTAGTGGGAAGGTGTGATCCAAAATGGATCTAACTTAGACTTCTAAGTCTAAAGTGTTCCTCACAGAGGAAAATGAAAGTCCAAGGTTGCTCCTAGAAATAGTCTCATTGTGTAGATCCTTTCGTTCTGAATCTACTTCAATTTGAATGGAAAAAAATGGACTTTAGATGATGAAGTTATCGCAGAAAGAAGGTTGCCTTTGTCCTTTGAAAAGGAGGCAAATTCTTATGAAAATGGCATAAAAGGCTCCTTAAGGAAATCAAATCGCAAATGTGCAAAGGGGTGGACTTAAGGTAAGGCTGGAAGGAACCCCGATTGCGACTTCCAACTTATCGCATTGGAGGTAGGCCTTTGCCCGATATCGAGATCCCAGACTTGGCAATTGCGATTATGCGACATTGCGATTGCCGATGATCGGATCGGCGGATCGGGTTGGCACAATCCATAGTCAATGGAAAGAACCCCAGGCCATTCCAAATGCGATATGCGACTTGCGATGTCAACCATCGGATCGGGAAAGGAATGGACGATCCAGATTTAATGGGTGATTGACGGATCCCTGATCCAAAGGGGCGATACATGCACCATGCAATTTGCGATAGTGATATGTCGATAAGGGCCGAACTCGATGGGTTTAGAGATCCGATTTCGTAAGTTTTGAAATCCGGAAATTCGAGATTTTTGTGTATTTCTTGTGTATTGGGTTTTTGGCTAGTACGCCATGTGATTGCGAGTTGAGATGGAATGGCGGACCCGATGGTTTTATAGATACGATTGAATGAATTTTGAAGTCCGGTAAAACGCTCCAATCATGTGTTTTCGTCAATTTTCCTATGTATTGTATTATTGGTCTATTTCCGCAGGAGGAAGGCCGAACGATTGGGTTTTTCTATGTCCGATTCATTGCAATAGGAAACTAATTCTTTTGTGGAAATAGTCAGGTTCTTCAATGATGAGGACTGTAACTGATGCATGATAAAAACACAGAGAGCACGATGGACCAGAGGGAGCTGGAGGACTGAAAAAGGTTGTTGGAAGGTTGCTGAGAGTCGCTTGGAGGTCAAGAAAACTATAGAGGCATGCAAAGGTTGGGAGAAGCTCAAAGAGCCGAAGAGCCAGAGCCAGAGCCAGAGCCAAAGAGCCAGAGCCAGAGCTAAAGAGCCAGAGCCAGAGCCGAAGAGCTAGAGCCAGAGCCAGAGCCGAAGAGACAGAGCCAGAGCCAGAGTCGAAGAGCCAGAGCTAGAGCCAGAGCCAGAGAGCCAGAGCCAAGAACAAAAAAGAGATCAAATGATCCAACTGTTACTGGTGTCCAAAGTGCGTTGAAGACGGAAGAAGGAATTCTAGTGACAATAAGGGAATTCTGAGGGAGTTGGTGCAAGCTAGAGCAAGATCGCTCACAGTGTTGATTGAAGAAATCTAGTCCAGAGAAACCTAGATCTGCTTGCAAAAGTATGGACAGCCAGTAGGATAAGATGGTATTCTAAGCCCATTGTTTATGTGTAAACCAATGGAGTTGAGCGTGGAGCTTGTAAAAGAATTTATGCCATAATCCCAGAGAGCCCAGTTGAGTTGACTAGAGCTCCAGGAGACGTAGCCCAAGAGTTTTGGGTGAACTCCATATTAATATTGCTGTTATGTGTGTTTGTTTATTTGCCACATTATTTACTGTCACATGTATAAGCAACAGAACTTAAAGCACTTAATAGTTAAAGGCAAACTAAAAGCATACACCTATTTCAAGCACTTTTTAATTCTGCAATTGGTTAATCATAAGGTCTTGGAAATATATAAGCTTTGGAGTGGGAGAGATTCTTGTAAGCAAACAAGAAGCCTTTAATGCCATATTTTCAAATCAGAAGAGGAGTCATCTTGGTTTGATGGGGCCTGACCCAGGTTCAATGTTAGTTAGCCAAACAAATCCCTACACTACTGGCCCTTTCGGCATCAGCCCGCGGAGCGCAGATCGAAGTCTCACTCGAAGAAGTATGGGGGGATGCTAGAACCAAGTTTCCGCACCCTGAGATGGCCATGATGTCATTTTATTCCTTATATTCCTGCCTTCACGCAGGTCACTTCGCTCTAGAGCTTTCCAGATGAGCCCTTTATTCGCCCTTCAGTACCTCTGTGAGAAGGTACGATTGAACTTCGTGTAGCCCTAACTTGTGGCTCGGGTACTTTTGCGCTGCCATGGCAGCATACCATGGAGATTCCCAAACTAGTCTAAGAGTCTTACTTGTATTATTAGATACTCATAGTTAGCATTGCGTAATCAGATATTCTTATTTGCGTTCAATTATCCAACATAATTACATTTATTCATGTACCATATAAGCATTATAAAGGAAATTCATACATAAAATGACAAGATGCATTAATCAGAACAAAGACACATAAATTATAGAATACTTCTCTTTATTGATATCTTTGAGCGATTACAGATTCTATCCGCCCTATGCACACAGCTGCAGGGGTCCGCGCACTCAGTTGCGGACTTCCACCCTAGGCCTCTGTGCACTCAGTTGCAGATCCTCTACCTACACTACAACTCTAAACTTAGACTTCTTACTCCAGAGCTATGACTCTCTTACATGATATTTCATTGATGTCTCTAAAACTACTTAGGCTTAGCTCTTTTTATACAATCCCATGGTTTGTGGACCATGGGTGGATCTTTTATAGCTAACTTTACTTTACAAAACTAAGGGCAAACAACCCTTTATGACTTATGACATCTTCGCGCTCCACGATCACAAAATGTGGAGTCTTTACTAGTTTATTAAAAAAATAGACCAAACATGGGCTTTTAGCCCCAAAACTATCATTGGAGGATCCCTCTCCCAATGGGCCCCCAACACAAACATCGTGACTTGCCCTTGAGTCACTTGGTAGGTGCAAATATCTTTGCGCGAAGCCCTTCCAGCTTGACTCATATGACCACAACCTCAGTCGTGGACTATGCGACCGCCTGCTTCACGTCTTCTACCGTCTACTCAGTCACTGTTCCTACACTGTTAGCCTGAAGCTTTTGCTGCGTTGCTTGCAGAGTTGCAAACTTACCTTCAATAGATCCTGTCACTGCATAAGCCTCATCCAGCCAGGGATTTAGTCCTGCCTTCAACACTGCTTCCTTGTGCATCGCTGTGTCCAACTGTTCCTTCAGCTGCTTGGCCTCCTGCAGCTTGGCTAGTCTTTGTGTCAGCGCGACGATTCGCACTGTGCCCTTAAATTCATCATAGAGTTGTTGTAGCTGGCGCACTTTCGTCTCTAGCTGCTGTACATTGGGGTCCTCTTATAAGTTGTTTAGGACCTGAAATGACTACTCAAACAATTGCATGTAGTATGCTACTGCACTGTCCACCGTCGCTACTACTTCTGTGACAACGGTCGCCCGTTGTTCCTTTACTTCTGGCGGAGTTGAAGGTTGGGCATTCAACCGTAACTTCGTAATTTGCAGGTTCAACTCCAACTGAACCCGGGCTATCTCAGTACGAGTGTTAGGCACCCCTGTGGCCAACTTACGGATGTGTACCTCGACTATCTCCTCCTTCAAAATGGCCAACGCTGGGACCATTCGGCATGCTTCCTTCACGACCTACATAATGTGCTTTCTCTGATTGGTTGCCTCAGTCTCAGTAGCAATGGAAACATTTCTCTATAGGGCCATCTGCTCATTGTTGATCCGATGTTCACTAATCACCTGGAGGGTGCAGTGCTCATGGGCCCTCAGCTCTGCAATCACTCCATCTTGCAAGAGGTGGAGTGCTGCCAGGTTCAACCCTACTCCCTTTAGGGTGTTAATAGTGGGCTTGCCATCCTCATTCTCTATGGTCAGTGCTCCATTAGGCAGCACTATCGCACTGTAGGCCTTTGCGTGCAACATATCAACAACCTCTAAAGTGCTGATGGCCAGGTTGGTAGACAACGTGCTAGCTTGCGATGCGGGTCTGCAGCTCCTGGAACCCTGTCTGGATAGCCCCCAAGCTGACCTGCTGCTGCTGCTCAAATTGTTGCAGGGCCTCTGTGGTGACATCCCTCACTGTGTCATTGATATCATGCAAGTTGCCCTCTGTTAATGTGATGGGGTCCAGTGAGGTCTTGGTTGCCTTTGATTTCTTCCTGGCCCCTCCTTTCTCCAGTTCTCTTGGGCGGTTGATGCAAGTGTCGCCTGAGGGTCCACACCGTGTTGTTCGGTCTCCTCTTCTGTCTCAGGTGAAGGGGACCTTGCGCCTTTGTAAGATCCTCGCTCTGTCCCATCTGTCTGCTTCCTTGTCTGCTACATGAACTTGCGCTCCGCTTGGGCCTTATGAGCAACCTCCTTTTTCCTCTTTTCGGTCAGCTGTGCCATCTTAAGCTTGGCCTCCTCCTTCCTCTTCTGCATGACAGACTTGCTCTTGCCCACCGCCAAGTCTGTGGTAGTGCACCACTCTATCGGCCATTGATCAAGCACCGCATCAATGGCATAATCTGTTGCTAGATAAGGTAAGTCGTACCATTTCTACGCAGGGTCCTTCCGTGCCTTGATGGATACTCGATGGAAGTTTGCTTTAAATTCGGCGTAGCCTTGTTGGTTGGGGTACATCATAGGTGACAGTCACGGTTTGCGCTTGACGACCATCCGAATGTTCATCTCCATCAAAATCCAAAAGATCTTGCAGCCCCTGACTCGTTGCGCATCCTTGGTCGCCCACAGCGAAGCGTACTTCGCTGCTTTTGGGAGGTATGGCGCGATCGAAGGGAATTGGTTTTCCTCTGGCAGCTTCCATGCTACCAACACAATTGATAGCAAGAGCCATGAGAAGTGGAATGTCTTGTTGAGCTCCTGTGTTTTGCAGCAGTTCTCTAGGAACTCTCCGCGAAGGTAGTCCGACTAGTCGAACTGGACTCCTTCAGTGCACTGTGCTCCTATCGCGAAGACAGGCACCGACACCTCATCGGCGCTACACTTCCTCATCACTTTCCCTGCTAGGATCTGCATGGATACCTTCACAGTAGGGTTGCAGATGCTGCATATAGCATATTCGCGTGGCTTCTTCACCAGTTTAAATTTCTCTTTCATGGATTCTACGAGAGCCTGCTATTTTCCATCAAATATCATGGCCAGATTCTCTCTTTTATACGACAAGCGGATTATCTGATGAATCAATCTATCCATGATGGGTATTAGCTCCTCTAGTCACATACACCCATCATGCACCAAGCACAACAGCTGCTTAATGACCAAAACTGTCACCGAGGTGTGGTTGTAGTGCGACACCCAAAGGAGGTTGAGCAACCCTGCCTTGTTTACTCCTCGGCGCCACCTCCACGGCTCCAATGCGGTCATTCCAGAGTTCGTATCAATGATACGGCACATCAACTGCTCGGTCGCTAGGTGTGGGAACTTGTCGTGATCAACCAAGTCCCAGTCTTCAAGTTTCAGAAGTGGCACTTGTGCCAAGCGCGGTCCATAGAAAACAATTTCTTCCGACAATAGAGGAGTTGGCAGGAGAGTCTTACTCGCATCGATGTTCATTGGTACCTTGGTCTTGGGCTTGCACAGATGGGCATACTTTGACAACCGAGTAATAGGGTCTACACCCTGGGTTTCAACCTCCTCTACTTCGACTCCCACATCCTCAGCATCCATCGGGATGTCTTCAATGTCTTCCTCCTCCGGCTCCAAATTTATGGCCTCGCCTTTCTCCTATGCGGTGGGTTTTGGTGGGTTTTGTTATCACTCAGGTTGTCCTTAAAGCTCCTTAAAGGATACGGCTGAGGTAATCACAAACCAATCTTTGGACTGCAGGTCCTAGCCTACCTGCAATCAGAGAGGGCTCTCTCTTTATAATTTAGCTTTGTTTTGGGTTGATTTTTAGGCTAGTTATGATTTTCTTGGGTTTTGTTTTGATTTTGGTGGGATGGAGGATTCTTTCAAACAGAGTTGGGATGCATAGTGTGAGAAGTTCAAACCATTGGGCATGGAGTCATGGATTAGGCTTGCTGTTGCGTTTTCTTGGTCACAAGAGGAATACAGAGCAGGATAGCTACACATAAAATGATATCTAGCTAGAATAAAGATGGAACAAAGGTCAGTGAATGAAATGCAACTAAGTAGCTCTCATTATGCTAACAGAGGGAAGGTGAATGAACATTTATATAGGAGCAATCAAGGATTCCTAAACAACATTCATATATGAAGGAACTAGTGTAAATATGAGCAAATCAGTATTCATATTCAGGACTAATTCAGAGGAAAACATAGATAAATCACAGAAATTGAGAACAGAATACAACTAAGTGAGCTTTGAACTATTCTTTCTTTCTACTATTTATATAGTGAAACAATGATGGCATAAAACATATAAACTGTAAACAGAGATAAGAAACACTTATTGGGCTATGTAGAAGTGTTAGGATTCCATAGTCACTCTTCAGACATTAAAACACAACAATCAGTTCATCTCCCAAACATTCCAACAATCTTTGATTATAGAGACTCTCAGAAAATACAATGCAAGTCTAGAGGAAGTTATCGACCAACCAACCCTTTTTTCATAACAGAGGGTGGTTTAAATAGAAAAAATATATACAAACAACAGATCTAAGATAGATCTCATCAAATAAATGCCTTTAACCTAATTTGTACAGAAGTAAATGGCAGAAATATCTATCTAACAGCTGCGCTAGGGCAACTGGCTCAAAAATGGATCAAAATCTGTCCTTATGGCTCTGTGCTGGCTCTTTTAGCCATAAGTGTGCTTTAATTCATTCATCTGCGCCTGCAAGTGGTTCTGCTGCCTTAAGTGGCCAAAACTGTGAGTCGGTGAGTCTTTATGGCTCAGAGCTGCTTTATTGACTTTGCTGGGAGGCTCTTTAATGATTTCCTGCTTTGGGTTCAAAGTTTCCATTGAACACCTTCACTGATACACTTTGCCGCATCCTGATACACTTTGGCACTGAATCTAGGCCTTTTCTCACCGCTGATACTCTTTAAACTGTCCCATCGCCCCCTTTCTGCCTATTCAAGGCGAAATAACTGCCACAAAATCTTCCGTGGCCTTTGGAATGCTATCGGCGCTATGGCTGATCAAAATTAGCTTTAAACTTTGAAAAATGGTGCAAACAAGAGGAAAAAGTGTTGCCGACTGTGCCGAGGTCGATACTGGCCCCCTGGAGCAAAAACATGGCTTGGAGCGATCTCAAAATGGTTAAGGAAACCATCATTTCCTTTATACCTGGGCGGGCATGGGCGCCACACAGAAAACATTTAAATGGCCCTTTTATTACAAACAGGCGGAATGCCATAAAAACATGAATTTTCATTTAAAAAACGGCCCAATAGCGACACTGTTCATTGAATTAAATCGTGGCCATTGGATCCGGCGTGGGCCGATCCAACGGCCCAGATCTTATCGCAATATCGGCGTCGGGCGGACCGGGGGGTGGCACATAAACAATCGCCGAAACTGCGCGGACCTGATATGCTATAGGCCCTTCCTTTTATTTGGAATCGCGTCCGGCCCATCGGCGATGTCATATCGGCGGATTTACAAAAATTTGGTTTGCGGACCCGAAATGCTTATATACCATGCTTTAATGTTATTACTGCTCCGCCATATCGGAGCAGTCCCGCTCAGCTGCACAAAGGGCCTTTCGGACCCGAAATCCCTATATGCCCATTTTTAATGGAGATCGGGTCCGAACCATCAAAACCCATCATATTGGTGGATTTACATTTGAAACGGGTCCAACGGACCCGAAATCCCTTTCAAAACTGCCCTTTATAAATTATCGGCTTCGGAATATGGGAGACCTCCCTTTTCGCTGTGCCCGGGGACCTTACGGACCCGATAGCTTTTATAAGACCCGCCCTTATAATATTTTCGGCTTCGCCATATCAGAGCCAAACACAAGGGGTGACTGCCGATCAAACATGGGTCGTTGATTTTGTTATCACTGAAAAGTCTGTTGCCAAAAATTTTTTAGCCTAGCTTAAAGACAGGGTGTTTTCGCAGCGCATGAATTCTTTTTTAGCAGTTTCGCAGCGCTACCTATTTAGGTGGTTTCGTAGCGCTGCTACGAAATTGGGGATTTGTTCGAGTTTTCAGTGGAGGCCCAAATCCTAGCATGCCTATTGTACAAAGTTTTGCTTCCCTCCAGAAATGCAGATGAGAGCAGTGACAGCGTTTTCAAGGAAGAAGTGCATTAAGCTCGTTTGTAGCAACACAGATTTGCTCAGTGCTCTCCCTGAGGCTAATACCTTGAAGATCCTTTCCTGGGACAATCGCTTTTCTCGAGTCAAGGAAGTCCTTCTGATCCCAACTCAGGTTAATTCTGTTGGAAAAGTAGCAAATATATATGAAGCTGGTTATCGACTAAGTGGTGGAGCATATATCATCTCCAAGTGCATTGGGAATTCATGGTTGTGGGATCATGTTCGTGTCAGTGATGAGTTTTTGACAAATGAAATGTATTTGCATTTAAGTATGCGCCTCATGTTCTAATCTTTGTGTATTGACCGAATACAAGGAACCAAACGAGATGTTGAGATTTGATAAACATTACCAGCTGTTCGTGCATTAGTTCCTCCACTGACAGAGAACGTAGACACCTGGTTGACATTTGTTTTTCTTTGCCAGAAAAGGGGTTTTAGAAACGAGAGCGTATTATACTTAACTTGGCTGATCTGATCTGATCTGGTGGGCAGGGTAGTGGCAATGACAATGGCGATTCGTGGAGTGATCCCGTCAAATCTCAAACATTCAGTGTTTGCATGTGTAGTGCTCTTGACAATATTCCATCTATGTTTGGCGGCACCGTCATCGGAATGGGTGCTCTTAAAGGTGGATCGCCGGATTGACTTGACATCACACATTGTACGGGTTGTTACATCCTTGAAGGTTGAAAATACTGGTTTGGGTACGACTTCAGAAGTTCTTCTTGCCTTTCCTCCTGACCAGGTTGAAAATCTGGCGTATCTGAAAGCAGCTGCCCTCGAAGGAAAGGGTAAAAATAAGGTTTCTGTTCCACTTATAGTAAGCCCTTCCCAATCAGAAGATGCACCTGGTGGTATAGTTTTATTTTCAATCTTTTTGGTGAAGGCACTAAAAAAGGGTGACACTGTAACTATAGAAGTGCTTTCAGTCTTCACACATTCAGTGAAGCCTTTCCCTGAAGAGATCTCTCAGGCACAAACTCAGCTTGTTCTTTATTGTAATAGTGCCTACTTTCTTTCGCCTTATCTAGGTAAAGTGCAAACTACAACCATCAAGACCCCAAGTCCTAGAATAGAGTCATATTCCAAAGTTGATCCCACAAAATTGGTGGATACAGAACTTAAATATGGTCCATATGAGAATCTTGCTGCATTTTCATTTTCGCCCTTTATTGTTCACTTTGAAGATAACCAACCATTTGCAGTTGTCAAGGAGCGGGTGCGAGAAATAGAAATTTCACAGTGGGGAAATGTTCAAATAACTGAAAATTATCACCTTTTTTCATGGTGGTGCTCGAATCAAAGGTGGCTTTTCAAGGATTGAATACCAAGCAAGACCCAATGCTAGAGGTGCATCATCTTTTAAGAGTCTAGTGGCAAGACTGCCACCTCGAGCACATTCGGTTTATTACCGAGATGAAATTGGGAATATTTCTACCTCACATTTGAACGCCGACTCTAGAAAAACAAAACGGGAAATTGAACCTCGATATCCTATGTTTGGAGGCTGGCAAGCCACTTTTACAGTAGGCTATGGCTTACCTCTACAGGATTTTCTCTTCCAAGCAGCTGATGGCAGGCGTTATCTTAATATTGCTTTTGCATCTTCATTCAGTGATGTGGTCATTGATAAACTTATTGTGAAGGTTGCACTGCCAGAAGGATCTAAAGATCCTTATGCTTCTGTTCCCTTTTCTGCAGACCAACATCGGGAGATAAAGTACTCCTATCTTGACACTATGGGAAGGAATAGTAGCTTATGCTTGGACCCATGCTATCATTTCTGATCAAAAGTATAATCTGATCAAGAGCATTTGCAATTTCAAAGTGTATAACTGGACAGATGAATGCGAAAATGCTGTGAATTCGGTGATGTACGACTATCAGGAGATTGACATATATAATATCTATGCACCTCGTTGTCTAGAGAACTCGAGTTCAGGAGTAAAGACGAGAGACAAGCTTACAGTTTCACAAAATAAGGTCTCGAGGAGGGTATTGGGGTTCCTATACGGTGGATATGACCCCTGTTTTGAACTATACACAAATGAATATTTCAACAGGCCTGATGTTCAAGAAGCTCTTCACGCAAATGTTACAAAGATTCCTTTCAAATGGGCAGTCTGCAACAATTCTGTGTTTAATGCATATAATTACACAATATTCTCAGTTCTTCCAATCTACACAAAACTTATCAAAAGTGGTCTAAAGATTTGGGTTTACAGTGGAGATATTGATGGGAGAGTACCTGTAACTGCCACGAAAGATAACATCAATGCATTACATTTGCCCATAAAGCAACAATGGCATCCGTGGTTCCATGACAGACAAGTAGCAGAATGGTTTATACAATACCAAGGATTAACATATCTGACATTTAGAGGAACAGGGCACGCAGTTCCCTTAGACAAATGTAGCGAAACATTGATTGTGAATTTTTGTGCCCTGTTTGTTCCATAAAGTGTGATCTATTTCCTTTTTGGAAGGTAAGATTAGAAAATGCACTTGACACAGGAACACAGTGATACATGTCAAAATGAGCAGAATGGATGTCTGGAAAATACACAGGGTGCAATGTTAGAAGGTTCTGCTTCTACTAATGAACTTCTTGTTGGTCCACTAGATTCTGGTAAAATTGTCACTACCTGCGGTAATGGTAAACCGATCAGCAAAGGTTACAGCAAGAAATGCAGAGCTATTTGTTATTACAGTAGAAATTGAAGGATGACAATGAACTTTGTTTTAACCTCTTATGTCAGGCAGCTATTGAAACTCCAAGAATTCTTAATCTCTCAAGCAGTGAACACTTTAGTGGACCTTATGGGGAGGGTTTTGTTTTCATGGCCAATGATTGGCATACATTTCTTCTTTCAGATTTTGAGGTGAAACTGAAGAATGGCAACAGCAGCTATTCAATTTTGTGAGGAGTTTAGAGGAAGACTGTGTTTTTTAAATTACACAGCAGTTTCGTAGCGCGCTACGAAACTGCTGTAGGTGATGTTTTCAATGCAGAATAAACAGTTTGACCGGAATGTTAGAAGAGAGACACATGTACATCAATACAGCCTACAGCTCATCTGGAGACATGGTGTTTGGTAGCAGCGTTCCATACTTTGAGTTATTAAAGAGTTAGGAACATGCTGCTACATTTTCGGAGGATGGTAGGAGACAGGGACCTTAAAAATAGGTGTTTTAATCCTGATGATAAATGATCCATCAGCGCTTACAGGTATCCAAAGTCAGCGTTCTTTGCATCTGTAGCTCAATCATCTTGAGCCTAACCAGCAAAAGACAGCTGTCAAAGATCAAGAAAGGAATCAGGCATACGAGGAGATGAAGTTAGAGTTTTAGTGTGATTAGGACTCTTTGTAATTACAGCTCAATACTTTATGTATTTAATGAGTTTGTTTAAAAATAGATAAGGGTAGTTAATGATAGGTCATCGAGCTCCCCTCATGCTTGAGGAGGAGACTCGAAGTAGTTAAGTAGGTTTTCCTATATATAGGAGAAACTCTGATGTAAGTAGGGTTGGAGATTTATGAAAAAACAGAGTTTTTATCAGCTTATGTAAAAAGACTTTTTGACAGTAATATAAGGATTACTTTTTCTTCCCAAGATTCATCATGTGTTCAATGCTCAGAATATGTGTGGTTTTGTCATTATCCTTTATATATTTTACAGCTCACTAAATATGCAATCACTCTGAATTCACCTAGTGCTCAGACTTCCTGTGTATATTTATGAGTTGAGGTTCTTTTTGAGAGATGTTTTGAGTGTTAAACATTATATGCCTTGGCTTCTATGATTGAGTGGTTTATAGTTTACTGCAGAAGTATTTGACTCCATGAGCCCAATGGAAGAGATGTTATTTTGTTGTTCCAACCAGCTTGTTTTCATAAAATGTTTGAAGAGTTAGCCATCTTTTCTTGTTAATAATTCCTATCACAAATCTGTGAGAGAGCCCTCTCTGACTAAGGAGGCTAACCTTAGTCTAAAGCCTGGTCTGAAGTAGTTACATAAAATCTAACTGGTAGCAGCCATCAGTACATGATTTTGTGATAACATTTTGGTGCGTCTGCCGGGAGCCTGATGATTACTCATTCCCGAAGTTTTAAGATTGAATTTCTGAAGGTAGCAGGAGTTCAAAGTGGTTTTCGAGGCTGCAAACCTACCTTGGCGACTCCATTGTTGAAGAATTCAAAGTTCATACATTCATGGTGATTCCACTGGAGTTATGAAGGACCCAGAAGCTGCCATTCTTAGTTCAAGGTATGCATGCATAGATTTCTCAGGAATTCATGGTTTCCCAAATCATTTTCCCAAGGATGCATATTTTCTAAGGAATGGTCCCAAATTCAACGGAGAAGATTTGAGTTTAACCTTGAAGAATATATCAGATTTTTGTGAATTTTTAGAGCTTCTTAGAGTTAAACATGAGGATGTTTGTATAAGGTTATTTTATGATTCACTTCAAGGGAAGTGCAAACAGTGGGTTGAATGCTTTCCTGCCAAATCCATTAAGTCATTTCAAGACCTTTGGCTCATGTTTTTGGAGGAATGGATAGATAGGTCAGAGTTGGTGGCAGACTCTCCCTCAATTGAAGGTTTTAAACAATGGAATAATGATCATAGTAGAGAAGAAACAAATGAATCTTTTTCTTTGTCCTTGTCCTCATATATAAAATCCCTTGATTGCAAGGCAGAGGATAGGATGAGATTTTTGGATGAATTTGCTGAGGACCTTGAAAAAGAAATTGAAGGTTTAGAAGGACAAATTCAGGCATATAGTTTTCATAATCATGATCATTATTTTCAGCAGCTTTCTATGGCAGAACATAAGGAGAGAGTATTGTTTCCTTTCCCTTTTACACTTGAGGAAATGCACACTGCTGTTGAAGGTCAGCTTGCACAGCCGGAAAGTTAGAAGAGATATCAAGTTGATCATGTATTCTGGGATCCTGTAGCTGATTACATGGAAGAGTTTTACTCTCAAGTGTTTCAGTTTTCCTATAAAGATCAGAGACAAATTCAGTGGCAGCGGTCATCAGACTATCATATTGGCTCTGAACTCCGATGCAGTCAAAGAAAACAAATATCAGATAAAACAGAGGATTGGCTACATTGGAAATTTCATATTGATTGAGCAGAGAAAAAAAAAGTTGAAATTGTTAGGGTAGGTAGGTAGAGGTAAATGCAAAATAAGCTCAAGGTCAACTGAGCATCTTTCAGTAGAAATAGCTTTCTGTCTCCTACAGTCATGCTTGTCAAGTAAATTTCTGTTTGTCATAAATGGATAAGGCACTGGACCTGCGAGTTCTTAGTGTACCACAAGGGCACACTATCCCAAGTGGAGCCACTGTTATCACTGAAAAGTCTGTTGCCAATAAGGCTTTGAAGGAAGAGGTTAGCAGTTTGAAGAAGAAGCTAGGTAAACTAGCTCACTGACTTAAGAGGAAAGGTACTTTTCAAAGTTTTGATAAATTTTGGTTCAAATTCTATCATTTTGAAGTTATTTAGGTCCCTAGCACCTGTATAAAATGTCTGAAGGAATCATGAGTTTAAGCAGAAAGCGCTGCAAAATAAATATGTTTTGTTTTGACAAAAACAGTAGTTTCGTAGCGCGCTACGAAACTACTGTAGAACGTTGTTTTATAAGAAAACAATGAAATTTGATGATGGGGTCAGCGAATTTTGAAAGGAATGCCTCGAGGACCGGAGGGAGATTATACATGGATATCATAGCAGCTCAAATAGTGACAGGTGTGAGTTTTGAAGAAAAAGTGAAATATTTTGTTTTTTGCTAAAGTGTTCTTAAAGGCACTTTATGTCTGAATTATTAGGGTTCTGGTAGGGTTACCGAGATTGTTGGTTAGCACACCTGTTCAGTCCACAAGGCATCCAGATCATGAGGCAGATGGTGTTATGCGTTATTATTGAAGGATTAAGAGCTTGGAGCGTGGTTTTTAAATGGTGAAGAAGAATGGAAGACAGGGACCGTGAAAATAGGGTGTTCATGTTTACTAATTAATAAGCCATCTTTACAGCTAGCACCCTAAGGCCAGCTCATTCAGTGAATGTTCCTCAATATATCTCAGCCATAACATAAATTGTACAGCTGTCAAGGATCCAAGGAGAATCATGCACACGAGAAGATAGAGTTGGGCTTTCAATGACCCAAGAAATGCAGAGCTATTTGTTATTACAGCAGAAATTGAAGGATGACAATGAACTTTGTTTTAACCTCTTATGTCAGGCAGCTATTGAAACTCCAAGAATTCTTAATCTCTCAAGCAGTGAACACTTTAGTGGACCTTATGGGAGGGTTTTGTTTTCATGGCCAATGATTGGCATACATTTCTTCTTTCAGATTTTGAGGTGAAACTGAAGAATGGCAACAGCAGCTATTCAATTTTGTGAGGAGTTTAGAGGAAGACTGTGTTTTTTAAATTACACAGCAGTTTCGTAGCGCGCTACGAAACTGCTGTAGGTGATGTTTTCAATGCAGAATAAACAGTTTGACCGGGAATGTTAGAAGAGAGACACATGTACATCAATACAGCCTACAGCTCATCTGGAGACATGGTGTTTGGTAGCAGCGTTCCATACTTTGAGTTATTAAAGAGTTAGGAACATGCTGCTACATTTTCGGAGGATGGTAGGAGACAGGGACCTTAAAAATAGGTGTTTTAATCCTGATGATAAATGATCCATCAACGCTTACAGGTATCCAAAGTCAGCGTTCTTTGCATCTGTAGCTCAATCATCTTGAGCCTAACCAGCAAAAGACAGCTGTCAAAGATCAAGAAAGGAATCAGGCATACGAGGAGCTGAAGTTAGAGTTTTAGTGTGATTAGGACTCTTTGTAATTATAGCTCAATACTTTATGTATTTAATGAGTTTGTTTAAAAATAGATAAGGGTAGTTAATGATAGGTCATCGAGCTCCCCTCATGCTTGAGGAGGAGACTCGAAGTAGTTAAGTAGGTTTTCCTATATATAGGAGAAACTCTGATGTAAGTAGGGTGGGAGATTTATGAAAAAACAGAGTTTTTATCAGCTTATGTAAAAAGACTTTTTGACAGTAATATAAGGATTACTTTTTCTTCCCAAGATTCATCATGTGTTCAATGCTCAGAATATGTGTGGTTTTGTCATTATCCTTTATATATTTTACAGCTCACTAAATATGCAATCACTCTGAATTCACCTAGTGCTCAGACTTCCTGTGTATATTTATGAGTTGAGGTTCTTTTTGAGAGATGTTTTGAGTGTTAAACATTATATGCCTTGGCTTCTATGATTGAGTGGTTTATAGTTTACTGCAGAAGTATTTGACTCCATGAGCCCAATGGAAGAGATGTTATTTTGTTGTTCCAACCAGCTTGTTTTCATAAAATGTTTGAAGAGTTAGCCATCTTTTCTTGTTAATAATTCCTATCACAAATCTGTGAGAGAGCCCTCTCTGACTAAGGAGGCTAACCTTAGTCTAAAGCCTGGTCTGAAGTAGTTACATAAAATCTAACTGGTAGCAGCCATCAGTACATGATTTTGTGATAACATTTTGGTGCGTCTGCCGGGAGCCTGATGATTACTCATTCCCGAAGTTTTAAGATTGAATTTCTGAAGGTAGCAGGAGTTCAAAGTGGTTTTCGAGGCTGCAAACCTACCTTGGCGACTCCATTGTTGAAGAATTCAAAGTTCATACATTCATGGTGATTCCACTGGAGTTATGAAGGACCCAGAAGCTGCCATTCTTAGTTCAAGGTATGCATGCATAGATTTCTCAGGAATTCATGGTTTCCCAAATCATTTTCCCAAGGATGCATATTTTCTAAGGAATGGTCCCAAATTCAACGGAGAAGATTTGAGTTTAACCTTGAAGAATATATCAGATTTTTGTGAATTTTTAGAGCTTCTTAGAGTTAAACATGAGGATGTTTGTATAAGGTTATTTTATGATTCACTTCAAGGGAAGTGCAAACAGTGGGTTGAATGCTTTCCTGCCAAATCCATTAAGTCATTTCAAGACCTTTGGCTCATGTTTTTGGAGGAATGGATAGATAGGTCAGAGTTGGTGGCAGACTCTCCCTCAGTTGAAGGTTTTAAACAATGGAATAATGATCATAGTAGAGAAGAAACAAATGAATCTTTTTCTTTGTCCTTGTCCTCATATATAAAATCCCTTGATTGCAAGGCAGAGGATAGGATGAGATTTTTGGATGAATTTGCTGAGGACCTTGAAAAAGAAATTGAAGGTTTAGAAGGACAAATTCAGGCATATAGTTTTCATAATCATGATCATTATTTTCAGCAGCTTTCTATGGCAGAACATAAGGAGAGAGTATTGTTTCCTTTCCCTTTTACACTTGAGGAAATGCACACTGCTGTTGAAGGTCAGCTTGCACAGCCGGAAAGTTAGAAGAGATATCAAGTTGATCATGTATTCTGGGATCCTGTAGCTGATTACATGGAAGAGTTTTACTCTCAAGTGTTTCAGTTTTCCTATAAAGATCAGAGACAAATTCAGTGGCAGCGGTCATCAGACTATCATATTGGCTCTGAACTCCGATGCAGTCAAAGAAAACAAATATCAGATAAAACAGAGGATTGGCTACATTGGAAATTTCATATTGATTGAGCAGAGAAAAAAAAAAGTTGAAATTGTTAGGGTAGGTAGGTAGAGGTAAATGCAAAATAAGCTCAAGGTCAACTGAGCATCTTTCAGTAGAAATAGCTTTCTGTCTCCTACAGTCATGCTTTTCAAGTAAATTTCTGTTTGTCATAAATGGATAAGGCACTGGACCTGCGAGTTCTTAGTGTACCACAAGGGCACACTATCCCAAGTGGAGCCACTGTTATCACTGAAAAGTCTGTTGCCAATAAGGCTTTGAAGGAAGAGGTTAGCAGTTTGAAGAAGAAGCTAGGTAAACTAGCTCACTGACTTAAGAGGAAAGGTACTTTTCAAAGTTTTGATAAATTTTGGTTCAAATTCTATCATTTTGAAGTTATTTAGGTCCCTAGCACCTGTATAAAATGTCTGAAGGAATCATGAGTTTAAGCAGAAAGCGCTGCAAAATAAATATGTTTTGTTTTGACAAAAACAGTAGTTTCGTAGCGCGCTACGAAACTACTGTAGAACGTTGTTTTATAAGAAAACAATGAAATTTGATGATGGGGTCAGCGAATTTTGAAAGGAATGCCTCGAGGACCGGAGGGAGATTATACATGGATATCATAGCAGCTCAAATAGTGACAGGTGTGAGTTTTGAAGAAAAAGTGAAATATTTTGTTTTTTGCTAAAGTGTTCTTAAAGGCACTTTATGTCTGAATTATTAGGGTTCTGGTAGGGTTACCGAGATTGTTGGTTAGCACACCTGTTCAGTCCACAAGGCATCCAGATCATGAGGCAGATGGTGTTATGCGTTATTATTGAAGGATTAAGAGCTTGGAGCGTGGTTTTTAAATGGTGAAGAAGAATGGAAGACAGGGACCGTGAAAATAGGGTGTTCATGTTTACTAATTAATAAGCCATCTTTACAGCTAGCACCCTAAGGCCAGCTCATTCAGTGAATGTTCCTCAATATATCTCAGCCATAACATAAATTGTACAGCTGTCAAGGATCCAAGGAGAATCATGCACACGAGAAGATAGAGTTGGGCTTTCAATGACCCAAGAAATGCAGAGCTATTTGTTATTACAGCAGAAATTGAAGGATGACAATGAACTTTGTTTTAACCTCTTATGTCAGGCAGCTATTGAAACTCCAAGAATTCTTAATCTCTCAAGCAGTGAACACTTTAGTGGACCTTATGGGGAGGGTTTTGTTTTCATGGCCAATGATTGGCATACATTTCTTCTTTCAGATTTTGAGGTGAAACTGAAGAATGGCAACAGCAGCTATTCAATTTTGTGAGGAGTTTAGAGGAAGACTGTGTTTTTTAAATTACACAGCAGTTTCGTAGCGCGCTACGAAACTGCTGTAGGTGATGTTTTCAATGCAGAATAAACAGTTTGACCGGGAATGTTAGAAGAGAGACACATGTACATCAATACAGCCTACAGCTCATCTGGAGACATGGTGTTTGGTAGCAGCGTTCCATACTTTGAGTTATTAAAGAGTTAGGAACATGCTGCTACATTTTCGGAGGATGGTAGGAGACAGGGACCTTAAAAATAGGTGTTTTAATCCTGATGATAAATGATCCATCAACGCTTACAGGTATCCAAAGTCAGCGTTCTTTGCATCTGTAGCTCAATCATCTTGAGCCTAACCAGCAAAAGACAGCTGTCAAAGATCAAGAAAGGAATCAGGCATACGAGGAGCTGAAGTTAGAGTTTTAGTGTGATTAGGACTCTTTGTAATTATAGCTCAATACTTTATGTATTTAATGAGTTTGTTTAAAAATAGATAAGGGTAGTTAATGATAGGTCATCGAGCTCCCCTCATGCTTGAGGAGGAGACTCGAAGTAGTTAAGTAGGTTTTCCTATATATAGGAGAAACTCTGATGTAAGTAGGGTGGGAGATTTATGAAAAAACAGAGTTTTTATCAGCTTATGTAAAAAGACTTTTTGACAGTAATATAAGGATTACTTTTTCTTCCCAAGATTCATCATGTGTTCAATGCTCAGAATATGTGTGGTTTTGTCATTATCCTTTATATATTTTACAGCTCACTAAATATGCAATCACTCTGAATTCACCTAGTGCTCAGACTTCCTGTGTATATTTATGAGTTGAGGTTCTTTTTGAGAGATGTTTTGAGTGTTAAACATTATATGCCTTGGCTTCTATGATTGAGTGGTTTATAGTTTACTGCAGAAGTATTTGACTCCATGAGCCCAATGGAAGAGATGTTATTTTGTTGTTCCAACCAGCTTGTTTTCATAAAATGTTTGAAGAGTTAGCCATCTTTTCTTGTTAATAATTCCTATCACAAATCTGTGAGAGAGCCCTCTCTGACTAAGGAGGCTAACCTTAGTCTAAAGCCTAGTCTGAAGTAGTTACATAAAATCTAACTGGTAGCAGCCATCAGTACATGATTTTGTGATAACATTTTGGTGCGTCTGCCGGGAGCCTGATGATTACTCATTCCCGAAGTTTTAAGATTGAATTTCTGAAGGTAGCAGGAGTTCAAAGTGGTTTTCGAGGCTGCAAACCTACCTTGGCGACTCCATTGTTGAAGAATTCAAAGTTCATACATTCATGGTGATTCCACTGGAGTTATGAAGGACCCAGAAGCTGCCATTCTTAGTTCAAGGTATGCATGCATAGATTTCTCAGGAATTCATGGTTTCCCAAATCATTTTCCCAAGGATGCATATTTTCTAAGGAATGGTCCCAAATTCAACGGAGAAGATTTGAGTTTAACCTTGAAGCATATATCAGATTTTTGTGAATTTTTAGAGCTTCTTAGAGTTAAACATGAGGATGTTTGTATAAGGTTATTTTATGATTCACTTCAAGGGAAGTGCAAACAGTGGGTTGAATGCTTTCCTGCCAAATCCATTAAGTCATTTCAAGACCTTTGGCTCATGTTTTTGGAGGAATGGATAGATAGGTCAGAGTTGGTGGCAGACTCTCCCTCAGTTGAAGGTTTTAAACAATGGAATAATGATCATAGTAGAGAAGAAACAAATGAATCTTTTTCTTTGTCCTTGTCCTCATATATAAAATCCCTTGATTGCAAGGCAGAGGATAGGATGAGATTTTTGGATGAATTTGCTGAGGACCTTGAAAAAGAAATTGAAGGTTTAGAAGGACAAATTCAGGCATATAGTTTTCATAATCATGATCATTATTTTCAGCAGCTTTCTATGGCAGAACATAAGGAGAGAGTATTGTTTCCTTTCCCTTTTACACTTGAGGAAATGCACACTGCTGTTGAAGGTCAGCTTGCACAGCCGGAAAGTTAGAAGAGATATCAAGTTGATCATGTATTCTGGGATCCTGTAGCTGATTACATGGAAGAGTTTTACTCTCAAGTGTTTCAGTTTTCCTATAAAGATCAGAGACAAATTCAGTGGCAGCGGTCATCAGACTATCATATTGGCTCTGAACTCCGATGCAGTCAAAGAAAACAAATATCAGATAAAACAGAGGATTGGCTACATTGGAAATTTCATATTGATTGAGCAGAGAAAAAAAAAAGTTGAAATTGTTAGGGTAGGTAGGTAGAGGTAAATGCAAAATAAGCTCAAGGTCAACTGAGCATCTTTCAGTAGAAATAGCTTTCTGTCTCCTACAGTCATGCTTTTCAAGTAAATTTCTGTTTGTCATAAATGGATAAGGCACTGGACCTGCGAGTTCTTAGTGTACCACAAGGGCACACTATCCCAAGTGGAGCCACTGTTATCACTGAAAAGTCTGTTGCCAATAAGGCTTTGAAGGAAGAGGTTAGCAGTTTGAAGAAGAAGCTAGGTAAACTAGCTCACTGACTTAAGAGGAAAGGTACTTTTCAAAGTTTTGATAAATTTTGGTTCAAATTCTATCATTTTGAAGTTATTTAGGTCCCTAGCACCTGTATAAAATGTCTGAAGGAATCATGAGTTTAAGCAGAAAGCGCTGCAAAATAAATATGTTTTGTTTTGACAAAAACAGTAGTTTCGTAGCGCGCTACGAAACTACTGTAGAACGTTGTTTTATAAGAAAACAATGAAATTTGATGATGGGGTCAGCGAATTTTGAAAGGAATGCCTCGAGGACCGGAGGGAGATTATACATGGATATCATAGCAGCTCAAATAGTGACAGGTGTGAGTTTTGAAGAAAAAGTGAAATATTTTGTTTTTTGCTAAAGTGTTCTTAAAGGCACTTTATGTCTGAATTATTAGGGTTCTGGTAGGGTTACCGAGATTGTTGGTTAGCACACCTGTTCAGTCCACAAGGCATCCAGATCATGAGGCAGATGGTGTTATGCGTTATTATTGAAGGATTAAGAGCTTGGAGCGTGGTTTTTAAATGGTGAAGAAGAATGGAAGACAGGGACCGTGAAAATAGGGTGTTCATGTTTACTAATTAATAAGCCATCTTTACAGCTAGCACCCTAAGGCCAGCTCATTCAGTGAATGTTCCTCAATATATCTCAGCCATAACATAAATTGTACAGCTGTCAAGGATCCAAGGAGAATCATGCACACGAGAAGATAGAGTTGGGCTTTCAATGACCCAAGAAATGCAGAGCTATTTGTTATTACAGCAGAAATTGAAGGATGACAATGAACTTTGTTTTAACCTCTTATGTCAGGCAGCTATTGAAACTCCAAGAATTCTTAATCTCTCAAGCAGTGAACACTTTAGTGGACCTTATGGGGAGGGTTTTGTTTTCATGGCCAATGATTGGCATACATTTCTTCTTTCAGATTTTGAGGTGAAACTGAAGAATGGCAACAGCAGCTATTCAATTTTGTGAGGAGTTTAGAGGAAGACTGTGTTTTTTAAATTACACAGCAGTTTCGTAGCGCGCTACGAAACTGCTGTAGGTGATGTTTTCAATGCAGAATAAACAGTTTGACCGGGAATGTTAGAAGAGAGACACATGTACATCAATACAGCCTACAGCTCATCTGGAGACATGGTGTTTGGTAGCAGCGTTCCATACTTTGAGTTATTAAAGAGTTAGGAACATGCTGCTACATTTTCGGAGGATGGTAGGAGACAGGGACCTTAAAAATAGGTGTTTTAATCCTGATGATAAATGATCCATCAACGCTTACAGGTATCCAAAGTCAGCGTTCTTTGCATCTGTAGCTCAATCATCTTGAGCCTAACCAGCAAAAGACAGCTGTCAAAGATCAAGAAAGGAATCAGGCATACGAGGAGCTGAAGTTAGAGTTTTAGTGTGATTAGGACTCTTTGTAATTATAGCTCAATACTTTATGTATTTAATGAGTTTGTTTAAAAATAGATAAGGGTAGTTAATGATAGGTCATCGAGCTCCCCTCATGCTTGAGGAGGAGACTCGAAGTAGTTAAGTAGGTTTTCCTATATATAGGAGAAACTCTGATGTAAGTAGGGTGGGAGATTTATGAAAAAACAGAGTTTTTATCAGCTTATGTAAAAAGACTTTTTGACAGTAATATAAGGATTACTTTTTCTTCCCAAGATTCATCATGTGTTCAATGCTCAGAATATGTGTGGTTTTGTCATTATCCTTTATATATTTTACAGCTCACTAAATATGCAATCACTCTGAATTCACCTAGTGCTCAGACTTCCTGTGTATATTTATGAGTTGAGGTTCTTTTTGAGAGATGTTTTGAGTGTTAAACATTATATGCCTTGGCTTCTATGATTGAGTGGTTTATAGTTTACTGCAGAAGTATTTGACTCCATGAGCCCAATGGAAGAGATGTTATTTTGTTGTTCCAACCAGCTTGTTTTCATAAAATGTTTGAAGAGTTAGCCATCTTTTCTTGTTAATAATTCCTATCACAAATATGTGAGAGAGCCCTCTCTGACTAAGGAGGCTAACCTTAGTCTAAAGCCTGGTCTGAAGTAGTTACATAAAATCTAACTGGTAGCAGCCATCAGTACATGATTTTGTGATAACATTTTGGTGCGTCTGCCGGGAGCCTGATGATTACTCATTCCCGAAGTTTTAAGATTGAATTTCTGAAGGTAGCAGGAGTTCAAAGTGGTTTTCGAGGCTGCAAACCTACCTTGGCGACTCCATTGTTGAAGAATTCAAAGTTCATACATTCATGGTGATTCCACTGGAGTTATGAAGGACCCAGAAGCTGCCATTCTTAGTTCAAGGTATGCATGCATAGATTTCTCAGGAATTCATGGTTTCCCAAATCATTTTCCCAAGGATGCATATTTTCTAAGGAATGGTCCCAAATTCAACGGAGAAGATTTGAGTTTAACCTTGAAGAATATATCAGATTTTTGTGAATTTTTAGAGCTTCTTAGAGTTAAACATGAGGATGTTTGTATAAGGTTATTTTATGATTCACTTCAAGGGAAGTGCAAACAGTGGGTTGAATGCTTTCCTGCCAAATCCATTAAGTCATTTCAAGACCTTTGGCTCATGTTTTTGGAGGAATGGATAGATAGGTCAGAGTTGGTGGCAGACTCTCCCTCAGTTGAAGGTTTTAAACAATGGAATAATGATCATAGTAGAGAAGAAACAAATGAATCTTTTTCTTTGTCCTTGTCCTCATATATAAAATCCCTTGATTGCAAGGCAGAGGATAGGATGAGATTTTTGGATGAATTTGCTGAGGACCTTGAAAAAGAAATTGAAGGTTTAGAAGGACAAATTCAGGCATATAGTTTTCATAATCATGATCATTATTTTCAGCAGCTTTCTATGGCAGAACATAAGGAGAGAGTATTGTTTCCTTTCCCTTTTACACTTGAGGAAATGCACACTGCTGTTGAAGGTCAGCTTGCACAGCCGGAAAGTTAGAAGAGATATCAAGTTGATCATGTATTCTGGGATCCTGTAGCTGATTACATGGAAGAGTTTTACTCTCAAGTGTTTCAGTTTTCCTATAAAGATCAGAGACAAATTCAGTGGCAGCGGTCATCAGACTATCATATTGGCTCTGAACTCCGATGCAGTCAAAGAAAACAAATATCAGATAAAACAGAGGATTGGCTACATTGGAAATTTCATATTGATTGAGCAGAGAAAAAAAAAAGTTGAAATTGTTAGGGTAGGTAGGTAGAGGTAAATGCAAAATAAGCTCAAGGTCAACTGAGCATCTTTCAGTAGAAATAGCTTTCTGTCTCCTACAGTCATGCTTTTCAAGTAAATTTCTGTTTGTCATAAATGGATAAGGCACTGGACCTGCGAGTTCTTAGTGTACCACAAGGGCACACTATCCCAAGTGGAGCCACTGTTATCACTGAAAAGTCTGTTGCCAATAAGGCTTTGAAGGAAGAGGTTAGCAGTTTGAAGAAGAAGCTAGGTAAACTAGCTCACTGACTTAAGAGGAAAGGTACTTTTCAAAGTTTTGATAAATTTTGGTTCAAATTCTATCATTTTGAAGTTATTTAGGTCCCTAGCACCTGTATAAAATGTCTGAAGGAATCATGAGTTTAAGCAGAAAGCGCTGCAAAATAAATATGTTTTGTTTTGACAAAAACAGTAGTTTCGTAGCGCGCTACGAAACTACTGTAGAACGTTGTTTTATAAGAAAACAATGAAATTTGATGATGGGGTCAGCGAATTTTGAAAGGAATGCCTCGAGGACCGGAGGGAGATTATACATGGATATCATAGCAGCTCAAATAGTGACAGGTGTGAGTTTTGAAGAAAAAGTGAAATATTTTGTTTTTTGCTAAAGTGTTCTTAAAGGCACTTTATGTCTGAATTATTAGGGTTCTGGTAGGGTTACCGAGATTGTTGGTTAGCACACCTGTTCAGTCCACAAGGCATCCAGATCATGAGGCAGATGGTGTTATGCGTTATTATTGAAGGATTAAGAGCTTGGAGCGTGGTTTTTAAATGGTGAAGAAGAATGGAAGACAGGGACCGTGAAAATAGGGTGTTCATGTTTACTAATTAATAAGCCATCTTTACAGCTAGCACCCTAAGGCCAGCTCATTCAGTGAATGTTCCTCAATATATCTCAGCCATAACATAAATTGTACAGCTGTCAAGGATCCAAGGAGAATCATGCACACGAGAAGATAGAGTTGGGCTTTCAATGACCCAAGAAATGCAGAGCTATTTGTTATTACAGCAGAAATTGAAGGATGACAATGAACTTTGTTTTAACCTCTTATGTCAGGCAGCTATTGAAACTCCAAGAATTCTTAATCTCTCAAGCAGTGAACACTTTAGTGGACCTTATGGGGAGGGTTTTGTTTTCATGGCCAATGATTGGCATACATTTCTTCTTTCAGATTTTGAGGTGAAACTGAAGAATGGCAACAGCAGCTATTCAATTTTGTGAGGAGTTTAGAGGAAGACTGTGTTTTTTAAATTACACAGCAGTTTCGTAGCGCGCTACGAAACTGCTGTAGGTGATGTTTTCAATGCAGAATAAACAGTTTGACCGGGAATGTTAGAAGAGAGACACATGTACATCAATACAGCCTACAGCTCATCTGGAGACATGGTGTTTGGTAGCAGCGTTCCATACTTTGAGTTATTAAAGAGTTAGGAACATGCTGCTACATTTTCGGAGGATGGTAGGAGACAGGGACCTTAAAAATAGGTGTTTTAATCCTGATGATAAATGATCCATCAACGCTTACAGGTATCCAAAGTCAGCGTTCTTTGCATCTGTAGCTCAATCATCTTGAGCCTAACCAGCAAAAGACAGCTGTCAAAGATCAAGAAAGGAATCAGGCATACGAGGAGCTGAAGTTAGAGTTTTAGTGTGATTAGGACTCTTTGTAATTATAGCTCAATACTTTATGTATTTAATGAGTTTGTTTAAAAATAGATAAGGGTAGTTAATGATAGGTCATCGAGCTCCCCTCATGCTTGAGGAGGAGACTCGAAGTAGTTAAGTAGGTTTTCCTATATATAGGAGAAACTCTGATGTAAGTAGGGTGGGAGATTTATGAAAAAACAGAGTTTTTATCAGCTTATGTAAAAAGACTTTTTGACAGTAATATAAGGATTACTTTTTCTTCCCAAGATTCATCATGTGTTCAATGCTCAGAATATGTGTGGTTTTGTCATTATCCTTTATATATTTTACAGCTCACTAAATATGCAATCACTCTGAATTCACCTAGTGCTCAGACTTCCTGTGTATATTTATGAGTTGAGGTTCTTTTTGAGAGATGTTTTGAGTGTTAAACATTATATGCCTTGGCTTCTATGATTGAGTGGTTTATAGTTTACTGCAGAAGTATTTGACTCCATGAGCCCAATGGAAGAGATGTTATTTTGTTGTTCCAACCAGCTTGTTTTCATAAAATGTTTGAAGAGTTAGCCATCTTTTCTTGTTAATAATTCCTATCACAAATCTGTGAGAGAGCCCTCTCTGACTAAGGAGGCTAACCTTAGTCTAAAGCCTGGTCTGAAGTAGTTACATAAAATCTAACTGGTAGCAGCCATCAGTACATGATTTTGTGATAACATTTTGGTGCGTCTGCCGGGAGCCTGATGATTACTCATTCCCGAAGTTTTAAGATTGAATTTCTGAAGGTAGCAGGAGTTCAAAGTGGTTTTCGAGGCTGCAAACCTACCTTGGCGACTCCATTGTTGAAGAATTCAAAGTTCATACATTCATGGTGATTCCACTGGAGTTATGAAGGACCCAGAAGCTGCCATTCTTAGTTCAAGGTATGCATGCATAGATTTCTCAGGAATTCATGGTTTCCCAAATCATTTTCCCAAGGATGCATATTTTCTAAGGAATGGTCCCAAATTCAACGGAGAAGATTTGAGTTTAACCTTGAAGCATATATCAGATTTTTGTGAATTTTTAGAGCTTCTTAGAGTTAAACATGAGGATGTTTGTATAAGGTTATTTTATGATTCACTTCAAGGGAAGTGCAAACAGTGGGTTGAATGCTTTCCTGCCAAATCCATTAAGTCATTTCAAGACCTTTGGCTCATGTTTTTGGAGGAATGGATAGATAGGTCAGAGTTGGTGGCAGACTCTCCCTCAGTTGAAGGTTTTAAACAATGGAATAATGATCATAGTAGAGAAGAAACAAATGAATCTTTTTCTTTGTCCTTGTCCTCATATATAAAATCCCTTGATTGCAAGGCAGAGGATAGGATGAGATTTTTGGATGAATTTGCTGAGGACCTTGAAAAAGAAATTGAAGGTTTAGAAGGACAAATTCAGGCATATAGTTTTCATAATCATGATCATTATTTTCAGCAGCTTTCTATGGCAGAACATAAGGAGAGAGTATTGTTTCCTTTCCCTTTTACACTTGAGGAAATGCACACTGCTGTTGAAGGTCAGCTTGCACAGCCGGAAAGTTAGAAGAGATATCAAGTTGATCATGTATTCTGGGATCCTGTAGCTGATTACATGGAAGAGTTTTACTCTCAAGTGTTTCAGTTTTCCTATAAAGATCAGAGACAAATTCAGTGGCAGCGGTCATCAGACTATCATATTGGCTCTGAACTCCGATGCAGTCAAAGAAAACAAATATCAGATAAAACAGAGGATTGGCTACATTGGAAATTTCATATTGATTGAGCAGAGAAAAAAAAAAGTTGAAATTGTTAGGGTAGGTAGGTAGAGGTAAATGCAAAATAAGCTCAAGGTCAACTGAGCATCTTTCAGTAGAAATAGCTTTCTGTCTCCTACAGTCATGCTTGTCAAGTAAATTTCTGTTTGTCATAAATGGATAAGGCACTGGACCTGCGAGTTCTTAGTGTACCACAAGGGCACACTATCCCAAGTGGAGCCACTGTTATCACTGAAAAGTCTGTTGCCAATAAGGCTTTGAAGGAAGAGGTTAGCAGTTTGAAGAAGAAGCTAGGTAAACTAGCTCACTGACTTAAGAGGAAAGGTACTTTTCAAAGTTTTGATAAATTTTGGTTCAAATTCTATCATTTTGAAGTTATTTAGGTCCCTAGCACCTGTATAAAATGTCTGAAGGAATCATGAGTTTAAGCAGAAAGCGCTGCAAAATAAATATGTTTTGTTTTGACAAAAACAGTAGTTTCGTAGCGCGCTACGAAACTACTGTAGAACGTTGTTTTATAAGAAAACAATGAAATTTGATGATGGGGTCAGCGAATTTTGAAAGGAATGCCTCGAGGACCGGAGGGAGATTATACATGGATATCATAGCAGCTCAAATAGTGACAGGTGTGAGTTTTGAAGAAAAAGTGAAATATTTTGTTTTTTGCTAAAGTGTTCTTAAAGGCACTTTATGTCTGAATTATTAGGGTTCTGGTAGGGTTACCGAGATTGTTGGTTAGCACACCTGTTCAGTCCACAAGGCATCCAGATCATGAGGCAGATGGTGTTATGCGTTATTATTGAAGGATTAAGAGCTTGGAGCGTGGTTTTTAAATGGTGAAGAAGAATGGAAGACAGGGACCGTGAAAATAGGGTGTTCATGTTTACTAATTAATAAGCCATCTTTACAGCTAGCACCCTAAGGCCAGCTCATTCAGTGAATGTTCCTCAATATATCTCAGCCATAACATAAATTGTACAGCTGTCAAGGATCCAAGGAGAATCATGCACACGAGAAGATAGAGTTGGGCTTTCAATGACCCAAGAAATGCAGAGCTATTTGTTATTACAGCAGAAATTGAAGGATGACAATGAACTTTGTTTTAACCTCTTATGTCAGGCAGCTATTGAAACTCCAAGAATTCTTAATCTCTCAAGCAGTGAACACTTTAGTGGACCTTATGGGGAGGGTTTTGTTTTCATGGCCAATGATTGGCATACATTTCTTCTTTCAGATTTTGAGGTGAAACTGAAGAATGGCAACAACAGCTATTCAATTTTGTGAGGAGTTTAGAGGAAGACTGTGTTTTTTAAATTACACAGCAGTTTCGTAGCGCGCTACGAAACTGCTGTAGGTGATGTTTTCAATGCAGAATAAACAGTTTGACCGGGAATGTTAGAAGAGAGACACATGTACATCAATACAGCCTACAGCTCATCTGGAGACATGGTGTTTGGTAGCAGCGTTCCATACTTTGAGTTATTAAAGAGTTAGGAACATGCTGCTACATTTTCGGAGGATGGTAGGAGACAGGGACCTTAAAAATAGGTGTTTTAATCCTGATGATAAATGATCCATCAACGCTTACAGGTATCCAAAGTCAGCGTTCTTTGCATCTGTAGCTCAATCATCTTGAGCCTAACCAGCAAAAGACAGCTGTCAAAGATCAAGAAAGGAATCAGGCATACGAGGAGCTGAAGTTAGAGTTTTAGTGTGATTAGGACTCTTTGTAATTATAGCTCAATACTTTATGTATTTAATGAGTTTGTTTAAAAATAGATAAGGGTAGTTAATGATAGGTCATCGAGCTCCCCTCATGCTTGAGGAGGAGACTCGAAGTAGTTAAGTAGGTTTTCCTATATATAGGAGAAACTCTGATGTAAGTAGGGTGGGAGATTTATGAAAAAACAGAGTTTTTATCAGCTTATGTAAAAAGACTTTTTGACAGTAATATAAGGATTACTTTTTCTTCCCAAGATTCATCATGTGTTCAATGCTCAGAATATGTGTGGTTTTGTCATTATCCTTTATATATTTTACAGCTCACTAAATATGCAATCACTCTGAATTCACCTAGTGCTCAGACTTCCTGTGTATATTTATGAGTTGAGGTTCTTTTTGAGAGATGTTTTGAGTGTTAAACATTATATGCCTTGGCTTCTATGATTGAGTGGTTTATAGTTTACTGCAGAAGTATTTGACTCCATGAGCCCAATGGAAGAGATGTTATTTTGTTGTTCCAACCAGCTTGTTTTCATAAAATGTTTGAAGAGTTAGCCATCTTTTCTTGTTAATAATTCCTATCACAAATCTGTGAGAGAGCCCTCTCTGACTAAGGAGGCTAACCTTAGTCTAAAGCCTGGTCTGAAGTAGTTACATAAAATCTAACTGGTAGCAGCCATCAGTACATGATTTTGTGATAACATTTTGGTGCGTCTGCCGGGAGCCTGATGATTACTCATTCCCGAAGTTTTAAGATTGAATTTCTGAAGGTAGCAGGAGTTCAAAGTGGTTTTCGAGGCTGCAAACCTACCTTGGCGACTCCATTGTTGAAGAATTCAAAGTTCATACATTCATGGTGATTCCACTGGAGTTATGAAGGACCCAGAAGCTGCCATTCTTAGTTCAAGGTATGCATGCATAGATTTCTCAGGAATTCATGGTTTCCCAAATCATTTTCCCAAGGATGCATATTTTCTAAGGAATGGTCCCAAATTCAACGGAGAAGATTTGAGTTTAACCTTGAAGAATATATCAGATTTTTGTGAATTTTTAGAGCTTCTTAGAGTTAAACATGAGGATGTTTGTATAAGGTTATTTTATGATTCACTTCAAGGGAAGTGCAAACAGTGGGTTGAATGCTTTCCTGCCAAATCCATTAAGTCATTTCAAGACCTTTGGCTCATGTTTTTGGAGGAATGGATAGATAGGTCAGAGTTGGTGGCAGACTCTCCCTCAGTTGAAGGTTTTAAACAATGGAATAATGATCATAGTAGAGAAGAAACAAATGAATCTTTTTCTTTGTCCTTGTCCTCATATATAAAATCCCTTGATTGCAAGGCAGAGGATAGGATGAGATTTTTGGATGAATTTGCTGAGGACCTTGAAAAAGAAATTGAAGGTTTAGAAGGACAAATTCAGGCATATAGTTTTCATAATCATGATCATTATTTTCAGCAGCTTTCTATGGCAGAACATAAGGAGAGAGTATTGTTTCCTTTCCCTTTTACACTTGAGGAAATGCACACTGCTGTTGAAGGTCAGCTTGCACAGCCGGAAAGTTAGAAGAGATATCAAGTTGATCATGTATTCTGGGATCCTGTAGCTGATTACATGGAAGAGTTTTACTCTCAAGTGTTTCAGTTTTCCTATAAAGATCAGAGACAAATTCAGTGGCAGCGGTCATCAGACTATCATATTGGCTCTGAACTCCGATGCAGTCAAAGAAAACAAATATCAGATAAAACAGAGGATTGGCTACATTGGAAATTTCATATTGATTGAGCAGAGAAAAAAAAAAGTTGAAATTGTTAGGGTAGGTAGGTAGAGGTAAATGCAAAATAAGCTCAAGGTCAACTGAGCATCTTTCAGTAGAAATAGCTTTCTGTCTCCTACAGTCATGCTTGTCAAGTAAATTTCTGTTTGTCATAAATGGATAAGGCACTGGACCTGCGAGTTCTTAGTGTACCACAAGGGCACACTATCCCAAGTGGAGCCACTGTTATCACTGAAAAGTCTGTTGCCAATAAGGCTTTGAAGGAAGAGGTTAGCAGTTTGAAGAAGAAGCTAGGTAAACTAGCTCACTGACTTAAGAGGAAAGGTACTTTTCAAAGTTTTGATAAATTTTGGTTCAAATTCTATCATTTTGAAGTTATTTAGGTCCCTAGCACCTGTATAAAATGTCTGAAGGAATCATGAGTTTAAGCAGAAAGCGCTGCAAAATAAATATGTTTTGTTTTGACAAAAACAGTAGTTTCGTAGCGCGCTACGAAACTACTGTAGAACGTTGTTTTATAAGAAAACAATGAAATTTGATGATGGGGTCAGCGAATTTTGAAAGGAATGCCTCGAGGACCGGAGGGAGATTATACATGGATATCATAGCAGCTCAAATAGTGACAGGTGTGAGTTTTGAAGAAAAAGTGAAATATTTTGTTTTTTGCTAAAGTGTTCTTAAAGGCACTTTATGTCTGAATTATTAGGGTTCTGGTAGGGTTACCGAGATTGTTGGTTAGCACACCTGTTCAGTCCACAAGGCATCCAGATCATGAGGCAGATGGTGTTATGCGTTATTATTGAAGGATTAAGAGCTTGGAGCGTGGTTTTTAAATGGTGAAGAAGAATGGAAGACAGGGACCGTGAAAATAGGGTGTTCATGTTTACTAATTAATAAGCCATCTTTACAGCTAGCACCCTAAGGCCAGCTCATTCAGTGAATGTTCCTCAATATATCTCAGCCATAACATAAATTGTACAGCTGTCAAGGATCCAAGGAGAATCATGCACACGAGAAGATAGAGTTGGGCTTTCAATGACCCAAGAAATGCAGAGCTATTTGTTATTACAGCAGAAATTGAAGGATGACAATGAACTTTGTTTTAACCTCTTATGTCAGGCAGCTATTGAAACTCCAAGAATTCTTAATCTCTCAAGCAGTGAACACTTTAGTGGACCTTATGGGGAGGGTTTTGTTTTCATGGCCAATGATTGGCATACATTTCTTCTTTCAGATTTTGAGGTGAAACTGAAGAATGGCAACAACAGCTATTCAATTTTGTGAGGAGTTTAGAGGAAGACTGTGTTTTTTAAATTACACAGCAGTTTCGTAGCGCGCTACGAAACTGCTGTAGGTGATGTTTTCAATGCAGAATAAACAGTTTGACCGGGAATGTTAGAAGAGAGACACATGTACATCAATACAGCCTACAGCTCATCTGGAGACATGGTGTTTGGTAGCAGCGTTCCATACTTTGAGTTATTAAAGAGTTAGGAACATGCTGCTACATTTTCGGAGGATGGTAGGAGACAGGGACCTTAAAAATAGGTGTTTTAATCCTGATGATAAATGATCCATCAACGCTTACAGGTATCCAAAGTCAGCGTTCTTTGCATCTGTAGCCCAATCATCTTGAGCCTAACCAGCAAAAGACAGCTGTCAAAGATCAAGAAAGGAATCAGGCATACGAGGAGCTGAAGTTAGAGTTTTAGTGTGATTAGGACTCTTTGTAATTACAGCTCAATACTTTATGTATTTAATGAGTTTGTTTAAAAATAGATAAGGGTAGTTAATGATAGGTCATCGAGCTCCCCTCATGCTTGAGGAGGAGACTCGAAGTAGTTAAGTAGGTTTTCCTATATATAGGAGAAACTCTGATGTAAGTAGGGTGGGAGATTTATGAAAAAACAGAGTTTTTATCAGCTTATGTAAAAAGACTTTTTGACAGTAATATAAGGATTACTTTTTCTTCCCAAGATTCATCATCATTGTAGACCTAATAATGATTTTGTAATTATTATGGAGCCTGAAGTCTATTCATTCCAGAAATTTAGAGGCTGAACTTCTGAAGGTAGCAGGAGCTCAGACATCTTTTTGAGGCTGCAAAACTACCTTGGCGACTCCACTGTTAGAAGATCAGTAGCTTGATGAAGTTTCAAAATGAGTTCCACTGCAAGAATGAATGCCAGGTATGCTCCTATGAATCGGTCTCATATCCCTGGTTTTCCAAATCCTATGCCAAAGGTTGATTGGTTAGAGGATCTTCCAATATTCAAAGATGAAAAGAAAGACAATGCTGCTCTTCATTTGGTTAGGTTTCATATGCATGTACGCAGTCTTAAGGTTCACTTTCCTGAGGATTGCCTCATGAGGATGTTTATGGCCACTTTAGAAGGAAAAGCATGGTCTTGGTATAAAAGTTTGGAAAATGGTTCATTATCTTCTCTTGCTGATTTCCATGATGTGTTCTATGACACGTATAAAGAATGTCATCCTTCATTATTGTTGCTCAAAGATTGCTGTAGACATTCTTTAAATCTCATTCAGTACTTGGAGGATTGTTATGATGATGATGAGTTTATGGATGAAGAAATTTTAGAGGCTCTTCATAACAATGCATTTCAGCACCAAGAAGAAAGTACAACATCTCATGAAATGCAGCATGAAGATCAGCAGGGGTTTACTTATGAAAACCATGTTCAATCCTCTGATATTGATGTAGAGATGCAACAGACTTGTCAGTCTTCGGATCATTATCAAAATGAACATGATTACAAACACCAAGAAGAAATGTTGGAAGAAATTTTTTATGACCCTCAGGCAGAGGAAAAGATTGTTCATTTTTGTAATTTCTTGCAGCAGCTTACACCAAAGAATGATGATAATAATGAGGAAAATTCCATTGTTTGTTGGAATGATTCAGAAAAGCAGTTGGATAGCTTGTCAAATAGAAAATTGGATAGCACATCAAAGGGGTCTTGTGTGGTTGAGAATCAGTTGTCTAAAGAGATAGAATGTTATGATGTTTATCAAACTAACCATGTGTTTTTTGACCCTATAGCTGACTACATGGAAAAGATTTACTGTTTAGGCTTCCAATTATATGTTCATCTTGAAGAACAGTTGCACCTCATGCTTCCTTGGTTATTTCAGTATCTGGTTTATTTATGCTTCAAGCACAGTAAGGAGATCCAAGTTTCAGATCAGATTGATGATTGGCTTCATTGGAAGTTTCATGTTCCTTGAGCTACAATTGGAGAATGCAGCTGATAGGGTAGGTAGGTAGGAAAGTGCAAATAAGCTCAAGGTTGACTGAGCATTTTTTCAGTAGTGGTAGATTTCTTTTTCCCACAGCCATCATCAAGCTTAAGCCCGAGGTGAAGGCTCAAGAAGCTGAAAGAAGATATTTGTCAAATAAATTTTACAAGGCACTGGAACTGCAGGTTCTTAGTGTACCACAAGGGCACACTATCCCAAGTGGAGCCACTGTTATCACTGACAAAATTTCAATGCCAAATGTCTTACATTTGTTTGATGGTAAAACACATAAATCCTTTTTAGTAGTTTTTCAGCGCAACATCTTTTAGGTGATTTCGCAGCGCGCTGCGAAACCCCTGTAGCAGCCTGTTTCAGCTGAAGAAACTCTGTTTTCTGCTTTTACTAGTCAATTTATAAAAGCTTTCATGAGCAGCTGAGAACTTAATTTTTCAAACTGAAAGAGGCTTTTCTTCCTAACATGCTTCACTACAAAAACCTCTTTCAGTTTCTTCAAATTCGTTCTGAGGTGGGAGGAATTTATGGTTAAACCTGCGCTACGAAACTGCAGAAAGTCAAGCTTTGTCTACTGGTTTTAGTAGTGTTTTTCAAAATCAGTTTATGGTCACATGAAAGGCTATATTGGAATTCTGAAGGAGGTTTCTCTTCATAACATGTCCCGATACAATAACCTATCTCACTTTATTCGTATGTGTTTTCAGTTGGGAGATAAGAAGCTTTCATTGAGACCCTAATTTCAGAAAACGGATTTTTCCCTGTTTTCCACATGTTTTTCAAGGACAGTTTCTGGACAGTTGGAGAAATATTTTCAAAAACCAGGAGAGGTTTTTGTTCTGGACAACATGGGCTACAAAAACCTCCTTCAGTTTCGTAAAATGTGTCATGGATGAAGAGATAAAGGCTCTGCAATTTTCAAGGATCTAACCCTAAAAACAGGGAAACATGTTCCCTAATTTCTAGGGTTTCTCATCAGCAGTTGGGTGACCACGTGGGAGGCTTCATCAAATTCGACCTCATGGAGTGTTAGGTGTCAATGAATGCTTTAAATTTTTAGATAAGTTTGTTGTAATCATAATAAGGAGTTACACTCCTAGTTGTATTAGGTCTCTAGGACTCCTAGTTAGCTGTCCTTTGCATTTAATAGTTAGTTTTGAATGTCATTAGGTGTCAAATTAGGAGGAATTCGAATTCCCCTCATGCTGGAGGAAGGAATCTACATGAACTCTATATATGGGAGAAGAACTGATGTACAAAGGGTTGGAAAATGTTAGAGAAAAAGACTACTTTTGTAAATGTTATGCAGGGATTGATATATACAGAAGCAGTTGGACTTTTTAGAAGCTGAGATTCTTAGTGTACTTTTGGTGCGTCTGCCGGGAGCCTGAAGTCTATTCATTCCTGAAATCAATGGTTGAACTTCTGAAGGTAGCAGGAGCTCAGACATCTTTGAGGCTGCAAAACTACCTTGGCGACTCCACACATCAAATAAGAAATTAGAAGGTGACTCCACTGCTAGAAGATCAGTAGCTTGATGAAGTTACAAGATGAGTTCCACTGCAAGAATGAATGCCAGGTATGCTCCTATGAATCGGTCTCATATCCCTGGTTTTCCAAATCCTATGCCAAAGGTTGATTGGTTAGAGGATCTTCCGATATTCAAAGATGAAAAGAAGGACAATGCTGCTCTTCATTTGGTTAGGTTTCATATGCATGTACGCAGTCTTAAGGTTCACTTTCCTGAGGATTGTCTCATGAGGATGTTTATGGCCACTTTAGAAGGAAAAGCATGGTCTTGGTATAAAAGTTTGGAAAATGGTTCATTATCTTCTCTTGCTGATTTCCATAATGTGTTCTATGACATGTATAAAGAGTGTCATCCTTCCTTATTGTTGCTCAAAGATTGTTGTAGACATTCTTTAAATCTCATTCAGTACTTGGAGGATTGTTATGATGATGATGAGTTTATGGATGAAGAAATTTTAGAGGCTCTTCATAACAATGCATTTCAGCACCAAGAAGAAAGTACAACATCTCATGAAATGCAGCATGAAGATCAGCAGGGGTTTACTTATGAAAACCATGTTCAATCCTCTGATATTGATGTAGAGATGCAGCAGACTTGTCAGTCTTCGGATCATTATCAAAATGAACATGATTACAAACACCAAGAAGAAATGTTGGAAGAAATTTTTTATGACCCTCGGGCAGAGGAAAAGATTGTTCATTTTTGTAATTTCTTGCAGCAGCTTACACCAAAGGATGATGATAATAATGAGGAAAATTCCATTGTTTGTTGGAATGATTCAGAAAAGCAGTTGGATAGCTTGTCAAATAGCAAATTGGATAGCACATCAAAGGGGTTTTGTGTGGCTAAGGATCAGTTGTCTAAACAGATAGAATGTTATGATGATTATCAAACTAACCATGTGTTTTTTGACCCTATAGCTGACTACATGGAAAAGATTTACTGTTCAGGCTTCCAATTATATGTTCATCTTGAAGAACAGTTGCACCTCATGCTTCCTTGGTTATTTCAGTATCTGGTTTATTTATGCTTCAAGCACAGTAAGGAGATCCAAGTTTCAGATCAGATTGATGATTGGCTTCATTGGAAGTTTCATGTTCCTTGAGCTACAATTGGAGAATGCAGCTGATAGGGTAGGTAGGTAGGTCTCCTAAATTATCTTACTGCTACATTTACATAAGCTGATAGCCCGTTTATTGTAGTAAAATAATAAATGTTTATGCTAACCTATCTTGACTTTCTTGAATGTGTCACTCTTTCATTGAAGTATATACAAGCCTCAGTTTTATAAGAAGAGCCATTTGTTATACTTATCTCTGTCACTGACTCCATAGCCCAATGGTAGCAACTCTCCATCTTCCAATCTACAAACATATAAAATCACAAACCATAGAGTTAGCCATCTATTCATATCTTTAATCTAAATCATTAACCCTTTGAGAGAGCCCTCTCAGGCTGAGGAGGCTAAGCCTTAGCTAAAAGATTGGTTTGAAATAGTTACATGAAGTCTTCCTGGGTTGCAGCCTTCCAGTGCTTGATTTTGTGATAACATTTTGGTGCGTCTGCCGGGAGCCTGAAGTCTATTCATTCCTGAAATCAATGGTTGAACTTCTGAAGGTAGCAGGAGCTCAGACATCTTTGAGGCTGCAAAACTACCTTGGCGACTCCACACATCAAATAAGAAATTAGAAGGTGACTCCACTGCTAGAAGATCAGTAGCTTGATGAAGTTACAAGATGAGTTCCACTGCAAGAATGAATGCCAGGTATGCTCCTATGAATCGGTCTCATATCCCTGGTTTTCCAAATCCTATGCCAAAGGTTGATTGGTTAGAGGATCTTCCGATATTCAAAGATGAAAAGAAGGACAATGCTGCTCTTCATTTGGTTAGGTTTCATATGCATGTACGCAGTCTTAAGGTTCACTTTCCTAAGGATTGTATCATGAGGATGTTTATGGCCACTTTAGAAGGAAAAGCATGGTCTTGGTATAAAAGTTTGGAAAATGGTTCATTATCTTCTCTTGCTGATTTCCATAATGTGTTCTATGACATGTATAAAGAGTGTCATCCTTCCTTATTGTTGCTCAAAGATTGTTGTAGACATTCTTTAAATCTCATTCAGTACTTGGAGGATTGTTATGATGATGATGAGTTTATGGATGAAGAAATTTTAGAGGCTCTTCATAACAATGCATTTCAGCACCAAGAAGAAAGTACAACATCTCATGAAATGCAGCATGAAGATCAACAGGGGTTTACTTATGAAAACCATGTTCAATCCTCTGATATTGATGTAGAGATGCAACAGACTTGTCAGTCTTCGGATCATTATCAAAATGAACATGATTACAAACACCAAGAAGAAATGTTGGAAGAAATTTTTTATGACCCTCAGGCAGAGGAAAAGATTGTTCATTTTTGTAATTTCTTGCAGCAGCTTACACCAAAGGATGATGATAATAATGAGGAAAATTCCATTGTTTGTTGGAATGATTCAGAAAAGCAGTTGGATAGCTTGTCAAATAGCAAATTGGATAGCACATCAAAGGGGTTTTGTGTGGCTAAGGATCAGTTGTCTAAACATATAGAATGTTATGATGATTATCAAACTAACCATGTGTTTTTTGACCCTATAGCTGACTACATGGAAAAGATTTACTGTTCAGGCTTCCAATTATATGTTCATCTTGAAGAACAGTTGCACCTCATGCTTCCTTGGTTATTTCAGTATCTGGTTTATTTATGCTTCAAGCACAGTAAGGAGATCCAAGTTTCAGATCAGATTGATGATTGGCTTCATTGGAAGTTTCATGTTCTTTGAGCTACAATTGGAGAATGCAGCTGATAGGGTAGGTAGGTAGGTCTCCTAAATTATCTTACTGCTACATTTACATAAGCTGATAGCCCGTTTATTGTAGTAAAATAATAAATGTTTATGCTAACCTATCTTGACTTTCTTGAATGTGTCACTCTTTCATTGAAGTATATACAAGCCTCAGTTTTATAAGAAGAGCCATTTGTTATCCTTATCTCTGTCACTGACTCCATAGCCCAATGGTAGCAACTCTCCATCTTCCAATCTACAAACATATAAAATCACAAACCATAGAGTTAGCCATCTATTCATATCTTTAATCTAAATCATTAACCCTTTGAGAGAGCCCTCTCAGGCTGAGGAGGCTAAGCCTTAGCTAAAAGATTGGTTTGAAATAGTTACATGAAGTCTTCCTGGGTTGCAGCCTTCCAGTGCTTGATTTTGTGATAACATTTTGGTGCATCTGCCGGGAGCCTGAAGTCTATTCATTCCTGAAATCAATGGTTGAACTTCTGAAGGTAGCAGGAGCTCAGACATCTTTGAGGCTGCAAAACTACCTTGGCGACTCCACACATCAAATAAGAAATTAGAAGGTGACTCCACTGCTAGAAGATCAGTAGCTTGATGAAGTTACAAGATGAGTTCCACTGCAAGAATGAATGCCAGGTATGCTCCTATGAATCGGTCTCATATCCCTGGTTTTCCAAATCCTATGCCAAAGGTTGATTGGTTAGAGGATCTTCTGATATTCAAAGATGAAAAGAAGGACAATGATGCTCTTCATTTGGTTAGGTTTCATATGCATGTACGCAGTCTTAAGGTTCACTTTCCTGAGGATTGTCTCATGAGGATGTTTATGGCCACTTTAGAAGGAAAAGCATGGTCTTGGTATAAAAGTTTGGAAAATGGTTCATTATCTTCTCTTGCTGATTTCCATAATGTGTTCTATGACATGTATAAAGAGTGTCATCCTTCCTTATTGTTGCTCAAAGATTGTTGTAGACATTCTTTAAATCTCATTCAGTACTTGGAGGATTGTTATGATGATGATGAGTTTATGGATGAAGAAATTTTAGAGGCTCTTCATAACAATGCATTTCAGCACCAAGAAGAAAGTACAACATCTCATGAAATGCAGCATGAAGATCAACAGGGGTTTACTTATGAAAACCATGTTCAATCCTCTGATATTGATGTAGAGATGCAGCAGACTTGTCAGTCTTCGGATCATTATCAAAATGAACATGATTACAAACACCAAGAAGAAATGTTGGAAGAAATTTTTTATGACCCTCAGGCAGAGGAAAAGATTGTTCATTTTTGTAATTTCTTGCAGCAGCTTACACCAAAGGATGATGATAATAATGAGGAAAATTCCATTGTTTGTTGGAATGATTCAGAAAAGCAGTTGGATAGCTTGTCAAATAGCAAATTGGATAGCACATCAAAGGGGTTTTGTGTGGCTAAGGATCAGTTGTCTAAACATATAGAATGTTATGATGATTATCAAACTAACCATGTGTTTTTTGACCCTATAGCTGACTACATGGAAAAGATTTATTGTTCAGGCTTCCAATTATATGTTCATCTTGAAGAACAGTTGCACCTCATGCTTCCTTGGTTATTTCAGTATCTGGTTTATTTATGCTTCAAGCACAGTAAGGAGATCCAAGTTTCAGATCAGATTGATGATTGGCTTCATTGGAAGTTTCATGTTCCTTGAGCTACAATTGGAGAATGCAGCTGATAGGGTAGGTAGGTAGGAAAGTGCAAATAAGCTCAAGGTTGACTGAGCATTTTTTCAGTAGTGGTAGATTTCTTTTTCCCACAGTCATCATCAAGCTTAAGCCCGAGGTGAAGGCTCAAGAAGCTGAAAGAAGATGTTTGTCAAATAAATTTTACAAGGCACTGGAACTGCAGGTTCTTAGTGTACCACAAGGGCACACTATCCCAAGTGGAGCCACTGTTATCACTGACAAAATTTCAATGCCAAATGTCTTACATTTGTTTGATGGTAAAACACATAAATCATTTTTAGCAGTTTCGCAGCGCAACATCTTTTAGGTGATTTCGCAGCGCGCTGCGAAACCCCTGTAGCAGCCTGTTTCAGCTGAAGAAACTCTGTTTTCTGCTTTTACTAGTCAATTTCTAAAAGCTTTCTTGAGCAGCTGAGAACTTAATTTTTCAAACTGAAAGAGGATTTTCTTCCTAACATGCTGCACTACCAAAACCGCTTTCAGTTTCTTCAAATTCGTTCTGAGGTGGGAGGAATTTATGGTTAAACTTGCACTACGAAACTGCAGATTGTCAAGATTTGTCTACTGGTTTTAGTAGTGTTTTTCAAAATCAGTTTCTGGTCACATGAAAGGCTATCTTGGAATTATGAAGGAGGTTTCTCTTCATAACATGTCCAGCTACAATAACCTATCTCACTTTATTCGTATGTGTTTTCAGTTGGAATATAAGAAGCTTTAATTGAGACCCTAATTTCAGAAAACAGATTTTTCCCTGTTTGCCACGTGTTTTCCAAGGACAGTTTCTGGATAGCTGGAGAAATATTTTCAAAAACCAGGAGAGGTTTTTGGTCTAGACAAGATGGGATACAAAAACCTCCTTCAGTTTCGTAAAATGTGTCATGGATGAAGAGATAAAGGCTCTGCAATTTTCAAGGATCTAACCCTAAAAGCAGGGAAACATGTTCCCTAATTTCTAGGGTTTCTCATCAGCAGTTGGGTGACCACGTGGGAGGCTTCATCAAATTTGACCTCATGGAGTGTTAGGTGTCAAATAATGCTTTAAATGTTTAGATAAGTTTGTTGTAATCATAATAAGGAGTTACACTCCTAGTTGTATTAGGTCTCTAGGACTCCTAGTTAGCTGTCCTTTGCATTTAATAGTTAGTTTTGAGTGTCATTAGGTGTCAAATTAGGAGGAATTCGAATTCCCCTCATGCTGGAGGAAGGAATCTACATGAACTCTATATATGGGTGAAGAACTGATGTACAAAGGGTTGGAAAATGTTAGAGAAAAAGACTACTTTTGTAAATGCTATGCAGGGATTGATATATACAGAAGCAGTTGGACTTTTCTGAAGCTGAGATTCTTAGTGTACTTCAGTGAGCTTCATCTTTCATCTTTGATATGCTTTACTTCCATAGTCTTAATGCTTATTACTCAGAATTCATGGAGGAACATGCTCTGACTTCCTTTAAGTGTTAAACTATGGTGAATTGAGTTTTTGAGTCCTATCTTTGGATGTTTTTCTTCAATGTTTTAATACTTATTACTCAGAATTCATGGTTACTCATGCTCTGACTTCCTTTAGGTATTAAACTCTGATATATCACTTTAAATTATCTCCTTTTAAATACCTTGATGTATCATTATTCAGAATTCATGCCCACATGCTCTGACTCCTATGAACTTCAAGTTATTTGAGACTTTCTTGCCCACATGCTCTGACTCCTATGGCTTATGGCAGTAGTTTTAGGTAAGAAACTCTGTTTTTTTATCAGCTTATGTAAAAAGACTTTTTGACAGTAATATAAGGATTACTTTTTCTTCCCAAGATTCATCATGTGTTCAATGCTCAGAATATGTGTGGTTTTGTCATTATCCTTTATATATTTTACAGCTCACTAAATATGCAATCACTCTGAATTCACCTAGTGCTCAGACTTCCTGTGTATATTTATGAGTTGAGGTTCTTTTTGAGAGATGTTTTGAGTGTTAAACATTATATGCCTTGGCTTCTATGATTGAGTGGTTTATAGTTTACTGCAGAAGTATTTGACTCCATGAGCCCAATGGAAGAGATGTTATTTTGTTGTTCCAACCAGCTTGTTTTCATAAAATGTTTGAAGAGTTAGCCATCTTTTCTTGTTAATAATTCCTATCACAAATCTGTGAGAGAGCCCTCTCTGACTAAGGAGGCTAACCTTAGTCTAAAGCCTGGTCTGAAGTAGTTACATAAAATCTAACTGGTAGCAGCCATCAGTACATGATTTTGTGATAACAGATTTGGTGAAGGCGATGGACGTCAGAGATTACGTCGGCATTTCGCTATCGGCGGGGTCATGGGGCTGCCACATAGAAACACCGAAACCCATCGGACCCGAAATATATTTATGCCGCGCTTTATTACTTTTCGGCTCCGCTGGTTGGAGCCATATGGGAGCGATGCGATTACATATGGGCCGTTGATCTGGGGCCCAAAAATGGATGGTTGTGATTATTTCGGGACTTCGGCAATCAGCGGGGTGGAGGGCACAACCTTTACACATTGCGATCGCCGAAACGCCGAGGGCCGTTTGATTTGGGCGGAAAGATGGACGGCTTAGATTTGGTCGGCACTTTCGCTGTCGGAGCCATTATTTGCACAAAAATGCAAGGCAAATGAATTCGGAGGGGTATTCTTTATGCTTTTGAATGGTTTATAAGCCATCGGAAGGGGTCTGATGGCCCAAAAGGGAGAATTTTATCATTTTGTGAAGGTTTTTCATGGTTTTTGTATTCTTATGCCTGGGAAGGAGTCCAAAGGCACTTAGGAGGTAAGTTATGTGGCTTTGAGAGGGTTTTAGTGACCAAAGAGGGTTTCATGCCTTCTAAAGGCAAACCAAGGTCAAAGGGGTGATTTTTCAAACATGTGAAGGGAAACTATGCAAAGGAATGAGTCCTTATACATTTGGAAGATGGTTAGAGGGGTTAATTAGGGTTCTTGCTGAGTTTCAGATAAACTTAGCAATTCCCGAGGATATATATGGTTATTTTTCAACCAGGGGGAGGGATAAATATATAGGGGAGTTATATACATAGTTTTAGTAGGGGAAGGGGAAATAGATAGGGAGCTACGTAGTAAAGTTAATAGTTAATATGATAATGATGAGAAAAAGCGCTAAGAATGATGTCTTAGGCTATCAATGGGGGAAAATGACTGATAGAAGAAGTGTGAACATTCCTTGAGTGAAGCAGATCTCCACCAAGGCAAATGATATGGAGAATGATGAATTTAAGAGGTATCAAGCAGATCTTGACCTCTTTAGGGGAAGTTAGTGAGTGACTTGGGGACAGAGGAGGAAGGGGAAGTTAGACATGCCTCGCTTGAAGTCCTTCAAATGAAAAACTACCTCAAACTTGTGATATGAATAGATATGACACTTGAAAATCTGAAATGGATCACAAGTCATGATTCTGCAACCACAAAGCTACCTACCCGGCCTATTCACCTAGCATTTTCTCTTCTTTTTGGTTTGGGTGCACTTGAACTAGCATACCCAGCTTTTCATTCTTTTCTTCTTGCTGTCCTCCTATCTAAATCTACACTTATTGCATCCAGGGGCTCAGATTAGGCTGTTGAGCACCCTTGTTTCTCTAGCTATTTACAGATCTGCCAAGATTAAATAGTTTGGACAGATGTTTATTCTCTATATTCTAAAATAGGAAATTGAAACCTAGGGAGACCAAGATTAAGCTGTTTGGACCTCCCTTAGCTGAAAACTCATGAAAATGGATCAACTCATCAAAAATGGAACACAACAGCGGCATTTAGACTAGCACACTCTCATGGATACTTCTATGGCCATCTGTAGCAAATATGGAGCATTGCAGCAAGCAAAGTATGACATATTTGGCATGTAAAAATGTCGATCATGAAAGATGATTAACCTGCTGCAGCAGGAGGCTAACAGTGGCTCCACTTGGGGATGGCTTTTCCTTGTGACAAGCCAAGAACAATAGGTCAGAATGCCTTGATCCTCTGTAGTTGCTGTTAATTGAAAATCTCTTCCGTGCTAACTGCTGAATGACTAGAACTTTAACTTCTGAATGCAGCACTCCTCCTTATCTGAAACACTATGAAAAATAAAGCATCGCCTGCTTTCTTCTGCGTGCTTGATATTGCATACACTTTTGCTTGAGCAGTGCCTTGTGAAATAAATACAAAAAGGGAATAAAACTGGAGCTCTTCTTTTATTGTCTTTGAAAGCGTGCTGAAGTAAATTGAAAATCCTCCTTTCTTTTTGATACTGTTGACTTAAAGACTACAAGCTGCAAACAACTTCTCTTTAACATAAATCACTGTGATATGACAGCGCTGCTCTTGCTGTTTTGCTGAGATTACTGCAGAGACAGAGATTAAAAATAGAGGACATGCATTAGCTGTGTCTTCACAAACTTTGTTGCTGCTCCTCTAACAATCGGACTGTTTATACAAAATAAAAACAAAAGTGCTGATATATACAAATATCAATGTACAAAGAGATATTTACAAAGTTGCGTTATGTTCAACAAAAGGGATCATGATAATGCTTCAGCATACAGCCATTTACAAGGCCTTCTTCAGCAGTGCTGCCCTCTACAGATTTGAGGAAATATGTGTTATTTCCATGAACAACAGAAATAACAAATGGCCCTCTCCAAAGGAAATCGAATTTTGCATGTTTTCCCTTGTCTTCTCTTCGTGAGTCCCACCTTAGAACTTTGTTGCCAACACAGAAATTCTCAGCCTTAGTCCTCTTATCAAACATCCTTTTGAGCTTTTCTTGTAACATTTGAGCTCTGTCATACACCTGTTCTCTGGTTTGCTGAAGGTGAATGGTCTGATTGATCCTGTGTTGAATATCATTTGGTTCAGCTTGAACCTCCTGCAACAGCCTCATAATGGAAATGCCCAAAGAAGATGGGAATCTGGCTTCCATACCGTCAACAAGCTCATAAGGGCTCATCCCAATTGATTTTTTTGTCGAAAGCCTGTCTGCCCAAAGGGCATTGGTGAGCTTTTTATGCCAGTTCTTATTGCTTTCTTCCAAGGTCCTCTTAATGATACTGATCAGGCTCTTATTAGATGACTCAGCTAAGCCATTACCTTGAGGGTAATAGGCTGTGGAATGGCCTAAAGTGATATGGAATTTATGGCAAAAATTGATCATCTTCTTGGATTTGAAAGCAGCGGCATTGTCAGTGATGATCTTCTCAGGGCAGCCAAATCTAGACAGGATATTGCACTCAAGGAATTGGATAATGGTGGTGTCATTGGCCTGCCTGCATGGAATGGCTTCAATCCACTTGGTGAAATAGTCGGTGGCAGTTAGAATCCACTTATGCTGGCCTGAGGAAGAGGGATGGATTTCTCCAATGAAGTCAAGACCCCATTGTTGAAAAGGCTTTTTGGTTGAGATGGGCTTAAGAGGCAAGGGCAACAGCTTTCTTTTGCCCTCAAAGATTTGGCATTTGTGACATGAGATAGCAAACTTATTTACATCTGCAAACAAAGAGGGCCAATAGAAACCAGCCCTTAAAATTTTATCAGCAGTGGACTTCCAATATAGATGTCCTCCATAGTCCCCTGCATGGAATTCTTTCATGACATTATTAGTTTCATTCATGGTCAAACAATTAAGCAATATGCATTCATGATTCTTCCAAAATAAAGCACCATCTAAGACACAAAATTTCAAAGCCTTCGTTCTTAAAAGTCTCTTCTTGGTCCTGGACAATCCTGGGGGAGCAAACAGGTTTAACAATACAAAGCATATATCAACATACCATGGGGATTGCAGAAAGGTGTCACTGATCTGTGGAGTCGCCAACTCCTGTTCATTGTCCAGTTGGTTGATGTCTAAGGCTTGAAAGTTTGTTTCGGACATCAGTTTGGCTAAACCTTGTCCCTTTATTAGCTTGGTTGATTTTATTTCTATGTCATACTCAAGAATGTTAGCAATACACTTGCCTCTTTTGCCTTCTAATCCTTCTTGGGTTAATATGTCTTTTACAACAGCATTTGGGACATAGGCAATCACGTGTGAATATAAAATGTAAATTATGAAGTCTTTGATTGCTTTAACAAGGGCATAGGCTTGCTTCTCCATGATTTGGTACTTCAGGGGTGCATCTCTTAAGGCTCGGCTGAAAAAAGCAATTGGATTTTCATTTCCTTGGTCATCCTTTTGCAATAGGACAGCAGCTATGGTATTATCAGATGCAAATGAAAATATGATAAAGTCCCTATCAAATTGAGGACTTGTGAGGACTGGGGCTTGAGTTAAGGCAACTTTGATACTTTCAAATGCTTGCTTGGTTTCAAGAGACCATTTTACCTTGGCATCCTTCTTTAACATGTTGCTCAACAGTCTTATCAGCTCGGCTAGATTTGGGATAAATCTCCTTAGGAAATTGATCTTTCCTAGGAATGCTTGCAGCTCTTTTATGTTTCTTGGATATGGGATTTGGAGAATGGCTTGGATCCTTTGAGGATCAATTCTAATCCCGTCTTTTGAAATGATATGTCCAAGTAATTTGCCTTCTTCAAGGCCAAATAAAGACTTCTTGGGGTTCAAGGAAATGCCATATTTCCTACATGTTAGGAACACTTGTCTCAAATGTCTTAGGTGCCCTTGATCAGATTTGGAGAAAGGGGTAAGATCATCAAGATAGACAACCAAGAAATCATGGATTTCCTTGGAAAATGCAATGTCCATGTCCCTTTGAAAGGTGGCACCTGCGTTCTTTAGGCCGGAAGGCATTTTCACATATTTAAATGTTCCCCACGGTGTTGTAAAGGCCATCTTGTCTTGATCATCTGGGTGAACCAGTATCTGATTAAAACCTGAAAAGCCATCTAGCAAAGAGATTCTAGATGACCCACTACTCTTTGTAGGATGTGGTCCATTTTGGGCAATGGGTAGTGGTCTTTAAGGGAGACTTGGTTTAAGTTTCTCAAATCTACACAAAGCCTAATCTCACCTGTTTTCTTTCTTGTGGGAACAAGATTGGATACCCATTCAGAAAATCTAATGGGTGCTATGATACCTGCTTCAAACATTCTTTGCACTTCTGTCTCAATCAAAGGGAGAAGCACAAGATTGATTCTCCTCAGTTTCTGTTTGAAGGGCTTTTGATTTGGCTTTAAGGGAATGGTATGTTGAATAATTGAGGTGTCATAGGACTTCAAGTCCTCATAACTCCAAGAAAATACATCTTGGAATTCTTTGAAAAAATCAACATATTTGGGCTTTTGATCGGGTGGCAAAGATTGAGATAGTTTGATCATTTTGGGCTTCTCTGCTGTCCCAATGTTGTATTCTTCTATGGCAGTGTTTATAGGCTGCATTTTTGGCTTTTTGGGCACATCATTTGCATCAAACATGTCTTCTAGTGGAGTGAGGCCAACCGGGAGAAAATTGTCCTTTAGATCAATGATTTCGGCCTCTGTTTTGGCTATTTCCTCCAAATGCATCTGTTTCAGCTCTTCTATATTTTCTTCATCAAAGATGGTTGGATGTAGCAATTTTCTAGCTGTTTCAGCTGTTACAGTTTGTTGGATTTGGTTTATTGCTTGCAGTGGATCATCCATAGCATCCATATCAATGTTTAGGCCTGAAAACTCATGCTGTAAGGTAAGAAAATTGTTGATTTGAGCATCATCCTCAAACACTTGCCAATCTTTAACATTGTTAGGGACAGCAGGTCTGTGCTTTATCTCAGCAGTAAAGTGGTGATTGGACTCAAAAGGAAGCTTGCAAGTGCTAGCAAAAGTAGCTAGGGTGTGAGCATGCATGTTATTGTTTCTAGAAATCTTAGCAAGTTTGGATTCAGTGAAGGTATCAAGTCTTGCAGTGGCAGCAGTCCTATAAGCTCTTAGCCTTCTATCATTGGTAACGAAGTTGCCCTTCATTTGTTGTATGATTAAATCAGAGTCACCTAGAATGGACACCTTTGCAGCTCCTAGAGCTTTGAGCAGTTTAAGGCCTAAAAGGAGAGCTTCATACTCTGCCATGTTGTTGGTACATCTGAAGTTAAGTCTGTAAGCATGACCCTCTGCATGGCTATTATGTGTATTGTGAATCCATATTCCTGCCCCTGCTCCTAGCTTATTAACAGAACCATCAAACTCTAAATACCATGTGATTTCTTGCTTGTGGTTGACATTAAGAGTTTCAGTCATTTTAGGATTGGGCAGACCTAGGTTTTGTGCTTCATGTGGTTCTTCTTGTATGCTGGTTGCGCTGACTGTTTTGACAGTTTCCTGGGTATGAGCAACCGATTCTTGATTGATGCATGTTTCTTGTTCTAAAGGCAAAGGCCTCTGATTAGTTGGAGGACTTGTTTCATCATTAAACAAAATAAAAGAATCCATATCAGAATGGATTGAATAGATAGGGAAATTCTGGGGCTTTTCCTCACTACTTACCACATACTTCATCAGTGTTTCTCTATACAGTCTCTTTGGTTGCCCAAAGACTGAAATAGTGGCGTAGGAGAGGTCTAATTGGAGAGATCCTTGGAGTTTTGCCCCCCAAGATCTTGACAACAACATGCCATACTTTGGTGGGATGTCAGCAACCACCACGTCCATTAGGATTGTCTTGTTGGGAAATTGGACTAAGGAGACACATAAGTCTTTGATGAGGCCTAAACATTTGACCTGACTTGAGTCAAAGGAGAATAGATCTTTGTAGGGTCTTGTGACATCAAGGTTTAGTTTCTCCATTACAGCTTTGGGCATAAGGTTGTGTGAGGCACCTGAGTCAAACATTGCATTATGTAAAACTTTATCATGTATGTGCAGACTGGCATAAAAGGGTAGAACAGCTCCATGTGCTGATTTTCCATCAACTTCTGGACCAAAAAGCAACTCAGGTGTATCATCTAACACATTCACATCATCCCTATTCTCTGGCATTTGCAGTGATCTTTGGATTTGTTGCCTATACACCTCATGCTTTGCAAGTTCAGATAAGGGGATGGAAATCTTAAGTTTTCTTATTTCTGCTTCTAAGTTGAATGGTTTCTCCAATGGAGTCTTTGTGTTGGAAATAGCAGATTTCCCCTTTTCAAGTGTATTTTCTGCGTTTTCCTCTTGATTAGCAGTGTTATAGTGAGTGATACCTTGTGGTATTTCTGTTTTGGGAAGGTTTTTAGGAGTGATATTTACATTTTCCTTTGAGGACGAAGGTAGCAGAGGCTGATCATTAGAGGGCTGCATGTCTGGTGTGTCTGTTATATCCTCTATTGTGACTTCTTTCGAATCTGGGATTGTTTGTTTGGTCGGTTCTGTGGAAGAAGCTCTGTCCTTAATCTTCTTGGGCTGCTTTATTTCCTTCTGTTTGGTGGGCTCAGTTACATCAATTATTCTAGTTCTCAATTTATATTGTTTGTGCACTTCATAAACCGCTGAATCATAACCTTGTTTGAAGTCAAAAGACTCACCTGACTGGGTCTGAAATTGATTAAAGTCATGCTCATCTTGGTCTTGTTGAGTTAGGAAAATTTGTTGCTCACCCTTCAAATCCACCAAGTTCATGTGAGTGTCCTCTATGGCATCACTAGATGTGGATGCTTCTGTATAATTTTCTTGGAAAGGAGGCCTTATATCACAGTCTGGGCTAGATCTACCAGCGTTTGAGTTCTGAGTTTTCCTGAAATTTGGGTTCCTTATGGTATTGGGCTGTTGCCCTTCCCATGATGATTTCCTCTCAACACTCTCTACTCTGTCTCCCAGCCTGTGCATGCCATTGATAATAGCATCTAGCTTTTGATCTAAGGTTGAGGGCTCTTCCTTGAAGGTGGTTCTTCTCTTAGTTCTAGCTCTATTTCTTTTGGCAATTAAATTTGCCTCCACAGTGACAGCCACATTTTGCATGTCTGCAAGGCTGTTAGGGGCTCTTTCTTTTAATTGGTAGGCCATATCTGGGTCGAATCCATCAGGGAATTTATATAAGGCAAGGTCAGTGGGGGCCTTAAGTTTTGTGGGATAGCATTATAAACGCTATTGAACCTTGCACAATAGTCCAAGACTGTTTCATGTGGACCTCTTTTGATTGTATCGTATTCAGCTAGTATGTGCAAGGGATCTTTCTTTTTCTCCCATCTGTTGATAAATGACTGGTATAAGGCTTCTGGGTCTGCTATGGAATTGGCTGGGAGTGCTCTAAACCAAGTCCTGACATCGCCTGTCAAACTTTGGACAAAAATCTTCATTCTCACACCATCATCGTCAATCTCATAGCTTTCAAAGTAATCCTGCATTTTCTTTGTATGCTGAAGGGCTGTGCAGGCACTTGTGCCATCAAAATATGTGATTTTAGTTTGGTAATCTTGAGGCATAGCCCCAAGATTTGCAAGCACCTGTAAAGGTGCATATCTATTCGCCATGTTGGCAGGGATAAATGGAACAACAGGGATAAACGGAACAGCTAGAACAACTGGGATAATAGGAGTAGTAGTGGTAGTATGTGTAGTGAATGGAGGTGTGGAAGGAGTGCTTTGAGAGGTGGATGAAGAACAAGGGGAACTAGGGGTTGAACGAAATCAAACTTTGACAGGGGTTGGAACACAGCTTGGGTGAACTGTTTCAGGACTATTATCAGCAAAATCCTCTCTTCGCTCTAGCTTCCTGAGGTTCCTTGGGATTATATTGGGATTTTCAAAAGTTGTTGGGGGATTTGGGTCTAGATTTGACCTTGTATAACGTGAATTCTTTTTGGGAGCCAGCTTCTAGCTTGTTTTTTGGGGATTTTCTAAGAATGTATGGGTTAGAAAGAAAATTTTGAAGGTCTGGTTCTTTCCTAGTGGAGCTTTCCAACTTGATTTGTGAAATTATTTGAGGATGTTCCCCAATGGAGTCGCCATTATGTTATCACTCAGGTTGTCCTTAAAGCTCCTTAAAGGATACGGCTGAGGTAACCACAAACCAATCTTTGGACTGCAGGTCCTAGCCTACATGTAATCAGAGAGGGCTCTCTCTTTATAATTTAGCTTTGTTTTGGGTTGATTTTTAGGCTAGTTATGATTTTCTTGGGTTTTGTTTTGATTTTGGTGGGATGGAGGATTCTTTCAAACAGAGTTGGGATGCATAGTGTGAGAAGTTCAAACCATTGGGCATGGAGTCGTGGATTAGGCTTGCTGTTGCGTTTTCTTGGTCACAAGAGGAATACAGAGCATGATAGCTACACATAAAACAATATCTAGCTAGAATAAAGATGGAACAAAGGTCAGTGAATGAAAGGCAACTAAGTAACTCTCATTATGCTAACAGAGGGAAGGTGAATGAACATTTATATAGGAGCAATCAAGGATTCCTAAACAACATTCATATGTGAAGGAACTAGTGTAAATATGAGCAAATCAATATTCATATTCAGGACTAATTCAGAGGAAAACATAGATAAATCATAGAAATTGAGAAAAGAATACAACTAAGTGAGCTCTGAACTATTCTTTCTTTCTGCTATTTAGATAGTGAAACAATGATGGCATAAAACATATAAACTGTAAATAGAGATAAGAAACACTTATTGGGCTATGTAGAAGCGTTAGGATTCCATAGTCACTCTTCAGAAATTAAAACACAACAGTCAGTTCATCTCCCAAACATTCCAGTGATCTTTGATTATAGAGACTCTCAGAAAATACAATGCAAGTCTAGAGGAAGTTATCGACCAACCAACCCTTTTTTCATAACAAAGGGTGGTTTAAATAGAAAAAATATCTACACACAACAGATCTGAGATAGATCTCATCAAATAAATTCCTTTAACCTAATTTGTACAGAAGTAAATGGCAGAAATATCTATCTAACAGCTGCGCTAGGGCAACTGGCTCAAAAATGGATCAAAATCTGTCCTTATGGCTCTGTGCTGGCTCTTTTAGCCATAAGTGTGCTTTAAATTCATTCATCTGCGCCTGCAAGTGGTTCTGCTGCCTTAAGTGGCCAAAACTGTGAGTCGGTGAGTCTTTATGGCTCAGAGCTGCTTTATTGACTTTGCTGGGAGGCTCTTTAATGATTTCCTGCTTTGGGTTCAAAGTTTCCATTGAACACCTTCACTGATACACTTTGCCGCATCCTGATACACTTTGGCACTGAATCTGGGCCTTTTCTCACCGCTGATACTCTTTAAACTGTCCCATCGCCCCCTTTCTGCCTATTCAAGGCGAAATAACTGCCACAAAAGCTTCCGTGGCCTTTGGAATGCTATCGGCACTCTGGTCGATCAAAATTAGCTTTAAACTTTGAAAAATGGTGCAAACAGGAGGAAAAAGTGTTGCCGACTGTGCCGAGGCCGATACTGGCCCCCTGGAGCAAAAACAGGGCTTGGAGCGATCTCAAAATGGTTAAGGAAACCATCATTTCCTTTATACCTGGGCGGGCATGGGCGCCGCATAGAAAACATTTAAATGGCCCTTTTATTACAAACAGGCGGAATGCCATAAAAACATGAATTTTCATTTAAAAAATGGCCCAATAGCGACACTGTTCATTGAATTAAATCGTGGCCGTTGGATCCGGCGCGGGCTGATCCAACGGCCCAGATCTTATCGCAATATCGACGTCGGGCGGACCGGGGGGTGGCACATAAACAATCGCCGAAACTGTGCGGACCCGATATGATGTAGGCCCTTCCTTTTATTTGGAATCGCGTCCGGCCCATCGGCGATGTCATATTGGCAGATTTACAAAAAATTGGTTTGCGGACCCGAAATGCTTATATACCATGCTTTAATGTTATTTCGGCTCCGCCATATCGGAGCAGTCCCGCTCAGCTGCACAAAGGGCATTTTGGACCCGAAATCCCTATATGCCCATTTTAAATGGAGATCGGGTCCGAACCATCGGAACCCATCATATCGGCGGATTTACATTTGAAACGGGTCCAACGGACCCGAAATCCCTTTCAAAACTGCCCTTTATAAATTATCGGCTCCGGAATATTGGAGACCTCCCTTTTCGCTGTGCCCGGGGACCTTACGGACCCGATAGCTTTTATAAGACCCGCCCTTATAATATTTTCGGCTCTGCCATATCGGAGCCAAACACAAGGGGTGACCACCAATCAAACATAGGCCGTTGATTTGGTGAAGGCGATGGACGTCAGAGATTACGTCGGCATTTCGCTATCGGCGGGGTCATGGGGCTGCCACATAGAAACGTCGAAACCCATCGGACCCGAAATATATTTATGCCGCGCTTTATTACTTTTCGGCTTCGCTGGTTGGAGCCATATGGGAGCGATGCGATTACATATGGGCCGTTGATCTGGGGCCAAAAATGGATGGCTGTGATTATTTCGGGACTTCGGCAATCAGCGGGGTGGAGGGCACAACCTTTACACATTGCGATCGCCGAAACGCCGAGGGCCGTTTGATTTGGGCAGAAAGATGGACGGCTTAGATTTGGTCGGCACTTTCGCTGTTGGAGCCATTATTTGCACAAAAATGCAAGGCAAATGAATTCAGAGGGGTATTCTTTATGCTTTTGAAAGGTTTATAAGCCATCGGAAGGGGTCTGATGACCCAAAAGGGAGAATTTTATCATTTTGTGAAGGTTTTTCATGGTTTTTGTATTCTTATGCCTGGGAAGGAGTCCAAAGGCACTTAGGAGGAAAGTGATGTGGCTTTGAGAGGGGTTTAGTGACCAAAGAGGGTTTCATGCCTTCTAAAAGCAAACCAAGGTCAAAGGGGTGATTTTTCAAACATGTGAAGGGAAACTATGCAAAGGAATGAGTCCTTATACATTTGGAAGATGGTTAGAGGGGTTAATGAGGGTTCTTGCTGAGTTTCAGATAAACTTAGCAATTCCTGAGGATATATATGGTTATTTTTCAACCAGGGGGAGGGATAAATATATAGGGGAGTTATATACATAGTTTTAGTAGGGGAAGGGGAAATAGATAGGGGGCTACGTAGTAAAGTTAATTGTTAATATGATAATGATGAGAAAAAGCGCTAAGAATGATGTCTTAGGCTATCAATGGGGGAAAATGACTGATAGAAGAAGTGTGAACATTCCTTGAGTAAAGCAGATCTCCACCAAGGCAAATGATATGGAGAATGATGAATCTAAGAGGTATCAAGCAGATCTTGACCTCTTTAGGGGAAGTTAGTGAGTGACTTGGGGACAGAGGAGGAAGGGGAAGTTAGACATGCCTCGCTTGAAGTCCTTCAAATGAAAAACTGCCTCAAACTTGTGATATGAATAGATATGACACTTGAAAATCTGAAATGGATCACAAGTCATGATTCTGCAACCACAAAGCTACCTACCCGGCCTATTCACCTAGCATTTTCTCTTCTTTTTGGTTTGGGTGCACTTGAACTAGCATACCCAGCTTTTCATTCTTTTCTTCTTGCTGTCCTCCTATCTAAATCTACACTTATTGCATCCAGGGGCTCAGATTAGGCTGTTGGGCACCCTTGTTTCTCTACCTATTTACAGATCTGCCAAGATTAAACAGTTTGGACAGATGTTTATTCTCTATATTCTAAAACAGGAAATTGAAACCTAGGGAGACCAAGATTAAGCTGTTTGGACCTCCCTTAGCTGAAAACTCATGAAAATGGATCAACTCATCAAAAATGGAACACAACAGCGGCATTTAGACTAGCACACTCTCATGGATACTTCTCTGGCCATCTGTAGCAAATATGGAGCATTGCAGCAAGCAAAGTATGACATATTTGGCATGTAAAAATGTCGATCATGAAAGATGATTAACCTGCTGCAGCAGGAGGCTAACAGGTTTCTCCTTGGCGATGCGCGCACTGTTATGGCAGGCTTCTTGCCCTTGTTGTCCTTCACGGTTTCATTGGTTGGGGTCAGCGTTGGTCTCGGTGTCCTCAACTATTTAGGGACCTATGCCAATACTTTGGCCACTGCTGGAGCAACTTCCTCTGCCTCTATCTCCATTTCCGACGTTGACTCTTCTGTTATTTCTTTGGTATTTATAGTTTATGTGGGTGCCAACATAATGCTTTCCAACAGTACTTGTGACGTCTCTGGTAGGTTCACAAATGTTGGAGTCTCTTTCAAACCCTCAAAGAATTCTTAGTTGATGGGTGTCTAAAAGCTCAACAACTCAATTCTCAAAATGCCAAGTGTTTTTCGTTGGACAACCACTTGTAATTTATAACGCATTTTGAATTCAAATCCGACCTTTCCTCCCAAATTCGGTTCATTAATGCCAGATTAGCGGCAAATTTTCAAGGATATGAGCCATAAATTTCATCTTAAATGCTGGTCGCCCACTCCATTTGGCCACATTTCTACCGTCAAATCATGAACAGTGACTTTAACGATCACTTTCTGGCCGACCTGTGCGATTTCTCCATGGGTAGTGCAACTCCCTTCACGCTACTACAAACCCTGTGACACTTCCTTGCTTCGCACAATCCTCCAATCGCGCAGCTCCCCAACCCAGGCAGTGTAGTTTATAGTCCCACGCCTCCTTTCAGTTGCCTGGAGCGCTAAGACTATGCTACCTTCATTTAGTCACAGGGCCATACTGCCAGTGTATGGCTTCAATTGACTACCATTCACCTTTCCTGGGAAGGTATCTCCATTCAATTTGACCAGCTGTACCGCTCCTTCGTCAGTAATCTCCTTAATGACATAGGGCCCTAACTAGTGCATCTTGAACTTCCTTGGAAATTTATCAGACTTACTATGATATAACAAAACCAGGTCATTTACCTTAAAGGTGCACAACTTAATGTGTCGATCATGCCATGCTTTTTTGCGCTGCTTTTGGACCTGTTGGTGAAATCCTGCTAGAAATCTCTCTTCCTCAAGCTCATCCAGCTGTGCAGGCCTTTCTTCTAGGGCTCCATGATCCGTCATACCTATGAGTGCTACTATGTGTAGACTAGGCACAAAATATTTCATAGGCATTATCGCTTCAACCCCATAGACAAGCCTAAAGGGCATTTGTCCAGTCAACTTCTTGCATGTCATTCGACAAGCCCATAGTACTATAGGTATGCGCAGGTCCCAATCACTTCTTTAAGCATTGAAAAACTTGGTCAACGCATTCTCCAACATTTTATTGAATGCTTCCATCGTCCTGTTAGCCTGCGGGTGATAAGGCATGCTCTTCTGGTGATATACCTAAAATTCCTCCGTTAGCGCGCTGATCGTTTCATTCAGAAAGTGTGTACCGCGATCACTCATCAAGATCTTCAGACAACCAAATTGCGTCAATACATGCTCAAAGAGGAACTTTGCAGTAGTTGCATTTGTGCAATCCTTCACAGGATGTGCCTCCACCCAAAGAGTGAAATACTCCGTCGTAGTGATAATGTACCTCGCTCCCGTCTTTCCTTGGGGCTGAATGGGTCCCAAAAAATCTATTGCCCATTTCTCAAAGGGTTGCAATGTCATTTGTGGATTCAAAGGAATCTCATCCCTTTGCGATGGCCTGCTAGTCCTTTGACACACATCATAAGCCTTGCAATACGTTTTTGAGTCCTGATGGAGGGTTGGCCACCACAACCCTGCAGGTAGAATCTTCTGTGCAGTTGCTCTTCTTGCATAATGTCCTCCCGCGGCGCCCCCATGAGCATCCGCGAGGATTCTGCTTCTTTCAAACTTAGGTACATATCGTCGCAATATCTCATCAGACCCCATTCTGTATAGATGCCCAACAATGACAGAGAAATCTGCCGCGCGCACCATTAACTCCTTCTTCTGCTGGACGGTGTATCCCTCTGGGGCATTTCTTATCGTTAGGAAGTGTATTATATCTTCAAAATGACCATCCACGATGCACACTGTAAATAGCTACGCGTCAGGCAATCCTTCCTCTAAATTATTGGTCTCTTCCCCTGTTTCGATGCGTGACAGATGTTCTAGTCTCGCGTTCAGTCATCTAGGCTTCACAATAACTTCAAAATCACATTCCTAGAATAGTAACAACCATCTGTAGATTCTCCCCCCCAACACAGGCTTATTAACTAAGTACTTTAGGGCGGAGTGATCTGTATACATATTAAAATGTCCTCCCAGCAAGTAGTGCCTAAATTTCTGGAGTGCATAGACCATGGCTAACCCTTCGCGCTCGATGGTGGAATAGTTCTTTTCTTCCTTGGATAACCTTCTACTTGCAAACGAGATAGGATGGTCCAAGTATTCTCCACCAGATATGTCAGTACTGCTCCCAACGCTATACACGACGCATCGACATGTACATGAAACTTCTTCCAATCCGGGAATACTAGGATCGGTGCAGTGACCATATTTTCTTTCAATACATCCAAGCTCTTCTTATAGTCCTCATTCCAGCAGAATGGGACATCCTTCTTCAACAACTTTTCCATAGGTGTGGTGATTTGGGCATAGCCTTTGATAAACTTTTTGTAATATCCCATATGTCCTAGGGTAGCACGCAACTGTTTCACACTCCTTGGTGCCTCCAAGTTCAGTATCACCGTGATCTTCGTGGGGTCTACCATCAGTCCTTGTCCGCAAACCACATGACCCAGCAGGGCCCCAAAGGGAACACAAAACAAGTACTTCTTTAGATTGAGCGTGATTTGGTATCTTCGACAGGTATCCAGCATTAGGCGCAAGCTTGCTATATAGCGTTTCACGAGCCCAAACACAGTCTAATCATCAAAGTATACTTCCAGGAACTTATGAATAAACTCTTTGAAGGCAACAACGACTACGCGCGAGAAAATCATAGGCGCATTCTTCAAACCACACGGCATTACAGTGTATTGGAAACAACCCCACTCAGTCGTGAAGGTTGTCTTGCTCCATCTTCCGACGCGATTTTGATCTAATGGTATCCCGAGAACCCATCAGTGAAGGAATATGCTTCTTGGCCAACTACATTGTCCAACACTTCATCAGTGAACGGAGTTGGGAAAGGATCATGCACGCAAGCGTCATTCAACTTTCTGAGATCCACGCATATCCTTATTTCATCCTTCTTCTTCTTCTCTTGTACCACCATTGGGATTACCTAGTCAGATTCTTCCACAGGCTCAATAATGCCTGCTGCGAGCATCTTGTCTAGCTCTAAGTGGACGTTTTCCTTATACTTCGAATTGAGATGTAAGGCCTTTACTTAATCGGCTTCATGTCGGGCTTTAGTGTGATCTTCATAACACCTAGGTCCCCGATTATCCCTTTTAGATCCGTAAACTTGGTAGGGAATAAATCCTGGTATTCGCTGAGCAATTCATTAACCTTATCCACTGTCGTGTCGTCCCAGTAATCTCCAATCTTCATGAATTTGGGCTCTGCCTCCTGTTGGGTTGTGTTATTTCTTTCCACGACTAACCTACATAGTGAACAGGGGGGTTAGAGGGGGGGCGAAGCCCCCCCTTGTTTGCACCGATTGCGTAGCAAGCGGGTGACAGGGGGGTTTGAGGGGGGTAGGTAGCCCCCCTCTACGCTGCCCGGGAAATTTTTTTTTTGGACCATATATTAGGTTGGGCTGACCTACCTATGTTTTTCGGTCCATGGTTTTGGACGCAATGGTTTTCGGTCCATGGTATTGGATGCTTCGGCATGTATAAATATGTATTGTAACATTGAAAGGAATATAATGAAAAAGCAAGCTGGTAGTCCCAATTTTGGAATCCAAGGGAAAATCCATCTTTATATGTGTTTTATGTGTTATGCTCTTGCATTGTTTATTTTCTGTGTTTTAGAATTTGTATGCAGGTAATTTCTGTACGGGATTAAAACCTACACCTCCATACCAATGTTTACTTGCTTCGTTTTCAACGACGCGGTTATATTAGGATTCTCAACCTGCGGTCCTTCAACTTCGCGGTGACCCTCTATTTTCGGGATGTTAAACTTTCATGGATCCTCATCCTCTTCTTTAGCAATTACATTATAACATTCCAACGCGTGACTCAGTTGAGTAGCCCACTCAGGCTGAATCAGGTCTAAAAGATGCTACGGTATCCTAAATATTGCTGCTTTCACCTCTTCTAGCACTTCATCAATACTGTCAATCTCATCTTCAAAACTGAACGTCATTATGAATCCTTCATGCAGAATATCCCATTTTCCTGTACATGGTGAAGCTCTATTTTTACATACCAGTTCATCGGGATGACATCCAGGGTGTGATAGAACAAGTGCACCCATTCAGGCAGGGGCTTCTCTCCATAAGCTTGGGCCCATTTTTCCAAATGCGTGCACGGATCATCCTACCCATCATACTTGCCTATCATTCACACCTTCGACTTCCCAAAGCGTGTCCTCATCATTCTCCTACATTTGCGCCAATCATCAAAGCTTCCCTTGTGCGTACCCCACCATCTTGCGGGCATAGCGCGTAGTGCCCAGTCTAATGCTTGGAAGCGCTCCTTTTCTGGTACCTCCCTCTCAAATGCATCCAAAAAGATATCTACATCGTTTAGGCCATCATAAGTGGCCAGATTCCTTCTGATGGCACAGAACGCATCGACTGGGTAATCATGTTACAACTCAGTGTAGTTACTTCATGTAACTGATTCTGCCAGCACTTCAACTCTTCATCAGAGTCCGAGGTACAGGAACTCTCGCGATCCCATGTAATTCATCCATCCGCTGTTGGATTCACGTAGTCTTGGTCTCGCGCTGTTATCTTATAGATACAGTCCAGATCGTCATCACTCTCATAATCGCAGATTGGTTCAGTATAGCGCGATCTTTCAGCAGGATCTAGGGGTACTATTACGCGTAGCGATTTCTTCTCAAATATCATCTTCAACTTCTTTAGGTTGATTACCCCGTTCATATCAGTAGCCCAATCAATTCCAAGGAGCGCAGGATAGGGGTTGCTGTCATCCACAATTTCTATTACTTCAAAGTCAGCTAGCGCGCTCGCATCTTCAATATTTACAGTCACCCCCTGTTGCCACCCCATGGGGATGATCTTTTGCTGGTTCGCCATCCTTAGTTGACTTGGAGACCATTGCAGTGCGGGTCTCCCCATCCATTCCAAAGTCTGCTTTGGAAGGACGTTTGCATTTGACCCCATGTCCAAAATAACCTGATCCATTTCATACTCTCCTATCTACGTGTTTAGTCTCATATCCCATCCTGCCCTTGTTTTATGTTTACCAATCTTTCGTACTACGCGCGACTCACCCAGAGCGTTTCTGGCACATCTGTTTATAAGCTCTTGTAGCCCCTTCACAACCTTACTATCAATCAGTAACTTCATATAGGTCTCCAAGAAAGTTGTAAGCATAGAAGGGTCCATCTCCTGATCAGGCTTATCCTTGCTCCTTGCGGTGGAGGCCTCAAGGAAGCTCTTATTCTCTTGCATGAAGGTTTCACGTGCGCACTCCAAATCAAACTCAGCCTCCTTTGCCAGAGCTTTGCGAACCCATGTACTATATTTGGGTTGTTTCCACTTGTCATCTCTTGTTGCGGTTCCACTTCGAAGCACTATATTCATGTTTGGACCCTCTTCACGCGGCTCAGACCTCATCATCTGTAAGCTCTGAGTCGGCGGAGGTGGTAGCACCCCTTTATCGCGTATCCTAGCTATCAGCATAGGACAGTCTTCCATTTCATGATCAAACAGAGTGCAAGACTTTCACGATGGACGGGTTGGGCTAGTGCAATCACGGGCATAATGTCCCGGTCCTACGCAATTATAGCAGATCAACTATCCCTGACCTCTGCCAGGTCCTCCTCCTCCTTGGCCTCGTTCGCGCCCCTGAAAGCCCATTCGCACCATCCCCGCGCTCTGGCCATGGGGCCGCGTTTTTTCCTGAACCCTATAGGCAGGTGTTTTATCCATCATCAAATCCTAGCTATTAAAGTTGCGCTCATCATGCCCTATCGACCTACAAAAGTTGCAGAATAGTTGTTTCGGATTCTGTACAAACATCTGCAGCAAATGACAGTTATCTGTCTCATGTTTTCCTACGACCTGACAGATAGCGCACCACAATGCAGGCCCCGTGCTCGGTCCTGCTTGAGCTTCTAGCCTCAAAGGCATTGGTCCTCCTCCTGCAATATAGTTTGCAAAGACTGAACAATGGTCTTTATCATGCCCATGACTCTTTCATTTCAGACACCATACCTCTTCGTGCACCTCTGGTCGGACTGTTTTGTCTTGCTTCAAACTTTGCATCTCAAGGCAAAGATTTTTTCAACTGCGCATGGATCTGTTGAACCCCCAGATTTGGATCTTACATCAGTGTTTCATGCAAGCTCATGGAAATTTCCAAGGCCTTTTCCTCAGTTGTTATCTTCTGCTGTGACAACGCAACCCTTAAGTGTGGCAGTAGCAAAGCCACAAACCACTTGCGATGCTCCTCGCCTGTCAAGTTCATATTATCTTCACGGATTTTACATTTCAACCTCTGATCTAATTCCTAAGGTGTCTTGCTTGGTTGCATCGTGATTTATTTGAACCCCACAATAAACTGTGCTTCAGATTTGGGCATATTGAATTCTTTGTTTAGCGTGGTTTGGATGTCTGCCACTCTAGCATTCAGGTTATCATTAGAGTACTTGATGTACCAAGTTAGTGCATGATCCCGTAGAGCACTAACAAGGGTTTCCTTCTTAATGTTATCATTTGTAATGCCTTGAGCTTCCCATATAACTTTTACAATGAACTAGAATTCGTCTGGGTCCTCATTCCCCAAGCCTTTGAACAAAGGCAACTTCACTGAATTTGCAGTAGTGGAGGTGGAGGTGGTACGTGTGAAGTCGCAGGTGATGGTGGTAAAGTTGGAGGTGGTGTGGGTGGAGGTGATATTCACGGGAATCCTTGTCTTATTAACTAAATAGCACTTCCCGGAGAAACCTGCGCTATCCCCTCTTCGTTACCTCGCGGAGGTGAAATCAACAGACTATATTCAAGACCCTATTTTCCTTCGTTTCTATAAGTTTTTCTACTTCGCGTAGCCCCAAACTTCAACATTAGTTAGCCAAATAAATCCCTACACTACTGGCCCTTTTGACATCGGCCCACAAAGCACGGACTAAAGTCTCACCCGAAGCAGTATGGGGGGATGCTGGAACCAAGTTTCCGCACCCTGAGATGGCCGTGATGTCATTTTATTCCTTCTATTCCTACCTTTGCGCAGGTCACTTCGCTCTAGAGCTTGCCAGATGAGCCCTTTATTCTGCCCTTCAGTACCTCCACGAAAAGGTACGATTGACCTTTGCGTAGCCCTAACCTACGGCTCAGGTACTTTCACGTTGCTATGGTAGCATACCTTGCAGATTCCCAAACTAGTCTAAGTGTCTTACTTGTATTATTAGATACTCACAGTTAGCACCGCGTGATTAGATATTCTTATTTGCGTTCAGTTATCCAACATAATTACATTCATTCGTGTACCATATAATCATTATAAAGGAAATTCATACATAAAATGGCAAGATGCATTAATCAGAACAAAGACACAAAAATTGCAAAATACTTCTCTTTATTTATATCTTCAAGCGATTATAGACTCTATCTGCCCTGCACACATAGCTGCAGGGGTTCGCGCACTCAGTTGCGGACTTCCACCCTAGGCCTCTGCAGACTCAGCTGCAGAGCCTCTACCTACACTACAACCCAAAGCTTAGACTTCTTACTCCAGAGCTACGACCCTCTTACATGAAATTTCATTGTTGTCTGTACAACTACTTAGAGCTTAGATCTTTTTATACAATCCCATGGTCTGCGGACCATGGGTGGATCTTTTGCAGCCGACTTTACTTTACAAAACTAAGGACGTACAACCCTTTATGACTTATGACACCTTCACACTCCGCGATCACAAAATGTGGAGTCTTTACTAGTTTATTACAAAATTCGACCAAACATGGGCTTTTAGCCCCAAAGCTGTCCTTGGGGAATCCCATTCCCAACAAGTCAATAAGAGGCAAGGCATCCCCCAGAGGGTGTACTAAAAAACATAAAAGAAAGTTGGAGGAGTTGTTACATGCATACAAGGATGTGTTCCGAGAACCTTAAGGGTTACCACCTAGAGATAAGTGGAGCACGAGATCTAGATATTGCTAGAATCCCTAATGCCAAATATTGGGTTGTACATGTAATCTGTTATAGTAGCAAGTGAGGTGAAGAAACAATTGCAACAACTGCTGAAATAGGGTGTCATTTGAATGAGTACATCACCATGTGGATCACCCATCATCATTGTGCCAAATAAGAATGAGACTTGGCGGATATGTATATATTACAGGGCGTTGAATAAAATCACGCTCAAGAACAGATACCCCCTACCCTTGATAGATGATTTGTTGGATCAGTTGTGGCAAGAAAAGTATTTCACCAAGTTGGACTTGAAGTTTGGATATCACTAGGTTCGAGTCAAAGAAGAAGATACATGGAAGATCACCTTCAAAACCAAGCAAGGTTTGTATGAGTGGTTAGTTATGCCATTTGGCCTATGTAATGCACCAATTATGTTTATGAGATTAATGAATGATATACTACGCCCTTTTATATATTCATTTGTTATTGTCTATTTGGATGATATACTGTTGTATAGTGCTACCTAGGAGGAGCATATTTCACATCTGGTGCAGGTGTTGGAAACATTGAAGAAGCACCAGCTGCTAACAAATCTCAGGAAGTGTGATTTTGCGCAACAGTCTTTGGTGTATATGGGGTATGTGATCGGTGGAGGAAAGCTAAAGATAAATCCTTCCAAGATGGAGGCCATCATGAAATGGCTGGTTTCTACTAATGTTTCTAAGGTCAGGAGTTTCATTGGGGCAACACAATACTTGAGGAAATTCATAACCTCATTTTCAGTGGTAGCAACACCACTCCACGCCATAAAAACAAGTGGCAAGAGTTTCCAGTGGGGAAAAGGTCAGTAGAAGGATTTTGAAGAGCTAAAGAAGAAGATTAGTCAAGCACCAGTTCTGGCGTTACCAAACTTGCAACAACCCTTTGAAGTGGAGACATATGCAAGTGGGTATGCTATAGGAGTTGTCTTGATGCAAGGCAGAAGGCCCTCTTTCTACCATTCTGAAGTATTTCATGGGGTAGTTCTTAACTACCCTACCTATGATAAGGAGCTCTATGCCATGGTGCAAGATGTGAAGAAGTGGAAGCACTATCTGATGGGAAAGGAGACAATAATCCACACAAATCACTAGTCGTTATAGTACTTGCATGCCCATAGTAAGCTACAAAAGACCAGGCATTACAAGTGGATGGGGTTTTTACAATAGTTTCATTTGGTGATCAAGTATAAGAAGGTCAACATAAACAAGTTGGTCAATATGATTTCAAGGCCACCCACATCAAAGATTACAACTTTTGGGACTCTTATGCACATGGAGTCATTCACTCATGATGCAAACAGAGAGGCATTTTCAGAAGATGAGGACTTTGAGGAGGTGTATTAGCAGTCGTAGAGTCGATTCATGTGCATGATGGTGACAACACCATTGACTACCATCTCTAGGATGGGTTACTCTACATGTTGGATATTCTATGTGTTCCTAAATGTGAGCATTTGCTGTTGATTAGAGAGGCTCATACCTCCAAGCTTGCAGGGAATTTTGGTGTAGGGAAGACCATGGCTAACTTGCAGAGGTATGTGTATTGGCCAAAGATGCAAGAGAAAGTAGCTAGTTTCATAAGAGGATGCATGATTTGTTGTACCAACAAGCTTAACAACAAGAAACAAGGTCTATATCATCCCTTACTTGTACCTACTTATCCTTGGGAAAGCATTTCCATGGACTTTTTGGGAGGTTTACCGACAACCAGGAAGGGACATGACCACCTGTTTGTGGTATTTGACAGGTTCAACAAGATGTGTGCTTTGATGTCCTATAAAAATACCATCAAGGGACAAGAAGCATCAAACTTATCCTTTGGATAGGTCTGGGTTGCACTTTGGGATACCAAGGAGCATCATTTCAAACAGGGACACAATATTTTTCAGTGCATTATGGACTACATTGTGGGAGAAGGTGGACACAAAGTTGAAGATATATAAAACATTGCATGCACAGACAAATGGGTAGACAAAAGTAGTCAAAGGGACTTTGGTGTAGCCTCTGAGGGGATACAACCAGAGTCGTTCAAAGATCTAGGATGAAAATCTAGCATATATTTAACATTCTTATAATAGAGCAGTCCTCACTTCTACATGAAATTCCCCATTTGAGACTTGTTTTGGATATTTTGCACCTTCACCTTTGGATATTGCATATGGGCAGTAAGGAGGAGTGAGGGAATATCTTATAGGAGATACTTTGAGGGCTGAAAATTTTATAGAGAAGATCAGGTAGATCCACCTACAGGTATGGGAAACACTACAAAATTCGCAGGAGAAGTATAAGGCTAGGCACGATCATCACAAAATAGATAAATCATTCAAGGTGGGAGACATAATATGGCTACAGTTGAACATGGAGAGGTTGTAGGGGCCTGGTAATAAAATCAAGTCTAGAAGTTATGGTCCCTTTGAGATACTAGAAAAGGTGGGTGATAATGCATATCGACTCATTTTACCACCATATATGCGCATTTACTCAGTTGTGAATGTAGAGATTTTGAAACTATATGAGCCTTCCATGCTAGATCAAGAAGAGGAATAGGTTTTGCCTTATGTGGAGGATTTGATACTAGAAACTCATGCATAGTTGACAGAAGATACAATTTTGCAGAAGACGTCAAAAACTACAGAGAGGGGCAACATGACCTTTGGAAAATTGGGTGGAAGGGACAACTTCCAGTAAAAGCTAAATGGTACACTAGAGAGGAGGTGGAGTAAAATTTCCTCACCTCATTCAGTAAAAGATTTTGGGGACCAAAATCTTCCCAAAATGGGTAGGTGTGATCCGAATTGGATCATTATATTGTTTTTCATCCATCTCAATGCATTTGGAGTGGAAAAAGTGGAGGAATCAATTCACGAGACCGTTTTTACCGATGGGACCCAGTTTGGCGAAATGAGGTTTGAAACCTTTCGGGAGAGGTTTGAGGCATAAAATGATTTTTTTTGGGAGTAAAAATCTACCGCTTTAAGTCAACACCTTTTCAATCCATTTTACACACATGGACCTTTCCAACGACGCAAGAAGCGCATCAATCAAAGTATGCATGCAAAAGTTATGCCACTTAGAAGTTGACCTTCCTGTTTTCACACCTATAGTTTGGGAGGATGCCATGTCAGCCACCATTATTCATGGAAAAAGGTATAGCCACATGTTTTTGATGTAAAAGACTCTAGAAGAGTCTATTTTGTAACTCTAGTTTAGAGTTGATGTAGTGAAACTAACCATTAGTAGGCTATCGGGTTGTGTTATAACCGATCCACTAGGAGGAAGAGGATGCCATTCTTTCGAGAGAATTTTGTTCCGTAGTTGAGCAAAGATAGCTAGGAGAGATAGGAGGTAGAGAAAACTGAGAGGATCTGTGCACTATAGTAGCCCACGAGCCATCAATATTACTTCTTTGTACCTTATAGTTTGGTTTTCTCTCGGAAGGGTTTCCCAGAGAGCATATCTTGTGTCTTTTGTGTGTGTGAGTTTATTTTGTCGTTCTCTAATTTTTTGCATAACTTCCATTCACATGCATACACTAATTACAGTAAAATCTAATATCTAAAATTAAATAAAACTATATTAGTTTAAAATTTGAGTATTTTAATATATTATTATCAAATCTATTGTGACGAACTCTCTAGTGAAATATCCACGGCAGTTTATGGATCATTTGGTATTAGAGAAGGTTTCTTTGGGTAATTTTGAATATTTGTAGGGGTTCTAGGTCGAAAATTGTAAAACCCTAATCATGGTTGACGAATCTATAAAAGAACCTTGTGATCCTGCAGAGGTGAGGTTTTCACGGCTTGAACAACAAGTCACGGATATAAACTGCAATGTAAACCTGCTCATGGTGGCCCTAAGCAATAAGCTAGGGATATTTGGAGAAGACAGGGATTCAAATGCAAAGGAAAAATCAGAAGGGGGATCGTGAGAACGGGAAGACACGGAGAACCAGCTGAAGAAAGAACTCGGAAAATATCAACCCAGTTCGAGTGTTGTGAATCAATCCCTGTTCAAAATGGAAGCAAAAGTTGATATCAAACCGTATCACGAAGAGATCGATGCTCTAAAGTTGAACCACTAGTTCCAGCAACTGGAAGTTTATTTCAGCCTCCGTCAGATCAAGAAAGGGAAAAATATCTCATTTGTGTGGCTAAAATTAGAGGGCCATGCACTGACTTGGTGGGAGAGCCACACAGAAACCCTGAGGTTGGGTGGAGAACCTCTAGTGATTAACTGGGAGGATTTCAAAACCCTCATTAAGTCACAGGTTTATTCCATTGGGCACATGGAGGATGAGTGGATCCGGTGGCATTACTTCAGGCAAACGTCAGGCCAAAGCATGCAGGAGTACACCACAAAATTTAGAAAGATGGTTATAATGTTGGGTATCTCTCCAAAGAATCCAAATGTACTCCTCAATTATTTGGGAGGTATGCACCACCATATGCGTGAGCAAGTGATGTTGTTCAAGCCCAAATAGGTGGATGAGGCTTGTGTACTGGCACAATACTTGGAGAACATAGCCCTGAAAAGAGCGCAATCAAGTGGATCGAAGTAGAAGGAGAAACATGAAGCTTCTAAGGAGGGGAATAAGAAGCAAAAAGGGGGAAAATACAAAAATATAGTAGCCACAACACACTAGTGCAAATATACTAGCAACCACTATAACAACTACAACATTGATGTCCATATAGAGGAGAAGTCTTGGAAGTTGCATCTAGAGCTAAACCCGAAGTACAAAAAGAAAGATAATAAGAAGAAGAATCTCATGGCCCCTGATTCGAGCAACCAAGTTGAAAGCATCTCGGACGTGGACGAGAAGATTCTCTGTACATCAGTACAGAAGGAGGTGAATCTGAGTAGGCTTCAACAACAGGAAAAGAAAGAAATGACCAAACTCTTCCATATAAAGATACAGGTCAAGAAGAAAAAGATTGATACTCTGTTTGACTCAAGATCCGTTGACGGTGTTGGACTGCCAACATGTCAAGGGGATCACTGCGGTAAGAAGTCTCAATTAGACCTAAAACCGTTTGGTGTAGCAGTCCTAGAAATGGGTCGTACGGTAATGCCTTGATTGCGATTTTGCACAGAGTAAAGTAAGATAACTCTGTTGGTAGAAAGGGCATGACAACTGCAGTGAGTCAAGGAAGGTGCATGAGAGGTTCTAACACATGTGGGTCAAGATGAGTGTACCCCTTGGCAACCTATCATAGTACTCGGATGGGATGGGAACACACGAGTGAAGATGCATCACAAGATGGAAAACAAGTTAGATGGCAATCCAAAGTGATGGTTAAACCAACAATACATCTACAACAAGATTCATACAATTTCATATAAAATAGTTCATACACAACTACGTAAGTTAAACAACATACATTGCTACATCAAACAGAATAGTCCAACTACAATAACAACATATGCATGAAAACATGTTGGCTCTATTTTATTTAAACATGTAAGTTCCAGTCATACAATACATCCATGTACACCTGCTGGTTCTAATAGTGGAATGTTACAGCCACATCTGCCTCCTCCTCCAAAGAGATGTACTAGCTCTGCGCAGTGGAGAAGCCAAGGCTCATTACAATACTGTCCAAGCTTTCTAAGATAGCCTATCAAAGCTTAGCTAACCAAAAGCCTTTACAATGAGCTATGAGGGACTATTTATAACAAAAGGTGGGGTGACCCTTGAAATTCCCCTTTGTGACAGTTCAACTACCCTCATGACTCTTCATCTACTCTATGACTGTAACATCCAACTATCAACACTTGAATTACACTTGACATGACGTTACATTATAATGCACATGTACTCATGTCAGACAAAATGGCTAGAGAAAGCCATGAAAGACATCACTGACACTCGGTCCGTTGTGGTGAGACCAACTCTTTGACATGCTTGTGATGGCGAAGGTGGTGAGCTGATGCAAAGCTTGGTCATTTGTGATGGTGTGAATGCACCCCATGGTGAAATCTTGCTAAAGCAAACTCTTGCCTCCATTGCAACCGATGCATTGGTTCGGCTCCTTCATACAACTCGTCTGCTAACATGCACATGGTCTTCTTGGGTGTGGTTGAACCAAAAACACATTGATGCATCTAGTCTTCGCCTTCGTGAGTGTGTTGAATGGGTTGGATTGCATGCATGCGCACACTAACATGCATGATTGTGAATCCTTTCCATGTGATCTGTTATCACTCCAGGAAGTGCTCCTAGGTTGTAGCTCGGAGATGCCTGGTAACATATAATCTTCAATATTGTTCTCTAAACTATTGGAATAAATGATGGTTTGGATCAAGACAGATGACTGTTTCAACTCTATTTTCACTCAAGACATGCATGAACACCTCTGCTTTACAAGGCCTTAGACCACTGATGCTCAATAGTTTATCGATTCAATGGATAAATGGAGAACACTGTCTGTACCAGCAGATACATACATAAACACATATGAATGGCTAGCTACATGAAGTAAATGAAGCTTGCAAATCTAATTTATCAATGCAGAGATAAGATGACAGTTATCTGGCATTAGACACAACAGAAAACATGAATAACCTATTCAAGTGCAAGCATAGAACAACAGAGAAAATTGGAATTGAACATGTAACAACAAAAGAATCTTATATTGCTAGAATGAAGATGAGAAGCTAGAGGAGTAGAGTCTCCACAGTCTCCAAAAGTTGAACCTCTGTTATTGTGAATTTTCAAGTATTTATAGGCCTTTTACAATGTTCTCGAGCCTTCTAAGGCTCGAGAGGCCTTAATCTATCCTCTTTGTCCTTTTGTTAACGACTTGATGCCATGACCAGACACAGAGGAGCTTGGAGGCCTCTTTTCTAAAAGTAGTAACCAATTTTTGGTAATTTGCTGCGCTGTTAGGGAGCTTGCTCTTGCCAGCGATGCTCCATGATCTCTTTAGGTTGATTCGGCTGCATCATGCTGGGCTTTTTCCCCTTCCGGCCTCTGTCCACTGGCCGTTGACTCCCGGCCGAATCCCTCTTCTGGCATGTAGATATTATTGCATAACACCTCTAAGGATGGTGGCTGCCTGTATCGTAACTGAATGGGTTTTCGGGCCTTTGAAATCCCTTCAATCAACCCCTTTCTGTTAACACAGAGGAATGCTACAATATTGTGGAATTCCGCCAAAAATCACGGTTCTTCCGGACTTCAAAAGTCCAAAAATCTGGTCTATTCTCCCATCGGGTCCGTGCTCTGAGTCGCTATCGCATATCACACATTGCCTGTTCCCGGCCTTCCCTTTGTATTTTGAAATATGTTAAAACACTGGAGATATGTTAAAAATGGCTCATGATGGACTTCAAATTTTATATATTTCCCTTCACGAACCCTTTCAGGTCCGGGTCTTATTACATCGACGCTGCTCTTTGTATTTCATTAAATAACGAAATACGTGAAAATACATTAAAAATGCCTTCCCTGCGGATCTCAAATCTTATGAAATAATACTTATATAACCGTCGGGTCTAGTTCATCAGATCGCATATATCACGTGGACCTAGAGTAAGTCATATGGCGTAGCTTATGCCAACGTGATCCACCGACGCCGATATCGGCGATCGCGGTATCGCTTGGCCCGGGGTCCCGCCTCTACTTCATGACATCGCCAATTGCGATCCACTGCTTTCGGCGATTGCACCATCTTTGCCTTGGGTATCCTCTGCCTGCCTCTGATCCGACCCACCGATTTGATCATCGGAGATTGCTGGTCGGGGGTGTCTTCCACCTGACCTTAAGTCCTCCTCTGTGTTGGTCGATTGCGATTTTCCGATCAGCTCTAGATTGTTGATCAGCCAGAGCTGACGGCTACTGTGCCTTGACTGTTGCCACTGCTGATAACTCTGATTTTTCACTGTTTTCTTGGGTTTTTGCTTCCTGATAGTGTTTTTCCACCCTTTTAAGGGCTCTCCTCAAGTGGTTGTTTTGATCTTTTGGATGATCATTAAGAAGATTTTGAAGACTTCAGGAGTGTTTTGGATCCATTTTGGGACACATGCCAATAGGGCTAACACTGGCTCCTTCTGGGGACGAAAGCCTCCCTGTGAGGTTTCAAGAATTGCAGACCGATGCCTTTCCTGTAAAACCAAAATCAAGTCTATCTTATAGTGTTCCATTGGGCATGGAGTTTATTTTGCATAGAAAATAAAAACTGAAAAACATATTTACAATATCAAGGCTTTGAAGCCTTAAATGAAATAAAGTTTCAAGAACCGCCCATTGACTGGGCCACCAAAAACATCTTCTCCTTCTAGACTGTGCAGAATAAAGGTATTGTTCTACTGAATTTGAGCGATGACAAACGGACCTGTCCATAAGGAGTCAAACTTACCATGATTACCTTTCTTTTCCTTCAATGCATCCCATTTGAGAACCCAGTCACCAACTTTGAAATTGTCCACTTTTGCCTTCCCGTCAAAGGTCTCTTTGATCCTCTTCTGATGAATTCTTGACTTCTCAACCAGCTGCTCTTTGATCTGCTATAATTCAACTAGGTTATTCATTCTCCTTACCATATCATTTGTTTCATCCTGTTCTTCTTGAAAGAATTTGGCCATAGGGAGAATCAGCTGGATAGGAAAAACAACATCAGCACCATAAACTAGCTTAAATGGAGAATTTCCTATGGATTTCTTGATGGTAACTCTGTCAGCCCACAGTGCAAACTTCAACTTGGAATCCCAGCTCTTTTTTTGTCCTCCAACAGTTTTTTGATTATCCTTATAAGACTCTTGTTAGATGATTCTACCTGGCCATTTCCTTGAGGATAATATGAGGTAGAATGCACCAATTGAATGCCCATGGATTCAGTCATGTCCACCAATTATATTGCCTTGAAAGTTGTGGCATTATCAATGACTAGTTTGGTTGGGCAACCAAATCTAGTGAAAATATTCTCATTCAAGAAATTTATGACAACTTGATGATTAGCATTCTTAGTGGGTATAGCCTCAATCCACTTGGTGAAATAATCAGTGGATACCAAGATCCATTTGTGTTGGCCACTGGAATGTGGATTGATCTCACCTATAAAGTCCAAGCCCCACTGCTAGAAGGGACCATTGACATGTACTGGCTTCAAGGGCAGAGATTTTCGCTGTTGTCTTCCTGCAAACCTTTGACATTTGTCACAAGACTTCACAAAAGAAAACACATCAGAGAATAGAGAAGGTCAATAATACCCAACTATCAGGATCTTGTCGGCCGTAGTTTTCCAATAATGATGTCCTCCACAGATGCTAGAATGGATTTGGTAAGTGACTTCAATAGATTGTCCTTTGTCTAGACATCTCAAGAGGATCCCTGATGGGTCTTTCAAATAGAGTAGGGTTTCATTAATGCAGAATTTGGCTGATCTGAGTTTAATGGCCCGGGCTTGACTCGAGCTAAGCCCTAGAGGGACTTCTAGCTTCTGAAAAAAATGAACTACGCTGGAATACCAATCATAGGTGGCTAGATTTTCAGCTAAGCCCTGATTCCGCTCTCGCTCTTTTGCTGCTTCCTCTGTATGCTCACCACCTGAATTTTCACCCATGCAATTTATTTCTAAAAAGCTGCAATTTTCCTTAGCCATAAGCTTAGCCAAGCCCTGGCCTTTGATAAGCTTGGTGGGCTTGACCTCTATGTTAAACTCTATGAATTTGCAATCCATTTAACTCTCTTTCCATCAATATCTGGCTGAGTTAAGACATCTTTTACTGAGGCTGAAGGTACATATGCAACCACTTTGGAATGCAGAATATAAATTCTGAATGCCTTTAAAGATTTCATGAGAGCATAAGCTTGTTTTTCAATAAGGTCATACCTTAGTTCAGCATCCCTCAGAGTTTTGCTAAAAAAGGCCACAGGGTGCTCTATGCCTTCATCATTTTTCTGCAATAGAACTGCTGCAAGTGTATCATAAGAGGCAAAAGAGAAGAAATAAAATTCCTTGGTGTAATCTGGACTGATTAGAGTGGGAGCTTCCATGATAGCTTGTTTGATGGCTTCAAAAGAGATTCTTGCAGCATCTATTCATTTTATTTCTGACCCTTTCTTCAACATGGAAGTGATGTGCTTCACTAGTTCTGCAAAGTTTGGAATGAACCTCCTTACAAAGTTAATCTTACCCAGGAAGGATTGAATTTCCATTTTTGAACTTGGGATGGACAATTTCTGAATTTCTTGAACTCTTGCTGGATCAATCTTCACACCTTCAGCAGAAACAATATGTCCCAGAAGTTTGCCTTCTTCTAGAGCAAACTGTGACTTCTTTGGGTTCACTGAAATTCCAAACTGTCTCCACTTTAGAAAGACCTTCTTCAAATGCTGCAAATGATCCTTGTGAGTGCTAGAAAAGACTGTTATGTCATCAAGGTAAATAAGGACAAACTTGTCCTTCTCTCCCACAAAGGCTATGTCCATGGCCCTCTGAAAAGTATCCCCAACATTTATCAATCCAAAAGGCATCTTGGAGTACATGAATTTTCCCCAAGGAGTAGTGAAGGCGGTGCTTTCCTGATCTTCTGGATGTACAACAATCTGATTGTAACTTGAAAATCCATCTAAGAAAGACATGACTCTAGCCCCTGAAACTTTTTGCAGCAAGTGCTCCATCTTAGGTAGGGGGTAGTTGTCTTTTTTAGAACATTTGTTCAGATTCCTGAAGTCAACACCAAGCCTGATTTATCCATTCTTATTTCTTACTACCACAAGGTTAGCTATCCACTTTGAATACCTTAGGGGAACTATGATCTTGGAATCCAACAACTTCTTGATTTCTTTCTCAATCAAAGGCAATAAGAGAGGGCTGATAGGTCTTAATTTTTGCTTAAAAGGGATGGTGTTCTTCTCTAGTGGAATCTTATGCTGAATGATGTTGGTGTCATAGGTCTTAAGATCACTGTATTCCCAAGCAAAAATATCAGGAAACTGTTTCATTAGGGTGCAATACTCAGAACTCTGGGCAGAAGACAAGTGAGTGGACAGATTTATGTATTTTAGATGTGTTGGACTCCCTACATTATGTTTATGAACAACGAACTCATTTTTCTTTTTGGCAGGCTTATAAGGTACATCGTTATGATTGAACAACTTCTCTAGGGGCACCAATGCTTTGGGTATATAGTTACTAGACAGCTGGACAATGCTTTCGCGGCCAATCTCGTCCTTTAGCTTGGACTGGTTGCATTCTTCCATGGTTTCATTTTCTTGGTCGATGTGCATTTCAAAAAATTCATCAATGACTTGTAAAAACCTGCTAATTTCATCATCGTCTTCAAAAACTTTTGAGTATTTGATATTTTTAGGCAGAGATGGTATATATATCACCTGAACTTCATAAGTCAATTTAGGAGGCAAAGGAGGAATAAACATGCTAGCATACACATCAAGGGAATCAGTGAGCCGGTTCTTCATTATGGGGATGTAAGAAATGCTGAAAAATATTAAAAGCGTCCTTAATCTTCCATACTGATGAGCCCCAATTTTTGGTACAATTTGGGCTCATATTGGCCTACTTACCTTGTTCAACCATTCATCTTTTACCACTTATGCATTCATTTCTTAGTATATTCGTGTTGTTTGTAGGAAGAAGGGTAGGCATTATATCTATGTGGCTAATACATGATGATTTCAGGTTTTTGGCATTAAAGAGAGCAAAAGACCACGCAAAAGGAGACAAGGAGACAACAAAGGTGACATTGCGGGTTCATAGGGAGGTTGTCCATAGTCTTGGTGACCTTCCTCGTAATTTTCACCTTAACTCCGAGCTCCAACAGCTCTCCCCACCGAGCTTAGAGGCAGCCAACACGTTCTACAGGATTAGTAGTTTTACAGTAGTTTGACTTTCAGTTGGACAGCCAAGCTCCACGAATGGAGGAAGCCAGCTTGATCTTCATTTTGTATAAATATGAAGGCCGTAGCCTTTGTTAGGAGCTTTTTGAACTTTTGGACTGATATTGTAATTTCTGAGCACAACTCGGTGTTTGTTTTTGTAAGCCAGTTTTGGCATGACATTAGACTTTTGATTATGAATAAAGGCAAGCAGATTTGGATCTAATTCTGAGCTTTTAAGGGAGCTATAGCTCTCAGGTTAGGGCCCAACCTGAGAGCAATAGATCTCCTCTTCTTGTAGTGTTATTTGCCTTTCTTTCCAGCACTTTGTTTCCTTGTTTGATATGCATTTCAAGAACACAGTCTGCTGATTTGATTTCTTTAATAGGATTGAGTAGGATTAGCTTATGGTTAAATCACTTTCAGTTGCTTAGATTAGAGTAGGAGGTTTGTAATTCACTGGAGCTCCAAGAAAAGGTTGTTAGTGCCTTCACTGCCATCTCTGTTTAGGGATTGGGGTGCAGTCTATACCAACCACCAAAAAAATGCAGTCTTTTTCCACTCTTATGCAAGCTGCAACACAGTCGTTTTAATCGTGGATCCTTCCATGCATTTTGCTCTTGAGCCATACTTCTTCATTACAATTCCATGCACGACTTTTCTTCATGATTTACATCACTGTTTATTGATTTAATAGCACAGGTAGCACAGGTTAATGGATTCTCGTTTTGGTGCAAGACATAAGCAATTTGTTTTATTTACACTGCTCAATATCATTCCACTTCCTTCTTCTTCTCCTTAACCACGCCTAAAGCCACCTACTCGACCTCTGTTCAGCTCGTTCACCTTCCAACTCTTCCATTGCCCACGTAGCTTCATTTTTTGACCTTTCGTTGTTTCCATCCTTCTATCCACCAACCAACTTCGTGCACTCTTTCTCCATCCTATTTCTCTGCCCCTGAGTCATCACAAGCTCCATCTCCACCTTACCTATCCACCCATACCGTTCCATCACTTCACCATCACCCAAAACTTCCACTTACAGCACATCCTGTAGAAGTTAGCAGACTTCCTGTAGAATTCCTTAGTTTCCTGTAGGATCCCCTGCAGACATCCTGTAGAAGCCTGCAAACTTGGTTGCCGAGCATCTGAACGTTGTAGACTTCTGTGGACTGATGCTAGGGACCCTCCGGGACCTCTCCTAGCCATCCTGACCTTTCCCAAGCTTTCTCTCCCTTCGCACCACCTCTGCACAACCAAACCCTAATAAGAAACAAAACCATAATCACTCCATCCACTTAAGCAAAAATACAAAAACAATGTTCTTTTCAATGGAAGTAGTTTGAGTTCATGCATTTCACATCATTAGAAGTAATGGCATCCTTTTTAGACATTTGCACTTTCACTATTGCATCATAGAGGTTAAACTAGTCAGATTAGGGTTTACTAGGGTTTCCATGCTTTGGTTGGCTTTCAGTTCATTTTTGCAAAGTAGATCAATTTCCTTTGAGATAGCCTTCGTCCATCATTTAGAAAGCTTCTTCTGAGAGCATATAGAAGTTGGCTTGAGCCCTAGCGGACTTGTGCCAGCTGACCAAGTGACAGCTGCGACAAGAGCTAGTACTTGTGCATACAGCACCGTCGCTTCCAAGTTTGTACGAACTACCGGGTTGATAAAATTAGAGATAGGAAGCCCCAGGAGTTGTAGCATTATTGCTACAATACTGGAGCCCACCATCTTTTTGGCGCTGTTGCCGGGGAAGCGTCAGAGTATTAGTAATTGTTGCTTTTCTTCTATTTTCTTACTCTTGCCTTCCGCTAAGTAGTTTATTTCATTTCCATTCTGCAAAAGTAGCATAGACATTTCCTGCTTTCATAGATTAGCATTTCCTGCTTTCATAGACTAGCATTTCATTTCTGCAAGCGTAGACTAGTGTTTCCATTCCTGCAATTTCATTTGAGCAAAGTAGATTAGTTCTTTCCTGCTTTCAGTTTAATTCTGCATCTTTATAGATTAGTTGTAGATCAATCCGTTTCAGTTTTGCAAGTACCAAGGAAAAAGCAAAAGCAATCAAAAAGAAAAGAAAAGAAAGTCTTTTCCATTTCATGCCTCGTAGAAACCGAGATAAATCAGGCAAATTCCTACCCAACACCCCCACCACATCACTGAGTCACCCTTCTCTCTTCTTTGGTGACAGTGATCTAGAAGAACCTATAGGTGAACATCCCGAGATATACAAAGAACCTATAGAAGAAGAAGAGTTAGAGACCACTCCATCTGAAGCTATGGCTGACAATAGAAGAGAGGATGAGAGAATAGAAGGTGCATTCCCCATCCGAGAGACCAATGGAGAGATGAAAATGAAGAACATTAGCCCCTCCGCCTTACCTCACTTCCATGGACTGACTACTGAAGATCCTGATACCTTCCTGTTTGAGTTTGCTGTCCTTTGTAGAACCTATGACTATACTGAAGATGAGCAAAATCTGAAACTCTTCCCTTCAACTCTTAAGGATGCAGCATTACGCTGGTTCATGGGCTTACCTGGGAATAGTATCACCACTTGGGCTCAGATGCAGCAAGCTTTCAATACCAAGTACAGGGATTATTGTAGGTCTAAGGAAACCAAGGGAGAAATCTTTCGGATGACCATGGGAAATGATGAGTCCTTAGAGGATTATGAGGAGAGGTTCCAACTTAGCTATAAGCGGGCTAGGTGCACACTTGACCCTGAATCCCTCAAGTTGGTCCTGCTCCGAGGAGTCCCTGAAGACCTCTTAGATACCCTTCACATGTTAGCTGGGGGGGACATTTACCAACTGCCTTATGAGGACATCAAGACTGTGTTTAGAAATCACTCCAGGGCAGCTCGGAAACGAGGTAGAGGAAACCTCCTCTCAACTAGTGTCCCTTTCTCCAAACATGAGCTTGCAAATCAATTAGAAGATCTTAAGAGTGAGGTGAGACAGACCATTGCCATGCAGCTGGACACATTCAGGATCCAGCAGAAGAAAGAAGAAGCTGAGAGAGCCTTGGCTGTCTTCTGCCCTAGGTGCACAAGGAGACACCCTAAGAACGAATGCCCATTGCATTCGGTTGAAGTATGTTTCGTTTGTGAGGAGGACCATCCCACAAATCAGTGTCCAACCTTACCTGGGTTTAAAGCCATGTACCAAGGGACAAAAGCTCCCACTGAACCTCTCTATTACCTCAACCAAAGGAGGCCACAAGGATCTAGACCTTATCAGCAGGGAATGCAAGGGGCACCTCAAGCTTATTACAGCCCCAACCAATCGACTCCTATGCCTTCCTGGGGTCCCCATGCTCATCCTTCCTGGTCCATGCCTCCTCCATGGTATTATCCACCTCAGTACCCTACTCAACCTACTTCTCATTCATATCAGTCACATGCCCAGCCACAGCCTCAGTGGAATGCACCTCAGTCGGGGTGGAGGCCCCAGTACAATACTCCTCCCGCCATTTTGCCTCCACCACCAGTTCAACCTCATCCATTACCTCCTGCTCCTCCAAGGCAACCTCAAATGCCTGCTCAACCGAACCCGAACCCCAACAATAGATAGGCCCAGGTATACACTGGGGAAACCTCATGCCCTACCTATGCTGTGGAGATCCAGGAGATCAATCTTCGATCTGGAAAGACTCTACCAGATCGCCAACCTCCTCCCCCAGAGGATGAGGAAGATAAACAGGAAAGTGAACCAAAGGCTATTCCACCCTTTCCTGAGAGACTAACAGCCACCACACAACCCAACCCAGAGGAGGATGAGCTTCTGGGTGAGCTCAAGCAGTTGTGTATAAAAATACCACTTCTCCAAGCCATCAAGGATGTGCCAATATACAACAAACTGGTTAAGGAAAAGTGTTTCAAACACCCAGGCAGGCGGAAGAAAGATGCTTCAACCATCAATGTCATAGGACAACTGTCTGACCTTATGTTAGGACAAGTCATCTGCCCAAAGTACCTAGATCCTGGAAGTCCTGTAGTAGATGTCCACATCAATGGCACCATCATACCTCACACCTTGATTGATCTAGGGGCTGCCATTAATGTGATGACCAGGGACACCATGCTCAAACTCAATCTTCAGGGTTCCTTGAGGAAGACCTCGACAGTACTGCAATTAGCAGATCGCTCCACTGTGACTCCTGAAGGGATTATGGAGGATGTCTTGGTCTCTATCGACTCTTGGGAATACCCTGCAGATTTCTTGGTTCTGCAACCCAAGGCAAAGCTTACTGGATATCCTCTCATTTTGGGAAGGCCTTGGTTAGCCACTGCAGATGCTTACATAAGTTTCCGCGCAGGAAATATGACCATCAAAAATGGTCCTATGTCCAAACAGCTAGTCCTATACCCTCCTGCCCAACCCTCCTTAGAGCATGACTTACCACTCTGGTTAGAGGAAGGAGAGGAAGACGAGGTGTACTTAGCACCTCTGTGCACCTTAGATACCACTAGAAGAGACCCCCCAACCGAGGATGACTTGATCGAGACCCTGATCCAGAATCCACCTTCCAGTGCACTATCCTTAGAGAAATTGGTGGAGGATGCCCAAGCTAGCACCTTAGTGGATCTTTGTACAACCAACCCTGTCACTCCCAGAGTCAAGACTGTGGAGTTCGGCCCCGAGAGAATGTTAAAGATCAGCTCCTCCCTATCTCCTTCCCAGGAAAAGGAGCTGTGTAGCATGTTGGCCAGTCACCTAGATGCTTTTGCTTGGAGCTATAAGGAGATGAAAGGAGTCCATCCTTCGGTCTGTACCCATCACATATACATCAAAGAGGATTGTAAGCCGGTTAGGCAACCCCAGAGGAGAATGAATCCAGCCCTTAAGGACATTGTCAAGGAAGAATTGCAAAAACTGTTGGATGCCGGATTCATCTACCCCATCTCAGATAGTGAATGGGTGTCCCCTCTGGTGTTGGTTCCCAAGAAAAATGGGAAATGGAGAATCTGTGTGGACTACCGAGAACTGAACAAAGCTACCAAGAAAGACCATTTCCCTCTACCTTTCATAGATCAAGTGTTGGATGGACTGGCAGGAAAGAAGTTCTTCTCTTTCCTGGATGGGTTTAGCGGGTACAACCAAATCCAAATCAGCCCGGAAGACCAAGATAAGACCACCTTCACTTGTCCTTGGGGCACCTTTGCCTACCGAGCCCTTCCCTTTGGGCTATGCAATGCTCCTGCTACCTTCCAGAGAGCTGTTTTGAGCATCTTCTCGGAGCTGGTCCATGATGCAGTGGAAATCTATATGGATGACTTTACTCCTTATGGGGCCAACTTCCAGGAAGCATTGTCCAATCTGGGAAGAGTCCTAACCAAATGCATTGAGATGAACTTGTCCCTTAGTCCTGAAAAATGTGAATTCCTAATGACTGAAGGGACCGTGCTAGGCCATACCATTTCTTGCCAAGGGTTGCAGGTGGATCCTAACAAAATTGCTCTCATCAAGAAGGTTCCACCTCCTCAAAAGGTAAGGGATGTTCGGAGTTTCTTGGGATTAGCAGGATATTACCGGAGATTCATTAAAGACTTCAGCAAGCTAGCCTCGCCATTGTTTGGCCTGTTGGCAAAAGATGTGGAGTTTAAATGGACTGACGATTGTCAGAGGGCTTTAAATGAATTGAAGGACAAGTTGGTGTCAGCCCAAATCCTGAGAGGTCCAAACTGGGCCCTACCTTTCCACATCCACACTGATGCCTCGAACAAAGCCATAGGTGCAGCTTTAGGACAAGTTGAGCAAAAACTTCCATATGCCATTTACTTTGTTAGCAAAAACTTGTCCAAAGCTGAGCTGAATTACACTGTAACCGAGAAAGAATTCTTGGCTGTGGTCCATGCACTGAACAAGTTCCGACATTATATCACTGGCTATCAAACCTTTGTACATACAGACCATGCTGCAATTAGATATTTAATGAATAAGCCAGATGTGAATGCTCGTATTATTAGATGGTTACTTTTATTGCAGCAGTTTGATTTGACCATTGTTGACAAACCAGGTAGAGAAAATGTTGTTGCTGACTTTTTATCTAGATTGGATTTGTCTGCAGATGAGGATGGAACAGTGGATGACCAGATGCCCGATGAACATCTGTTTTCTATTTCAGTACTCTCTCCATGGTTTGCTGATATAGCAAACTACCTTGTTTCAGCACAGTTCCCTCCGCACCTATCTTCAAGAGAGAAGAGCAGAATCATCAGAAAAAGTGCCTCATTTACTTGGATCGGGGGCAATCTGTTCAAGCTTGGCCCCGATCAGATCTTAAGGCGTTGTGTAAGGGAGGAGGAAGTCTTTGATATTCTCCTCACTTGTCATGATGGGCCTTGTGGAGGACATTTTGCAGCAAAGAGAACTGCCTTCAAGATCCTGCAGGCAGGCTACTATTGGCCCACACTTCATCAAGATGTCAGAAGATATGTCAGCCAGTGTGACCAATGCCAAAGAATGGGGAAACCGACCCAAAGGGATGAGATGCCTCTCCAACCTCAGGTGACTCTTGAGCCATTTGAGAAGTGGGGTATGGACTTTGTGGGCCCAATCAACCCTCCTTCGAGGCAAAGGTCTTACATCATTGTGTGCACTGACTACCTGACAAAGTGGGCAGAGACCAAAGCAATCAAAGCAGCAACAAAAGAAAAGGTGGCCGAGTTCCTAAGAGAAAACATCTTTTATAAGTTTGGCTATCCAAGAGAGCTGGTCACTGATCAAGGGAGCCAGTTCACCTCCAACCTGGTTGAAGATCTACTAGCTCATCACAAGATCAAGCATAGGACTTCCACCCCCTATCACCCTCAAGCAAATGGGCAGGTGGAAGTCACTAATAGAGCATTAGAAGGGATCTTGACTAAGGTGGTGAGCAGCAGCAGAAAGGACTGGGCAGATCGCCTGGTTGAAGCCACATGGGCTTACAACACCACTTGGAAGACCACCACTGGCTTCACACCTTATGAGCTGGTCTATGGGAAGAAAGCTTTGCTGTCCATTGAGTTTGAATACAACACTTTGAGGATGGCAGCTCAGCTGGACCTAGATCTTAGCCATGCACAACAAGAAAGGCTATTGCAGCTGAATGGACTGGATGAGCATCGAATGCAGGCCCTCCTTCACTCAGAAGTGGTTCAACTTCAGAGAAAGGTGTGGCATGACCAACATCTCCATGACAAGCAATTTCAGCCGCGAGATTGGGCTTTGTTGTATGACTCCAGATACAAAGATTTCAAGGGAAAGCTGAGAACCAGATGGCTAGGGCCATATTCAGTGGAAAAATGTCATGACAATGGATCTGTTCTTATTCGGACCATTGATGAGGAAGCCATCCCCATGCTTGTCAATGGGCATCGATTGAAGATCTACAGGAAGCCTCCCTCAAGACAAGAGTTCATCAAAACTATGGAGAAGGCAGTGTTGGTCATAGAGAAGGGTTCTGCCTCTGCTTTGGGCATACCCTGAAGAATCTAAAAAAAATAAAATAAATAAAGAAATAATAAAGATCCTTGGGTGAAAACCTTTCTGAGGCGCCCAAGGCAGGTGGTAGGGGTGAAAACCTCATTGAGGCGCCCCTATTGTCTTTCAAAAAAAAAAAAAAAAAAAAAAGAGATTGGAAAAAGATCCTTGAGTGAAAACCTCTTTGAGGCGCTTAAGGCAGATGGCAAGGGTGAAAACCTCAATGAGGCGCCCTTGTTATCTTTAAAAAAAAAAAAAGAGAAAGAAGAAAAAAAGAAAAAAACAAAAGAAAAAAACAAGGTCAGCAGATTCATTATGTAAAATTGCATGCAGGTGTTCTATGGAGGAGAGGAAGCCTCTCAATTCAAAGCCAAGGGTCCTCATCATGCAGTCAGGACACCTCACCAGCACCTCCTCCAAGAATACTCATTTTCTCCAAGGTATGTGCAATTTTATTACAGCTTGAGTCTTCTACAGGAAGACGCAGATTTTCTACAGGAAAATGCAGATTTTCTACAGGAAGGTGCAAACTCTCTACAGGAACGCAACCTTTCTACAGGAAGCGCTGTATTTCTACAGGAAACTTCCTGTAGAAGCTCAGAACGGGCCAGAATTCATTTCATGAGGAGATCTAATGGCTAAGGATCGGTTTGGATGCATGCAAGCCACTGTTGTCACTCTTGCACATTGCTGTTATCTTGTTCCACCATCCTTGTCGACATGCAACAAAGTTACCTGCACCAGCAAAGCAGATCGATGAGTCTCGAGAAAAAGCAAATTGAAAATGGGAAAAAACGCTAGAAATCTCACACCATGTGCATCCCAGTCATCCAGAAGCTCCGGGAGCGTGATCGTGAGGCCATCCATCGTCGTGCAACATGCACCCAAGGAGGAAGAACTGTTCCAAGACATCCCGCGGGAGTCCTGTAATAGTTAAGCCTGCTAGAGTGGATACCATTCACAGCGCAAGCCATATGCAATGAAACGTGGGCGCATGCAACTAAAGCATCCCATCCATCGTCAGCAGCTCGTGAACATGGACCTCCGGGCCTGTGTAAGTTCGCCAGCAGCAGGTAAATCGACTCATCAACGTCCAAAGAACCGAAACATCGTGTGCAGCCACGCAGGTAAGTGTCTCGACCCTTCCTTCCATCAGATTGCATGAATGTTACTTTGATTGATTGCTAAGTGTAAAGGTGAATGGGTTGAGCGGCCGTATGGTCATTTGGCCGGCCACATCAGCCAGTTAATGGTCTAGTTGGATGTTTGGGTGGCGGCCATGACAAAAAGAATAGCAGCACGCACGTGAGAGCAATCCCGTCGAAAAAAAACGAGTTTAACCGAAGAGGCGGCGGCAGATCTACGGGAATTGATGCAGCAGCAAGTGAACGCGCAGTTGAATGATGGGATGACGTCACCCAACGGTTCGGCGGGGACAGCTCACCCCCCGCGCCACGGATTCCGCCGAATTCAAAATCTAATCGGCTAGATTGCACTCATGCATTTATCAACCACCGTTTTGAACTCGAGCGGCTATCCTGATCCTTCTGCAGTTTGATACGCCGAGCCTTTGGCTATCAGAACGATTGAGAAGCACACCCAAGGCGCAGACCGACTGCAGTCTCTCCCGAAAATCGCGCGCTGCATTCTACAGGAACGCTGTCATTCTACAGGAACGCTGTCATCCTACAGGAACGCAGTTTCTACAGGAAAGCGGGTGCCTCACGTAAAAAGGTGGCCAATTAAAAAGGTAACCCTGAACTCTTCATGCACTGGTTATTAAAGGTGGCAGGATTGTCGTCCACAGTCTGGTCATAGAAAAACGGTGAAATTGTTGTCTGCTGTGCCTATACTGTCATTCTACAGGATGTCGAGTAATTAAACTGTGTTAAGTTCCTCAGGGATAAGTTTTGTGGATTATGTGCATGACATTCTACGCTCTGTCTCAGTAAACCAAATTTCTTCCACAATCACCACCTCTGGTTAAGGAAACCGTTTTATCATGCCAGGTGGGTTTATTAGACAAGAACCCACTGATTCAACCAAGTTAAGGGAAAACCAGGAAGTGGTGGAACTCTTCACACGGGTTCAATGGATATCTTTTTGTGACAAGTTGCAGGGTTACGATGATGAAGTGGCAGAAGAATTTTTGCAGGCTCTGAAGCCGAAATCCAAGACACTGGCCACAGTGAACTTCAGGGGTCTAAGCCTCAAGCTCACCCCTCAATATATCAGTCAAATTACTGAACTTCCGATGGGTTTGCCATGGGATAAGGAAGAAAGGAAGTTGAGCCAGCAGGCCAAGAAAGAATTCTTTCCACCTGAGGAGGAATTCTCGGAGGACAAAAATGGGGTGCGAAGAACCAGCTTGCTGCCACCATGGAATGAAGTCAGCCTGCAAATCATGAAGTATATAACCTGTGAAGGCCGTTTTAGCATTGTGTACGCATATCACTTTCCGTTGCTCACTGAATTGAGGCACCGGATTGATCTTCCTGTAGAGCAGAAACTGAGCATTCCTTATTTCCTGCTACAGTCCCTAATTGAGTGTGCCACAAAGTTAAAAGAAGGCATACCAGATCAGGTAGCCCACCATGGGTTGATCAAACTTCTTGTGGAGGATGCGCTTCATTCATATAAGGTTCCCCTCTCATGGGAATCATTCTCGAATTTGACAAGAGATGGAGACATAAAAATGCTGATTGAAGAAACGGGTTCCTCCAGCAGTGAGGAAAAAGAAGCAGTGGCCGAGGGAAAGAAAGAAAAAGGCCAGAAGACCCCGACCACAGTGCAGAAGAAAGAACAAAAGAAGAAGCATGAGGAAAAGGATGACAAGGAAAAAGGTGACACACCCATTTTGTCAGCAAGAGAAAAGAGGTTGAAGAGCAGAACGGACAAAGCTAAGGTGGTCCACATCAGCCCAAGTACCTCGTCAGCACCTGCAACCGAACCAAAAAGTAAAACCCATGCAGCAAAGCAAGCAAAGGTGGTGACACCCGTGTCTACAGGAAAGCAGAAACAGGCTTCTACAGGAAGCCCGAAAACAGAGACAGGGGCTTCTACAGCAAGCCCGAAATTGGCAAAAGGGGCTTCTATAGGAAGCCCGAGAATCATTGAAAAAGGGGCTTCTACAGGAAGCCCGAAAATTACCAAAACAGGGGCTTCTACAGGAAGCCCGAGAGTGGCTAAAACAGGGTCTTCTACAGGAAGCCCAAAATTGGTAAAGAAAGGGTCTTCTACAGAAGGCCCGGAAGTGGGTAAAGCAGGGTCTTCTACAGGAAGCCCGAAATCAGAAAAGAAGGGGCCCTCTACAGGGAGCCCTGAGAAAGCAAAACACAAGAAAGAGAAGGCTGGCATTCTCGAAAAGGAGGCAGCAGCTGCGCTGGCCGCCCTGAGTACACCTCCAAAGCCGAAGGAGAAGAGAGAGAGGGAGATCCCTCTACCTTTTGAAGCTAGGAGAAGTAAGAGAATAAACACGGGCAAGCCGCAGCCTCCACCCAACAGCCAAACCATTTTAGGGGGTGTCCCTACTTCACCCAGTGAAAGGTCCCCCTCTAAAACATCGGCCACCCCCGAGAGGGGAAGCCCAAAAATAACTTCCTGGACACGAAGGATAGGCCAAACGGCTTCTGAAGCCCGGCTCAAGGAAACAGGAAAGGGGGAGGAAGCGCCACCCTCGTCACCGCCAGGGGCAGAAGAGACAGGGCCACCAAGAACAGGAAAGGAAGAGAATGCCCCGGGCCCTAGTTCTCGGCCAAGGACAAGGAGCTAGAGCAAAGTTGCTCAAGGATGAGCAAATATTTTAGCTAGGGGGTGATGATGAGCCCCAATTTTTGGTACAATTTGGGCTCATATTGGCCTACTTACCTTGTTCAACCATTCATCTTTTACCACTTATGCATTCATTTCTTAGTATATTCGTGTTGTTTGTAGGAAGAAGGGCAGGCATTATATCTATGTGGCTAATACATGATGATTTCAGGTTTTTGGCATCAAAGAGAGCAAAAGACCACGCAAAAGGAGACAACAAAGGTGACATTGCGGGTTCATAGGGAGGTTGTCCACAGTCTTGGTGACCTTCCTCGTAATTTTCACCTTAACTCCGAGCTCCAACAGCTCTCCCCACCGAGCTTAGAGGCAGCCAACATGTTCTACAGGATTAGCAGTTTTACAGCAGTTTGACTTTCAGTTGGACAGCCAAGCTCCACGAATGGAGGAAGCCAGCTTGATCTTCATTTTGTATAAATATGAAGGCCGTAGCCTTTGTTAGGAGCTTTTTGAACTTTTGGACTGATATTGTAATTTCTGAGCACAACTCGGTGTTTGTTTTTGTAAGCCAGTTTTGGCATGACATTAGACTTTTGATTATGAATAAAGGCAAGCAGATTTGGATCTAATTCTGAGCTTTTAAGGGAGCTATAGCTCTCAGGTTAGGGCCCAACCTGAGAGCAATAGATCTCCTCTTCTTGTAGTGTTATTTGCCTTTCTTTCCAGCACTTTGTTTCCTTGTTTGATATGCATTTCAAGAACACAGTCTGCTGATTTGATTTCTTTAATAGGATTGAGTAGGATTAGCTTATGGTTAAATCACTTTCAGTTGCTTAGATTAGAGTAGGAGGTTTGTAATTCACTGGAGCTCCAAGAAAAGGTTGTTAGTGCCTTCACTGCCATCTCTGTTTAGGGATTGGGGTGCAGTCTATACCAACCACCAACAAAACGCAGTCTTTTTCCACTCTTATGCAAGCTGCAACATAGTCGTTTTAATCATGGATCCTTCCATGCATTTTGCTCTTGAGCCATACTTCTTCATTACAATTCCATGCACGACTTTTCTTCATGATTTACATCACTGTTTATTGATTTAATAGCACAGGTAGCACAGGTTAATGGATTCTCGTTTTGGTGCAAGACATAAGCAATTTGTTTTATTTACACTGCTCAATATCATTCCACTTCCTTCTTCTTCTCCTTAACCACGCCTAAAGCCACCTAATCGACCTCTGTTCAGCTCGTTCACCTTCCAACTCTTCCATTGCCCACGTAGCTTCATTTTTTGACCTTTCGTTGTTTCCATCCTTCTATCCACCAACCAACTGCGTGCACTCTTTCTCCATCCTATTTCTCTGCCCCTGAGTCATCACAAGCTCCATCTCCACCTTACCTATCCACCCATACCATTCCATCACTTCACCATCACCCAAAATTTCCACTTACAGCACATCCTGTAGAAGTTAGCAGACTTCCTGTAGAATTCCTTAGTTTCCTGTAGGATCCCCTGCAGACATCCTGTAGAAGCCTGCAAACTTGGTTGCCGAGCATCTGAACGTTGTAGACTTATGTGGACTAATGCTAGGGACCCTTCGGGACCTCTCCTAGCCATCCTGACCTTTCCCAAGCTTTCTCTCCCTACGCACCACCTCTGCACAGCCAAACCCTAATAAGAAACAAAACCATAATCACTCCATCCACTTAAGCAAAAATACAAAAACAATGTTCTTTTCAATGGAAGTAGTTTGAGTTCATGCATTTCACATCATTAGAAGTAATGGCATCCTTTTTAGACATTTGCACTTTCACTATTGCATCATAGAGGTTAAACTAGTCAGATTAGGGTTTACTAGGGTTTCCATGCTTTGGTTGGCTTTCAGTTCATTTTTGCAAAGTAGATCAATTTCCTTTGAGATAGCCTTCGTCCATCATTTAGAAAGCTTCTTCTGAGAGCATATAGAAGTTGGCTTGAGCCCTAGTGGACTTGTGCTAGCTGACCAAGTGACAACTGCGACAAGAGCTAGTACTTGTGCATACAACACCGTCGCTTCCAAGTTTGTACGAACTACTGGGTTGATAAAATTAGAGATAGGGAGCCCCAGGAGTTGTAGCATTATTGCTACAATACTGCAGCTCACCACATACCTCATCTCTGTATGCTTTCAGCCTTGGATGCTTTGCTTGGAAAGTTTTGTTGACCTACTGAATGATAAGGTCTACATCTCCACACACTTTCAGACCTTTGATGCCCATTTCTTTAGCAGCATTTAAGCCCAATATCAAGGATTCATACTCTGCTATGTTATTTGTGACTTGAAAAGTTAATTTGAAAGATAAATGAATGCATTACTGTGTGGGGACACAAGGACTACACCTGCCCCTGCAACTTCCTTAGAGCAAGCTCCATCAAAGAACATGTCCCAAATTTGTGGGCCTTCTTCCTCTGCGATCTGGCATACTGGTTTCTTAAGTTGCGTGGAGGCCAACTGGGATTCTTCAATCTGAAGAATGTAGGATCCAAAATTAGTGTCGACAGCATAGATGGGATGATTAGTTGGAATCTTCTCATCACTGATGATATAAGCCAACTGAGCCTCTCTGTACAATCTCCTACTTTCACCTCCAAAAACTGGGACAGTAGCATATGACAGATCATTTTGCAATGTTCCACCTAATTTCTTGATCCAGCCTCGGGAAAGAAACATGCCAAACTTGGGGGGTACATCTGCTACCACAATATCCATCATCATGCTCTTCATGGGCAGCTGAGACAAGGTGGTGGCTAGGGCTTTGATTAATCCCAAACATTTCACTTTTTTAGAGTCAAAAGAAAACAGGTCATGATAAGGCTTGGTAATGTCAAGACCCAACTCATCCATGACAGCCTTGGGCATTAGATTATGGCTGGCTCCAGTGTCCAGAAGGCAATTATGAAGGATTTTGTCATGAATAGTCAGTGAGACATAGAATGATGGGGAGTTGTCTTCACAATTTTCAATCATTGGGCTGAGAATAACAATTGGTTTGTCATCTTGCAGATTTACATAGTCAGTGGAGGCTTGGATGGATTTAGGCTCAAGGGCATCGAGCATGGATCTTTTGAAGGAATAATTCTTCACTAGTTTGATCAGAGGTATAGGTATTCTTAGCTTTTGAATTTCTGATTGAAAACTGAAAGGAGAAGGAGACTTGTTAAGGCCTCTTATCGCGTGAGTTGGAGCTTTGAGGATGATGGGATCAATTTCCGGCGCTTTTGCTTATTATCTTGCTGTACTGTAGGGACAATAACTCTTTGAACAGGAGTTTCCTTGGCATTATTCATATTCAACCTCAGATTATATCTGTGCTGATCTTCAGTTTGCAGAACAGCTTCACCATCCCATTCTTGGTTGATCTGGTCATTGAATAATGACTTTTCATAGGCAGCTGAGGTAAAAAAGGAGGCACTACCTTTGTCTTCTAGACAATGGATCTCATGGTCTTCTTCAAACTTCTCTTCTTCCATGATTACATTCTGGAAAGGGGTCTTCACCCTTTGGTCTTCATTGGCATCTTTTCTTCTTTGTAAAATCTTCCACTGCTCATTAGCTCTTCTATATGGATTTAGATTTCTAGGAGAAAAGGTATTAGGAACTCTTCCTTTCCCAGGGTGTTGCTCAACCTTTAATTTGGAGATTTCAGAGGCTAATGACTCTATCATTTTGGTCATTTTATCTATCTTGGGATCTGAAGATGATGAGGACTCGCCCCTCTGTCTCCTTCTATCAACATTTCCCTTGAGCTTTTCTGCAGCCATGATGTTTGATTCTATTTCCAAGGCTGCATCCCGCATATCAGCCAAGGTAGCACATCGTCTCTCCCTCAACAGTAGACAAAAGTCAGAATCAAAGGCACTGGCATAGGTGAGTTTAGCAGAGGTAGTGGTGGGTTTTACTTCAGCTGGTATCTTGCTGTACATACGGTTAAACCTCTTATTAAAATCAGACAACAACTCACCATTTTCCCTCTTTAAGTTCCCAAACTCGGTGTGGTAGTAGAGTAGATCCTTCTTAGCCCCCCAATGCCTTAGAAATGCATCATCTAAAGCCTCAATATCTTCTATAGATCTTGGGGTCAGTTCTCTGAACCATTTTCTAGCCTCTCCATCTAGGCTTTGGACAAAGACTCTCATCCACACATCATCTTCACTAATGTCTAGGTTATCAGCATATCTATAGAATGATTCAAGATGTTCTTCAACTATAACACCTTCAGTCCCAGTGAACTTAGGCCTATACTTTTGATATTCTCCAGTAGGCATGGCATTCAAAGGAGTGGGTAGTACTAGAGGCCCATACCTAGCAGCTATGATTCTTTCCATTTTCATAGGTGCTTGTGGACTTGCCATAGTTGTGGTGGCTATAAGAGTACTGGAAGTCTGAATGACAAAGGGCTGAGGAGTGACTGATAGGACTAAAGGGGTATGATGGATAGGAGGTGAGGTTTCCTTTGGGCTTGCAACAAAAGGAGAACCTAAAGAATAAGGAGCTTTATGAATCTCTGAGATTTTTTCTTCACTGCTAGTATTAGATGCTATACTCTCAACATGTATTTGTTCTGTTACAAGATTTTCTTGAAGAGATATAGAATATTGTTTAGAGCTACCTGAACTTGGTGCTTCTTTCTGCAATGGTTTTCTTTCTTTGATGATTTTTTCAGGGTCAGATATTGGGCAGCTTGTGGCTTCTGAGGATTTCTCCGAGTATGCCTCACAAACTGAGCCAGAACTCCTTAGTGGAGTTTCCAAGAGGTTCGTCCTTCAGTAGAGTCGCCAGATAGATGATTACAACCGAAAAAGTGCCTAGAATTTGTTTATCATCAAAGCTGGGTTTGTGTCGTCTCCCAGGGAAGCTGAGCTTCAGTTTCCTCTCCCTGGCAACAGTTCCAATTATGTTATCACTCCAAGAAGCTCTCCTAGGTTGTAGCTCAGAGATGTCTGGTAACATATAATCTTCAATATTGCTCTCTGAACTATTAGAATAAATGATGGTTTGGATTAAGTCAGATGACTGTTTCAACTCTATTTTCACTCAAGACATGCATGAAAACCTAAGCTTTACAAGGCTTTAGACCACTAATGCTCATTAGTTTATAGATTCAATGGATAAATGGAGAACACTAACTTTACCATTAGATGCATACATAAACACATATGAATGGCTAGCTACAGGAAGAAAATGAAGCTTGCAAATCTAATTTATCAATGCAGAGATAAGATGACAGTTATCTTGCATTAGACACAATAGAAAACATGAATAACCTATTCAAGTGAAAGCATAGAAAAACAAAGAAAATGGGAATTGAACATGTAACAACAAAAGAAGCTTATATTGTTGGAATGAAGATGAGAAGCTAGAGGAGTAGAGTCTCCACAGTCTCCAAAAGTTGAACCTCTATTACTCTGAATTTTCAAGTATTTATAGGCCTTTTACGATGCTCTCGAGCCTTCTAAGGCTCGAGAGGTCTTAATCTATCCTCTCTGTCCTTTTTTTAACGACTTGATGCCATGACCAGACACACAGGAGCTTGGAGGCCTCTTTTTCTAACAGCAGTAACCAATTTCTAGTAATTTGCTGCGCTGTTAGGGAGCTTGCTTGTGCCAGAGATGCTCCATGATCTCTTTGGGTTGATTCGACTGCATCGTGTTGGGATTTTTCCCCTTCTGGTCTCTGTCTGCCGGCCACTATCTCTCGGCTGAATCCATCTTATGGCATGTAGATATTATTGCATAACGCCTCTAAGGATGGTGGCCTCCTGTATCGTAATCGAATGGGTTTTCGGGCCTTTGAAATCCCTTCAATCGACCCCTTTCTATTAACACAAAGAAATGCTGCAATATTGTGGAATTCCGCCAAAACTCACTATTCTTCCGAACTTCAAAAGTCCTTAAATCTGGTCTATTCTCCCATTGGGTCCATCCTCTGAGTCACTATTGCATGTCGCACATGGCCTGTTCCCAGCCTTCCCTTTGTATTTTGAAATATGTTAAAACACTGGAGATACATTAAAAATGGCTCATGACGGATTTCAAATTTTATATATTTCCCTTCACGAACCCTTTCGGGTCTGGGTCTTATCGCATCGACGCTGCTCTATGTATTTTATTAAATAACAAAATACATGAAAATACATTAAAAATGCCTTCCCTGCGGATCTCAAATCTTATGAAATAATACTTATATAACCGTCGGGTCTGGTTCATCGGATCGCATATATCGCGTGGACCAGGAGTAAGTCATATGGCGTAGCTTATGCCAACGCGATCTGCCGACACTGATATCGGCGATCGCGGTATCGCTTGGCCCGGGGTCTCGCCTCTGCTTTGTGATATTGCCGATTGCGATCCTCCGCTTTTGGTGATCGCACCATATTTTCCTTGGGTATCCTTCGCCTGCCTCCGATCCGACCCGTCGATCCGATCATCAGAGATCGCTGATCGGGGGTGTCTTTCGCCTGACCTTAAGTCCTCCTCTGTGTTGGCCGATTGTGATTTGCCGATCAGATCTGGACCGTTGATCGGCCAGATCTGATGGCTACTGTGCGTTGACTGTTTCCACCACCAATAGCTCTATTTTTTCATTGTTTTCTTGGGTTTTTGCTTCCCGATAGTGTTTTTCTGACCTTTTAAGGGCTCTCCTCATGCAGTTGTTTTGATCTTTTGGATGATCCTTAAGAAGATTTTGAAGACTTCGGGAGTGTTTTGGATCCATTTTGGGTCACATGCCAACAGGGCTAACATGATCAACAACACTGCTCACCATGTCTGCTCCGTGACAGCCGCTGGGATGGATCTTTAACTTGTATGGGCACAGTTTCATCCGTAAGTGCATGTTTCTCCCACTGTTGTTCCTGTTCTTCCTTGAGTTGCTGCTTCAACACATGCAACTCCTTCTTTGTTCCATTCTTTTTCTTCGCGCGATATTCATGTCACGCCATCACCTCATAGCCTGAGTCTCCAAATTTGCTTTCATCATCAGTGGACCTGCTTGAGATTGCAACTTTGTTTCGCCTCTGTGTTGTCAACAACCTTCCTATTACACTCATTGCATTTGGTATGCTTCCTTCAGTTGATGTTCATGATGCTTCTCATTGTGATGTTGGTGCCATCATATCTTAATGTCCTCGTCTACGAACTAATTGATGTCTTCATGGGTAGGCAAGTTCATAGACACTTGATCGACTGCATCCCCAAGTGTTCTTTGAACGGTGTCTTTGACTCTGCTCTCTTGAAACCATTGTACCCGCACTGCTAAGAGGAAAATGAACATGTTATGAAACCAGCTCACAAAAAGATAGAAAATATATATCAACACCTTAGAAATAAGCCTCTTCTAGGGGGCAACCTCCTTTACATTACACAAATGAAAAATTATTAGATGATACAAATGACAAGACCTCCTTTCTATATATAGTAGTCTAAGGGGTCATAATGTAATCAAAGCCGACATAACAATAATAATGTAAGGGCACAATAATAACAATAGTGGGCTTTTATGGGGCACAATAATAATAATATGGGGACTACATGGGCATAACAATATAATAAGGGAGTTTTACTAATAACAATAAGGGGTTACACTAGTAGTATAGGGACCTAACATGCCCCTCTCCTTCAAAAAGTGTTGTCCTCAACGCTTGAGTAGTTCTTGATGCTTTTGTATAAATTCTTGTCCTCCCATGTGGAATCTTCAGCGGGTAAGTTCTTCCACTTGATGAGATACTCTGAAATTGATCTATTTCATAGCTGTCGATTTCTCGGTTCTGTGACTGCTTTAGGTTCTAATATGATTTTTCCTTCCTTGTCAAGTTATCACAATACTATTTGAACTGGGATCCTCTGCAACTTTTGAATGAGTTCCCACTCCTTTGGGCATATGGATATCTGTAAGACCTGATGTTTGGAGGAACACTTCCTGGAATCAAATGGATAGCATGATCATGATCACGAATAGGTGGGAGGCCTTTGGGTGTCTCAAACACCTGGGAATGATTGTCCAAAACGTTTTGGAGATCTGGAGAAATACATGATTTTGATGTGGGATCCTCTGGTGAACATAATTGTGTAATTACGTCCCGCTGTTCTTTATTTAGAAGCTTTGTCATGCTGTTAGAGTTGATTATCTTTCCGGGTTTCCCTTCGATACCCCTCAATTCAACTTCCTTTCCTTTCCAAAAAAATTTCAAGAAAAGTTCTTGAAAATTAAAAGCCATCGTACCCAAAGATTGTAGCCATTGGACTCCTTAAAACATCAGCACCACCCATTGGAATAGAAAGCATTGGGCTATTCAATACATATTCTCCCATGGATAGCTTGATATTATGGCACTTTCTAGATCACTTTATAGTTCCTCCACTTGCAACCATCACTTGACACATTGGTGCTTGATATAGGAAGAAATTCAATTCCTTGGCTATCTTACAATGAATAAAATTATGGGTACTACCCGAATCAATCAACACTATTACTTTTTTCTTCGTGATATGTCCTTCTATCTTGATAGTTTGAGAAGTGGTAATTTCTTCCAATGCATGACAGGATATGGTTGGATTCATTTCTTGATGCTCGATGTGATCTTTCACTTCTTGAACATTTTTCTTCTTGATATGTCCTTCTATCTTGATAGTTTGAGGAGTGGTAATTTCGACCAATGCATTACAAGATATGGTTGGATTCATTTCTTCTTTCTCAATGTGATATTTCACGTATTGAACCTTTTTCTTCTTGATATGTCCTTCTATCTTGAGAGTTTGAGGAGTGGTAATTCTTGCCAATGCTTTACAAGATATGGTCAGATTCATTTCTTCTTTCTTTGGGGTTGGTTCCTCGTGTATATCCTCTTATTTTGATGTTTCTTGATCCTTTTCTTCCTCCTCTTCACAATCAGTGTAAAATAGTTTCTTCTCAGCACACTTATGACCTTTAGTGTATTTATTATCACAATTATAACAAAGTCCTTTTTCTCTTTTTTTCTTCCAATTGTTGTGGTGTCACACTTGTAGGTTGTGGAAGGCTAGGAGAAACAACACTTCCATCTTTATAGTTGTGAGGGGTAGAATTCCTTGTTGCCATAATTTTTCTTTCCACTTTTCTTGCCAACCTGAATGATTTCTCCAATGAATCAGGTTCCCAAAGACGAACCTCATGTTGAATGTTATCCTTTAAAGTCCCTATGGAGACATCAATCCTCTGCTTCTTTGGAATATCATTTTCCCTTATATTCAATTTTTGAAAGTCCTCAATGTGCTCTACCATTGAACACTTTTGTTTGAGATTTATCAATTGGCTAAAGAAGGTGTTTCTCTTTGTATCCTCATAATGTGCTATCATTTCTTCTGTGAAAATTGACCACGTAACAAGTGGTTTACGAGAACAAAGCCCATTATACCATAAAAATTGTTCTGGTTCCAAATATGAAGATGCAATACCTACCTTTTGTAACAATGGTATGCCATGTAGATCAAAATATTTCTCCTTATGTAGTATCCAATTCACCGGATCCTTGCCATCAAACTTCCTAATCTCACTTTTTCTTGATTTTAGGAGCTCGATCTTGAAACAATTGTACTCTGTAATTTCAGATTTCCAAGTTCTGAAATTTAATTCTGTAGTAGCCCTCTGAGTCCTCTTTCTAACCTCGAAACTCTGATCAATATTGGATTCTGTAAGGAAGCGTTATGTCAAATCTCCCACGATGACAAGATTATAGAATAGTTCACTAGAGAAAACTTGTACGAAGTGCCACGTGTCACTGTTTCAACCTTAGGTTCTGAAAATTATACCCAAACAAAATACAGTCTATCCTCTTTCTGTAATTTCTGACGCAATTCCAATCTGATGCTCAGAGAGAAAGTTATGACTATTTTCCCAAGATCACCTATTTAGGATGTGACATGGGAGCCTGCAAAAACCCTAAATGTCTTAGATTATATCTTCGAAAATATAGTGAGACAAGATCTTAAATTCAGACCCGAGCTTCACCACGCTTTCGGTTCAAATGGGTTTTAATTTCAGAGTTTGAACCTTCGTAGAACAAATATTATAGCGAAAATTCCACGATGACTTGTTTGCTATGAAATTCTGGAGCTTGCCAAAACCCTAACTTTTGCAGATCATATATCCAAAAATATAGCGGGACAAGATTTGGAATTTAGAAATGAGGTTCAGACATATTTCTTCTCAAATGGGTTTTTTTAGCTTCTGAAACTTCGTAGCGAAAACGTTGTAGTGAAAATTCCATGATGACTTTTTTGGAGCAACGAAACCCTCGAATCCACAGCTTTGATACCAAATGTTATGAAACCAGCTCATAAAAAGATAGAAAATATAGATCAACGCCTTAGAAATAAGCCTCTTTGAGGGGGAAACCTCCTTTACATTACACAAATGAGCAATTCTTAGATGATACAAATGACAAGACCTACTTTTTATATAGAGTAGTCTAAGGGGTCATAATATAATCAGAGTCAACATAACAATAATAATGTAAGGGCACAATAATAACAATAGTGGGATTTTATGGGGCACAATAATAACAATATGGTGACTACATGGGCATAACAATATAATAAGGGGGTTGTACTAATAACAATAATGGGTTACACTAGTAGTATAGGGACCTAACAGAACACCTGCAATACCTGTAGACATGGAAACACTCATGGCAAGCAATTTGTCAGTCGAAAACCAAAATGAACTTGAGAACTGACTTACAACATACCTGTGTGACTGATCATGAAGGTTGCACAATTTTGGCCGGGAGGTCGAGACACTGACTGCCAAGACTGCGCAAGGAATACTCTGGGTTGCTGGGAGACTAATTGATAGATGGAATGGCGCAATGCATAGTCTAGTTTGGCTACTGACTGTTGGAATCATGCAATGTGAAATCTCAGTTGGCAATGGCTGCAGGCTCAGTGACTGCATTGCACAATTTTCTGGGCTAACAATCACTGTCCCTCAGAAATGTGCAAAATAGTCCCAGAGGATAGTGGCTGGGCAGAAATGTGCATTTATGGAGGGGAAGGCAGAGCCTTCCTTCCCCGGATTGTGCAACTCTATCTCAGTGAAGGCAGAGTCCGGGCCAAGGCTGCCCAGACTCGCTAATGGGAAAATGAACGCGAATGTGAGTGAAAGTGCATGGTGACACTGAATGTAAGCATAAGTGAATGATCGTTCATGCAAGCAGTGAATGACATATTCAGAAAATGAAACAACATGCATGTGGGTGAGGCAAGTCACCGAATCAGTGACCGTTCGTGAAAAACAATTTCATGCATGCGACAATAGTGAGATAGATATGAAAATTGAAATGGTGTTAGTATGCTAGTATGTATCAAAATGACAACAAGCGCTCACTGAAATCAAGCAGACATCGTTCATACGAAGTGAAAAACAAAAAGTGCCAGAAATGGAGAGCGAGCTTACCCCAAAACAACTGAGTTGAGAGTGCCAACTGTTGGACACAGATTGTCATTTATGTCAACAAGGCAATATTCGAGGAGCAGACGAAACGGAGTCAAGAGGTGTAGATGAAGCTAAAGAGGAACAGCAGAACAGAGCCATCGGAGCAAATGGAGAGCGTCTGTCACAAAGGTTTTATTATCGTAGAGGTTTTGTTATCGTGGTGAGGTTGTGTTGCACGGTTTTTACTCTCGTAGAAGTTATGGTGTGCAGAGGAGTAGGAGGAGAAACCATGGCGGTCATTTTAACACAGCCCGAAGTGAAGCTTTTCAATCGCTGGACATTTGAGGACGTAGAGATGGACGACAGATATAGCACGACAAGCAAATCCAACGGCTATCGCACAGGAAAGTCGCGCGGAGGTTAACGACCGGGGGACAGGCGGTTTCGCGGGCGGGCGGTATTCCCTGCACCACCTTTGGGCCCAAGGCAGTTTCCGTATATGGCCGTGCGATCCAGTTAATGCGTGACACGTGGCTGAAGTGACGGGCATGAAACTGCCGTGATCACGCGTTAACGCGTGAGCACTTAACGAAGGTGGGAGGCACGATCACCGTTAGATCAAGTGGTAAATGTAATCAACGGTGAGGAGCTGCACGAGGTTTAATGTGCAAGAAAAAGGCCGTAGCGACGCGGGAACCGTTGGATGAGGGTGATCAACGACTGCGATTGCGAATGTGGCAGAGGCTAATATGGGCGCGATTACGTGTTTTTTTGGAATAAAACAGAAACAAAAGGAAATTGTAGCTCATTGCATTTGATTGTGAGGTAATACTTACATCTTAGAGGTAAACGTTTGCGACGGTTTTTTTGGTTTCGTTAGACTTGTACAATTTAAAAGTCCGGCTTGGTTCTGTGGAAAATGGCTTGCACTCTGTTTAATATGTACATGCCTGCAACTTCTTCTACCTGTTCAACTTCAATATCTGGCAGAAATAAATCTTTGTTTCCCTGTGAAAAGCGAATGTGGTCCAAGGTGGGGTTCTGGTGATCAAAGGAGGTCACAGCGATCGAGGAGGGAAGCTGAAAAGATCAAGCAAGTCAGAGGAAACGACAGTGACTAAGGAGGAAGCCTAAGAGATGGTGTAAGCGGAAATGAATGGACAAAGGCATGGGAATGTATAAAACAGTAGAAATAGAGAACTGTTGGTGCAGTTATGGTGGTGAAGAACCCAAGGGTGAGATAGTAGAAGCAAAAGAGGCAAAAGAGGCAAAAAAAGCAGCGAAGGCTGTAGAGGCAGGAGAGCAGGAGTGAGACAATCTCAGCTGAATAGAGTGCAGCAGCATACCTGTTTATACCAAGGTTGGGTTGGAGCCTCATAACTAAACAGGACTGAAGTCATTGGGGTAGGTGCTCCTAAGTGTAGAACCACTGCAAAATAGAGTTGGTGCTCTGGAGGTTGGAGCCTCACTGAAGTCCAAGTTGGAGCTTGGCAACTATTCACAATCAGATTTATACTTATATTGTATTTATTTCTTTGCACTGTCTTGAGTTTTAATAAAATCATTAAATTCAGCTGTTGATTTCTGTGTTTTGTGTATACATATACATATCTATATAGGTTGTTGGCAATCACTAGAACAATTAAAAAATAAATAGTAAGAAATACTGATTCACCCCCCCTCTCAGTATTTCCAACAATTGGTATCAGAGCAGGCTTCTTCATACTAGCCTAACAACTTGAAGAAGGATCTGCAGCCATGATGAGAAACCACGAAGCATAAGGAAGACCTCCTTTGTTCGATGGCACTAACTTTGGTTTCTGGAAGAAAAGAATGACTTACTACTTAATGTCCCTTGGACCTGAAGTCTGGCATTTTTTTCAAAATGAATACAAAACTACTTCCACTCTTCCAATAGACCAAGACGAGAGGAAAGCCTACATCGCAAATGCAAAGGCCATGAACTCCATCACTAGTGGAATCACTGATTCCGAGTTTACAAAAATCAAGCACTGTACCTCGGCCAAAGAAATGTGGGAGAAGCTAGTTGGCTTGTACGATGGAGACTCAAAAGTCAAAAAGGAAAAGCTTCAAACTCGCAGAAGACAATTTGAAAGTTTGAGGATGGAAGATGAAGAAGATATTACAGCATACCTCCTCCGAGTAACTGAAGTGGTAAATTCCCTGAAAGGATTGGACGAAAAAGTTGAAGAAAGTACCATTGTTCAAAAGGTATTAAGGTCTCTTCCAGACAAGTTTGACTCCAAAAGAAGCGTTATAGAAGAAGCAAAGGATCTAGATACCCTCAAAATGGATGAACTCCATGGAATTCTCACTGCCTATGAAATGAAGAAAGGTGGCCCAAGCTCCAAAGATGCAACATTCAAGGCCTCAAGGTCAAAGAAGGGGAAAGAAAGGAATGACTGTAGTGATGAGTCAGATGTGGAATCCAAATTGGCTCAATTTGTACGAAAGCTGAAGAAAGGATCTAAGCTTAAAGGCAAGTATCCTCTTATTTGTTTTAAATGTGGTAAAATAGGTCACTATGCAGCAAAATGTCCTCATAAACATGACAGTGATGATGAAGGAAATTCTAAAAGAGTGGCACATAAAAAGAAAGGGTTCAATAAGAAAAACTTCTTCTCCAAGCATGATGAGTCTGATGAGGATGAGTTTATGGTCATCAAAAGGAAATCAGATGAAGAAAGCGATCATGATGAAAGCCAAGAAGCATTATTCATGGCACTCACAGATGATGATGACTCAGGGCTAGAAGGAAATGTAGATGAACTGTTAATAAGTGCCATTGAAGAAAATGAGAAACTATGGAACAAAATCATTTCTCTCAAAGTGGAAAACGAGGAAATAAGAAGGAGATAATATCTCTTGGAAGTAAAGCTTAAAGAAAAGGAAGAGACTTGTGAAGAATGCGAGACCGAAATAGTGTCTCTAAGAAAGGAGTTTGAGAAAATTAAAAAGGGCTGTAAAAGCTCTCAAATACTTGAGACTATTCTGAAAAATCAAAAACCTCAACATGACAAGTCTGGAATAGGTTTCAAAGGAGAATCCTCTAGCACTAAGAATAATGCGAAAAGCTATGCCGATGCACTTTCTTGCAATCCAAAAGATGAAAAGTGCACCCCAGATCCCAAGAATGAAGAGAGAATTACTCCAAAGAAGAATGTGGAGTCGAATCATGGACACTACAGCAAATACAAACCTGTACTCCACCAAGGGCCTATCACAAATCCGAAGAATGAGGGAGGAGTAATTCCCAGGATGGAAATCGACTCAAATCGTGGTTGCTTCAACAAGTACAAAACCATCTTTCTTGGACACTGCTTTCACTGTAAAAACTTCGGTCATCAAGCCAGACATTATATGGCTTGCAGAAGTGAAAAGACAAATCTAAAGGACTGAATAATCAACTCATATGCCCCCAAAAGGCAGGGACAAATCAAAACCTTCAATTCATTTGATCCCTTGACCAAATTTGATTTGATTTGTTCTTTCTGCTACAATAATGGACACTATGAACAAGACTGCCCACTCAAAGAAAGAAAGACGAGTAGCAAGAACTCCAACATGGACAAGTGTGGCCTGGCTCTATATGCTCAAAATAATGAAAACCAGTGGTTTGCAGATAGTGGGTGCTCCAGACACATGATAGGAGACATAAGGAAGTTTGTCTCATTGAGCAAAAAGGAAGGGAATGTGTCCTTTGGAAGCGGATCAGGCAGAATTGTAGGAAAAGGAACAGTTACTCTGATCAATGGAAAAGGAAAAGCTCAAGATGCTTTGATAGTTGACGGGCTTAAACACAACCTCTTGAGTGTCAGCCAAATCTGTGATCAAGGACATAAGGTTGTTTTCAACACCAAAGACTGTGAAATAAGGAACTCTGCCTCAGGGAAACTTGTGGCAAAAGGGGTGAGAACACCATACAACATTTATATTCTGAACAAGATTCAAGAAAATAAATGCTACCTGAGTCAGATAGATGAGAGTTGGCTGTGGCACAAGCGACTTGGACATACAAGCTTCGAAAAACTAATCAATTTCAGTAAGATCAAAGTTGTACGAGACATCCCAAGGCTGCTTAAACCAAATCAAGCAGTCTGTGGACCATGTCAACATGGAAAGCAGACCAGAATCAGCCACAAGACAAAGGAGCTCTATACATCAAAGCCCTTGGAGATCATCCATGCTGATGTGTGTGGGCCAACTAGAAATCAAGCACTCCAAGGAGAAAGGTACTTTGTGTTATTTGTTGATGACTATACTAGAATGATGTGGATATATTTCATAAAGTATAAATATGAAACTTTTGAGTGTTTTAAGAATATAAAAGCCCTTGTAGAAAATGAAAAAGATTCAAAAATTAAGTGCCTCAGAACAAACAGAGGAGGAGAATTCACATCAAACGAGTTTAGTGAGTTCTATAATCTTCATGGAATTAAAAGGGAATTCTCAGCTGCCAGAATACCTCAGAAAAATGGGGTAGTTGAAAGAAGAAATAGAACAATCCAAGAAATGGCAAGAACAATGTTATTAGCAACAGACTTACAGCCTAGATTCTGGAGAGAAGCAGTAGGGACAACTGTCTATACATTAAATCGAACTCAATTAAGACCAAATTGTGGAAAAAATCCTTATGAGCTATGGAAAGGAAGACCTGCTTCGGTGAAGTACTTCAAGATCTTTGGAAGCAAGTGATTCATAAAAATAAATGATGGCTCACTCGGAAAGTTTGATTCTCGGGTTGATGAAGGGATATTTCTTGGATACTCTACACGGAGCAAGGCTTACAAGTGCTACAATTATCGACTGAAGAAAATAGTGGAAAGCATTGATGTAAAGGTTGATGAAGATCTTCCAGAAAGGGAAATTGAAGAACATGAAGATGACTCTCTCATTGAAGAAGAAGAACCTAAAGAAGAAGTAATAGATGAAGAAGAAGAAGAAGAAGAATAAGAGGGAAGAGAACCACCTAATACCCCTTCAAAGATGAAGTATGTCCAAAGATATCATCCAGAAGAGTAGATCATTGGCGATAGAGATGAAGGTGTGCAGACCCGAAGAAGGATATCAATCACACCCAAGAGAAAAGTCATTGCCCTCCTATCTATGATAGAACCAAAAACATTTGCAGAAGCAAGGATCCTCATTGGGTAAAAGCTATGGAAGAAGAAATGTCCCAAATTGAGAAGAACAAGACATGGGAGCTGGTACCTCATCCAAAGGACAAAAACATAATAGGAACCAAATGGGTGTTCAAAAATAAAATGAATGAGGAAGGACAGGTTATTAGAAACAAGGCAATACTTGTCTGCAAAGGCTATTCACAAATTGAAGGAATTCGCTTTGAAGAGACATTTGCACCAGCGGCCCATATGGAAGCTATTAGGATGTTCTTGGCATTTGCTTGCTCAAAAGGATTCAAAATCTATCAAATGGACGTGAAATCAACATTTCTAAATGGGGAACTCAAGGAGGAAGTCTACATGGAGCAGCCAGAAGGTTTTGATCTAACAGCAGGAAAGGACTTAGTTTGTAAGTTGAAAAAGGCTTTATATGGGTTGAAACAAGCTCCTAGAGCTTGGTATGCAAGACTGGATCACTATCCACAACAACAAGGCTTCAAAAAGGGAGTGGCTGGAAGCAATCTATACATAAAGACAAATCAAGGTAAGTTACTAGTTGCTCTTGTTTATGTCGATGATCTAATTTTTGCTAGTAATAATGATGAAATGAGCCATGAATTTTCTCAAAACATGTCAAAAGAGTTTGAGATGTCAATGATAGGAGAGCTGTCCCACTTCCTTGGACTTCAAATATCTCAAACCAGAGCAGGATTGTGTATATCTCAAACCAAATATCTAAAAGATATGCTCAAAAAATATGGAATGGAGGACTGTGCACCCATGAGCACACCTATGACCACAAATTGCAAACTGAGCAAGGATGATGACTCCCCTCTAGTAGATGCAACACATTACAGGTCAATGATTGGATCCCTTCTATACTTAATAACTACACGACCAGACATAATGCAAGCAGCAGGAATGGTGGGAAGATTTCAATATTCTCCCAAACAATCCCATTTATTAGCTGTAAAAAGAATTCTCAGATATCTGAAGGGAACTTCTGATTTCAGTCTTTGGTACCCAAAGAACTCAACGCTGACTGTAACTACATTCACCGACGCTGATTGGGCTAGAATTATAGATGATCGGAAAAGTACTAGTGGAAATGCCTTCTTCCTAGGAGATTGTTTGGTATCCTGGCTCAGCAAAAAACAGTCATCCATATCATTATCCATAGCCGAAGCCGAGTATATTGCTGCAACGTATTGTTGTTCTCAGATACTATGGATGAAGGAAGCTCTAAAAGATCTCAACATATGTACAGATCAACCAATTACCATTTATTGTGACAACACAAGTGCTATCAATCTCAACAAAAATCCAGTGATGCACTCAAGAACCAAACACATACCAATCAAGTATCATTTCCTCCGTGAGTAAGTAGCTGAACAAAACATCGTCCTAGAATATATCAGTACAAAGGAGTAGATAGCCTATATTTTCACAAAACCTCTTCCTCGAGAAGCATTCGAACGTCTGCGTCAAAAGATGGGGGTTATTTCTTTATCATCACTCAAGTTCATTCATAAAGATGCAGCAGGACAGGGGGAGTCGATATGCATTCCTTTACCATTGATGTTAAAGGGGGAGAGAGCAGAAGAATATTGCCATCAATAAAAAATGGGGAGATTGTTGGACACAGATTGTCATTGATGTCAATAAGGCAATATTCGAGGAGCAGACGGAACAGAGTCAAGAGGAGCAGACGAAGCCAAAGAGGAACAACAGAATAGAGCCATCAGAGCAAATGGAGAGCGTCTGTCACAGAGGTTTTATTATCGCAGAGGTTTTGTTATCGTGGTGAGGTTGTGTTGCACGGTTTTTACTCTCGCAGAAGCTATGGTGTGCAGAGGAGTAGGAGGAGAAACCATGGCGGTCATTTTACCACAGCCCGAAGTGAAGCTTTTCAATCACTCGAGGACGTAGAGATGGACGACAGATACAACACGACGGGAAAATCCAACGGCTATCATGCAGGAAAGTCGTGCGGAGGTTAACAGTGGGGGACAAGCAGTTTCGTGGGCGGGTGGTATTCCCCGCACCGCCTTTGGGCCCAAGGCGGTTTCCGTATATGGCTGCGCGATCCAGTTAATGTGCGACACGTGGCTGAAGTGACGGGTGCGAAACCGCTGCGATCACGCGTTAACGCGTGAGCACTTAAAAAAGGCGGGAGGCGTGATCATTGTTAGATCAAGTGGTAAATGTAATCAACGGTGAGGAGCTGCATGAGGTTTACTGTGCAAGAAAAAGTCCGTAGTGACGCGGGAACCGTTGGATGAGGGTGATCAACGGCTGCGATTGTGAATGCGGCAGAGGCTAATATGGGTGCGATTACGTGTTTTTTTGGAATAAAATAGAAACAAAAGGAAATTGTAGCTCATTGCATTTGATTATGAGGTAATACTTACATCTTAGAGGTAAAATTTTGTGATGGGTTTTTCTGGTTTCATTAGACTTGTACAATTTAAAAGTCCAGCTTAGTTCTGTGGAAAATGGCTTGCACTCTGTTTAATATGTACATGCCTGCAACTTCTTCTACCTGTTCAACTTCAATATTTGGCAGAAATAAATCTTTGTTTCCCTGTGAAAAGCAAATGTAGTCCAAGGTGGGGTTCTGGTGATCAGAGGAGGTCACAACGATCGAGGAGGGAAGCTGAAAAGATCAAGCGAGTTAGAGGAAATGACAACAACTGAGGAGGAAGCCTAAGAGATGGTGTAAGCAGAAACGAATGGACAAAGGCATGGGAATGTATAAAATAGTAGAAACAGAGAACTGTTGGTGCAGTTATGGTGGTGAAGAACGCAAGGGTGAGATAGTAGAAGCAGCAGAGGCAAAAGAGGCAGAAAAAGTAGCGGAGGCTGTAGATGCAGCAGAGGCAGGGGAGCAGGAGTGAGACAATCTCAGCTGAATAGAGTGTAGCAGCATACCTGTTTATACCAAGGTTGGGTTGGAGCCCAAGAGGTTGGAGCCTCAGAACTAAATAGGACTGAATTCATTGGGGTAGGTGCTCCTAAGTGCAGAACCACTGCAAAACAGAGTTGGTGCTCTGGAGGTTGGAGCCTCACTGAAGTCCAAGTTGGAGCTTGGCAACTATTCACAATCAGATTTATACTTATATTGTATTTATTTCTTTGCACTGTCTTGAGTTTTAATAAAAGCATTAAATTCAGCTATTGATTTCTGTGTTCTGTGTATACATATACATATCTATATAGGTTGTTGGAAATCACTAGAACAATTAAAAAATAAATAGTAAGAAATACTGATTCACCCCCCCCTCTCAGTATTTCCAACACCAACTGCTCCTAGATGTGATGTGGGATGTCAAAGTTGTAATGTTGATGTGAGGAATGAGCTCTGCAGTGTCTGGTTGATGAGTTTTGATAACATCAAGGTTGTGATGCGCATGCCACAAATATAGGGAAAGCGACATTGGGTGGGAGGTTTCTGAAATTATCCTTGCATGTAACATCCAACTGCCAAAAATAGGTCCCGGAAATAAGGGATGCCTTTGGATGCTGCCTTGGGAGAAGAAGCCATGCATGCAACTCTATTTTGCTCGGTCTCGGAGGGAACCGATCAACTCAACTGCACATGCAAGAGACTGCTCGACTGTTGAGAGAAAAAGCGCATTTCTGGTTAGGATTTGGGCTGGCTTCCTGGGAGATTTATGCAATTTTTGGGTAGAGTAGCTGACTTCTAACCAGATTTGCGCAAATTCTAGGTTGCGCAGCCCTGCTGGGGAAAATTGCACAATTTTCACTGTGAGTGTTGACTGCCAGACTTGCGCAATTCTGAAGCCCAGTAGGTTGCTAGTCAGGATTACGCAATTCCTGGAGGGAAGGTTGGTTTCCCTCTAGAATTGCACAATTTCTTGGGGGAGCTGTTAAGCATGCAGTTGGATCAAGTCCGAGTGATCAGTCTGTAAGGGGAGTGCATCGAGCTGTGATCGACTGGTTGCCTTTATTCAAGAAAAACACTGAAGCTCGTGAAATTGATGAAGCAAGACAAGCTGCTGTGAAAAGTTGGTAGGAGGCTCCAAAACAAAACTAAGGAAAAATTTTGGAGGGTGGTTGTAGCTGCTACAACACTTGGTGACACACTGGTAGAACTCTAGCTCTCTGAATGGACCTTGTTCATGAAAATCAAGTTTGACACCTTCGAAAGTGTTGTTCAGTTCTCAACTCATCTTGGTTTCACACTAGCTTGATTGTAAGATGTAGTATCTGCCAAGCTCTTGGTCGATTGACACCCACTCCAAGCCAAGGAAACACAGTTTTTTTGGTTGGGGTAAGGGGTATATTGATGCACAAGCATTATAGTCGTCAGAGACTTAGTTTCATATCTGGTGTTGCTCCATTGCTAGTAGGCCTAGACAATACCTCGACAGAGTCACATAAGAACATAAACATGGCTTCACTGCCATTGAGCCTGGTCAGTACCCCGGCGGAGTTACTTGCATCACCCCTCTACGAAGGAAGCCTTTCTCTTCTTTCGCCTTATTCATTTTTCATTTTTTCAAACATTTTTCACTTTTTTTTTTCATTTTTTGTCACTGTGCATCGCACTTATTCATTTTAGAGGCGGAAGAGGGATCTCGAATTATTGAGAGCAGAAGAGGTTACTCCAGCAGATAAGTAGTTTATTATACCTCTGACGTGCGTATTAAGGTTTTCCCCCTCACCTTACTCTACTTGACTGAGCTGACAAGGGTTAACTCAAAAACAATCGACTAGAGAAGATGACACTAGTTAGCATGCAAGCGTTGTGTTTTCACCAAGGTTCACTTCGAACAATATGTATTTTCCTTCAATGTATCACAAACTAAAAGTAACAATTTCTTCATACATATGCAAGATGATAGATAACCAAGTAGTGATAGCTGTACAAGCCCTCTTGTACTTCACCAGATCGTTTCAAGAGTCATATATGGTTTCATGCGAACTAACCTACGAACGAAACAAGCAAACTAACAAACAACAAAGCAAAGCAAGAGAAGAAGTGAAAGTGAAAGAAAAGTGAGCAAGCAAACAAGCAGGCAAACAAACAAAAAAACAAAGCATGTAAGCAAGCAAGCATGCAAGTAAACAACTGACAACAAACACTACTCCTACTTCTACACTAATGGTGCATGGGTCTGATCACGTGAAGTGATATTTCCAATGCAACCACTAGCGCTTTGGTTGACTCATGTTGGTGAAGGCCCAGTCCCCGAGCAACCCAATTGTGCAAACCAACAAGTAAGAAAGATATAACAATGAAGACAACCACACTTCATGTTTCAAAGTGCCCACATGACATAGGTGAGTACATGTGCATGACGAGCAGTCCGTGGACTTATCATAGTGCTGTGTGACACTGAGTGCAACTTTAAAGCATAAGCACACTCTTGATTATGACATGCAAGCAAACAAAAGAAACAAAGATAACTTGCGTTGCAGACGAGTGCTTGCAATGTAAGATTCCTCCAATGCATGAGCGATGGGATTGTGCAGTTCGAGTGGAGGAAGTATGATTTGTGTGTGAGATTGATCTTCAATGCATATAGATGAGTGATGAGGAGCCTTGGGTGATTGAATAGTTTCCTGATTGGAAGTGAGACTAACCCCAAGAGAGTGAAGGCCTGACATAACCATCAGCTTAGGTTGAAGTGCCTCGACAGTCTAGAGTGTTTCAACTTCATTGTTAGATAGATCATCATATACCAGTGGCTTCGAAAAATCAATTGTGATAGAATCATGATCATGATCAAATATGGGAGTAAATGGATCACAACCACCATGATCAGAAAAATCAATGACTTCATCGAACTCCTCATGATTATATGAATCAAACAGAGGGGTAGATGAAAAGCGAACAAACTCATCCTCTGTGTTTCTGGAAAAGGAAAATGAAAGATCAAGTGGATTTTCAATGAATAACTTATCCTCTCCGTAGTCAAATGATGGACCAACATCCGATGAGTCATGTGAGTGATCAATAATGGGTGCATCTATGGATGAATACACACACACAAAATCATGGATGGAAGGTTCACTAAAGATGTTAGGAAAGAACGAAGGGGGCTCGGATGGAACAGAGTCATCCTTCGCTGAGTGTTGATGCTCAAGATCCCACTCATACTCTTCATGAATGACAAGGCATGTTGGTTGTGCAAAACCAACTCTGTCTGCTATGGAACCAGCTCAAGAAAAGATAGAAAAGATAGATCAACGCCTTAGAATTCAGCCTCTTCGAGGGGGCAACCTCCTTTACATTACATAAATGAAAAATTCTTGGATGATTCAAATGACAAAACCTCCTTTCTATATATAGGAGTCTAAGGAGTCACAATATAATCCAGCCGACCTAACAATAATAATATAAAGCCACAAAAATAACAATAGAGGGATTCTATGGGGCACAGAAATAACAATATGGGGGTAATAGGGGCACAACAATATAAATAAGGGGTATAACTATAATAGTAATGGGGTAATCACTAGTATTATAGGGACCCAACATGCCCCTCTCCTTCAAAAAAGTGTTGTCCTCAACGCTTGAGTAATTCTGGATACTTCTGCATAAAATTCTCATCCTCCCATGTGGAATCTTCAGCGGATAAGTTTTTCCACTTGATAAGATACTCTGAAATTGATCGATTTCGTAGCTATCGAGTTCTTGTTTCTGTGACTGCTTCCGGTTCCAATATAATTTTTCCTTCCTCGTCAAGTTCTGGCAATATTGTTTGAATTGGGAGCTTGTCGCCTATAACCTTCTTTAAACATGAAACATGGAAAACTGGGTGCAATCGAGAAGCTACAGGAAGCTCCAATTTGTATGCCATAGTACCAATCTTTTGCAACACCTTGTACGGACCATAATACTTTGGTGATAGTTTATTATCCTTCTTAGCTTGCTTTAGGGACATTTGCTTATATGGTTGTAGTCGTAGGAATACCCAATCACCTACATCAAAACTTCTTTCACTGCGATGTTGATCTGCCTGTTGTTTCATTCTATTTTGTGCCAACATGAGGTTATCCTTTAAGAGTTGGAGGACTTGTTGTTGATGTTCGATGTGATGTTCCACTGCCTGAACCTTAGAATTTTCTCTTAAATATGATGTGATGGATGGTGGTTGATACCCATAAAGTGCCATAAATGGGGTCATTTTTGTTGCTGTATGGAAGGAAGTGTTATACCACCATTCAGCCAGAGGCAACCATTTGACCCATTGTGTCTGTTTATCAAATACAAAGCAACGAAGATATCCTTCCAAACATTTGTTTACTATCTCAGTTTTCCCATCAGATTGAAGATGATAAGATGAGCTATGAGCTAACTGAGTACCAAGACAAGAAAATAATTCTGTCCAAAAATTTCCAGTGAAAATGGGATCTCTGTCACTTACAATAATCTTTGGGTTTCCATGTAGCTTTTGAACTATTTCCATAAATGCAGTAGAAACTGTACTGGCTTTAAATGGGTGTGATAATGCACAAAAGTGTGCATACTTGGTAAGTTTGTCAACTACCACCATGATGACACTCTTTCCCTCAGACTTGGGTAAACCTGTGATAAAATCCATTGAAACCTCCTCCCAACGTTGGCTTGGAATGGATAAAGGTTGTAATAGACCCGGTGTCTTAATTGTTTCAACTTTATTTTGTTGGCAAACCAAACATTCCGCCACAAACTTTTGAATATCTGATTTAAGGCCATCCCAAAAAAATTCCTTCTTAACCCTGTGGTAAGTTTTTAAAAATCCTGAGTGCCCTCCTAAGGGAGAAGTGTGCAATTCCATAAGAATCTTTTGTTTTAGCTGGGAATTCTTACAGAGGTATAAGCGATCTTTGTACCATAACGAATCATTTTTCCAGCTAAATGTATCAGAAGTACTGGAATCTTGTTGTAGCTTTCGAATAAGTGCTCACACTTCTTCGTCATTCTTCCATTCCTCCCTTGCTTCGTTTATCCAATCTGGCTGGATAATAGAAATGGCACACAACAATGCTTCCACATCCTCATCCTTTCTTGAGAGTGCATCTGCCACCACATTTTGCTTCCCTTTTTTGTAGATGATTTCAAAGTCATAACCCAACATCTTTGTGACCCACTTTTGTTGCTCTTCAGAGGATAATCTTTGTTCTAAAAAGTATTTAAGGCTATCATGATCCGTTTTTACCTTGAAGTGTCTTCCCATCAGGTAGGTGTTGTGGCCACCAACAACCCCCCTCTTTGTTTAGTATTAGCAATAACACTAAGCAAATGGGGACCCTTAGTAAAAGATCCAAAAAAAAAAAAAAACATTTTATATAACTTTTTGTATTCTACTCCTTGAAATTATGTCGCATCGCATGGAGGAGATAAAACATCCCCTTATGAGCATAATAAAAACTGCGAAGAAGCGACGCGAAATTCATCGCATCGCACACATTAAGAAGCACTTTTCAATGAAAATCTTAAGAAATCTCCGACGGCCGATGTGCGACGTCGCATATCGCAATATCGCATAAGCAGCACACAATGATTTAATGACTCATGCGATCCGCGATGCTGCGATCTTGCGATATCTGCGATCTGCGATAAATGCGATCTGCGATAATCCGATCTGAAAAAACTTGAGATGACACATCTAGGTAATGCGATGACGCGAAGCTGCTATCGCCCATCGCAAATTTCCTCGGCTCAACATTCAAGAAAAGCTGTCCGTAAACCAAAAATTAGGCGCGCGCCTTAAAAGAAATTAATGAACATATGCCAAAGTGTTAATGAAGGACGGTTTTGTGTTTTTCGAAGAGTCAGTTCACGATGGGTGTCATGATTTTATACATTCATAGAGGTTAGAGCTTTCGTATCAGTGTTTATTATCATTACTCTTTTCCTTTGCGTGAACTGCAGGAATGAAAAGTAGGAAACATCTAAGGAAAAGGGGAAAGCGTCAGTGCTCGGAGAACAGAGAAGAGATGCCTTCATAAACGGATTCTGCATGCAACAGAACCAAAAATTCCAGAGTATCACTCAACAGATGCTGAGGTCGATAGGTGATTCAACATTCAGGGTCAGAAAGCTCACAAAACCAGCATGTTTACCAAAAATCCTGAAACTTCTACCCGGTAAAGGAAAAAGGCGCTAAAGAAGGAAAACGCACCAGAAAAGCCCGGAATAAAGAACAGAGGCAGTTTTCGATGCACGATTAGCGTCTAGCGCTAATCGCGCATCGCTAAGAAAATTGTTCAAAAAGCAAAGTCCCTAACTTGCTTAGTCATTCTCAAATCCGGAAACCGAAATAGCAAAAGCAGAAGAAGTTTGAGAGAAATTTGGGTTGTTGCCAAGTATATACGCAGTAAATTCGCCCAACCAGAGGATGATTCTCAAAAAATATCTTCTAGTGTACTAAAAAGTGGTACCAGCGCTTGCCATTTCTATTTTCGTAGCTCAAACAAAAGCAGAAGGCAACCAGCCGACTCTTCCCAGGCGAATGTTGAATGCTCGCAACATTTAAGGAGCAAATGCAGAAATAGTTAGGAATTAGATTCAGTTTTTAGAAATAGTTTTGCTTTAGAAGAAGGGCGGTCATTTAAACTGTATCCTAAATTTATGTAATTAAGTTATTTAGTTAGCAGTATTTAAACCCTTCTCATGCATTTGGATAAGGGTCCAGAAATTTGTCAAAAACTTGTCCTCAGAACATGCACTTTTGCACCGTCGGAGGGGGTTTTGATGAATGGATGGATCAAGGTTTATTAATGTTTGCATTTGATATCTGCTACTGATGTTGCACTTCTGTACTCTTAGTAGATGTTAGAGCAAGGAGAGATAAATCATTGTTGCTTGAAGCTTATGAGTAGGATCAGTCATAAATGGTACTTTTATCTCTTGACCATTTCTGCTTATATTCTTAAAGTGATATACAGTTTTTAGTTGTTTATATGTTATTGGATGAATGTGTGAGTTACCATTTGGCACTTTTGTATGGTGGAGCCATTTATTTATGTCTGATATATGAATAACTTATTATGCGATATGCTGTTCACAACTGTTTTGCCTAACTTTTTATGCAAAGTAGTTCATCTTAATTGATTTCTATTCTTGTGATAGCTGAATGATCTTTATTACCAGTTATTGTTCGAAATCTTTTTAGATCGCATAATAGAAGAAATACACCCCGGTTAGCATAGATTAGATGTGCTGTTTTTCATCAGATTACAATAGCATAAAGTTAGTTTAAAAGTTTGAATTAGATTAGCTTTAAGTATCCTTAGATCAGCAACATCCAACTCTGCACACACACACACACCCTTAGATTGGGAAACTGGTCCCATTATCCCCAGTCGGACCCGCTATACCAAACGGATAAGGAGCTGCCAACCAAGGTCCGGACCGGGTGGGTATCCCCCTTGTTGTCGACCCGATTTTCGGGGCTTCAACATATTTGGCGCTAGAAGGAGGGCCCGAACTATGAATGGCACCTAAATCAAAATCTAAATACCATTCTGAGAGTAAATCGCCCTCATCAACTCCCCTAACTTCCCCAGTACGTTTAAATCCAGAGTCAGAAGTCGCTCGAGTATTAACCACTGCTACACACCCTAATATTTCAGACCAATCTACCATTGAACCCCTGAAGTTCAAACTCTGATTCACAAACTCCAGGGATTTTCCATTTCTACTCAAAGGTCTGAGAAATCTCAAAGCAGCGTGACTTCGCAGTACAATCCTGCTCATCCCCTGACCAGATTAAAGAGTGAAAAATTTGGCATCCAGCCAACTGAATTGCCTCTCCCCACCAGGAAAAGAGCGAGGAAAACACCACAAGAGTCTGACAGTGAGACTCTTTCATATACATCGTCCATTTCAACTCCCTCACCGCGAAGTCAGCCACCCACATCTTCATTCCAAACTATCATCCATCCGCTTATTGGAACTCCCACAACCCCTCTTCAATCATCTACGATCATAGTGTCCTCATCTTCCCAGCCACAGGGATCATCTTCTGCACTTTCATTCACTAGCAACTCAACGATGGCCCAGTCTCCATGGAATAATCCTAGGGCAGTCTTAATGCCTCCACCCTTGAGTCAAATACGGCCCATCCTGAGAAATGGCTACCCAAATTCAATCCAGAAGCAGGCATGCTAGCTGAAGAACACATAAACAATTTCATGCTTTCTGTCAATCTCAACGGAGTTACTAACGAAGATGCTGTTGTTCGGCTTTTTCCCTATACAATGCAAGGAACAGCCGGGTCATGGTACTTTTCATTACCCTCCGGGTCTATCACAAGTTGGGACATTTTCAAAGTCAATTCCTTACCAAGTTTGGTGATGACAGATCAACACAACGTTAATCAATGACCTGTCCAATCTTAAAGCCGAGGCTAGAGAACCCATCAAAGATTTCAATTTACGGTTCAATAAGATCCTCAACAAAATTCCCACTGCTTCCCAACCCAGCGAAGAAGTACGATGTGAATGGTATATTATGGCCTTACCATCAAACTTAGCAATCTTCGTGGATAGGGCAAATAAAACAACCTTAGTTGAAAACTTGACAGAGGCGATATCAGTAGAGAAACGTGTAATAGCCCTGGAAAAGAGATCTGCGATAGAGGAACGCAAGTCTAAAAAAGTCACCTTTAAGGAAGACTCCAAGAAGAAACAAACGAAAGACCCTTTCGATTTGGAAGGATTGCAAAAAGTATTAAAGACCATGTCCAATGAGATGATTGACATAAAAAAACAAGTAGAAGAAACTTCTTCGAAAAATCCCTACAGAGCTTTTAAAAGAGGTCCTTCAATGGATGTGAAACCACCCAACGCTATTTCAAATGTCAAATCCGAAGAAGAGGAAGAAGAAGAAAATACCACTGAAGGGCAGACTGATGATGAAGAAGTTGTGGAATTACAAGGAATGTGGGATTTCATCCTCCCACAAGAAGAAGATCAAGAAGCATTTCCGGTTAGCACACGAAGCAAAAATCAACTTGATCCTCCCCAAACTACCCCTAAGCAGAAGAGCACAAGCTCTGTAATAAAAGATAAAGTCGCAACAAAAAAAATGACCACTAAAGCGACTCAACCTAGCCCGGTCCAATCAGATCAGACAACTCCATCAAAAACACTAATAGTGTCGGATGAAATGGAATACAATATTATTGACGACATGAAAAAGACTAGGGCTAATATTACCCTTTACGAATTGAGCAATTTGAAACATCAACAGAAGATAATGATGAAAGAATTACATGCCGTGCCTATTACATCTTTGCCTACAACTGTAGCTTCCCACAACATGGGAAGACCTCCAACCAACACGATTAATAAGATTGATCCAAATGACATCGCCTTGATTGGAAGAAGATCAAGGTCTCACACTCCCCCTTTCCTTCTCACTTATGAAATTTTTTAATAAAAATGTGCACAATTGTTTGGTAGATTCTGGTGCTTCAACGAATATTTTACCCAGATCAATATGTGCCAAGTTAAATGTTCAACCACAAAAATCCGCAGTGCGCATAGTTCAGCTTGATCGATCTCAAGTCGAAGTGATTGGTGAACTTAATCAAGTAACCATAAGATTGTCATCCAACCTAAAGGTATGTCAAGTTATTGACATTCTAGTGGCTGATATCCCAGAATTCTATGGCTTGATTCTTAGCAGGGATTGGTCCGAGAGACTCCATGGATACTTTTCAACCGTCTGGTCACACATGTGGTTACCCTACAATGGTAAACCGAATCAAATAAAGGTTGAACGAGAGTTACACCAGAAGTACATAGTAACGGAATTGGAGGGAGAAAATGAAGTAGTAGCGTATAACAGCAGTATCATAGGCAATTACTCAGTAGATTCTTTTCTTGGCAATTTCAATGCTCATACATCACCTTACTTAGAAAATTCAGTTTTGTCCCAAGTCGAATTTTTTTCCCAAACTGATAATTCAAAGTGTGTTAATTTTGTAGATAAAATTTTAAATACATCTTTGTTTTGGAAATTATATTTTGATGGCTCTAAATCTAACGAAGGAGCAGGAGCAAGATGTGTTCTGATTAGTCCAGAAGGAAATAAGACCATGATTACGTGCAGACTCGAATTCGATTGCACAAACAATACAACAGAATATGAGGCCTTGGTGCAAGGCCTATACAAAGCAATCGGGTTGAACGTCAAGTATCTTCAAGTCTTCGGAGACTCTGAGATTGTTGTCAAACAGGTACGTAACACTATTCATTGCCTATCAAGTCATTTAAAACACTATCAATCTCTAGTACAAGATCTGACTGAGCATTTCATAGCATTCAATATTTCGTCAATCCCGAGACTCCAAAACGCAAGCGCAGACCTTTTGGCTAATGTAGCCTCTAGGCTTATTCCCTCCGAAGAGTTTAGTCTAGATAGATTCTCAATAGAATTAATCTTTAGACCATCCATCCCTGAAAACATTACAAATTGGAGAGTATTCAATGACGATCCTGATATTGTAAATTTTCTCACTTCCAAAGGATCCTACTCCAATCAGATAATTGACGAAGACCATCACGATCAACAAATACAACAAAATGGCACTGATAATGCTATACCTAAATCGGTGGTTAAGTTAGAAGACTTATACGATTTGAAAAATCGGTTTAAAAGGTCTGCCAATTCAAAGCTCTACATTTCAACTTTGAACTACGAATTAGTAAACCTAGGAACCGATGATAAACCACAAAACATTAATCTAGGCATAGGCTTAGCCCCTGAAGAAAAACTAGCGTATATTCGTCTTTTAAGACAGTATAAAAATGTTTTTGCCTGGAATTACGATGAGCTGAAAACATACGACACTTCTATCATTCAGCATACAATCCCTATGATTGACAACGAAAAACCTGTCCAACAGAAACTGAGAAAGATCCACCCCAATTTAGAAAATCAGATAAAAACTGAGCTGAATAAGTTATTAAAAGCCAGAATAATCTTCCCCGTCAGACATTCCAAATGGGTCTCCAATATGGTACCCGTTAGAAAGAAAAACGGAGATATTAGAATCTGTATCGATTTTCGGAATCTTAACAAAGCCTGTCAAAAAGACAATTTTCCTCTCCCACCTATGGAGCAGATATTACAGGCAGTAGCAGGCTCAGAACTGATGTCTTTCTTGGATGGATTTTCAGGATATAATCAAGTGCTGGTACATCCCGATGATCAGTTGAAAACCACATTCAGAACTAAATGGGGCACATACGCATATCGGAAGATGCCATTTGGCTTGATCAATGCCGGCGCTACATTTCAGAGAGCCATGGACATTGCATTCAAGGGATTAGTCAATAAATCTGTAGTAATTTATTTGGATGATATAACAGTGTACTCCAAGAAGCGAAGCGACCATCTCAGAGACTTAAAACAGATCTTTCAATGATGTTTAAGGTATGGGATTTCACTTAACCCAAAGAAATATTTTTTCGCACTAAGTGAAGGGAAACTTCTAAGATTCATAGTGTCAAAATCTGGTATTCACATCGAGCCTGACAGAATCAAAGAAATTTCTGAAATATCCCTACCTCATAATAAAAAAGCCATGCAATCTTTCCTTGGTCAAATCAATTTTTTAAAGAGATTTGTCCCAGATTTTTCACGAATTATGTCTCCTTTGCAAACCATGATTAAAAAGAATTCAAATTTTAAATGGGGTCAAGATGAACATGAAGCATTCAACCTGATCAAACAAGCTATCATTAATGCTCCATCTTTAGCAACCCCGAATTTTTCAGAATCTTTTATCTTATACACATTTGCCTCAGAGAAATCATATGCTGCGATTCTAACTCAAGCAAATCAAGAAAAAGCGGAAGCTCCAATCACATTTTTTAGCTCGAATTTACAAGGTGCTGAACTCAACTATTCAGACGTGGAGAAACAGGCATATGCTGTTTTCAAAGCGGTCAAATATTTCAGACCTTTCTTACTTAAAACCCATACTAAGATCATAGTACCGTTTCCAGCGGTAAGAAATCTTCTAGTACAAAAGGATGTGGGTGAGAAAAGAGCAAATTGGATCACTACTTTACAGGAATACGACCTTGAGATCAAGCCAACAAACATTGTAAGAGGTCAAGGCTTCTGCAAAATGTTGGCCGGAGCATATCAGATTTCTGAAAATTCATCTGAACACGTACAACTGTATGAGGTAAGCCTAAACGATGCAGAATCATTATATGCTGACATCATTTATTATCTTAAGAACAGATATGCTCCATCACACCTAGATCACACTAAGAAAAGAGCTTTGAGATTGAAAGCTAAACAATATCAGCTCATAAATGATGTTCTTTTTAGAAAGAATTATGATTATGTTCTTCTTAGATGTCTTGAAAAAACTGAAGCTGAAAAAGTTTTGCAGGAACTCCACGACGGACTAGCAGGCGGACACTATGTTGGAGATGCTACTGCACATAAGATCTTACGTGCAGGATATTACTGGCCTACGCTGTTCGAAGACTCACACAGTTACGTAAGGAAATGTCAAGTCTGCCAAACAACTGCTGGAAGACAAAAGAAGCCGTCCCTGCCACTACAACCGGTAAACATCGAGCAACCATTCAGTCAGTGGGGCTTGGAAATAATAGGTGAGATCGTTCCTCACTCTTCTAAGCAGCATAGATACATCCTCACGGCAACAGATTATTTTACTAAATGGGTAGAAGCAGTTCCTCTCAAGACAACTAATTCTGAAAATATTATTGAATTCATAGATCAATTTATAATCACTAGGTTTGGATTGCCAACGACTTTAATGTTTGATAATGCATCATACTTTTCTGGAAATGCAATGACTGAGTTTGCACTTAAAAGAGGGTTCAAACTGAAATATTCACCCAACTACTATCCGCAAGGTAATGGGTTAGCTGAGTCAACAAATAAAAACCTAATCAGGATTATTAAAAGAGCAGTTGACCAGAACCAAAAGAATTGGCACAAAGCTTTGGTAAATGCTTTATGGGCAGATAGAATAACGAAGAAAGCTTCAATCGGCACTTCTCCCTTTAATTTAGTTTATGGGAAAGAAGTGGTTCTTCCAACTCACTTAGTCATCCCCTCTTTGTCTTTAGTACAATACATCGATGAAGTATCTACTTCCTCCATACAACTAAGACAAATGGAAATAATTAAATTAGAAGAACAACGAGAACAAGCTAAGAAAACCCATGCTCATCACGAAGCACTAATAAAATTCTCTTTTGATTCAAGCATAATGACCAGAATTTTTTTTCAGATGGGAGATTTAGTTTTGAAATGGGATAAGGCTCATGAAGAAAAGGGCAAACATACGAAATATCAGAAGATGTGGCTTGGTCCTTTTCAGATTGTTGAAGTCATAGGTCCATCAACATTTGTGTTGCAGGATTTAGAAGGTAGAAGGGATTCTTTGCCTGTTAATGGACAAATCCTTAAAATATATTCTCCATAGAAGATTATTCTTCTATTTTGTAGAATAGTTTTTCTTTTCTTTTTCATAATAAAACCAGTTGTGAGTTGTTACTACAGGTATTCGCGGAAAATACACCAATTCTCTTTCAGATTTTGAGCTTTCGCATGTATAAGTAGCAAAATTTTTTGACAATCTGATTTTTATTATTGACAGATACAGTTAAAAACTTTAGCCTAGATATGATACTAGTTTCAACTTCAAAAATTTGATGAAAGCAACCTTTAGCGAAGGAATTGTTTTATATCAGCACAACAAAAGGTATCAATAGCAAAATAAGGCTTCTCTGTAAGACTGTTGTTTTCAAACTCTATTATTGTCGTCCAGAGCTTTCTTAAGGAAAAACAATGACTTCCTCCCCGCTAAAGAAAATCACAGCATTCAGGGAAACAATCCGAGAAACACTATATCTCAAAGAATAAGAGGTCTCATCACGAGTCGGCTTATCATGATCACAGATATTATAACTTGTTGACTTTGCCAATACTGTCCACCAAAACAGGGCAACGACTCAAGATTGTTGCAATCAAAAGACAAGGGGTCTCATCACGAGCCAGCTTGTTCAGCAAAAGTGTAAATCAAGTGAATGACTGTGTCATAATTTTGGCTACCAAACCAAGACATTGTTCTTTGAGAATAAAAAAGGAAAAAGTGTCAAAATGGGTTTTTCTTTGAAAAGTTGTAGATAGCCTTAAGCAGGATAAAGGATCATTGCTGGGTAACAGGTAACCCTGTCGAGGCTATGGACGCCTGCTAGCAGCAGAGGCTCTACCTATGACAAACGAGCATATTTTAAAGCCGGCACACAGAGAAGACTTTATTTTATCTTTAAAAGACCAAGTAATGGCTGATGTAAATACAAGGACAAAGCCTGAGGAAGCAAGCAATTAGAATAGAAAAAGGTTGAAACAAAATATCATTAATAGGATAAGGCATAATGTACTCTATCTGTCCATAACAAAATTTAGACTTATGAAATTTTTTCTGTTTTGGAAGTTAAGATTCAATAGAAAAGCAGAGATAACTGGTTCTTCCCAGTGAATCGCCATTGTTGTGGCCACCAACAACCCCCCTCTTTGTTTAGTATTAGCAATAACACTAAGCAAATGGGGACCCTTAGTAAAAGATCCAAAAAAAAAAAAAAAAAACATTTTATATAACTTTTTGTATTCTACTCCTTGAAATTATGTCGCATCGCGTGGAGGAGATAAAACATCCCCTTATGAGCATAATAAAAACTGCGAAGAAGCGACGCGAAATTCATCGCATCGCACACATTAAGAAGCGCTCTTAAATGAAAATCTTAAGAAATCTCCGACGGCCGATGCGCGACGTCGCATATCGCAATATCGCATAAGCAACACACAATAATTTAATGACTCATGTGATTCGCGATGCTGCGATCTTGCGATATCTGCGATAAATGCGATCTGCGATCTGCGATAATCCGATCTGAAAAAACTTGCGATGACACATCTAGGTAATGCGATGACGCGATGCTGCTATCGCCCATCACAAATTTCCTCGGCTCAACATTCAAGAAAAGCTGTCCGTAAACCAAAAATTAGGCGCGCGCCTTAAAAGAAATTAATGAACATATGCCAAAGTGTTAATGAAGGACGGTTTTGTGTTTTTCGAAGAGTCAGTTCACGATGGGTGTCATGATTTTATACATTCATAGAGGTTAGAGCTTTCGTATCAGTATTTATTATCATTACTCTTTTCCTTTGCGTGAACTGCAGGAATGAAAAGCAGGAAACATCTAAGGAAAAGGGGAAAGCGTCAATGCTCGGAGAACAGAGAAGAGATGCCTTCATAAACGGATGCCGCATGCAACAGAACCACAGATTCCAGAGTATCACTCAACAGATGCTGAGGTCGATAGGTGATTCAACATTCAAGGTCAGAAAGCTCACAAAACCAACATGTTTACCAAAAATCCTGAAACTTCTACCCGGTAAAGGAAAAAGGCGCTAAAGAAGGAAAATGCACCAGAAAATCCTGGAATAAAGAACAGAGGCAGTTTTTGATGCGCAATTAGTGCCTAGCGCTAATCGCTAAGAAAATTGTTCAGAAAGCAAAGTCCCCAACTTGCTTAGTCATTCTCAAATCCGGAAACCGAAATAGCAAAAGCAGAAGCAGTTTGAGAGAAATTTGGGTTGTTGCCAAGTATATACGCAGTAAATTCGCCCAACCAGAGGATGATTCTCAAAAAATATCTTCTAGTGTACTAAAAAGTGGTAACAGCGCTTGCCATTTCTATTTTCGTAGCTCAAACAAAAGCAGAAGGCAGCCAACCGACTCTTCCCAGGCGAATGTTGAATGCTCGCAACATTTAAGGAGCAAATGCAGAAATAGTTAAGAATTAGATTCAGTTTTTAGAAATAGTTTTGCTTTAGAAGAAGGGCGGTCATTTAAACCGTATCCTAAATTTATGTAATTAAGTTATTAAGTTAGCAATATTTAAACCCTTCTCATGCATTTGGAGAAGGGTCCAGAAATTTGTCAAAAACTTGTCCTCAGAACATGCACTTTTGCACCCTCGGAGGGGGTTTTGATGAATGGAAGGATCAAGGTTTATTAATGTTTGCATTTGATATCTACTACTGATGTTGCACTTCTGTACTCTTAGTAGATGTTAGAGCAAGGAGAGATAAATCATTGTTGCTTGAAGCTTATGAGTAGGATCAATCATAAATGGTACTTTTATCTCTTGACCATTTCTGCTTATATTCTTAAAGTGATATACAATTTTTAGTTGTTTATATGTTATTGCATGAATGTGTGAGTTACCATTTGGCACTTTTGTACGGTGGAGCCATTTATTTATGTCTGATATATGAATAACTTATTATGCGATATGCTGTTCACAACTGTTTTGCCTAACTTTTTATGCAAAGTAGTTCATCTTAATTGATTTCTATTCTTGTGATAGCTGAATGATCTTTATTACCAGTTATTATTCGAAATCTTTTTAGATCGCATAATAGAAGAAATACACCCCGGGTTAGCATAGATTAGATGTGCTGTTTTTCATTAGATTACAATAGCATAAAGTTAGTTTAAAAGTTTGAATTAGATTAGCTTTAAGTATCCTTAGATCAGCAACATCCAACTCTGCACACACACACACACCCTTAGATTGGGAAACTGGTCCCATTATCCCCAGTCGGACCCGCTATACCAAACGGATAAGGAGCTGCCAACCAAGGTCCGGACCGGGTGGGTATCCCCCTTGTTGTCGACCCGATTTTCGGGGCTTCAATAGTAGGGTCGCCATTTCTTAAGTGCATGGAGTATTGCCAACATTTCCTTCTCATAAATAGCTTTGCTTAAAAACTTTCCCTTGATTGGATGACTTTCAAAAGCAATGGGTCTTTCATCTTGCATTAGAACAGCACCAATTCCATTTCCTGAAGCATCACATTCCACAATAAAGGTTTTTGTGAAGTCCGGTGTAGCTAAGACCGGTGCTTGGCACATTGCCTCTTTAATATGTTCAAAGGCCTTTGTTGCTTCCGGAGTCCATGAAAATGAATCTTTCTTCAATAATGTTGTTAGAGGTGCTGCTATTCTCCCATAATTATTAACAAACTTGCGATAATAACCTGTCAACCCAAGAAATCCTCGCAGATGCTTTATGGATGTGGGGATTTTCCATTCCTTAATGGCTTTAATTTTGCTAGGGTCTACATTAACTCCTTCATGAGATACAATATGACCCAAATATTCCACCTCCTGGACTCCAAAGAAACATTTGGATCTTTTTGCATATAATTGTTTCTCCTCCAATAGTTGTAGCACCCTGTCAACATGTTCAACATGATCCTTCCAAGACTTGCTGTAGATTAGTATATCATCAAAAAATACTAACACAAATTTTCTAAGGAATGGTTTGAAAATTGAATTCATCAAACCTTGAAATGTTGAAGGTGCATTGGTAAGGCCAAAAGGCATGACCAAAAATTCATAATGACCCTCATGAGTTCTAAATGCCGTTTTCGGAATGTCTTCAATCTTCATTCTAATTTGATGATATCCTGAACGAAGATCCAACTTGGTGAAGTAAATTGATCCATGCAATTCATCCAGTAATTCATCAATGACAGGAATGGGGAACTTATCTTTAATAGTGAGCTTGTTGAGCTCCCTATAATCTGGACGCATGCGCCATGATCCATCCTTCTTGTGTACCAATACTACTGGAGCTGAGAAATAACTTTGACTCGGTTGAATTATACCAGCCTCTAGCATTTCTGCAACCATACGTTCAATTTCACTTTTTTGGACATAGGGATATCTGTACGGCCTGATGTTTGGAGGAACACTTCCTGGAATCAGATGAATAGCATGATCATGATCACGCATAGGTGGGAGACCTTTGGGAGTCTCAAATACCTTGGAATGATTGTCCATGACTTTTTAGAGATCTGGAGAAATAGATGATTCCAATGTGGAAACATCTAGCGAACATAATTGTGCAATTACACCTCTTTGCTCCTTTTTTAGAAGCTTAGTCATGCCATTAGAGCTGATTACCTTTCCTAGTTTCCCTGCAATACCCCTTAATTCAACTTCCTTTCCTTCCGTAGAAAATTTGATGAAAAGTTCTTTAAAATTAAAAGCTATTGTACCCAAGGATTGTAGCCATTGGACTCCTAGTACAACATCGGCACCTCCCATTGGAATGGAAAGCATTGGGCTAGTCAATATATATTCTCCCATGGATAGCTTGATATTATGGCACTTTCCAGAGCAATTTATCGTTCCTCCATTTGCAATCATCACTTGACACTCTGGTGCTGGATATAGGAAGCAATTCAATTCTTTTGCTACCCTACAATGAATAAAATTGTGGGTGCTTCCTGAATCAATCAACACTATTACCTTTTTCTTCTTGATTTGTCCTTCTATCTTGATGGTTTGAGGAGTGGTAATTCCCGCCAATGCATTACAAGATATGGTCGGATTTATTTGTTCTTCATCTAGGCTTTGTTCCTGGAATATATCCTCTTCTTTTGACCTTTCTTGCTCCTTTTCTTCTTCCTCTTCACAATCTATGTAGAATAATTTCTTCTCAGCACACTTATGACCTTTTGTGTATTTGCTATCACAATTGTAACAAAGCCCTTTTGCTCTTTTTTCTTCCAATTGTTGTGGTGTCAACCTTGTAGGTTGTGGAAGACTAGGGGCAACAACACTTCCGTCTTTATAGTTGTGAGTGGTATGCTTCCTAGTTGCCATAATTTTGCTTTCCATTTTTTTGCTAACCTGAATGCCTTCTCTAATGAATCAGGTTCCCAAAGGCGAACATCATGTTGGATATTATCCTTTAAAGACCCTATGAACACATCAATCCTATGCTCCTCTGGAATATCTTTTACCCTTATGTTCAATTTTTGGAACTCCTCAATGTGCTCCATTATTGAACCCTTTTGTTTGAGACTTATCAATTGGCTAAAAAAAGTGTTGCTTTTTGTATCCTCATAATGTGCTATCAATTCTTCCGTAAAAATTGCCCAAGTGATAAATTGTTTACGAGAACAAAGCCATTGATACCATACAAACTGATTTGGTTCCAAATATACAGTTGCCATACGTACCTTTTGTGCGTTTTGCACATTATTGAGATCGAAGAATTGCTCCATCTGTAATATCCATGTGGCGGGATCCTTGCCATCAAACTTCCTCATATCGATTTTTGGAATATGGTGATTCTTCGATCCAACATTAGCATCTATGAAATCATGATTAACATTTCTTTTGTTCTCATCATGAGTTTCATTTACTACCTTTTCACCATAAGTAAGTATTTCTTGTAGAAAATTTGTCAAATCTGTCTTCAAATCTGCCATGCCTGTCTTCAAATTTGTGTTCAAATCTATCTTCAAATTGTCCATCTTAGCTTCCATGCCATTCATCTTAGCTTCCATGCCATTCATCTTAGCTTCCACGCCATTTATCTTAGCTTCCACGACATTTATCTTAGCATCCATTAACTTTTGTGAGCGTGACATTTGTTGCACTTGTTCTTGTAATTTTGATATATCATGTAGCATTTCTTCCTCTTCTTCATGAGTCATGCTAGAGATTTCAGGTTCCTTACTAGGTGTTTGCATTTTTTTTCCTCGGGGCATCAGTTACCGATAATAATGCTCTACTATGCCCTTTGAATTCCTTCAAAATAAATTTTCAAACCAAGCTTAAGCAAAAATTTTAAAAAAATCTACACACCTTTTTTCACTTTGTAGGAGCTCGATATTGCCTCTGATGTATCTCTGTACTTTCCAATCATCTAGTTCCGAATTTGTGGCCTGTAGTAGCTCTCTGTGTCCTCTTTCCAATGCCACCAGTCTGATCCAAATTGGATTCTCCAAGAAAGAGTTATGCACAATCTCCCAAGATGACCTGATTATAGACCTTTCCAGAAGAGCGAAGTTGTATGAAGTGCCACGTGTACAATTTTCGATATTTGATTCTTAAAAAGATATACAAGAAATTAAAGTCCGTCCTCGTTTTGTACCTTCTTACAAAATTTCAATCTGATTCCCAGAGAGAAAGTTATGACAATTTTCCTCAGGTCACCTGTTTTGAATGTAATTCAGGAGTCTGCAAAAAGACCAACTTCCTCAGATCATATCTCCGAAAATATCACATGAAAAGCTCTAAAATTCAGATCCAAGGTTCAAAATGATTTCTTCTCAAATGGGTTTTTTTTGCGACTTCTGAAACGTCACAGAAAAAAAGTTATAGCGAAAATGCCACGATGACCTGTTTGGAGCAGCGAAACCCTAGAATCCAAAGCTCTGATACCAAATGTTATGGAACCAGCTCAAGAAAAGATAGAAAAGATAGATCAACGCCTTAGAATTCAGCCTCTTCGAGGGGGCAACCTCCTTTACATTACATAAATGAACAATTCTTGGATGATTCAAATGACAAAACCTCCTTTCTATATATAGGAGTCTAAGGAGTCACAATATAATCCAGCCGACCTAACAATAATAATATAAAGCCACAAAAATAACAATAGAGGGATTCTATGGGGCACAGAAATAACAATATGGGGGTAATAGGGGCACAACAATATAAATAAGGGGTATAACTCAAATAGTAATTGGGTAATCACTAGTATTATAGGGACCCAACACTGTCAGTGGCTTGTTCCTCGTTCACGATACGTGAAGAGTCCGGAATGGAAGAAAACAAGACAATATCATCTAGAGGAACAACCGAGTGTGAAGATGAAGGTCGTGGAACAGAATGCATATGACAACTCGAAGGACTCACAACCAGCATTGCACGAAAATTAAGTGAAGTGATGTTGGGAGGATGTGCAAGCTGAACAAGTGAGTGAGCATGATCCTCAACATTACTCGGCAGTGGTGGAGTTGTTGAATGAGGGGATGGAAGACAGTCAGTCGAGACAGTGGCCACATCCACATGAGATTACGCAGCTCCATCAGTGAAGAATGTTAAGCGAGGCTTGATTTCAAGCTTCTTCTTGGGACAGGAAGATTTCTTAAGGAAATACTTGAATCGGTCCCAAGTGTAGGAAAATTTCATTTGGCTCCTTGGAGCTTTAAACTGCAAGTCATGGAAGCGCTGCCAAAAATGCATGATCGATTCATGCGGAGCCTTCCATTGCTGTAGCAGTTTTTGGTCAAGATAGTCTGGATCAAAATGATAGAAACTGTCTTCAACGAGATCAAAAAATTTCTCAAGTGAGTGCATGTTGTCAACCGGTAGGTTGCACAACCATCGAAGTGGTGATTCGTGAAGTGTGTATGCAAGCAAAAAATTGGCATGTTCATCAGAACACCCATCTTCCTCATGAAGCATGGAAAGAAATTCATGTTAGTACTCAGGCCAGGCCACTTCACCTTCACCATCATACCTGTAAGTGGACAAGAGATCAAAAAACTCCCTCGTGATGGTGACATCTTCATGATTTAAAAAACATAGTGGAGGGAAAAGAGTACAAGGATCCATGAAAGATATGCAAAGGTTCAAAACCGGATGAGAGGACACAGCTTGTCATCTGGCCCTCTTTCTAGTGCCAGAAATGTTGACGGTGTTGGGACCCGCCAACATGTCAAGGGGATCTCCCCAGTAAGAATTCCTAATTAGACTTCAGAATGTTTGGTGTAGGAGTCCTAGGAGTGGGTCGTACAATAATGCCTTGTGTAGTGGCCAATCTAGGGTGCTAGATTAGACTAGATTTAATATCAACCAAGGTAGGTAAACTTAGAGGCACGTGTTGAAAGTCTATAGACATAAAAGGATCTCATCTACCTAGCTAAGTGTCTACTGTGACAGGCTACAACACTCCTTTACAGGAGATTGAAATATGTTTCCTCTCACACCTTAACACTTAGATCATCTAATTTATCTAACTGTTCTAAAGAAACAACGTGTTGCTAGACTGAGTTTTTAGCCCTCTTACAAGGATATTATCCACAAAATCTCTTTCCAGCTAACACACTAAGCATTCATGAAAATCAAAAGCTCTTTTAAGCACACTGAAATTTTAATGCATGAAAACAGAGTCCATAGAGATACTTCGAAATATAATGATCCATCAAATCTTTTACAAGATATTGTTCAATGATCTAGCAATCGAATTCTCAAGCTATCACCATGAATATTATTTGCAAGAACTTCTAATCAAATCAATAAACTCACAGGAAAGAAAATAACATTAAACACTATTCACACTATTCAGATTTGAAAATGCTATTGAAATGAAAATAAAAGTATACCAATCTCCACGTAGGGCCTGTCCACGCTTCAATGGCACACTTAAGAAACTTCAAGCGATGAGAATGTTAACGCATAAGCATATTAAGGGTAAAACGATGACTGTAATTAAGTTCTGGAAGTCGCAATCACATGCAAGAGCAATGTTCTGGAAACAATACACAAGAATAATAATCGTTCTAGACAATACAATACACAGTCTTTTATCTGCTTGTCTCCTATCCTATATTCACTAACTTTCCCTCTAAATCGAATGTACATACATTATGCAGATGTTTCTGTTTTTACAAAAGAGTGATTTTTGTCTTTTCTAATCTTAATTGATTTCCAAAGCAAAACGAAATCAGTTTGGGAAACTCTGGCTTTTTGCTACCTTTGTGACCAAAAAAGATGGGTTTGACCAGCATTGACCATGTATCCAGGAGCTTTAGATTCGTTGTTGAATAGATATTTCACCATGTATGTACATTCCAGATCACGTTCCTATCCTTTGTTTTGATTTTCCTGCCATGCCACGTGTCACATCATAAACCATTTACAAGAAGTCATGACATCTTGTAATTTTGTTGAAAATTTCTAATTTTTAACATAAAAATTCACAAATTAAATTTAATGTAAAATAACAACTATAATGCTTTGATTAATCAATTTCAATGGACTATAAGGGGTTAATGGGAGAAAAAGATAGACAAGTGATGGATTTCTAGAAGAAACGGATGGCAATGAAATGGTACCAACATCTCCCCCAAGCTTAATGATTTAGCATGTCCTCATGCTAATCTTGATGTGCTCCCTTTATAATCTGTTCCTGCCTGTGCCTCTACCGCTTGTAACAATGCATCTATATTCTTCTGAGCTTGGGCATTCTTCTGAACGTGGAGCTCATGTTTCAAATTCTTGTATTTCTCTTTGAGAGCTTTCCTTTGGGTATACCATTTGGTTGCCCATTTGCATGTTTCAGTTTGATCAACCTTAAGTTCTTTGATTTGCTTCTTCAACTTCCCGTTTTTCTGCTGAGTCTTCTTGCTCTGAGCTCTCAACATTTCATTCTCCTTCTTGATGACCTTCTCTAGCATGTTGGCCTCCATCAATTCTTCTTTTAGCTTTTCAATTTGTTTTTCTAACCTCCTTTGTTTCTTGTTTGCAGGTGCTGGCTCTTTCCCTTGTCCATTGTTACTCTCGACTTCCATTTCGGCTTCCGGTCCTGGCTGTGAATGAGCACTGCTCTCAATGTCCATCGGTGCATGTGAATTTGACTCTGGTTGATCTTCTTGTGTTTTGGTCTTTTGTATTCTCCTTGATCTTCTTGTATATGTAGTGAAAATTTTGTCTTGCTCAATTTTCTGGCTAGCTTCTTACCTCATCTTTCTTGTCCTTACACTACTTCTGTGTGGAGGAACATTGCTTGACTTGCGCACAGGGATTTCCTCATCAATATCAAGCATAAATTCTGAGCGCTCTTGCTGTTCCTGTTCATCTTCTCCATCTTTGATTTGATTAGCAACCAAAAATTCCTTCCATGTTTTTCCCCTCCTCTGCACTTCAAATTCAATTAGAATTTTAATCAACCCAAAATGATACAAGCTTTTATCTTCATTACCCTTTTGTTTTTGAACAGTTTTTGACATCTTAGTCAAACTCTGTAAGAGGAAATAGGGTAGACTAATGGTGCATTGCCCTTTTAAGTGCAACAGGAGTTTGATGTGATATAGATAGACTATGCTGTAACGACCTTCACACGTAACAAATTTCTGAATAATGTACACCATTTCATCCCATGGGTGCATCAACCAGCTTCTAGGGACACCCTTTTTCCAGTTGGCAGAGGAAACCCTTGACCTAGACATGAATTGAGTCCATGATTTTTCCTTAAATTGTTTTGTTTTGAAATATTTTTCTCCTTCTGGACTGACCAAGGTTTGTGCTATGGTATCCTTTGAAATCCTAAAAGAGAAGTTGCCTATCAATGCTTTCTCTCCATTAAATGTAAATGCAAACTGCTTGGTTACTTCTTCATTGTTCCCATTAAACTTCTCTAGGAAGGATAACCATTGTTTTTCCCTTAAAATTGTAATACGGTCATCATGATATTGGGAACTATCAAATGTCGTAGGCTCTGCTCTATTGGTCATTTTGACAAAGAAACTCCTATTCTAACCATTTTTGTTTATGCTTAATAATTCAACAAGGGTCTCTTGATTTGTTACCTCTGTTTTGCGCTCCACTCAACCGACCTGGTAACGCCCTCTATTCTCGGGGTCTCCTTCTTCAATGACTTAGGCAGCGACCGGATTAATGTCCTCGGATTATGGCGGAGGTAGAAACTCGTGGTGAGCCCAATTACTATGCTCTCCCTTTGTAGCGCTTGCTGTTCTCGGCCTTCTTTGAAATCACAGAGTTTGAATTACTAGTATGGTAACGCCCTTTTTACGAATTGAGAATGAAATGAAACTTAACAACCGACCTTAACCAATTTACTATAATGATAATGCAGAGCACATTCATATCACAAAGACAGAGGCGCTGTACTGGTTTGCATAGGTACAATCATGAGAACGCCGTAGACATATAAGGAGTGCTAGAGTGGTGATAACAGATAGTTGTTGCATGAGTCGACTTGGGTCAAACGATCATTTTATAACTTGGCTGATTCAAAAAAAAATGAATGAAATCGTTTAACACTTGGATCTCCAATGATTCACCACTTGTCCATTACTTGTTGGTACTTGGCCAATTAGAAGATGATGGATCGATGATAAGGTTTGATGGCCGATTCAAGAATGAGGAGTTAATGACAAGGTTTGAAGGGTGGTGTAGGAGAAGATTTAAAAATCGTAGGAGGAATATGGGGATAGGCTAGAGTGTGTTGGGAAATGATAGTAGTTAGGAATGTTACAAGGGTGATGGGTATAGGGGTGTTTTTGAAATTGATCATAAGCAATCATAATCATCATATTTAACACTAAAATAATTCAAGAATTTTAAATGTTAAAAATAAAAATTACAACAATACATTACACTTTGTTGGTTGACCAAGAGTTGAGTTGGCATGCATAGGTAGGACTGATCTTTATTGTCTAGATATGAATAATCTTCACTATCCATAACAGGTCCCTTCTGAGATAAAATTGGATATAACAGGTCCCTCTGAGATCTGAAGAATGTTGTGTGTGCAGCTTCTTTGAAATCTGAAGAACTATGTGTGCGCAGCGTCCTTGATCTTTGGTGTTGATGTAGCCTTGATGATAAGAAACCTTGAAACTCTGTTGAAACTTTGTTGAAGTAGCCTGATGTAGCAGTCTTTAACAGATCCCTTTAATGTTTGTTGAACAGGTCCCTCTAATATTAGTGCTGGTAACATAGTCTTCTGAACAGGTCCCACTGCATATTGCTTGAACAGGTCCCTCTGATTAGAACAAAGACAAAAACAACTTCTTTATTGAAATACTGAAGTGCTGAAACAAACTCTTTGAAAATTTACAATGAGGAGATGAGATAAGGAAAACAAAAATGCTGATGATTCTCCCCCACTAAGGCTTTGACTCGTCCTCAAGTCATTATTGAAGCGATGAACCAAACAATAAACAAATAGAACAAGGAGTTCTTACCAGCCAAAGAATTGGTTTTCAAGTAAGAATTCTGGGTTAGAGTGTGCCAGAGTCTGGTTTTCACATCTAAACCATTATATATATATATATATATATTTAAATTATATATATATGATTTTAAAAGTAAGTTCTGAATACCAATTGCTTCATCTTGTTATACTCTGATTAATTGCTCTGTTTTGGACGGTCACCTACCTTTGGTATCAGAGCCCTGCAACGACCCTGTATAATCCTATAGACAGAACCTGAGACAAGCCAGGAGCATTTGAAAGGCATCTTTGTTATACATTGTGCTGAGTAAATAAAAGCTTTATCAGTCAATTTCTGGAATAGAATTATATCCTTTTATGATGGCCAAATTTTTAAGATCTTTCTCTACCATAGATAAAAGATCAATATCTGAAGTAGAAAATAGATCTGTTGAGTCTGAGATAAATGAACATGAACAAGTAGAAGACCCAGAAAGCTGGAACCCTCCTGCATTAGATACTAAAGAAATCTATCCGGTTCCAATAATGTTTAAGCTTTCGAAGAAATATTACTTCAAAGAAGTTGAAGTTAAGATCAGAATTAAAGGTCCACATGTGCAGATAATAGGACTTAAGATATTTTCAGAAGATGAAATAAAAAAGTTTAGGAAATATGCTAAGGAAGGAAGATTTCATTATTTACATTTTGGAGCTATAAGGATTGGTTTGGCTCCTCTATTTAGACATGGATTAAATACTCCCTGCATAATAGAGTTGTTTGATTCAAGGCACAATGAATATGATCATGCCAGAATAGGAACAATACTGGGAAATTTGATGTCTGGTTGTCAGTATGGAACAATTTATCCTGATTATGCTATCAGTCTGACAGACATACATCTTAAAGAATGCTGGAAAGCCTTGATAGGAGTGCAAGGACTGTCTATGGCAGATGAGAGTGAATTCTTGTCTGTAATTGTTCAAACTTCCTTTCAGTTAACCAATACAGTACATCCTAAACTAAAACAGCCGGTGTTGAAAGACTGTGTGACTGTAGGGATCGGAAATGCACAAATTGAAGGTGTGCATTATGACAAAGAAACATTACCCGATCACTGGTATATCCAATATAAGTCTTTGACTTCAGATGAAGTAAGCAGGAAAATCAAAAGATTGGCTCTTGAAGATGGAGGGGTAAAAATCATCCCAAATCAATCTGTTTACCCTAGAATTCCCAAGCCAATAGTCTTGCCAGAAAAACATGTATTACCAGTAGAAAGTCCAGTCCAAAGTGGAAGAAGGTCCTTTTATAGACAGTTATCTATACCAGAAGAACAGCCGTCTACTTCCACAAGTACCCCCCGGTCTGAAAAACAATTGTATATACCTGAAGAGAAACCTTTTCTCGCTGTAAATAAAATGTTTAGAACTCATGTACAGAATTATCCACCTATGGAAGAATATAGATATGCAAATAAAAGATTTGTTAGAGGAGGAAAATGGCCACCAAAAACAAAGTTTTGTGTCTCTTCTTCAATGTCTAAACAGCCTGCTACTAGAGCAGATTGTGCACCTCTCCTAGAACATGAATCACAAGAGCCCAATGATTTGGAACAAGTATATCAAGTAGGAAATTATTTGACTACTTGGTGTTCTCATGCTGAAAATGTTCTAGACAATTTAGGACAACAAGCAGATCTGATAAATGAAAATTTAAAATTGTTGTATGAAGAGCAACAGGAAGAAAAGAGAGAAAGAGAGGAGAGAAGAAAAAGAAAAATGAAGAAGAAGGGTAAGAAAATCCCAAAATTTCATGTAGATATGACAGCCCCAAATTACTGGGATTTAGAAGAAGAAGTACCAGAAACAAGTGATGGAGAAGGGACTTCCAGAGACACTGGAAAATTAACCAGTGGATCTTCTAGAACGTTTAAAGTAGAAAAACCTTTTGAATCTAAGAAGGAAGTCATGTCTTTATAACAAGCTGCAATAAAGTTTCCATCCTTTATCATGCCATCAATAAAAAATCAAAATAAAGCTCACATCCTGAAAGAAGCTAAATACCCTAGAGTTGAAGAAGATCTGTTTGCTACAAATTCTAGTGGTTACATTTTAGATCTAGATCACTCATCCAATCCTGGTGAGTCTATCAGAATCTGGATAGGAGCCTTATATCAAATGCAGGTCACAACAAGATTAGACAATGTGTCTATCATGATTTTAGCAGAAAAGAGGATGGCAGGAATAGTTTTTGATTGGTGGATGGGAGGAACAGAAGCAGAGAGAATAGCAGTCATGGAAGCAGGTTTAGCTACATTTGAAATGCTGTTAAAAACTCAGTTTATGCCAGAACCAAAAGATGAAAAGAAACAGCTATTGACTGACCTTAGCCGCATGGAACTAAAAGATCTAAAATATTTAGATCAATTTGGTAAAGAATTTATGGCTAAAGTCTTTAAAGCTAATCTGTTTAATGATATTGCTCAAAAAGTTTCTTTCTTGTCAAAGTTGCCAGGAAATTTAGGAGATCTAATTATGAAAGATCTTGAGGTTCAAACGAAAAGTTTAGAACAAGTCTATTGGGTTGATCTTCTGTTTAGAGTGTCAGAAAAGGTCAAATATTTGTGTTGGCAGAAGAAGGCGCATGACATCACCCCGAGTTCAGATGTCTGCAAAACTGTATTACCATGGACACCTTTTAAATCAAAGAAGAAGAAATACAAAAGGTATGGTAGATACAAGCCCAAAAGAGTATCGAACCCGAAGAGACCTTTCAGAAAATTTAGATATTTGAAAAAGAGAACAGCTCCAAGAAACAACAACTGTTGTTTCATTTGTAAAAAAGAAGGACATTTTGCCAGAAAGTGTCCTCAAAAATCATCTAGTAAACTTAAAGCCTGTATAGATATTGAAGAATTTCAAGATGATTGGTCTGTAGTAGAATCAGATGAAGAAATTTCTGATGTATATATTCTTACAGAAGTTTCAGATAATGAAGATGAAGAACCTGTACAGAAAATGAATATTTGTACAAATTGTTCTGATGATGATTTTTATAGTGAACAACATTATAGTGATATAGAAAGTTCTTCAACTGTTGTGTCATCAAGTGAAACAGAAGATGATTCAGACTCAGAATCCAATTCTGAAGAAGAATCAGAAGACAAAGAAGAAATATCAGAGAAGCCAAATAGAGGTAAACAAATTGCATCATCTTTACCTCAATTCAATTCTTTATGTCCATTTGAAAAGAAAATTGCACCATCAACTAGTATACCTCTGCCAGAGATCATAAGAAATGAACAAAATGCTTTGTTGAAAAAGATTGTGAAAACAGAGAGCTTGATTTATATTCCAGTAGAAGTTCAAGTCAGAAATGAATGGATTTCAGTAGATGCATTCGTAGATACTGGAGGATCAAATAATCTAGCTCGACCATCTTTGTTCAAATCTCTCTGGAAACCGTTAAAGAATATACTAGTTTCAGAAACAATTGGAGGATCTGTTCAGCTCACACACTATGTAGACAACATTTCTTTAAAAGTTGGAGGGAGTATTGTAAAAATTTCAGCAATTCAGCACTATGACCCTTCAGCAAGTTTGATGTTAGGCATGCCATTTATAAACTCTGTGCTTCCAGTAACTATCAGCCAAGATAAGCTGATAATAAATCTGAAGAAAAAAGCTATATCTGTGCCTAGGCTAAGTATTGCAAACTCTGAAGCTAGGCATGAGAATAGACAAAAGAAAGTAGGAACTAGAAGACCGACTAAAGATTCAAATGATTGGCAAGAGGTCCTACAAATCTATGAAGCCAGAGCAGAAAAGTTAAATAAGCAATCAACATGCATTGAAGAAAATTGGTCTACAGAACAGAGAGATATCTACCAGAGACTTCTGAAAAGCTGTTCAGACAACCCACAACAGTTTTGTGAAACTGAAAGTCCGATGCAGGAGATAGTCACCTTACATGACAATGGAGTAAAAGGAAAAGTGATTCCTTGCACACCATCTGATGAACAAGAGATGAGGAATCAAATTCAAGAACTAGTAAAGATGCAACTTATAGAAATCAGTGAATCTCATTATGCATGTTCTGCATTTTTAGTTAGAAACCATTCTGAGATAGTAAGAGGTAAACCACGGATGGTTATCAACTACAAACCTCTCAATGCAATTACTCAGAATTTTAATTACCCATTGCCAAGACCTGAAGTAATTATGCAGAAGATTCAACATAGTAAGGTGTTCAGTAAATTCGATATGAAGTCAGGTTACTATCAGATACAGATTCAGCCAGAAGACAGACACAAAACAACTTTCATATGTCCAGCAGGATTTTATCAGTGGAAAGTTGTTCCATTCGGATTGAAGAACGCCCCAGCCTTTTTTCAAAGAAGGATGGATTATATTTTTGCTAAATATGATTTTATAGTTACATATATAGATGATATTTTGATTCATAGTCCAGATGTACATACTCATTTGAAACATCTAGAGATTTTTCTTGAAGAAGTCAAAAAGCATGGCATAGTTTTGTCAAATACTAAGATGTCCTTATTTCAGGAAAGCATTGATTTTTTGGGGATAAATGTTGCAAATGGTTCTATTCAAATGCAGGCCCATGTGCTAACAAAATTGACACAGTTTCCTGATGAACTGAAGGATAAAAAGGCAATCCAAAGGTTTATTGGAGTTCTGAACTATTTGCACAAATACATTCCAAATCTCTCAGAAAAGACAGCTCCTATAAGAAGACATAACGATGGCAGATGGTCAGAAGAAGCTACTGAAGCAGTGAAGAAACTCAAAGAAGAATGTTAGCATTTGCCAAAGCTTCAACCACCAGGTGATGGTTTATTAATTTTACAAACTGATGCGTCTCTTGAATTTTGGTCAGCTGTATTATTAGAACAAAGGAGAAATATAAAAGGAGAGATTGAAGAAAATCTGTGTGGATATGCTTCCGGGGAGTTTACAGCAAGTCAGAAAAATTACTTCATAGCTGAAAAAGAAACATTGGCAATTTTCAATGGGATTCAAAGGTTTGAGGTATATCTAACCCCGGTCAGATTTTTAATCAGAACAGACTCCAAAAATTTTAAATATTTTTTGACAGCAAAAGTGTCAAGACAACTTGCAAAAGGCAGAATTTTGGCCTGGCAAATCTGGTTTCAGCAATTTGATTTTGACGTCGAGTGGATACCAGGTAACTCGAATTTCTTGACAGACGTTCTGACTAGAGACATGAGCAAAATGTTCATAACCTGTAAATATTCAGTTTTTGAGATTCCAGGGAAAGGCCCTTCAGATGATAGTTTTGCCACATTTGTAGACAGATTCAGAATCTTAGAAAATTATGCAAGCTTTGTGACAGATGAAATCAAGAAAGTGGTTGGTTTCAGACTAAGAAGGAATTGGTGGATCAGAAAATGCCAAGCATGGCAGTCAAAAAATCTGGGCATATCTCTAGGCCTTGATGAAAACTTGGTAAAAGTATTTTCTTTACCAAATATGAAGGTTAAGCTTTTCTTCAGAAGCTTATCTGATTTATGGTCTAGCATCTACACAGACGAAATGATCTGGACACTCAGAGTCCTGAATTACTATCAGATCATAGGAAGTGTTGACTTTGCCCTTAGTATTTTCACAGGTGCTAAAATTCTGGATCTAGAAGAAATTCCCATAAAAGAAGAAATGGTAAAATATCTGCTTTCTCTAAGAATTCCAGATATATTTGAGGAACTAGAATCCTCTTTCCTTCAAAGGATTGATGAGAATTATGCAAATACTGATACTTTTCCTCAGTATGAAATTTTTGAGAAATTTGCAGATTGGAGAATTCAAGAAGGAAAATGCAGAAAGATTCAAGTTACCAGAGTATCTCAATGCATACAAAGATCCCTTCAGTATTTGAAGACATATGCTTATCAGTGGGATTTTCATAGTTTGAGAATGAGAGACAGCATAGAACCAAATCCTTTTTCTCAAGTCTTCAGTCATGAAAGGATTGGTAATTCTGAAACTGGTAACAATCAAGAGTTAATCAAACAGCATGCTGAATGGTTTCATGAGTTTGGAAATTTGAGGTTGGTAGAAAAAATTCAAATTCTTAATAAAATGGATAGCCTGCAAGGACAACCAAAAGCTTTAAAATTTGCAATTAATCAAAAGGCATTAATCACCATCTCAATTATATCTCCAAACTGGAACAATAATGTCATACACATCATTAGTTTGATGATCTCTAAAAGAATATGCACGTCAATAATTTTTGAGTTAGGATGGCAGCATAGAGACTGTTTGAGCGAAAACTGCAGGTTATGGGTACAGCACTCTATTGAAAGCTCCACTAATATGTTTCAGATATTTAAATGGGAATCATTAGATGGGATAGAATTGGCAGTACAAAGATCACCAGCAGCACGAAATGCGTTTAAAGATTCTTTTCTGGATATTGAAGTAAGTGCTCTTCCTTTTTTAAACAAGTGGGAAAAACAGGAGTTGATGCATACACCACTACAACCAGGACTTCACAGGATAAAAACGAAAATCATAAAGGGAGAATCGTCATCTGCAGCATCTCACCGTATGACAAGATCACCAAAAGAAAAAGGAGAAATGACAGATGCACAAGATCCAAACGAAGGAATCGAAGAACAGTATAACCGACTTATGAATAGATACCATCGACAACTCATCGATGAGTACGAACCATCCGCTGGATCGTCCGAAGAAGATTTATGGGAGACTAGGAGTCCGACAGGACCTTGGTAAAAGAAGGTCGTGGTATGAGAATCTCTTGTCAGCAATGTAATAATGTTGGTTACATGTTGTGACAGGAATCTTTTGTACAAAAGAAAGATTGAGTAGACACCGTCGGTGGAAAAAGATACCGACAGGACCCTCAATTATTTCTATCTTATGTCATGTCTTAGCTAAGTTTAGATTCGTTTTAGGTCTATTTAAGAAAGGGTCTTCATGAGTTCAAGGCATCGTTCGATTGAGAGCATGCGTGTTGTAATGAACTCTGAGACGCTTCTGTTGTAATAAGCTTTGTATTCTGTTCTTGCTTTTATTAATATCGAAGCCTACTGGGCCGTCTGTCTGAGGACAGTTCTGCACGTCTGAGGATAGTTTCTGTTTTCCGAAAGAGGTTGAACTGCCATAGACAGTCCTTGCACTCCTATCAAGGCTTTCCAGCATTCTTTAAGATGTATGTCTGTCAGACTGATAGCATAATCAGGATAAATTGTTCCATACTGACAACCAGACATCAAATTTCCCAGTATTGTTCCTATTCTGGCATGATCATATTCATTGTGCCTTGAATCAAACAACTCTGCTATGCAGGGAGTATTTAATCCATGTCTAAATAGAGGAGCCAAACCAATCCTTATAGCTCCAAAATGTAAATAATGAAATCTTCCTTCCTTAGCATATTTCCTAAACTTTTTTATTTCATCTTCTGAAAATATGTTAAGTCCTATTATCTGCACATGTGGACCTTTAATTCTGATCTTAACTTCAACTTCTTTGAAGTAATATTTCTTCGAAAGCTTAAACATTATTGGAACCGGATAGATTTCTTTAGTATCTAATGCAGGAGGGTTCCAGCTTTCTGGGTCTTCTACTTGTTCATGTTCATTTATCTCAGACTCAACAGATCTATTTTCTACTTCAGATATTGATCTTTTATCTATGGTAGAGAAAGATCTTAAAAATTTGGCCATCATAAAAGGATATAATTCTATTCCAGAAATTGACTGATAAAGCTTTTATTTACTCAGCACAATGTATAACAAAGATGCCTTTCAAATGCTCCTGGCTTGTCTCAGGTTCTGTCTATAGAATTATACAGGGTCGTTGCAGGGCTCTGATACCAAAATTATAAGGGAGGTGACCGTTCAAAACAGAGCAATTAACAAGATGACAAGATGAAGCAATTGGTATTCAGAACTTACTTTTAAAATCATATATATATATATATATATATATATATATATATATATATATATATATATATATATATATATATATATTTAAATTATATATATATATATTTTTTATTTATTTGTATCTTTTCATTTTTTATTTTTTATTTTTTAAATTGAAATGAAATGAACTAAGGTAGAGATATCACAGCTGAAGGGTGCAATATCTCAACCTCCCTTTGCTGAGATACAATTTGAAGAAAATCCTCCTTGCTGATGGGCTTATGGTAGAGTTTCAACCGATGGCCATTGACAAGAAAGTTGTTGCCTTCTCCATCAATGGTAGTAAGCTTGGCTGATCCATTTTCATAAACTTAAACTATTTCATATGGGCCCATCCAATGTGTGGTAAATTTGGCTTTATGATCTCTGAATTTAGAGTCAAAGAGTAAAGCCCAGTCTCCTTCTTTGAACTGTTTCTTTTTGATGTGTGCATCATGCCACTGCTTCCTTTGTTTCTGCATTAGGAGTGTTGTCTCCTCTACTTGCTGCCTCATTTCATCTAGCTGGTTCAATTGCTGAATCCTCTCTTGTTGGGCTTCATTGAGATCAATTCCTAAATCTGCAGCCATCTTATAAGTGTGTATTTGAAATTCAATAGGAAGCATTACCTCTTTGCCATACACCAACTGATATGGTGTAAATCCTGTAGTGTTCTTCCACGTGATTCTATAAGCCCAGAGTGCATCTTTGAGCTTCTCTTCCCAATTCTTTCTGTTCATTGCTACGATCTTAGTGATAATTCCTTCCAATGTTTTATTTGTGGATTCCACCTGGCCATTGGCCTATGGATGGTAAGGTGTACTTTTTCTGTGTTTGATTTGATATTTTTCTGTGATGTCTTTAACTAGCTTTGAAGTAAACTAAGTACCTTGATCTGTCACTATCTCCCTTGGTACTCCATACCTTAAAAAAATTTCTTCAAAAAGGAAGTTTACCACTGTTTGTTCAGTTGCTCAGACTAGTGCTTTGGCTTCAGTCCATTTTGTCATGTAATCAGTACATACTAGGATGTACTTTTTACCTTTGGAAGTTGGATTGATGGGTCCTATGAAATCGAGAGCCCATTTTTCAAATGGCTCTAAGTGTACTTGAGGCTGAAGTGGCATTTCATCTGTAGCTGTTGGCCTACCCATTCTTTGACAACTATCACAACTCTTCACATACTTCTTGGAATCCTTAAAAATAGATGGCCAGTAGTATCTAAGACCAAGAATCTTGAATGTTGTTCTTTTAGCTGCAAAATGCCCACCACACGGTTCATCATGGTAAGATTTTAAAATATCAATTATTTCATCATTTCTTACACATCGTCTAATAATCATATCATAACCAGTGTAAAATAAATCTCCATTAACCCATGAGTATCGAGCACTTTGTTTGATTAACCTCTTCTTTTCCTTTGGAGTAAAATATGGAGGTGTTCTTCTTGTGGACAAATAGTTGGCCAAGTTAGTATACCAAGGATTCACTATTGAAATTGCAAATAAATTTTCATCTGGAAAAGAATCTTCAACTGGAACAACCTCACCTGGATTTTGCAGTATAGAAAGAAAATCTGCCACCTGATTCTCCTTACTTGGTCTGTCTAACACTGATATTAAATTCATGTAATAATAACAGCCATCTGGTAACTCTGTCATTAGTTACTCGTTTATTCATTAAATACTTAATGGCAGAATGGTCAGTATGTACAAAAACCTCATAACCAGTTATATAATGTCAGAATTTATTCACATCATGTATGATTGCAAGCATTTCTTTTTCAGTGACTGTGTAGTTTAATTCTGCAGGTGTTAGATTTTTACTAATGAAATAGATGGCATAATGAAAAGAATCCTCTTTTTGGCCTAATGAGGCACCTACTGCAATATCGGATGCATTTGTAAAGATGTGAAATGGTAGGTTCCAGTTAGGTCCTTTTAAGACTGGTGTGGTTGATAACTTTTCTTTGAGTGTTTCAAATGCTTGCTGACAATTATCATTCCAGTTGAAAGGTGTATCTCTTGCTAGAAGCTTAAACAAAGGTAAAGCTATTTTACTAAAATGTTCAATAAACCTTCTGTAATAGCTTGCATACCCAAGAAAACTTCTTACCTCTTTTTGAGTCTTCGAAATTCGCAAATTGACAATGATCTGGATTTTTGATGGATCAACTTTAATGCCTTGAGAAGAAATATAATGTCCTAATACTATCCCTTCATTTAACATCATAAAACAATTTTCATTGCTCAGGGACAGATTAGCTTCAATACATCTCTTCAAAACTTTTTCAAGATTCTCTAATGCATGCTCAAATGAATTACCATACATTGAAAAATCATCCATGTAAACTTCAACACAATCATGAACTAAATCAGCAAAACTAGCTAATACAGCTCTCTGAAATATAGCTAGAGCATTGCAAAGTCCAAATGGTAAAACATTATAAGCATAAGTGCCCCAAGGACAAGTAAAAGTGGTTTTGTCCTAGTCCTCTAAGGCTATCCTCATCTGGTTGTAGCCACTGAAACCATCAAGAAAAGAGAATGATGATTTCCCAACTAATGTGTCTAGCACTTGGTCAATAAATGGTAGTGGGAAATAATCTTTGAGGGTTGCTTTGTTCAATTGTCTGTAATCAACACAAATCCTCCACTTACCATTTTTCTTGGGCACTACTACCAATGGGGATACCCACTGACTGTCAGAGATAGGATAGATAAAATTGACTTTCAACAGTTTTTGTAATTCCTCTCTAACAATATCCTGAAGCATGGGATTCATTCGTCTCTGCGGTTGCCTCACTGGTTTGATATTACTATCCGTATAAATATGGTGAGTGCATGTTTCAGGGTGAATTCCATGCATATCGGTGTAGTCCCAAGCAAATGCTTTCTGGTATTTTCTCAATAATTGAATCAATTTTTCCTCCTGAGATGAGTCTAGGTGAGTGCCAATATTCAAAGTTTTTCCTGGACTAATCTCTATGGTCTTGCTCTATGTGTTTGTGATAGATTGGATAGGAAAAATGTTCTGAAATGTTGTTTGCAAGGAATGAATGGTGCATGTTTCCTGAAAATTTTGTGCCAAAAGTTCATCTGCAACATGGTATTGGTCATTTCTCAATTCTTCGGAAACATCAGGTTGAGAAAGGAACAATTCTACCAGATCATCATTATTATGTTCTTGAAAATCATAGATTTGGTTGATGCTGAAAACATATTGAACTTCTGCCTTATCATTGTATTTATCATCAAGCCATAAATTGTGTGCTACTGTTGGGGATTGTGCTGATGGGTAAAGAGTGAATTGTTTTCTTTCAGTTCCTCGTGAAATGATCATATTACTCGATCGACATCCTATGAATGCATCAGCAGTTGCTAACCATGGTCTACCAAGGATGATAGGGTGACCTCCTAAATTGGATTTTGGCTGAAGAACTAAAAAGTCCACTAGATACTCCCAAGAGTCCAGTGAAACAATTATGTCCTCCAAAATCCCTTCAGGAATCACTTTAGACCTATCAGCGAGTTCTAGAACAATTGTTGTGTGCTGCAAGTTTGTGAGCTGGAGTGTTTTCATTGTTTCAAGAGTCATCACATTTATTGCGGCCCCAAGGTCAATTAAGGTGTTTGGAATATGTATGTTGTTAATGATTGTAGTGACTCTGGGAATACCAGGATCAACATACTTTTCCATTGAAATGGTGTTTGTCATAAGGCCAACTAAATGTCCAATAACATGAATAGTTTGTGGATCAACTCTTTTCCTAGTAGGCTTTTTAAGGCACAGTTCTTTGATGGCTTTAGTATATATGGGAATGTCTTTTATGGCTTGTAGTAGTGGAATTTTTATATAGACATTCTTTAGCTCATCTAAAACATCAAACTGTGGTATAGACATGGGAAGTTTTGTTTGGACCAATCTGTCTGGAAAAGGTGGTGGATGCAACGGTTGCATTTGTTTATTTTTGATGTCATCATTTTGTTTCCTTTGAATTGGAGTTTCATTTTCATTTTCTTCGTTTTCTTCTTGTTTATCAGCTGTTGGAGATTCTTTGTGAAGTATATTACCAGACCTCAAATTGATATTTTGCAAGGGTAATGTGGGATATGATGGTCCCTCATCTACATTATAAGCTGGTCTCTCTGCTCTGTTATTTGGATTTGGTACAGGTTGAGCAGGGATTTGAGTAGGTCTAGGAGGTTGTTGGTTAGATGGAAGTTGTAATTATGGTGGATTTATTGGTGGAGGAGCAGGTAATGCTTGTTGAGTGGGTTGGGGTTGATGTGGGTAAACAACTTGCTGCTGAGGATATTGCTGATATGGTTGAGGATATGGCGAATATGGCTGATGATATTGTTGATATGGCTGCGAATATGGTTGGTATGGTTGAGGATATGGTTGATATTGTTGAGAGTATTGCTGAGATGGTCTCCATTGTTGTTGTGGGTAATTTTGGTGCTGCCATGGCATGGGTACATTCCACGAATTCTGAGCATACATCTGATCATGTGCAGGAAATTGCAAATTCTGGTTTGGGAACATACCTTGAGGTGGAGGTTTTGGCTGCCATGGTCTCTTTGCGCCCATGAAATACACATTTTCCATATCTGTGTTAGCTGCCACATTACAATTCTGCAAAATCTTGACTTTAGAGCAGTGAAATATATCATGATTTTCAGTACAAAAGGCACAAACTTGAATGTTTTCTAATGGGCAGCCTTTTAAGGCATGTTTCTTCCGGCATTTTGGACAAAAGACAACCATCATTTGATCTTCCTCTTCTTGTCTTTTCTTAGCTTTGAGAGTGTCAATTTGAGTTCCTAAGGTACTCAATAGATCTGTTTTGAATTCCTCTAACAAATTTCCTATTTCAGCTCTTGTGACACTTGCTGAAGCAGATTTTGTGGCTTTGGATGATATGGTTCTTTTTCCAATTTTGGCTTTGCTCCTAGAATACTTTTCACATAAATCAGCAATTTCTTCGAAAGGTAAGGTGGAAATATCACCTTTGCCCATCAAATTAAGATCATCTAAGTATTCCTCTCGAATGCCCTTCAAAAATATTGTTCGAATGAGATCAAGAGTCATGGATCGATGTTTTGATTTTTGTAAATTGTAAGCAAATCGTTCCAAGTACTCCTCTAGATTTTCATCCTCTTGTTGATTCATCCTAAAGATATCATCTTTAGAATCTTTCGATCTACAATAAGGTTGGTATTTCTTTAGGAATATTCTTCTCATGCCATCCCAATTAGTTATTGCATGCTCACCAAGTCCCATGAACCATCTTAGTGCTGATGCTTTTAATGTTGCTGGGAAGAGTCTAAGCCTATGGGCATCATCTGTGTAACCATATGTTCGACATACAATGTCAAACTCAAACAAGAATGAATCTGGATCTTCTGAAGCCATGCCATAAAAGTTTGGTAACACAGAAGGAGGTATGTTTTTCATTTTTATTTCCTCATCATGATTGTCTTCTGGTTCATGAATAGGAAATTTAAAGGTTGACTCTTCCTCCTCTCCTTGATCTTGTTGTTGTTCAGGAGTGGGTCTTCTTGCTGATCCTCCTCCTTCCTCGGCCATTTTTATAGATTCCCTGGTGATTTAATTGCTTGTTCAGTGTCACTTGTTCCAAAGAGTTGTTCTAGAGATTGTTGAGTTATTTTTCTACTTTCTCTTTTTGTAGAGGACTCAGGGAGATGTTTCTTCTGTGATTCGTGTGCCAATAGGATTTGTCTCTCAATAAGTGTAAGTCTTTGGCCTGATTTGTGTTTATCCTCTAATTTTTGTATGGTGACTTCCTCAGCTGGTGTTGTGTGTTCAACTTTTCCTAAAGGGTCTGCTCCTGATGGTAGGTTAGTTTTTGGATGGGGGGTTTTTATGAATCTACCTTTATTATCTCTAGATCTAGGCATAAGCAAACATGACTTCTAAAATGATAATTAAAATCAAATCTATGTTGTGTTTTTGTTTATTTTAATTTTTTTAATATTTTGTTTTTTTTTGTTTTTCGAAATCCTCTAACTGCGCCTCCCCGGCAACGGCGCCAAAATGTAGTGGCCAATCTAGGGTGCTAGATTAGACTAGATTTAATATCAACCAAGGTAGGTAAACTTAGAGGCACGTGTCTAAAGTCTATAGACATAAAAGGATCTCATCTACCTAACTAAGTGTCTACTGTGACAGGCTACAGCACTCCTTTACAGGAGATTGAAATATGTTTCCTCTCACACCTTAACACTCAGATCATCTAATTTATCTAACTGTTCTAAAGAAACAACGTGTTGCTAGACTGAGTTTTCAACCCTCTTACAAGGATATTATCCACAAAAGCTCTTTCCAGCTAACACACTAAGCATTCATGAAAATCAAAAGCTCTTTTAAGAAAACTGAAATTTTAAATGCATGAAAACAGAGTCCACAGAGATACTTCGAAATCTAATGATCGATCAAATCTTTTACAAGATATTGTTCAATGATCTAGCAATCGAATTCTCAAGCTATCACCATGAATATTATTTGCAAGAACTTCTAATCAAATCAATAAACTCACAGGCAAGAAAATAACATTAAACGCTATTCACACTATTCATATTCGAAAACGCTATGGAAATGAAAATAAAAGTATACCAATCTCCACGTAGGGCCTGTCCACGCTTCAATGGCACACTTAAGAAAATCAAGCGATGAGAATGTTAATGCATAAGCACTGTAAGGCTAAAACGATGACTGTAATTAAGTTCTGGAAGTCGAAATCACATGCAAGAGCAATGTTCTGGAAACAATACACAAGAATAATAATCGTTCTGGACAATACAATACGCAGTCTTTTATCTGCTTGTCTCCTATCCTATATTCACTAACTTTCCCTCTAAATCGAATGTACATACATTATGCAGATGTTTCTGCTTTTACAAAAGAGTGATTTTTGTCTTTTCTAATCTTAACTGATTTCCAAAGCAAAACGAAATCAGTTTGGGAAACTCTGGCTTTTTGCTGCCTTTGTGACCAAAAAGGCTGGGTTTTACCAGCTTTAGATTCACTGTTGAATAGATCTTTCACCATGTATGTACATTCCAGATCACGTTCCTATCCTTTGTTTTGGCTTTCCTTCCATGCCACGTGTCACATCATAAACCATTTACAGGAAGTCATGACATCCTGTAATTTTGTTGAAAATTTCTAATTTTTAACATAAAAATTCACAAATTAAATTTAATGTAAAATAACAACTATAATGCTTTGATTAATCAATTTCAATGGACTATGAGGGGTTTATGGGAGAAAAATATAGACAAATGATGGATTTCTAGAAGAAAAGGATGGCAATGAAATGGTACCAACACCTTGACTGTGATTTTGCACAGAGGCAAGTAAGATAACTCTATTGGTAGCAAGGGCGTGACAACTGTAGTGAGTCAAGGAAGGTGCATGAGAGGTTCTAACACATGTGGTTCGAGATGAGTGTGCCCCTTGGAAACCTGTAATAGTACTCTGATGGGAAGTGAACACACGTGCGAAGATGCATCACAAGCTGGAAAGAAAGTTAGCTGGAAATCCAAAGTGATGGTTAAACCAACAGCACATCTGCAACAAGATTCATACAATTTCATATAAAATAGTTCATACACAACTATGTAAGTTAAACAACATACATTGCTACAACGACCAAATAGTCCAACTACAATAAAAACATATTCATGAAAACGTGTTGGCTTTGTTTCACTAAGAAGTGTAAGTTCCAGTCATACAATACATCCATGTACACCAGTGTGTTCCAATAGTGGAACGCTATAGCCACATCCGCCTGCTCCTCCAAAGAGATGTACTAGCTCTCTGTAGTGGAGAAGCCAAGGCTTGTTATAATATTGTCCAAACTTTCTCTAAGATAGTCCTATCGAAGCTTGGCTGACCAAAAGCACTTATAATGAGTTATGAGGGACAATTTATAACAAAGAGTGGGTCCTTGCCATTCCCCTTTGTAACAGTTCAACTACCCTCATGACTCTTTATCTACTCTATGACTGTTACATCCAACTATCGACACTTGACATACACTTGACATGACATTACATTACAATGCACATGTACTCATGTGAGACAAAATGGCTAGAGCAAGCCATGCAATACATCATTGACACTTGGTCCGTTGTGGTGAGACCAACTCTTTGACATGCTTGTGATGGTGAAGGTGGTGAGATGATGCCAAGCTTGGTTGTCCATGATGGTGTGCATGCACCCCATGGTGACATCTTGCTGAAGTGAAATCTTGCCTCTATTGCAACTGGTGCATTGGTTTGGGTCCTTCATCCAACTCGTTTGCTAACATGTGCATGGTCTTCTTGGGTGCAGCTGAATTGACAACACATTGATGCATAATGTCCTTGCTGATATTTAAGTGTGTGCTAGTTGTCATGTGCATCAACTTGCCGAAGTACATGTTCAGCTTGAGTTGGACTTGCTTCTTGTCTTCACCTTGGTGAGTGTGCTGAATGGGTTGGATCGCATGCGTGCACACACTAACATGCATGCTGTTGAATCCTTTGCATGCGATCAAAAACACTACTCACCATGTCTACTCCATGCTAGCTGCTGGGATGGATATTTAATTTGTACAGGTGCAGTTTGATCCGTGAGTGCATGTTACGCCCACTGTTGTTCCTGTTTCTGCTGCAACTCATTCGTCTGTCTGTGCAACTTCATGTTCTTCCTTGAGTTATTGCTTCAACACATGCAACACCTTCTTTGTTCCATTCTCTATCTTCGTGTGATCTTCATGTCATGTTGTCACCTCATAGCCCGAGTCTCCAAAGTTTCTTTCATCATCACTGGACCTGCTTGAGCTTGCAAATTTGTTCTGCCTCTGTGTTGTCAACAACCTTCCTCTTGCACTCGTTGCATTCGATATTCTGCCTTAAATTACTGTTCATGATGCTGCTCGCTGTGATGTTGTTGTCGTCATATCTTGATATCCTCATCTACGAACACATTGATGTCTTCATGGGTAGGAAAGTTCATAGACACTTGATCGACTGCATCCCAAAGTGTGCTCTGAACGGTGTCTTCGACTCTTCTCTTTTGAAATCATTGTACCTACACTGCTGAGAGGCAGATGAAAACTTGTAATACCTTGAGACATGGGAAAACTCATGGCAAGCAATCTGTCAGTCGGAAACCAAAATGAACTTGAGAATTGACTTACAACATACCTGTGTGACTAATCATGAAGGTTGTACAATTTCAACCGGGAGGTCGGGAGATTGATTGCCAAGACTGTGCAAGGCATAGTCTGGGCTTGCTGGGAGATTGATTGACTGTTGGAACTGTGCAATGCACAGTCCAGTCTGGCTATTGACTGTTGGAGTCGCGCAATGCATAATCTCAGTTGGAAATGGCTGTAGGCTCAGTGACTGCATTGCACAATTTGTTGGGCTAGTAGTCACTATCCCTCAGAAATGCGCAAAAAATCCTAGAGGACAGTGGATGGGTAGAAAAGTGCATTTCTGGAGAGGAAGACAGAGTTTTCCTTCCCCGGATTACGTAATGTTGTCTCAGTGAAGGCATAGTCTGGGCCAAGGCTTCCTAGACTAGCCGACGGGCAACTGAATGTGAATGTGAGTGTGAATGCATGGTGATACTAAGTGTAAGCATAAGTGAATGATCATGCATGCAAATAGTGAATGATAGATTCAAAAAATGAAACAACATGCATGTGGGTGAGGTGAGTCACTGAATTGGCGACCATCCATGAAAAACAATTTCATGCATGTGACAACCAGTGAGATAACAACGAAAACTGAAATGGTGTTATTACAAGCTAGCATGTATCAAAATAACAACAAGAGCTGACTGAAATCAAGCAGACAACGTTCACTATGAAGTGAAACACAAAAAGTGCCAAAAATGTAACACAAGTCATGGAGAGCGGGCTTACCCCAAAACAACTGAGCCGAGTGTGCCGACTGCTCCTAGATGTGATGTGGGATGTCATATCTACAAGGTTGATGTGAGGAATGAGCTCTGCGACATCCGATTGATGAGTTTTGATAACATCAAGGTTGTGACACACATGCCACAAATCTAGGGAAAGTGACACTGGGTGGGAGGTTTCTGAAATGATCCTTGCATGTAACCTCCAACTGCCAAAAACAGGTCCTTGAAACAAGGGATTCCTTTGCATGTTGCCTTGGGAGAAGTAGCCCATGCATGCAAGTCCATTTTGCTTGGTTCGGGAGGAAACTGGTCAACTCAGCTGCACATGCAAGAGACTGCTCGATTACTGGGAGAAAATGCACATTTCTGGCTGGGAGATGGGCTGGCTGCCCTAGAGATTTACACAATTTCTGGGCAGAGCAGCTGACTGTTGTCCAAATTTGTGAAAATTCTGGGTTGAGCAGCCCCGCTGGGGAAAATTGCGCAATTTTCACTATGAGTGTTGACTGCCAAAATTGTGCAATTTTGGAGCCCAGGAGGCTGCCAGTCAGGATTGCGCAATTCATGGAGGGAAGGCTAGTTTCCCTCCATAATTGCGCAATTTCTTGGGGGAGCCGCTTAGCCTTCAGTTGGACCAAGTCCGGGTGATCAACCTATAAGGGGAGTGCATTGAGCTGTGATCAACAGGCTGCCTTTGTGCAAGAAAAAAACTGAAGCTCGTGAACTTGACGAAGCAAGACAAGATGTTGTGAAAAGTTGGTAGGGAGGCTCCAAAATGAAGCTAAGGAAAAATTTTGGAGGGTGGTTGCAGCTGCTACAACAAGATCATAGGCGAATCTCATTGTAGTAGAGCTAGTTAAGAAGTTGGGGCTAGAAGTTCATGATCATCCAAACCTATATCCACTGGGATGGGTAAATAAGGATGCAGACCTGAAGGTAACGAAATAGTGAAAAATTAGATTTGCCATTAGTGTTGATTTATTGATGAAGTATATATGTATGTGGTTCCCCTTGATGTATGTGGAGTCATGTTTGGGAGTCCATACATGTACATGCGTGATGAAATATTCATGTGGAGAGCTAACTAATACCGACTCATCAAGGATGGAAAATCGTCCATCATCAACACACACAAAGGCAGGTTGAAAATTTCACTAGTAAGTTCCAAACAAGCCAAGAAATTGATCAGTTCCAGCAAGAAGTATGTTTTATTGTTTTTAAGAGAAATTTAGTTTGAAGAGGAGTCAATAAGAGGCAAGGCATCCCTGGAGGGGTGTACTAAGAAACATAAACAAAAATTGGAGGAGTTGCTACAAGTATACAAGGATGTGTTCCGAGAACCTAAAGGGTTACCACCTAAGAGAGAAGTGGATCACGAGATCCATCTATTGCCAGACTCCCCATTGCCAAATATTGGGTTGTACAACTAGTCCATTATAGAAGTGAGGTGAAAAAGAGTTGCAACAACTACTGGAATAGGGTGTCATTCGACCGAGTACATCACCATGTGGATCACCCATCATCATTGTGCCAAAGAAGGACGGGACTTGACGGATGTGTATAGATTACAAGGCATTAAATAAAATCAAGCTCAAGAACAAATACCCCCTGTGTAAGATAAATGATATGTTGGATTAGTTGCAGCAAAAAAAGTATTTCACAAAGTTGGACTTGAAGTCGGGATATCACCAGGTTCGAGTCAAAGAAGAAGATACATGGAAGACCGCCTTCAAAACCAGGAAAGGTTTGTATATGTGGTTAGTTATGCCATTTGGTCTATGTAATGCACCAACTACATTTATGAGATTAATGAATGATATACTATGCCCTCTTATAGATTCATTTGTTATTGTATATTTGGATGATATACTAGTATATAGTGCTACCTAGGAGGAGAATATTTCACATTCGGCACAGGTGCTGGAAACATTGAATAAACACCAACTGCTAGTAAATCTCAAGAAGTGTGAGTTTGCGCAGGAGTCTTTGGTGTATCTAGGGTATGTGATCGGTGGAGGAGAGCTGAAGATACATCCTTCTAAGGTGGAGGCCATCATGAAATGGTTGGTTCCTACTAATGTTTCAGAGGTTAGGAGTTTCATTGGGGCAACATAATACCTGAGGAAATTCATAGCCTCATTTTCAGTGGTAGCAACACCGCTCCATTCCATAATATCAAGTGGCAAGAGTTTTTAGTGGGGAAAACATCAGCAGAAGGTTTTCTAGGAGCTAAAGAAGAAGATCAGTCAAGCACCAGTTCTAGAATTAGCAAATTTGCAACGACCCTTTGAAGTGGAGACAAATGCGAGTGGGTATGCTATGGGAGCTATCTTGATGCAAGGAGGAAAGCTCGTTTGCTACCATTCTGAAGTATTTCATGGGGTAGTACTTAACTACCCTAGCTACGATAAGGAGCTCTATGCCATGGTGTAAGATATGAAGAGATGGAAGAACTATATGATGGGAAAGGAAACAATAATCCACATAGATCACCAGTCGTTACAGTACTTTCAGGCCTAAAGTAAGCTATAGCAAACTAGGCATTACAAGTGGATGAGATTTTTGTAGCAGTTTCATTTGGTGATCAAGTATAAGAAGGGAAACATAAACAAGTTGGCCAATATGCTTTCAAGGCCACCCAAATCAAATATAACATCTTTAGGGACTCTTATGTACATGGAGCCATTCATCCATGATGCATACAGAGAGGCATATTCAAAAGATGATGACTTCAAGGAGGTATATAACTAGTTGCAGAGTCATAGTCATGTGCACGATGGTGACATCACAGTTGACTACCAACTCCAGGATGGGTTACTTTATAGGCTAGAAAAGCTATTTGTTCCTAAAGGTGAGCGTTTGCAACTGATTATAGAGGCTCACACCTCCAAGGTTGCAGGGCACTTTGGTGTAGAGAAGACCGTGGCTAAGTTGCAAAGGTTTATGTATTGGCCCAAGATGCAAGAGTAGGCTCTAGACACTTGTGTAGAGTTGAAAAAAGATACAGTTTTGCAGAAGAGGTCTAGAACTACAAGACAAGGGCATAATGACCTTTGGAAGATTGGGTTGAAGGGACAACTTCTAGGAAAAGCTAAATGGTACACTAGAAAGAAGGTAGAGGAAAAATTTCCTCACCTCATTCAGTAAAATATTTTGGGGACCAAAAACCTCCAAAAATGGGGGGGGGGTGGTGTGATTCAAATTGGATCATTATATTGTTTTTCATCCATCTTGATGCATTTGGAGTCGAAAAAGTGGAGGAATCAACTCATGAGACCATTTTTACCGGCGAGATCCAGTTTGGCGAAACAGGGTCTTAAACCTTTCGAGAGCATTTTGAGGCATCAAACGACATTTTTTGGGGTAAATATTTTCCGCCTAATTGTGCTACCTTTTCATGCTATTCCACACACAAAGACCTTTCCAACAATGCAAGAAGCACGCCAATCAAAGTCAGTATGCAAAAGTTATACCACTCAAAAGTTGACCGCCTTTCTTTCACACCTATAGTTCGGGAGGATGCTATGTTAGCCCCCATTATTCTTGGAAAATGTTATAACAACATGTTCTTGATGTAAAAGACTCTAGAAGAGTCTATTTTTTCAACTCTAGTTAAGAGTTGATGTAGTCAAACTTAACCACTAGTAGGCTATCGGGCTGTGTTATAATTGGGCCACTAGGAGGAAGGGGATGCCATTCTTTCGAGAGCATTTTTTCCATAGTTGAGCAAAGATATCAAGGAGAGATATGAGGTATAGCACACAAAGAGGATATGTGCATTGTAACAGCGCATGGGCCACAAACATTACTTCTTTGTACCTGCAGCCATATTTCTAGACAGAGAAAGAGAGTGAAGCGACCTCACCTTCTAGCTGGGTTCCACCCTGAAAGGGTTTCCCAGAGAGAATATCTTGTGTCTTATGTGTGTGTGAGCTTATTTTGTTGTTCTCTATTTTTCTGCATGGTTTCCATTTGCATGCATGCACTAATTACAATAAAATCTACAAATCTAGAATTAAATACAACTGTAATAGTGTAAAATTTAAGTATTATAATATATTATTATCAGATATGTTGTGACGAACTGTCTAGTGGAATATCCATGGTAGTTTATAGATCATTCCTCCTTAATCATGACATTGAGGAACACAGTCTTTACATCCATCTGATGTAATCTCCAATCCATAATAGAAGCAAGAGAAACAATAGTCCTCATAGAAGTGTACTCGGTGACTGGGCCACATGTCTTATCATAGTCCACTCTCTATTTTTGGGAGAACCCTCTCACCATGAACCTCAATTTGTACTTTTCAATGATTTCATCTATTGCATGCTTGATCTTATAGATCCACTTGTTGTTGTCTACTCTCCCTGACATGGTAACGACATGTCCTTTTTCATCCTACAAAGTGTCACCAAGCCATGTTGGCCTCTTTTTGGTCATAGCATCATCTCTAGGTAGATCCACTAGCTCTACTGACTCCTCCTAATAGTTTGAAGGATGATCAATTGGAATAAAGGGATCGATACCTAAATCCTTTAGAGCCTCGTGCTCCTCACTATCAATCTCCATGGGACTCTTTAGACCTCATGAAGGCTACCTCCTCATCAAAAGTAACATCCCAACTAACTTCAATATGACGTTGTCCTGGAATGTAGATCCTGTAGGTATTCAAAGTCTCATTGTATCCCACAAATGTATGCTTCTTTCCATAAGGTTCTAACTTCTTCCTCTTCTTCTTGGGCATGTGAATGTATACTAGACAACCAAAGATCCTCAAATGATTGACCTCTAGCTTCACTCTTATGAATGCCTCCTCAGGAGTCTTGTCCTCCAATATCCATTGAGGGCTCCTTTTCTAAACATAAATGGTTGTTTTGGATTCATATGCCCATAAGAACATGGGTAGATGATGATCATGAATCATTCCCTTCACTGCTTCCACAATGGTCATGTTCTTCCTTTCCACAACCTCATTTTATTGAGGGTTGTAAGGAATTATCAACTCCCTCTTCATCCCTGCCTCCTTGCAGAAATCACTAAAGTCCCTAGAAATATACTCTCCTCCATTATTCAACCTTAAAAATTTGATCTTATTCCCTGTCAAGTTCTCTACCTGAACCTTGAACTCCTGGAACACACTAAATACCTCATCATTGGTCTTCATGAAGTAGATCCAAGTCTTCTAGGAGAAATCCTCAATGAACATCACATAGTACAAATAACTGCCCAAATATGGAACTGTCACAGGTCTGCATAAATCTGAATGCACTAGATCCAATATCCCCTTGGATCTATTATCATTGCTTGGAAAAGAACCCTTAGAATTCTTTCCAAGTGCACAACCCCTGCAAATGCCATCATGCTCCACCCGTAGCTCTGGAAGACATGTAACCATATTTCTCAATGCTGGAAAATCCCTATAATGCAAGTGAGAAAATATTTGATGCCATAACTCACATAAATCGATATTTTTATGTACCAATGCTTGGGTTAGTAGTCATATCAGTCTATATAGTCCTCCCTCTTGAACACGAATCACTTTTGCTGAGTCTATGCTTGAGCCCTTGGGCCATACAAGAGCCTGACCATCTACAAATGAAAATATGTAACCTCTATCCTTCATTATTGAGATAGAGAATAGGTTCTTCTTCAATCTCAGTACAAACAAAACATCTCTTATGTGAAGAGAATATTCGTTCTCTAGCTAAAACGATGTTATCACAACTCCTTTCACTATATACTTGGTATTATCTCTAAGTTCCACTTGCAACGTTGAATCCCTTTCTATCAAATCAATGAGAGAATATTAAAAACCTGTCATGTGCCTAGAAGCACCACTGTCCACTAACCAGATAACATTACTATTGGTAATAGTGTCTGAAAGAGCGGAGTCAAAGAAATATCCCTTCAACTTCTTATGTGGTGGATGCTCATCATGATCATCATCAATATCAGTTGTTGATGCATGTTGTTTTCCGTTCCTTTTATTCTTAGGACACTGGGAGGCATAGTGACCCAATTTATGATAATTGAAGCAACTGATATTTGATGCATCCTTCTTCTTCTAATCCTAAACTAGAACTAGTCTTCTACCTATATCTTTCTTTCCAAACACTCCAAAATTTCTTCTTCCTTTTCCTTTCCTTGCATGAGTTGCAAGGGTTTGAGTTTCTTCATCCTAAGGTCTCTGCAAGTTGTTCTTGGATAACAATATGGTATCCTCTTAGATACAATTGGTCAATATCTTATCAAACTTGGTTAGCTTATCTCATGACCAAATTTCCTGAACAAATGGATCCCATGTGGAAGGAAATCCATTGAGAGTCACAATAACAAGCTCTGCATAATCAACAATATCTCCAATGACTCTAAGTTCATTTGTCAACTGAGAGACTCTCATAAGATAAGAGAGAATATAATCTGATCTAGTCATCATGGCACTATGTAATTGATGCCTCAAGGTTAGTTTCCTACTAATGTTGTAACTCTCATACAATCCCACTAAAGCATATTATACATCTTTCACAGTCTTCAACTTAGCAACATGTGGAAATAAGTGGTCCTTTATAGAATCTATCAATATTCTCTTAGCCTTGTATTAATTCTTCTTATACCTGGCTTTCTTCTCAACTCCCTTTGGATTTGGAATGACTTCCTTCACAGGATCCTGAAGCTCATTTTCATCCAAGACAAGGAGTATCCTAGTCTTCTAAGATCTGAAATTGGTGGCACCATCCAACCTATCTTCTAATATGAGACTTGGCACCATTTTGACAAGAGATATAAAATCCAATCAAGCTATTAAATATTGTCTCTTAGGCTAACTTCAATGGTTGATATTTCAACAAATCTCTAATACCATGTTGAAATTCTATGATAAGTGTAGTAGAATAAAATTTTCTGTGAGATAATAACTTCCTAATGATTTTTCACATAGTATTTTACGCCATTGTGTTGTACTATTCAACAACCCCCATTTTAATATATTATAACTTTCCAATGAATGTATTATATTAAAATAGGAACCCTTTAGTTTTAGGAAAAAAAATAAATTTGTTAATAAGGAACTATAACCAAAGTTTAATACTTAGGCTTTTTAATTAAATCCAAGTATTAAATCTTGACTATCCAAAAAATCAAATTTTAATAGCCCCCGAGACTAAAACTATTCTTAGGCTTAAAAAAACCTTAAGTATTAAAAAATATGGATTATTTAATAATAAAAAAAATCGGAGTTTTTTCCCAAAGGTTTTATCTTTATAAACTCTGATTCATTCAAATCCTGCATTGAAAAGTTTCTAAAGGCTAAGCCACCCCCGCATCAGAAATAAACAAAGTTTCATAGAGAAAATACCCCTTTGCCAACTCCATTGCGATTGTGACATAAACCAGACCCGCGAGAATTATTCAATACAATTCATTAAAATCCTGCGTTCGCGACTATCACAAAAGGTTCCAAAAATCTTAAGTCCATACTTCCGCCTTATCCCGATTGCGATATGCTATTAAGATCGGACTCGACGGGATTATAAAATCCATTCCATAAATTCCTCACGTTCGGTGCTATCATAGTTTACAAAAGTTCATGCCCCACTACCTACGTCGATTTGTGATTGCGATTAGTCCAGCAAATCACCGATTGCGAAATACGATAAAGCCCCAGACCCGACGGGATTATCCATTGTAATTCACAAACACCCACGTCCGCGACTATCAGAAATACCAAAGAGTCATGCCTCATTTTAATTGTGATTGTGATACCCTTCCTCCTGCCGATTGTGATTACAATTAGACCGGACCCAATGAGATTCTTAACTACATTTCTAAAAGACCCCAAGTCCGTGACTATCACAAAAAGTTTCAAAGGCTTAAGTCCTGCCTCATGCTGATTGCGATTGCGATACCCAGACCCGATGATATTATTCACTCCAACTCATAAATCCCCCATGTGTGCGCAATCGCAAGAATCAGAGCCTCAATCCTTCTGCACCGCTAATTGCGATTTGCGAAAAGCCTCAGACCCGATAAGAATTACATGCCAATTCATAAAAAACCTCGCATACGTGACTATCGTAGTTCTATTAGCCATGTCGTTTGTTCCAAAGATTCCTGCCAAATGCAATTGCAATATGCGTTCAGGTCCAAGCCATCTGCCATGTCATCCCTGTCCTCATCCGTGACATCATTCTCCACGTCAAATGCCACATCATAGTGATGTCACCATGATGTCATCCCATAGATTGCAAATCTTTCAAGATTGTTGGTGTTGTACCGCTCCATTATTGCGAAATGCGATTAACCCCGGACCCAACGAGGATTAGAAATTCCATTTCATAAATCCTCGTGTCCGCAACTATCGCAAAAGCCACGAAGCTTAAGCCATTCCTCCTCTACCCATTCTGATTACGATTTGGTCTTATTCAGATTTTCGTCTATTTCAATAGGGATTTTCCTTACTTGAAATATGACAACAATTCAACTCCTGGTCTAAAAGCGATTGCGATTTGTGATAAAGTCGTAAAGTCCACTTGTCTTGTCACATACCTCACTTCGCATTCCTCTCCATGATGGTTGTGTTCGGATTTATTACGCTCTACGTTTTTATCCTGATTTCCTGCAAAACGTGATTTGTTTCAAATAAAACTCTCTTATCAGTCACATTTATTTTCAGCTTATCGATTCCTGTTTTCCATGTTCAGGTTCATGACATAGGAGGACAATTGTGCTGATAAGGGAAGTTCAGTTCAAACAAATAGACAAACATCCAAAGAATCCAATGGAACAAACAAAGCTGATGAAGACAACAAATCACATTCAAAAGATTGCTACCAAAAACTATTTTTCTTTAATCGTATTGAAGGGATTTGTTTAAATGCCCTCAATGCTTTGCACAATAGATTCAATTGTTTTATGCTATTTAAGCTTACTTGGTGTATGAAATGAAGGTCCAGAATTTTATGATAAAAGGCTTATGAAAGCTTGCACTATTGTGATTTCATCATTTTCTCAATAGAATGACAAGAACACTGTTTAGGAAATTTCATAAATAATTTTGAGAAGTTGCACTACTGTACTCCTAGAATCATCTTTGTGGGAAGGAATAAACTATTGCTATTTCTTTTATGAGTTGAGCAACGTACATATGGTATTTCTATCTTTGTACCTCTGTTTTGTTCATAAATAAACAATGAATTTATATTTTCAGATTGCTTATTGCATTGTGTTTAAAGAACAATGTTACATGTATTCATTTCTGATCATGATGCCCTTGATATTTTTAAATACCTGTTAAACAATTTGCTTTGATTTTCTAAATGCGATATGAGTTATACACATTATTTGATTAAATATTTAATCAACATAATCATATTGAAATATTTTCATTTCCATTGGTGTTTGATCAATCTATATTGTCATTTACTAAGGAAAATCATTATAGATCGCATCCAGATAAATGTTAAAACAATCCTAGGAGTAGATTAATGCATATTTTTTCTATTTGATTCATTGCTGCAAATCCATCTATTTCACTTCACTATAAGCATTACACATCCATTCAATAACATTTCATTGGGAAACTGGTCCCATTATCCCTAGTTAGAGCCACTACCTAAATGGAAAAGGAGTTGTCTTAAGGTCCGAACCGGGTGGTTTTCCCCCTGTGTTGAAGTAGCGATTTTTAAGGCCTCAAAATTTTTTGGCACTAGAAGGAGGGAATGCAGATTATGAATGGCAAGTAAGTCCAATCCAAAAGCAAAAGGCCATTCCAAGAGTCATCCCCCCTCCAAATCTCCTACAACTTCCAGATCCCCTCCAGAATCTCCTACTTTTAGATCAGGAGTTATACAATCACCTCCCAATTCTCCTAGAATAATTCCTAAGGTAATCGCTATGGATTGTACTCCAAAATCACCAGAAATTACAACTTTGATAAAGAAATTGGAAGACGTCCCCATTGCAATAGAAAAGCCTGAATCATCCGAAGTTTTTGAAGGAAGTATAACTTCTATTTTTCACGGAATTGGTGTTTTAACTCAATCCCGAAGTGAAAAACTTGGCAAGTCACCATTTGAATTTCCACTTCAATCCCGTTGAATGAAAATTACTACATCATATTCCCAAACATCTAGTAGTGAGATTACCACATTATGGCATTCACCAACATCTCCATTTGATCCTTTTTCATTTCCTTTCCCTCTACCGACCACTTCATCTATTTCCATTTCCTCTACACAAACAACTAGTGGTGCCTTAAGAAGTACTATTACAACTACCAGTTCTTATTACATCACATCCACCTCCCCAACTGTTACAATGGCAGCTGGACCATGGTCCAATCTAGGAGCTGTTCAAATTCCAGCACCACTTCATCCTCTACCAAAACATCTTGAAAGTTGGCTTCCCAAATTCAATCATGATGATGGGTTACGTGCTGAAGAGCACCTTCATAATTATATGTTAGCTATCAATATTAATGACGTAGATGAAGAAGACATTGTTGTTAGATTATTCACATACACTCTTATAGGATCAACAGGTATTGGTACTTTTCATTACCAGCCAATTATATTACTAGTTGGGATAATTTTGAAGAACAATTTTTGACTAAATTTGGTGACGATCGCTTAACCACATCTCTTATCAATGACCTTTACAATTTAGAAATGAATTTATGGGAAAAGATAAAATATTTCAATTCCAGATTTAACAAATTGTTAAATAAAATACTAGCTACTTCTAGACCTGGCGTTGATGTAAAAATTGAATGGTATATTTCATCTCTTCCTTCTAACATAGCAATTTTTGTAGATAGAGTTAATAAAAATACCTTGGTAGAAAACATGAAAGAAGTTGTGTCTGTAGAGAAGGGGATAAATGCACTAGAAAAGAAAAAATATCAGGAAGACATAAAATTAAAAAGAGTTACATTTAAGGATGAAGCTAAAAAGAAATCACCTAAAGATCCCTTTGATCTTGAAGGCTTGCAACAAGTCCTTAAAAATTTATCTAACGAGATGGTAGAGATAAAAAAACATGTAGCTGAATCTTGTTCCAAAAAACCTTTTAGAGCATTCAGAAGAAATCATCCACCTCATCCACAAACCCCAAACACAATCTCTAATGCAGAAATTGATGATGAAGATGAGGAGGAAGCAACATTCTCTACTGATGAATCCCAAGGTGAACAAATAGCTGAGTTAAATGGAATGTTGGATTTTATTCTTCCTATTTATGATAGTGAAAATGAATATGAAGCATCACCTGTTAGAAAAATAAGTAAAGGTCCATTTGATCCTATACAATCAATTCAAAAACAGAAACCTTCAATTTCCACTGCTAAAGATAAAGTTGTTAAAAAATCCACTTCCATTTCCCCCCAAGTAATTTCGTCTTCATCCAATTCTCCATCTTCACCCAGAACCTTAGTATTTTCAGATACTATTGAGTACAATATAGTTGAGTATATGAAGAAAATAAAAAGCAAACATTTCCTTCACGAACTCACTAAACTCAAACAACAACAGAAATTTTTACTGAAAGAATTGAACGCAGTACCTGCTTATCCTCTTCCTACTGCTGTGGTATCCAAAGCTTCTAATGGAATGGATAAACCTCCCGGTAATTCATTATTCGATTCCTCTGATGATATTCTGATAGGTGACAAGTCTAACTCACATACCCCTCCTTTTCTTTTGAATTTTGAAATATTTGATAAAAATGTACATAATCGCTTGGTAGATTCAGGTGCTTCTTCGAATATTATGTCGTATTTAGTTTGTCTGAAATTAAATATGTCACCCCAGAAAACTACAGTTCACATTGTGCAACTCTATAGAACAAAATTCAAAGTCATAGGAGAAATGAATTCAGTTCTTATTAGATTATCTTCTAATCCTGAAGTTTGTCAAATAATTGATATACTTGTTGCCGATATCCCAGATTTATACGGTTTAATTCTTAATAGATATTGGTCAGAAAAACTACATGGTTATTTTTCCACTGATTGGTATCACTTATGGCTCCCATTTAATGGAAAGCCAAATCAAATAAGAATCAACCAAGAAAAACATATGAAACATTTAGTAACAGATTTCGAAGGTGAAAATGGGGCAGTAGCATTTAATAACAACATTCTTGGAAACTACTCTATTGAATCATTCTTTGAGAATTTTAAAGCACAAACATCACCATTTCTAAGTAATTTTTTAACTTCTCAAATTGAAAAATTTTCACAGGCAGAGTTTTCCAGATGTGTAAATATGTTAGAAAAACGATTAGTTAATTCTTTATTCTGGACATTGTATTTTGATGGGTTGAAATCAAGTGATGGTGTAGGAGTATGTTGCATATTGATTAATCATGAAGGTGTGAAGACAATGCCGACTTCCAGATTGGAATTTGAATGCACAAATAATATTACAGAATATGAAGCATTGGTCCAAGGTATGTATAAAGCAATTAGCGTTGATGTTAAATACCTTCAAGTTTATGGAGATTCAGAAGTTGTAGTTAAACAATTAAGAAAGATGATGCGTTGTATCTCTACACACTTGAAGCATTATCAGTCTTTGGTTTAGTCTCTCACTTCACATTTTTTAGCGTTTAACATTTCTGCTATTCCTAGGATTCAGAATCCCAGCGCTGACATTTGTTGACATTGCATCAAAATTGATCCTATTCGAAGATTACAGTCCCGATAGATTTTCTGTAGAATTAATCTTTAGGCCATCCATTCCTGATAATATCACCAATTGGCGGGTATTTAATGATGATGAAGACATTTTAAGATTCTTCACCTCTGAAAAATCATACGATGACCAAATAATTGATGAAGATGAACATGTCAATCAATTAAAACAGAAAATCGAGAATAATCCTATACCCAAATCTGTAGTTAAACTTGAGAATCTCTATGATTTAAAAGACATATTTAAAAGAGTTACTAATTCAAAACTACAGAGTTCAACTTTGAGATTTGAATTAATAAATCTTGGGACAAATCTTAAACCTCAGAACATCAATTTAGGACTTGGTCTCTCATCCGAAGAAAGATTATCCTTCATCCATTTGTTAAAGAATTATAAGGATGTCTTTACTTTGAGTTACGAAGATCTCAAAACGTTTGACACTTCCAACATTCAACATACAATTCCAATGAAATCTAATGATAAACCTCTCCAACAAAAATTAAGGAAAATTCACCCGAACTTAGAAAATCAAATCAAAACAGAATTGAATAAATTCCTTAAAGCTAAAATAATTTTTCCTATTAGGCATTAAATATGGGTTTCCAACTTGGTACATGTTAGGTGTTATCACTCTTCGGATCTCCAAGTCTGGGGAAGGGTCCAGCTGAGGTGACCATAGACCAATCTTTTGACTTGGCAGTTAGCCCTACCAAGCTGGAGAGGGCTCTCGCCAAAGGATCATAGCCAAGAGGGTTGGATAGATTAGGGTTTTAGGCTATATGTAAAGTGCAGAGGGTTGTTTGATTTGATTTGGTTGGGTAGTCACAAGGATGAGTGAATTAGGTCAGAGAATGAACTAGGTTAGGGCAAAGTGAATCAGAATTGCAGACATCTGATGGGGCAAGGTAGGCAAGGTACTTTAAACTTCGTAGTATAGTGATGAGATGGTTTAGACTAGTGAGATGCTAAAAAGAGCATGAGGGTCATGAATTCTTTTTAAACTAAAGAAATGAAACAATCTATGATGATTTTCCAAAACAGAGCATACAAAGATGAATTCTGCTTATCACACCTTGAAAATCAAACATAATTAGAGTGAAATGGATCATGAAAGGAATAAAACATTCACACATATGAAACTGAAGAAGAAACAATATCAAAATACCATGCCACAGGAATCCCACCAAAATAGTTGTAACTTCATCCAATATATTCCATGCCAAAGTCTGAAAGCTATTACAACACCCAAGAGAGTCCAAACTGTAAAATGACTAAGAAAATACATAATATAGGTCTCAAACCAACTCATCCTAGTCTCAGGGGTCGAATCCATGAGAGGAGGAGCAGTTGCAAGAAAGGCTGAACTGATATCTAGAGTATAAGGTGGTCAAAGTGACTCATCCCTAACTTAAGCAAACTGATTCATTACAAGTCATGTAGGCCATTTAACTAATGTATTTACCCTAGATAACAGTAAAAAAACATAATAATTACATCATCCTTATCAATTACATCAGTAAAAAATTGATTTCCCATAGGTGAAAATCAATTTGGAGAGAAACAATGAAAATTGGGGAAGATTGTCAAATGTACCCTCTCTTTGTTAAATGTGCGCTTTCAGTTTCAAACACGCCCTCCAAGTTTAGGAATGCTTTTGGGTGCCTTCTCGGTGTCCAAATTTACTCCAAGATAGCTCGTTGGAAATCCTTTCAAGTCTACTTTCCAGATATGTCTTCAGTTTTCCATTTGGAACTCATTTTCCCTGTCAAAAACTCAATCTCCAAAGACTAGTAAACGCGTAGCGCCCAAGCCAGAAATGAGGTAGAAAGGTGGTTTTTTGGTGGTTTTTGACCTTTTTGGCTGACATGTTTGTCTCGAAATACTTAGCAAATGCGCAGGGTTCATGTCCTCATCACTCTGAATCCAAATATGATGACCTTTTTCTCATCAGATGCCCCAAAAAAGAGCTCAACACCCTAGGTGCTGCACGTTTGACCTTTTGACTTGTTAAAAATGCCTTAAAAAACACAGAAAATCACAACTTGCAAAGTTTTCTCAAAACTTCTCAAAATTGGTGGGATGATGGCTGATCATATGTTTGAGGCATGAAGTGATGCCTTGACAAGAATGTCTAGCCTCATTTTCTCCTCTTGCTTGGTCAAGGCTTCAATTTTCTCTTTTGCAGCTTTGGCTTTTTGGAGTCAAACCCTAGGGAGGTGATGAAATGGATTGTAGGTGTAGAGAGTATGGAATGGTGTAAGGAAATTGAGAAGATGGAAATGGGGATGTGTGATATGAGGGAGGTGGCAAGGGGTAATTTTGAAATGTAGGAATGGCAGTGGGAAGCTAGGAAATGGAATTTAGGGATGTTATTACGTTACTAGGGTTTTGAATTTAGTAAGACACAAAAACACAATGAAACACCATATAAATCAATTGTGGATGAGAGGAGTGATGTGATTTCAACCTACTTGTGGTGCTGGAGCATGTTGGTGACACATTTTGAAGTTTGGAGAGGATGTTTTTCTCTGTGGGCTACCTCTGGAAGTTTTTGGGAGAACGTGCAACATTATGGTCAAACACACCCTCTCTTTACAGGCACGCAGTGCCCTTAGGAAATGCACAGAAATTTCAGGTAAACGCGCAACACTCTAGTCAAACGCGCCCTCCAAGTTCAGAACGCGCCATCCAACTTGAAGGTTGATTTTGACTGCATTTACAGTGTCCAAATTGAGCCCATGATAGCTCATTGGAAAGATTGTACTGTCTAGTTTCCAAATATACCTTCAGTTTCCAAAATGGACTTGATTTGACCCTCCAAAAGTTGATTCTTCCAAGGTCACTCTAGAAGTGCAACAACTCTCTTGTAGCAACTGTATTTATGACATTTATCCAAAACCATGATACTTGTGTAAAAACGAAGGAGGTTTTTCATGATTTTCCTATGATAGACAAAAAAATCTCTCACTTTTATCAAATTCATCTCTGTTTGGTTTGAAACATACTTTGAAGCAAAACTGGCCCTATGTGTGGCAAATGATTTGTCCCTTGGAATGAATTGTTGAAAAATGATGGAGACATGATGTTTATGAGTTGGAATGGCCTCATACTTGTTGAAATGACCTCTCTTAGGCCTCCTCTGCTCAGATGTCTCTAATTCTATAGCCAATTCTAGCTCTGTGGGAGAGGAAATGAGGGTTTAATGCTTGTGGAAAATGATGATTTGGACACCCTTGGGAAAAGACAACTCCCTTTGGCATTCACTTAACCCTTTGAAAATTTACCCTTTCACTTGACTATTTCCTTTGAAAAATTGATATTTTTATGGCCTGGCATCTTCAAAACACTGAGTTAACAGCTTGGGAACCTTGTACTTACTACATTTAAATGACATAAAATTAAAAATATTACATTTGAACTCAAAATTACATGATGAAATAAACATTTCTCTTTACAAATCATCTTCACATGGTGAAGAGATGTTATTTGATCACCCTTTACTTGCTGGTCTTACGCAATGGAATGGAGTTTTATTGGAACCTTGGAAACCCTAATGACCTAATGGGACCTTGAATGACCAGGCTCCATGTCGATTTGACTGATATAAAGACATGATGAAATGATCTTCTATGATTGATATATGCCTAGCAATAAACATGAAGGTGGGCCAACAAATATTAATTTTTTGAGAGGGTCTTGGAGTTTTATTAACTAGGGCTACCATCAGTGAGTAAATTTTTTGAATGAGGACCTAGGCGGAATGACAAAGATTTCAGAATGAGACTCTAATATGATATGAAAAGAGGATTTTTGATCACTGATGGCAGTATGCAAATACTAACTCTAACTTTAGGAAGAAAAACGGTGATATCCGCATTTGCATAGATTTTAGGAATCTTAATAAAGCCAGTCAAAAGGATAATTTCTCGCTACCCACTATGGAACATATATTACGATCAGTTGTTGGTTCTAAACTTATGCCTTTCCTTGATGGTTTGTCAGGATACAGTCAAATCATGGTCCACCCAGATGATAGGCTAAAGACTACTTTCAGAACAAAATGGGGAACTTATGCCTACCAAAAACTTCCACTCGGTTTAATAAATGCAGGGGCAACTTTCCAACGAGCCATGGATATAGCTTTCAAAGGTATGTTAAATAAAATGGTTGTTGTTTATCTGGATGGAATTATTGTTTATTAAAAGAACATAAATAGTCATTTATAGGACTTAAAACAAATTTTTAAATGTTGTAGAAAATATGGTATTTCATTAAATTCGAAAAAGTCTTTTTTTTCTCTTAGTCAAGGGAAACTTCTAGGATTCATTGCGTCAGAAAATGAGATGTACATTGACCCTGATAGAATAAAATAAATTTCAGAAATTTCTCCACCATATAACAAAAAACACATGCATTCATTTTTTGGACAAATCAATTTTTTCAAAAGGTTTGTCCCTGATTTCTCACAAATTATTTTTCCGTTGCAACACATGATTAAGAAAGACACAGTTTAAATGGGGTCATCACGAAAAGCAAGCATTCGATTTAATAAAACAGACAATTATTAATGCCCCTTCTTTAAATACTCTGAATTTCTTTGATCAATTCATCTTATATACCTTTGCTTCTTCAACATCTTATGCCGTCGCTGTGACACAAATTAATAATTAGAAAATGGAATCACCCATATCTTTTTTCAGTTCAAATTTTTAGGGTGCTGAATTGAATTATTCAGAAGTAAAAAAAAAACATTTCCTGTATATAAATATGTAAATCATTTTAGAAATTTTCTTTTAAAAACACACACGAAAGTAATAGTCCCATTCCCATCGGTGAGGCAATTAATAATGTAGAAAGAATTAGGAGAAAAGAGAGCAAATTGGGTAATAGCGCTGCACAAGTACAATATTGAAATAAAACCAACCAAAATTGTTAGAGGGAAAGGCCCCTGCAAACTGCTTACAGGAGAATCCAAAATATCAGCCAAAGGAGACACATATAACAATGAACACATTTATGAGGTAAGTGTAATTGATACTGATTCCCAATACGATGATTTAATTTTTTATTTGAAAAATGGAAATGCTTTCTTGAACTCAATTTTAAAATAAAAAGAGCTTTACGATTAAAAGAAATTCATTCTGAGATTGTTGATATCGTGTTATTTAGGAGAAACTATGATTCTATACTATTAATATGCCTTGAAAAATATGAAGCAGAAACAATTTTGTAGGAGCTTCACGATGGACCAACAAGTGGACAATTTGGAGGAAATACTACTGCACAAAAAATATTACACGCTAGATACTATTGGCCTACTCTCTTCAAACATACTCACGCCTACATAAGAAAATGCAAAACATGCCAAACAACTTCTAGAAGACAAAGGGAACCAACCTTGCCTCTGCAGCCAGTCAACATCGAACAACCTTTCGAACAATGGGGACTGGATATCATAGTTGAGGTCGTTCCTCATTCTTCTAAACAACATAGATATATTATGACTGCTACATATTACATATATTATTGAATTTATTGATCAATTTATCATTATAAGATTTGGTTTTCCTTCTGCACTTATATTTGATAATGCATCTTATTTTTCGAGTACTAGTATGATTGAATTTCGAATTAGGAGAGGTTTTAAACTCAAATATTCTGCTAATTACTATCCCCAGGGAAACGGTTTGGCAGATTCCACTAATAAAAATCTCAGAATAATAAAAATAACTGTAGATTAAAATCAAAGAAACTGGCATAACGTTTTAATATTTTCTCTATGGGCTGATAGGATAACTCAGAAGGCCTCTATAGGAACTTCTCCATTTAACCTATTCTATGGGAAGGAAGCCATCATTCCATCACATTTAGCTCTTCCTTCATTAGCCCTAGTTCAATTTATTGAAGAAACACCTTCTTCTTCCTTGCAATTAAGAACTTCACAAATCCTAAAACTAGAAGAAGAAAGGGAAAAGACCAAACTCACACACACCAAACATCAACAAATGGTGAAACCTTATTTTGATGCAAGGCCAGTCACACAAAGATCCTTCTAAGTTGGAGATATAGTTCTCAAGTGGGACAAAGCACATGAAGAAAAAATGAAACATACCAAATTTCAAAAATTATGGCTTGGTCCATTTTATATTGTTGAATAGATAAGCCCATCTACATTTATAGTTCAAGATTTATCAGGAAAGAGAGATTATCTTCCTATAAATGGGCTCATCTTAAAGATATTATTTTCTTAATTTCTTAAAATAAAAATAAAAAATAAAGAATAAAATCTATAAAAAAATCATTCGCATTGTACATCTCACTGCAATTTATTTTTCCTTTTAGAGATTTTGTTAATAAAATGTTAAGTAGTAATCTATTGACTTTTCAAACATCTCTTGAAGTTATTTTTATTTTTTCATTTTGAAGGTAGGAATTTTTAAGAAGTGGTTACCAAAATTGAAAACTAGATAAAAGCTATATAAATATGAAAATCTATTCCATTAAGTTGTAAAATCTTTAAAAAACCTCAAAAATTATATCCTTTTACTCTAGTTTCAGTCAAAAAGGTTATCCTTAAAAAGTAAAGACCATCTTACGACTAAAAACTTTCAACTCAGATTTGTCATCCAAAACTCTTAAGGAGTCAATAGTCCTCCCCATCCATTAAAAAGGGAATTTTTTAGAGTGTAATTAAAAGATAAGAGGTCTCATCATGAGCCTTCTTACGATGTTCATAGGGAACCAATTAAACTGACATTACCACACTGAACACCAAATCAGGTTAATGGCTTACGATTTTAATTATAAGACAAGGGGTCTCATCACAAGCCAACTTGTTCAGTTTGATTGTTACCGGTGAATGGCATTGTCATTATCTGGCCACCAAACCAGGACAATGACTTTTTAGCATCAAAAAAAGAAAAAAAAAAGAAAAGAAAAATAAAATTTACCTCTAAATTTTGCACTATTAAATAGATGGGACATTGAATTGTTGTTGGTTAAAAGGTAACCCTATTGAGGTGATGTACGCCTACTCGCAATAGTGGCTCTACCTGTGACAAACTAGTACACTACAAACTAAGTCGTAAAAGGCCCCGTACTTTATTTTATAAACTGATTAATGAATGATACTAGTAAATAAGAGTTTTAAATTCACAAAAGGTTTTTATCAGAAATTGCAATTTAATGAGTTTTATAGTCAGAGTAATTTTATTTATCTAAATTTCAAAAAGTAGTTTCCACTTCTTAGATTATTTTTACTGAATTTTTGGAAAATTTCATTTATTAGAGATAATTGGTTCTTCCAGTGAATCGCCAATTGTTGTCGTGTTGAACAACCCCCATTTTAATATATTATAAATTTCCTATGAAATTTAGTATATTAAAATAGGGACCCTTTAGTTAAGAAAGAAAAAGAAAATTGTTAATAAGGAACTATAAACAAAGCTTAATACTTAGGCTTTTTAATTAAAACCCAAGTATTAAACCTTAATTATCCAAAAAATCAAATTTTAATATCCCCCAAGACTAAAACTATACTCAGGCTTAAAAAAATCTTAAGTATTAAAAAAAAAGGGTTATATAATAAAAAAAACAAAAAATAATCGGAGTTTTTTCCCAAAGGTTTTATCTTTATAAACTTCGACTGATTCAAATCCCACATCGCAAAGTTTATAAAGGCTAAGCCTCCCCCGCATCATAAATAAACAAAGTTTCATAAAGAAAAGACCCCTCTACCAACTCCATTGTGATTGCGATATAAACTAGACCCACGGGAATTATTCAATACAATTCGTTAAAATCTCACATCCGTGGCTATCGCAAAAGGCTCCAAAAAGCTTAAGTCCATACTTCCACCTTATCCTGATTGCGATATGTGATTAAGCTTGGACTTAATGGGATTATAAAATCCATTCCATAAATCCCCCGCATCCAGAGCTATCACAGTTTACAAAAGTCCATGCCCCACTACCTATGCTGATTTGTGATTGCGATTAGTCCAACTGACCACCGATTGCTAAATGCGATAAAGCCCCAGACCTGATGGGATTATCCACTGTAATTCATAAACCCTCGTGTCTGTGGCTATCACAAATACCAAAGAGTCATGACTCATTTGAATTGCAATTGCGATATCCTTCCTCTTGCCGATTGAGATTGCAATTAGACCAGACGTGACAAGATTATTAACTGCATTTCTAAAATAACCCACGTTCATGACTATCGTAAAAAGTTTCGAAGGCTTAAGTCCTGCCTCATGCTGATTGCAATTGCGATACCCGGACTCGACTGGACTATTCACTCCAACTCATAAAGCCCCCACGTACGCACGATCGCAAGAATCAAAATCTCAATCCTTCTACACCGCCGATAACGATTTTTGATCAGCCCCGAACTTGATAAGAATTACATGTCAATTCATAAAAAATCTCGCGTCTGCGACTATCACAGTTCTATTAGCCATGCCGCCTATTCCAAAGACTCCTGCCAAATGCAATTGCAATATGCGATCAGGCCCAAGCCATCTGCCATGTCATCCCTGTCGTCATCTGTGATGTTATTCTCCACATCAGATGCCACGTCATAGTGACATCACCATGATGTCATCTCGCAGACCGCAAATGTCTTAAGACTGTTGGTGTTGTACCGCTTTGTTATTACAAAATGTGATCAACCCCGGACCCGACGAGGATTATAAATTCCATTTCATAAATCCTCGCGTTCACGGCTATTGCAAAATCCATGAAACTTAAGGCATTCCTCCTCTGCCCATTCTGATTGTTATTTGTTCTTATTCAGATTTTTGTCTATTTCAATAGGGATTTTCCTTGCTTGAAATATGATGATAATTCAACTCCTGATATAAAAGCGATTGCGATTAAACCGTAAATTCCACTTGTCTTGTCACAGACCTCACTTCGCATTCCTCTCCATGATGGTTATGTTCAGATTTATTACGCTCTACGTTTTTATCCTGATTTCCTGCAAAACATGATTTGTTTAAAACAAAACTCGCTTATCAGTCACATTTATTTTCAGCTTATCGATTCCTATTTTCCATGTTCGGGTTCATGACATAGGAGGAAAACTGTGTTGATAAGTGATAGTTCAGTTCAAACATATATAAAAACATCCATAGAATTCGATGGAACAAACAAAGTTGATGAAGACAACAAATCAGATTCAGAACATTGCTACCAAAAACTGTTTTTCTTTAAGCGTATTAAACGGATCTATTTAAATGCCCTCAACGCTATGCAAAATAGATTCAATTGTTTTATGCTATTTAAGCTTGTTGTACAAAATAAAGGTCCAGAATTTTATGAAAAAGGGCTTAGGAAAGATCGCACTATTGTACTTTCATCCTTTTTGATGGAACCAACCCATAGTTTGGTTTATGACTCTTATTGATATCAGTCTAGTGTTATGATTAACAATGTGTTATTGATAATATTGCGGAATTATTTGACTTATGATTAAACACTAATCACACATTAATCAACCGATATTTCTCGACGGTAGCTGGAAGCATTTATGGTAGCTCTTAATGTGGTGGCTGAGCTGTGCTTACCTCGATTCTTGTTTCCCGCTCGTTGAACTTGGCAAAACCCTTGGCATTCGTCATTCGGTCATTTTGGTTTTTCGCTCTGCATGGTGAATACAGTGAGGGTTTGTTCTGGAAGTGGTTTTCTGTGCTGTGTGTGGACGGAAATGAGCCACAGGCTCTGCTTGCGCCAGCTATGGGCTGTGCTACTTGCTAGTGTGGCTCTGTCGCTCGTTCTGGTAACTTGTTTGCTCGACTCCTTAGCAAAAAATAGTGGTTCTTCTCGCTTGCGTGAGTGAATGGCTGCAATATGTTCTTGTGCGGTTGCTTGACTTATATTTGCTCCACTGTCATTGTTTTTCTGTGGTTGTTCTACTGGTTAGACTTGTTTAATGGTGTTGTGCATGTTACAGGTCACATCTACGATGGCCTCCTCCTGCTCACAATTTCACTCCAGGTAATTTATTCCTCCATGATTTATTTTTTCTCCTTCTATTTTTCTGGTTCTAACAAAAATTGTTCCTCGGTCTCAGGTAGTCACCGAGGTTTGTGGCTCAATGGCTTGTGTTATGTTCGCACTGCTAATCCTCCAGGTAAAGGAAAAAAAAATCTTCTCTGTGTGTACAGTTCTTCGTTTCTTTTCCCTTTCTCTGTTGACAGTTGGGCTAACGATCTTGCCTTGTTTCGATTTCGCAGGTTGGGGGGTTTTCTGTTGGGCGTGCTTGGTATGAATGCCACGGTCCTTTCCCAATAGGCTCTGCCACTGTTTCAACTTGTTTTTATGGCCAGTCTTTATCGTTTAGGTTGATTTGAGTCCCAACACTTGTTTGCTTATATGCCTCTGTGATCGCTATGCGACCTGGGTTATTTGGCACAAACCCTTGTTTGATTCCATAAGGTTTGTAATTATAAAATGATTATAAGAGACTGTTTGAAAGGTTGTTCAAAACTCTTGTCTAGGGTTTTACTGGTTCATTTTTCTCTTTAACTATTCGTTTTGTTATACCTGGACTCTGTCATATATATACAGACATTTCGTTTTTGTAATGAAAATAATTACAATGGAATTCGTTTGTGTTTGTTACCTCTGTCCTGAATGTGGTTACTCGGCATTTGTTTTCTCGTCCTGGACTGAACTTGTTCGAACCGTGCCTGGTTGTTTTGGTTATGGACTCCGTTTGGTGTTTGCCAGCCTTTGTGCTGGGAGTTCTCATGCAATTTCCTTTGTTTGGCTTCCATTATTTAGAAGAGAAAATAAGTGAAAGAAATATGCATGCACTGTATCTGCTTATTATAGGTTATTCGATGACTAGGAAAACGTAGATAAACATATCAATGATGTTACAGATGGATTCGAAATGAAAGAAAATTCTTCTCTGTCTTCTATTATTGTATTCGTATGTTGAACCCTCAGAATGATTTACAATTTTGTATTTGTACTTGTTTGTCCACAGTTATCTGAATTGTGTGTAGTTACTTTTCAGTTGTTTCTTTATTAGTTACATAACTGTTAATGCATTTGGTTCTGCTTGCACTGCAAGATTTTACATTTGACATGATTGTCTTTCTTTTTCTACAATAAAAGAAACAGTTATAAAACAATTATTCACTAAAAGACAGTGACCCTAACTAACTAGACTACTAGACTGTTCTCTAACTAATACTGAAATTAAAAAAGGAAACAAGTCCCTACATTCTGCTTTGACTTATTAAACATAAAGAAACCAAATGCTGATTAAACTTTCCACCTTGGCGGAGACCAACACCTGGTCATGGTGCCCTTAGCTGGATGCTCTTGCATTAGGCTCCCGGGGTAAAAAGAAATCATGACTCTAGTCCATGAGCTTCTCGACTGAATAACCCGCCTGCTCTATCTGCCTGGCATCAATCCATGCACTATCCTCAATAAGACGGTTCTTCCACTTGACTAGATATTGTAGGTACTCTTTTTGCCAAGTTCACTTGGCCACCTGAGTGTCGAGGATCCTCTCGATCTCAAGAGGTTGAACGTATTGTCTCATCCAAGTCTCATTTCCGTCTTGGGTGTCTCGTGTAGGCCGTGTGGTATTGTCTTCCTCTAAACCAGCAGTGTATGGAAACAGGTCTGCCACATTAAATATGGGCGAGATGCCTATTCCTGGTGGCAGCTGTATTTCATAGGCATTCGCTGAAAATTTACAGAGAATTTTGCAGGGACCTATCTTCTTGTACTTCAGCTTGTTGTATGCACCTCTAGGAAAATGTTCCTTGCACAGATGCACGAGGAATTCATCCCCCACATTAAACTGCACTTCTCTCCATTTCAAATCTGTGTGCTACTTATATTTTTGACTGTTGTCCTGCAATTTAATTTTCACCTTCTCGTGCAAATCTTTCATCGCGGTAGCAGAATCTTCCCCATCAGCACTCCGTCTTTCCTATTGTCCTAGATCTCGCAACTCATGCACTCTGTGAGATGCATGCCATACAAGATCTGAAAAGGGCTGCAACTCGTTCTACGATTAGGCGAGTCATTATAAGCGAACTCTGCTTGGGCAAGTACTCGATCCCACATCCACGAATTTTCACCAATGAAACTCCGTAGCAGGTTCCCTAGACTTTTGTTTACCACCTTTGTTTTCCCGTCAGTCTGCTGGTGATAAGTAGAGCTGTAACTCAATTGCATGTCCATATTCTTCCACAGGGTGCACCAAAAGTGCCTTGTAAACTTCATGTCCCTATCAGAGAGAATGGACTTAGGTAAACCATGTAGCTTGACAATCTCTGTAAAGAACAAGTGGGCCACGTGAGTGGCATCGCTGGTTTTTCTGCAAGGGATGAAATGCGCCATCTTCGAAAACCGGTCCACTACTACCATCACCGAATCATAACCCCGTTGTGTCCTTGGTAGACCCAAGACGAAGTCCAAGCTGACTGAGTCCCACGGTCTACTTGGAATGGGAAATGGCGTGTAAAGTCCCGTATTTTGACTATGTCCTTTTGCCAACTGACACACTTTACATCTGGTCACAAATATTTGCACATCCCTTCACATTTTTGGCCAATAATAAAAATTACTGAGCTACTCCAATGTCTTGTCTATGCCAAAATGCCCGGCTAGACCTCCACTGTGCTTCTCCCGAATGATATTCTCTCTCATTGAGCAGTCAGGAATGCATAACTGTCCTCCTCTAAACAACAGCTTCTCCTGCAGATTATAGTCCAACCACGGACTATTGTCTCTCACCAAAGGATTCTGACACGCTTCGTAAGCCTCCTTAAAATCTGTGTCAGTCTGATACAAATCTTTCAAGTGCTCAAAGCCCAACACTTGTATAGTACTCTCCTACAAGAGTAAGGCTCTCCTACTCAACGCATCCGCCACCTTGTTGGCCTGCCCGCTAATGTGTTTCAACACAAAGGTGAAACTCTGCAAATATTCAACCCACTTAGCATGTTTGTGATTCAGCTTGTGCTGTTGCATCACATACTGCAGTGCAGAATTATCCGATAATAAAACAAATTCATTCCCCAACAAATAATGTCCCAAATGCTTCAACACTTGGACAACAACATATAATTCCTTGTCGTAGGATGAATACTTCTGCATGCTTTCATTCAACTTCTCACTGAAAAATGCAATAGGTTTATCTTCTTGACTAAGTACAGCTCCAATGGCCATACCGCTTGCATCACAAAGAACCTGAAAAAGGTTTTTAAAATCTGGAAATCTCATGATCGGTCTCTCTGTGATCTTTTTCTGTAGTAGCTGAAAAATCCTCTTTGTTTCCTCAGTCCAACAAAAATGATGACTTGCCTTCTTAATAGTATCCAACATAGGTGCGTAGATTTCACTGAAATTTCTTATAATTTTTCGGTAAAAACTCGCCAGCCCATGAAAACTATGTACCTCAAACAGACTTTTCGAGGATGGCCAGTTGACTATCACTGTAATCCTCTCTGGGTCCATCTTCAACTTGTTTTCTACAATTACAAAGCCTAGATAAACCAATTCTTTTTGCAGAAAAGTACACTTTTTTTTCAGATTTATCAGCAACTTATTATGCTACAATTTCTCCAGCACTTTTCGAACATGTCGAAAGTGTTCCTCTCTCGTCTTGCTGAAAATTAATATATCGTCCAGCTACACTATTACAAACTTCCCAATGTATTCTTTCAGCATTTCATTCATCAATTGCATAAAGGTAATAGGTGCATTGCTCAGTCCGAATGGCATTACCAGCCACTCATACAGTCCCTCGTTAGTCTTGAAGGTTGTCTTCCAGTCATCCCCTTCTCGAATTCAAATCTGATGATACCCACTCTTTAGATCAAAATTGGAAAAATATGCTGCCTCGCTCAGGTGGTCCATCATGTCGTCCATCCGTGGCAGTGGAAACCTATACCGGATGGTAATATTATTGATGGCCCTTGAATCTGTGCACATTCACCATTCTCCTCCTTTCTTGGGAGCGAGAACTACTGGAACTGTGCAAGGGCTCAAACTCTCCCTTATCAGCCCTTTATCTAGCAATTCCTGCACCTGTTTTCTAATCTCTTCATTGTCTTTGGGGCTCATCTGATATGCTGCCTTATTCGGCAAACTTGCTCCTGGTATAAAGTCAATATGATGACTTATACTTCTTTTAGGGGGCAGTTTATCTGGCAAGTCATCCACCACTATATCACTAAACTCCTGCAACATCTGCTGAATTTTTGTGGGCAAATCTGACACCTCTGTGTGTAGCAGCACCGTCTTTTCTCTTCTTACAACAGCATAGCTCACCTCGTTGTCCTCAATTTGTTTCAAAAACTACTTTCCACCCATTAACAACACTCTTGTCTCACTTGTTCCCGCTGTCTCTTCCTCCTTGATGGGCACAAGCGTATGCTTGATCCCATCTTTGACAAAATTATAACAGTTTGTCTTCCTGTCATGTACCACCTTCCTGTCATACTACCATAACCTGCCTAGCAGCATGTGACATACAATCATCGGCATTATGTCACAAATGACCTTATCCTTATATCTGCCGATATGGAACTCCACTTCGGATTGCTCATCTAGGACCAACTGATGGCCTTTTTGCAGCCATGATACCTTGTCAAGAGTGGGGTGTTTCAACCACTTCAACCCCAAATTTTCCACCATCTCTGTGGCTACCAAGTTGTCTGTACTTCCGATATCAATAATCAGCTTACAGCACTTACCGTGTGACTTACAAACTGTCCGAAACAAAGCTTTCCTTTGAGCTTGTTCAGCTATTTCTTGGCTGGTTTCAGCAACACCTTGTTCAAAACTAAGGCTTCCCCTATTTCCGACACATTTTCTGCTTCTTGGGGAGGTGCCTCTGCTTCCTTTGGTGGTGCGACATACACACCTCTCTGTCTAGCTTGTTCCACTTCAGGACACTCAAAAGATCTGTGCCCCCACTTGTGGCACCTGTAACATTGATAACTAGCTCCTCTGCCTCGGTTATTTCCCCTGCCTCGCTAATATGGCCTGCTGCCTCTCACGCTGTCACCTTTTTCTGCTGTTTTGGAAGCTTTGGAACTGCTGCCTTCTTCATTACTGTTAGCAGTTTGCCCTCTGCCATAAGATTGTCCTCTTCCTCTGTCGGTTCCCCGTACTCTCCTATAATTTTGTTTCTGGCGATCTTCTCCTCTGCTTTCATAGCACTCTAATATGCTTCTTCGATGTTTTTTGGGGAAAGAATGCTGATTTCATCTAATATTTCTAACCTTAAACCATTTAAATACCTGGTTGTTTTCTCCGGGGTGTCCTCTGTATAACCTGCTCTTAAATTTACCCGGTAAAATTCCTCAGTGTACTCCCTTACTGTCATCCCTTTCTGCTTCAGATTATACACTTGCCGATGTAGTGCAATTTGGTAATCCTTATGCAGAAATATGCCTTTCAACTTGGCCCCCATCCTTGACCATTTCTTGATTGGAAACTTGTTCAACCTCCTTCTCTCTGTTTGGACACTATCCCACCGCAGGGCTGCCTGTCCCTTCAACTTTGTCGTAATGAACTTAACCCTCTGGTCTTCACTGACCTCTTCACACTCAAAATACTTGTCCAGTTCGCTGATCCAATCCAACAGAACTTCTGTGGACAAGTTGCCGTCATAATTTGGGATTTCTGGTTTAGGCTTGCTGCTCGCCAATAGGACCGACCTCAACAGTGTCACTTCCGGTCCTTCTTCATCCGATCCATCTGTTGTCACTATGGCTTCCTCTTCGCTGTCATATCCTACCTCTGGATCCCTTCTTCTCCCTGCTTCAACTGCCTCCAAACGGGTAGTAAGGATCTTGATCTCCTCTCGCAACCCTTCATCTGTCGCTCTCCGAGCACCTCTTCCATGTCCTCGTCTTCCAACTTCCATTTCTCAGGAAAACACTAAATCCTGCTCTAATACCACTATGATGGGACTAGCCCGTACTTTGGTTTATGATTCTTATTGATATCAGTCCGGTGTTATGATTAACAATGTGTTATTGATAATATTGTGGAATTATTTGAGTTATGAATAAACACTAATCACACATTAATCAACCGACATTTCTCGTCGGTGGCTGGAAGCATTTATGGTAGCTCTTAGTGTGGTGGCTGAGCTGTGCTTACCTCGATTTTTGTTTCCCACTCGTTGAACTTGGCAAAACCCTTGGCATTTGTCATTTAGTCATTTTGGTTTTTCGCTCTGCATGGTGAATACAGTGAGGGTTTGTTCCGAAAGTGGTTTTTTGTGCTATGTGTGGATGGAAATGAGCCACAGGCTCTACCTGCGCTAGCTATGGGATGTGCTACTTGCTAGTGTGGCTCTGTCGCTCGTTCTGTTAACTTGTTTGCTCGACTCCTTAGCACAGAATGGTGGTTCTGCTCGCTTGTGTGAGTGAATGGCTACAATATGTTCTTGTGCGGTTGCTTGACTTATATTTGCTCCACTGTCATTGTTTTTCTATGGTTTCTCTACTGGTTAGACTTGTTTAATGGTGTTGTGCATGTTACAGGTCACATCTACGGTGGCCTCCTCCTGCTCACAATTTCACTCCAGGTAATTTATTCCTCCATGATTTATTTTTTCTCCTTCTATTTTTCTGGTTCTAACAAAAATTGTTCCTTGGTCTCAGGTAGTCACCGAGGTTTGTGGCTCAATGGCTTGCGTTCTGTCCGCGCTGCTAATCCTCCAGGTAAAGGAAAAAAAAATCTTCTCTGTGTGTATAGTTCTTCGTTGCTTTTCCCTTTCTCTGTTGACAGTTGGGCTAACAATCTTGCCCTGTTTCGATTTCGCAGGTTGGGGGGTTTGCTGTTGGGCGTGCTTGGTATGAATGCCACGGTCCTTTCCCAGTAGGCTCTGCCACTGTTTCAACTTGTTTTTATGGCCAGTCTCTGTCGTTTAGGTTGATTTGAGTCCCAACACTTGTTTGCTTATATGCCTCTGTCGTCGCTATGCGACCTGGGTTATTTGGCACAAACCCTTGTTTGATTCCATAAGGTTTGTAATTATAAAATGATTATAAGAGACTGTTTAAAAGGTTGTTCGAAACCCTTGTCTAGGGTTTTACTGGTTCGTTTGGCTCTTTAACTGTTCATTTGGTTATACCTGGACTCTGTCATATATATACAAACATTTTGTTTTTGTAATGAAAAGAATTACAGTGGAATTCTCATCCTGGACTAAACTTGTTCGAACCGTGCCTGGTTGTTTCGGTTATGGGCTCCATTTGGTGTTTGCCAGCCTTTATGCTGGGAGTTCTCGTGCAATTTCCTTTGTTTGGCTTCCGTTATTTGGAAGAGAAAATAAGTGAAAGAAATATGCATGCACTGTATCTGCTTGTTATAGGTTATTCGATGACTAGGAAAACATAGATAAACATATCAATGATGTTACAGATGGATTTGAAATGAAAGAAAAATCTTCTCTGTCTTCTATTATTGTATTCATATGCTGAACCCTCAGAATGATTTACAATTTTATATTTGTACTTGTTTGTCCATATTTATCTGAACTATGTGTAGTTACTTTTCAATTGTTTCTTTATTAGTTACATAACTGTTAATGCATTCGGTTCTGCTTGCACTGCAAGATTTTACATTTGACATGATTGTCTATCTTTTTCTACAATAAAAGAAACAATTGTAAAACAATTATTCACTAAAAGACAGTGACCCTAACTAACTAGACTACTAGACTGTTCTCTAACTAATACTAAAATTAATAAAGGAAACAAGTCCCTACATTCTGCTTTGACTTATTAAACATAAAGAAACCAAATGATGATTAAACTTTCCACCTTGGTGGAGACCAACACCTGGTCATGGTGCCCTTAGATGGATGCTCCTGTATCACTTTTCCCAATAGAACATCTGGAACATTATTTAGGAATTTTCATAAAGAATTTTGAGAAGTTGCACTACTGTACTCCTGGAATCATCTCTGTGGGAAGGAATAAACTGCTACTATTTCTTTTATGAGTTGAGCAATGTACATCTGTTATTTCTATCTTTATACCTCTGTTTTGTTCATAAATAAATAGTGAATTTATATTTTTAGATTGCTTGTTACACGGTGTTTAAAGAACAATGTTACACGTATTCATTTCTGATCATGATGCCATTGATATTTTTAAATACCTGTTAAACAATTTTCTTTGATATTCTAAATGTGATATGAGTTATACACATTATTTTGATTAGATATTTAATCAACATAATCATCTTGAAATACTATCATTTCCATTGGTGTTTAATCAATCTATATTGTCATTTAGTAAGGAAAATCATTATAGATCGCATCTAGATAAATGTTAAAAAATCTTGGGTTATAAAGTAGATTAATTCACATGTTTTCCATTTGATTCTTAGCTGCAAACCCATCTATTTCACTTCACTATAAGCATTACACATCCATTCAATAACCTTTCATTGGGAAACAAGTCCCATTATCCCCAGTCAGAGCCACTAACTTAATGGAAAAGGAGTTGTCTTAAGGTCCAGATCGGGTGGTTTTCCCCCTGTGTTGAAGTAGTGATTTTTAAGGCCTCAACACACTACTATCATTGAATAATTACAAAAAAAATATTAACAATAAATGCAATGGAAAATGTAAGGATTATAGAATGACAATCATGCACAATAGACACAAAATTTTTCATTTAGGAAACCCAACCTTTGAAGAAAAGTCAACAATCTTTTCTTGGAGAAATTTGTCCTTTTAAGAAAGGTTACAAATCATATTTTTTCTAGAAATCTGTGCCAATATACATGTAAAAAAAAATCCAAGTCAATGTTGGTCAAACCAGTCAAAACAATTTGAAGTCAACATTGGTTAAACTATCAAAGTCTATGGTCAACTCGACCTAGTCAAACTTGGACCTGTAGTCAAATACGCATATGTGGCCTGCAGTCAAAGCTACATGTGTGGTTTGCAGTCAACTTGTGGTGAATGACTCGGTCAAACAATTGATGTATCACACGTGTTGCCTCCAAAAACTGGTCAAATTGCTCAATCAAGTCTTATCAAACTCACTTTATTTCTCATATATGTGGTTGGTCAAATGCATCCTCCTCTCACATGTGCAGCCAAAACAAGAGATAAAAATGATGATCTCCAACAAATTTCTTCTTTGTTTCCTTTCTCATCCACTAGAAAATATCAATGAGCTTGCTATGTTTATCAATTTTCCTCTCACATGTTTTTCTATTCATATAGAGATCTAATGTGAGTGGACACCCATAGAGGTGGCTCTTCACCTCCTCACTTATCAAGCCTTCGTGACAACTAAACATTAGACTAGAAGTGTTACCTCGTTAATGGGTAAAACCCCCATTAGATAAAAAATTCAAACCTGCTCTATAAAATAGATCACTCCACACTGTAGCTAGGAATGTGAGTAACATGGGCCATTTACCCCTATTCAAATCAGCATGGCCCCATGGGTAAATTTATCAATCTTCCCTAGTCAAATCAACTTGACTCCATGGGATATGTCTGCCCCTGGGCCATTAACCCATGGCCAAATTAGCATGGCCCAACAAAATCAACATGACTTCTTTATGTGAATGTATCATTCCCCCATTAGTTAAATCAACATGACTCTGTGGGAGAATGTTTGCATGATGCTAGAAAAACATCAACAGGTGGTAGGTTGTCATCTTCATAAGGCTGATCATGAAATTTTATAGCAATACTTGAATTGTTGCATTAATGAAGTGAGTGCCTCGGTCACTAATAAGAGTTAGAAGGAATCTAAATCTTGTGATTTTATTTTCAGAGATAAACTTTGCTATAACTTCTTTGTGCACGACTTAATCAGTTTCGCTTCTGCCCATTTCGTTAAATATTCAACTAAAGTTATAATATACTTTGCTCATATCCTTTGTGCTTGTTGTTGGAATGGTTTGGCAAAATCGATAGCCCAAAATTCGAAAGGAAAGCTAAGATTGATTAGATTTAGTGGAAATTCATTTTTCCCATAGTTATTGGCCCATTCTTTAGCAAATATCACATTTTTTTATTCTTGTATGGAAATCTTTGAATAGAATAGGCCACCATAGACCCACTTGAAGGATCTTCCTTAATATTGTGTCACTCTGATAATGGCCATTAGAAGGACCTTTTGTGCTTCGTATATGATATTTTTTCATTCATGCTCCAATACACATTTTCTAATTACTTTGTTAGGTCACAACTTGTACAAATATCCATTCATTAATTTGAATTGTGTGACTTTCATAGCTAACACTTTTTCCTTATTTTCTGGGAGACATGTGGAGCCTTTCCTTGATGTAAGAATTGAATTATTTCTTCTAAATTAGGTAGGATGACTTCAACTCTAAGTAGTTGTGTATTTGGGAGATCATTGTTAATGCCAATCGGGCCTTCTCTTGTGCCGAATTGGGATAGATGGTCTGGATCAACATCTTTCTCACTTAAACCATTATGTCAAACTCAAACTCTTGGAATAGTATTAGCCACTGAATTTTTTTTCCATAGTGCACCAGATTATTAACAAGATACTTCAAGATATAATGATTTGTAAATAATGTAAATGGATTGACCAAAAGATAGTGTTGAATTTTTTGAAGAGAAAAAATCACTACAAGTGCTTCTCCTTTTGTAGTTGAATAATTCCTTTCTACTCTATTTAGCTCTCGACTAGCATATTCATTTGGATGGTTGATTGTATTGCTACGGGTTGGGCCGATATGCTCTGACTACTACATTTGAGCATCAAAATGCACATGGAATTTCTAAATCAATGCAAGGAATTTCAATATAGGTGCCTCCACCAACTTCCTTTCTAACATGTCAAATAACTCATTGCATTTTTTTCTCCATATGTATTTGACATATTTTCTTAAAAGTTCGTTGACAGGAAACATAATATTTGAATAATGTCAAATACATTTCCTATAACATCATGCATGCCTTGAGAATTATTTTATTTACTTATGATTAAATAGAGGCTTTAAGTTGAGGATCACTTTGATCTTTTCATGTCGAATTTAATTTTGTTCTTTCATAATACATGTCCAAGCAATATTCCAATTGGTGTGGAAACAAACATTTCTTAATATTAAGAGACAAATGATTTTGTCCGCATCATTCTAAGCCACTTAGTATGATATTTCAAGAGGTTATAGATAGTTAAATCATTGAATTAGACTACCATTGTCTTAATATTAAGAGACAAATGATTTTGTTTGCATCATTCTAAGACAGTTAGTATGATCTTTCAAGAAGTTGTAGGCAATTAAATCATTGAATTAGACTACCATTGTCTTATATATATATAATGAAAATTGATCTGATTCAAAGAGCCAAGCCTATAGAGAAAATAACAAATTGAAATTGAGCGTTTATGTGCTTAGTGTTTTTATGAAACACAGGATTGTAAGCCAGTTTGATGGAACTTTGATTATCACAATTGATAACCGTAGCTTCTGTCTGTTCTTCCCCTGCATCTTGGAGAAGTTTGTACAACCAAACTTCCTCACATGCTGCTGCACACATAGCTTGATATTCTGCTTCTGTTGAGGATAAGGCTACAATATGCTGCTTCTTGTTGCACCAAGAGATGACCCTGGATCCAATGCTAAAGGCGTAACCTGTAATTGATCTTCTATCATCTAAATTTCCCACCCAATCAAAGTCTGTATAACCTGTCAAGCTAACGTCAAATGAATCAGAATACAAAATACCAAAGTCTGAAGTTCATTGTAGATACCTCAGTACTCCTTTCGCTGCAAGCTAATGGTTCTCATGAGGTTGAGTCATGAACTGACTCAAAACACTCACTGCATAAGCTAGATCTGGTCTCGTTGTAGTCAAATAAATAAGACTACCAACCAACTGTCTGTACAATGTTGCATCTACATATTTCAAACCATCATTCACCTGAAGTTTGTTGTTCTGCTGTAAAGGCACAAATGCAGCCTTGCACTCATCCATTTTAAATTTAGTCAACAAACTCTTAGCATACTTACCCTCGGACAAGAAAATTTGGCTTGAATCTCTCCAAACTTCTAGACCTAAACAATAATGCATTTCTCCAAGGTCCTTCATCTCAAATTTCTATGATAACTACTGCTTAATTTCTTCAATGAGATTGTCTGCACTTCTTGTCATGATCAAATCATCTACATATAAAGAAATCAACGCTATCTGCCTCTCATCATTACACACAGCATAAAAATTAGGATCATTTTTGCTCCTTTTATAACCATGCATGAGGAAAAATGAATCAATTTTGTTATACCAGGATATAGGAGCCTGTTTTAAACCATATAAAGCTTTCTTTAGTCTATAGAATAAATTCTCTTCTCCCTTCTTAACAAACCCCTCAGGCTGCATTAAGTATACTTGTTTTTTTAAATCACCATTTAAGAAAGAATATTTAACATCTAATTGATGTATTTTGCAATGATGCTTAATGGCTAAAGCAATAATCGTTCTAATAGTATTTAATTTTGCAACAGGGGCAAATGTTTCCTCAAAGTAAATACCTTCTTTCTAAGAATACCCCTTTGCAACCAACCTTGCTTTATACTTATCAATAGACCCATCTGCTTTAAATTTCAACTTAAATAACCATCTGCAACCTATGGGTTGTTTACCATGAGGAATCTTTACTAGATCCCAAGTATTATTCTTAATAATAGATTCATATTCCTCCTTCATTGCTTCCTTCCATTCAGAACTCTTACTAGCTTCATGAAAATTAGAAGGTTCTGCAATGTTTAACATACCAGTCATGAGCACACAATCCCTACACCAAGATGGTAACTGTTTCGGCTTGCTAGATCTCCTGAGTGGTGGGGTGTCAATATTCTACTCTGTTCTTCTCTTTGTGGACTGAACTCAATTTCATCCTCTTTATCTTGCTGTTGTTGTTGTTGACTGATCCCTATTTCAACATCCTCATCTAAAAGTAAGGGTACATGCCATTCTTCATTATCTTGAACATTATTTCCATCATCAACCTATTCATGGAATACTATGTCTCTACTAAAAAACACCTTGTGAGTAGAAGGATCAAATAACTTATAAGCCTTATACTCACTGTAGTATCCAAAGAAGGTACATATAATGGCCTTAGAATCTAACTTCTCCCTGTTTTCTTTGGGAACATGCGCAAAATCTTTATAACCAAATACTCTAAGGTGACTTACTACAGGCTTGAAGCCAAACAACGCTTCAGAAGGAGTTTTATAATCAAGACTTTTAGTGGGACTCCTATTCTTCAAATACACTATAGTGTTGACAGCTTCTGCCCAAAAACCATTAGTTAGATTCTTACCTTTCAACATACTGCGAGCACACTCCACCAATGTTTTATTTTTCCTCTCAGCTACTCCATTCTACTGAGGAGTGTAAGGTGTTGTAAACTGTTGTTGTATCCCATGCTCTTTGTAGTATTTGATGAAATCCCCTTTCTTGAATTCTCCGCCTTGATTTGATCGAAGAATCTTGATGAACTTTCATGTCTGCTTTTCAATCATGTTCTTGAACTGCTTGAAATACTCAAAGGCATGACTCTTCTGTCTAAGAAAATACACCCATGTGAATCTTGTACAATCATCAACAAAGATTAGAAAATAGTAGGCCCCACCTAACGATCTTGTCTGCATAGGCCCACATAAATCAGTGTGTACAAGTTCGAGTGTATCCCTCTGTTTCCTATCTTTAACAGCAGGAAATTCATCTCTATGCTGTTTACCAAATGCACATTATTCACAATCACTATGCAACTTTTTCAAAAGAGGAAGACCATCTACCATACCTTTATTCAGCAATAGAAGAAGATCACTGAAATTGATGTGCCTAAGTCGCTGATGCCACAAGTTTTCAGCAAACTTATCCAATGACATCAATGCTTCCGGTGGTGTACTCTTCACATCTAGTTTGTAGAGTCCTCCTATACGAACACTTGTAGCAATAGGCTTCATCTGGTCCAACAAGTCTTTAATAATACAATAAGATTTAAAGAATTCTACCTTGAGATCCTGATTTGTAATATTTGATACATAAATCAAGTTCTTCTTAATACCAGGTACATACCACACATCAGATATATTCCTAATGTTTCCATCAGGCAGAGTGACAAGGAAATCTCCATGTCCCTTGATCTTGTACCCTCTATCATCTCCAAGGTATACTTTTACTCCAGTGTTGGATTCTCTAAAATTTCTAAACCATTGCTTTTTACCTGTCATATGTGAGGAGGCTCCAGAATCTATGAACCAAATATCTGATTCATCCTCCTCAATGGCTAGTGCAGTCTCAGCCATAAATAATTTGACATCTTGGTTCTAATCTGCATTAGCCAGATGACCTGCATGTCTTCTCTGCTTGTACCTCTCCCCATCTGCCTTTTTCTTATGGCAAAATTTAGCAATATGACCTATCATACCACAATAAAAACATTTAGGAGCAGAGTCATGTTTATGCGAGGTCATATCTTGTGGTGTTCTTTTTCGTGATACGTTGCCTTTCCTGTGATCAACCACTACTTTCCCCTTCGGCTTGAACTTGGTCATCAATGCAAGATCTGGATTTTGAGGTTTGAGGGAAAACCTCCTTTCTTCTTCTTGTAGCAAGATCCCAGTAATATCTTCAAAGCCTGGAGGCTTTTCTCTTGCATTCAATCTCGTTATAAACATCTAATAATCATCCATCATGTCGTTCATGGTAATTGTCACCAGATCATCATTTGCCATAGTCTAACTGATATCAGTTATTTTATCTTTAAACTCCTTTATCCGGTATATGAATGAAGAAACAGACTCATTGTCCTCCATCTTGATGGAGAGAATCTTCTTCCTGAGGTACAAAGTTCGACCGGTGTCTTGATCTCGTACATTTCTTTGAGAATCATCCATATGTCATTTGTTGTCATGCAATCCCGAATGTGAGGGATGATGCAATATTTGACTGATAACTCGAGGAGAAATTTTGCCTTCATCTCCCTTTTCTCCCAACCTTGAATTGTTGCATTCGATCCACCAGTTGCAGTAGTCGGCTTGACCTCATCACCTGTAGCAATGCCATAGGCATTCTGTCCCTCAAGCAGAGTTTGGTGCTTAAACTTCCAATTAGTGTAATTGGAACCATCAAGCTTATTACTCTCATTGAGATAAGCTTCAACAATTTGATTATTCATTTTGGATGAATAAAAAAAGCTTCAATAAATTAAAAAAAACAACCTCAAACCTTCAACAGGGGACCATAAAATTCAATAGTTCTGTCGAGACACTCAATATTCAAATAGTCTATTGCAGACTTTGGTTGGCAAAGAAAATACCAAGAAAATCACGCTTGGCCGTGCCTTAAATGTTGAAATAATAAGGTCGCACACAATCACGTCTAGATTGCTCTTTTCTTAAAAAACCGGTAGATGAATACAGATCCACGCAATTTTGAATGGAAATTTTAACACGCCCCTTTTTTCCAAAACAGATCCATGGATTTCATTGGATCGCATGGACCTAGATCTTGTTTTGCTGTGCTCGATCTCACGTAGCTCACCTCGCGGCCTCCCTTAGGCTATCTGCAACCAGTCTTACGCCACGCCGATCAATAGTTTCCTCAAGAAATTTCGGCTCCCTCTGCTATTATCCTCAACGATCCGACCTCCTCGTGGCTCCTCGGCATCCAAAACCAGTGGCTCTCCAACTATGAATCAACTTCCAGCACGCTCCTCCGATCAACACAATAAAACCAGCCTCAACCATGACCTCCATGCCAGATCTCCTCAATCACGGAGACAGTCACCGCCAGTGGCAATTCTTCCCAAACATACAGTCGTCACAGCTATCCAACATGGAGTCGCGAAGTTCCTCCCAAACTTGTGCCGATTTTTTAAAACGAAACCCAAGGAAGTGTTACAGTGTGATCGTTGCATTTTTCCACCCAAACCGTGTGATGATTCTGCCTCAGTCGTGCCCCTCACTTAGCGTACATGATCGACAACCTTGCAGATCTGATACCATGTCAAGAGTAGCACAGGGAAGACATGAAATGATACACCAAAACAAGAGGAGCCCACAGGTGCGGATCACTAAGAGCTACCTCAAGCAAAACACCACACTAGCTTCACATTATTCTTCAATATTAAATAGATACAATTTGTTAGGGACAACAAATCATATCCCAGGAGAATAGGAACTAAATAACTATAGAAAGCAAAATCACAACTATGTAACAATAATAGCCTATTCTCCATTAATTATAACAGTATTGCTACGGGTTGGGCCAATATGCTCTGACTACTACATTTGGGCATCAACATGCACATGGAATTTCTAAATCCATGCAAGGAATTTCAATATAGGTGCCTCCACCAACTTCCTTTCTAACAAGTCGAATAAATCATTGCATTTTTTTCTCCATATGTATTTGACATCTTTTCTTAAAAGTTCGTTGAACGTATTGTCTCATCCAAGTCTCATTTCCGTCTTGGGTGTCTCGTGTAGGCCGTGTGGTATTGTCTTCCTCTAAACCAGCAGTGTATGGAAACAGGTCTGCCACATTAAATATGGGCGAGATGCCTATTCCTGGTGGCAGCTGTATTTCATAGGCATTCGCTGAAAATTTACAGAGAATTTTGCAGGGACCTATCTTCTTGTACTTCAGCTTGTTGTATGCACCTCTAGGAAAATGTTCCTTGCACAGATGCACGAGGAATTCATCCCCCACATTAAACTGCACTTCTCTCCATTTCAAATCTGTGTGCTACTTATATTTTTGACTGTTGTCCTGCAATTTAATTTTCACCTTCTCGTGCAAATCTTTCATCGCGGTAGCAGAATCTTCCCCATCAGCACTCCGTCTTTCCTATTGTCCTAGATCTCGCAACTCATGCACTCTGTGAGATGCATGCCATACAAGATCTGAAAAGGGCTGCAACTCGTTCTACGATTAGGCGAGTCATTATAAGCGAACTCTGCTTGGGCAAGTACTCGATCCCACATCCACGAATTTTCACCAATGAAACTCCGTAGCAGGTTCCCTAGACTTTTGTTTACCACCTTCGTTTTCCCGTCAGTCTGCTGGTGATAAGCAGAGCTGTAACTCAATTGCATGTCCATATTCTTCCACAGGGTGCACCAAAAGTGCCTTGTAAACTTCATGTCCCTATCAGAGAGAATGGACTTAGGTAAACCATGTAGCTTGACAATCTCTGTAAAGAACAAGTGGGCCACGTGAGTGGCATCGCTGGTTTTTCTGCAAGGGATGAAATGTGCCATCTTCGAAAACCGGTCCACTACTACCATCACCGAATCATAACCCCGTTGTGTCCTTGGTAGACCTAAGACGAAGTCCAAGCTGACTGAGTCCCACGGCCTATCTGGAATGGGAAATGGCGTGTAAAGTCCCGTATTTTGACTACGTCCTTTTGCCAACTGACACACTTTACATCTGGTCACAAATATTTGCACATCCCTTCACATTTTTGGCCAATAATAAAAAGTACTGAGCTACTCCAATGTCTTGTATATGCCAAAATGCCCGGCTAGACCTCCACTGTGCTTCTCCCGAATGATATTCTCTCTCCTTGAGCAGTCAGGAATGCATAACTGTCCTCCTCTAAACAACAGCTTCTCCTGTAGATTATAGTCCAACCACGGACTATTGTCTCTCACCAAAGGATTCTGACACGCTTCGTAAGCCTCCTTAAAATCTGTGTCAGTCTGATACAAATCTTTCAAGTGCTCAAAGCCCAACACTTGTATAGTACTCTCCTGCAAGAGTAAGGCTCTCCTACTCGACGCATCCGCCACCTTGTTGGCCTGCCCGCTAATGTGTTTCAACACAAAGGTGAAACTCTGCAAATATTCAACCCGCTTAGCATGTTTATGATTCAGCTTGTGCTGTTGCATCACATACTGCAGTGCAGAATTATCCGATAATAAAACAAATTCATTCCCCAACAAATAATGTCCCAAATGCTTCAACACTTGGACAACATATAATTCCTTGTCGTAGGATGAATACTTCTGCATGCTTTCATTCAACTTCTCACTGAAAAATGCAATAGGTTTATCTTCTTGACTAAGTACAGCTCCAATGGCCATACCGCTTGCATCACAAAGAACCTGAAAAAGGTTTTTAAAATCTGGAAATCTCATGATCGGTCTCTCTGTGATCTTTTTCTGTAGTAGCTGAAAAATCCTCTCTGTTTCCTCAGTCCAACAAAAATGATGACTTGCCTTCTTAATAGTATCCAACATAGGTGCGTAGATTTCACTGAAATTTCTTATAAATTTTCGGTAAAAACTCGCCAGCCCATGAAAACTATGTACCTCAAACAGACTTTTCGAGGATGGCCAGTTGACTATCGCTGTAATCCTCTCTGGGTCCATCTTCAACTTGTTTTCTACAATTACAAAGCCTAGATAAACCAATTCTTTTTGCAGAAAAGTACACTTTTTTTTCAGATTTATCAGCAACTTATTATGCTGCAATTTCTCCAGCACTTTTCGAACATGTCGAAAGTGTTCCTCTCTCGTCTTGCTGAAAATTAATATATCGTCCAGCTACACTATTACAAACTTCCCAATGTATTCTTTCAGCATTTCATTCATCAATTGCATAAAGGTAATAGGTGCATTGCTCAGTCCGAATGGCATTACCAGCCACTCATACAGTCCCTCGTTAGTCTTGAAGGTTGTCTTCCAGTCATCCCCTTCTCGAATTCAAATCTGATGATACCCACTCTTTAGATCAAAATTGGAAAAATATGCTGCCTCGCTCAGGTGGTCCATCATGTCGTCCATCTGTGGCAGTGGAAACCTATACCGGATGGTAATATTATTGATGGCCCTTGAATCTGTGCACATTCGCCATTCTCCTCCTTTCTTGGGAGCGAGAACTACTGGAACTGCGCAAGGGCTCAAACTCTCCCTTATCAGCCATTTATCTAACAATTCCTGCACCTGTTTTCTAATCTCTTCATTGTCCTTGGGGCTCATCTGATATGCTGCCTTATTCGGCAAACTTGCTCCTGGTATAAAGTAAATATGATGACTTATACTTCTTTTAGGGGGCAGTTTATCTGGCAAGTCATCCACCACTATATCACTAAACTCCTGCAACATCTGCTGAATTTTTGCGGGCAAATCTAACACCTCTGTGTGTAGCAGCATCGTCTTTTCTCTTCTTACAACAACATATCTCACCTCGCTGTCCTCAATTTGTTTCAAAAACTACTTTCCACCCATTAACAACACTCTTGTCTCACTTGTTCCCGCTGTCTCTTCCTCCTTGATGGGCACAAGTGTATGCTTGATCCCATCTTTGACAAAATTATAACAGTTTGTCTTCCTGTCATGTACCACCTTCCTGTCATACTACCATGGCCTGCCTAGCAGCATGTGACATACATCCATCGGCATTATGTCACAAATGACCTTATCCTTATATCTGCCGATATGGAACTCCACTTCGGATTGCTCATCTAGGACCAACTGATGGCCTTTTTGCAGCCATGATACCTTGTCAAGAGTGGGGTGTTTCAACCGCTTCAACCCCAAATTTTCCACCATCTCTGTGGCTACCAAGTTGTCTGTACTTCCGATATCAATAATCAGCTTACAGCACTTACCGTGTGACTTACAAACTGTCCGAAACAAAGCTTTCCTTTGAGCTTGTTCAGCTGTTTCTTGGCTGGTTTCAGCAACACCTTGTTCAAAACTAAGGCTTCCCCTATTTTCGACACATTTTCTGCTTCTTGGGGAGGTGCCTCTACTTCCTTTGGTGGTGCGACATACACACCTCTTTGTCTAGCTTGTTCCACTTCAGGACACTCAAAAGATCTGTGCCCCCACTTGTGGCACCTGTAACATTGATAACTAGCTCCTCTGCCTCGGTTATTTCCCCTGCCTCGCTAATATGGCCTGCTGCCTCTCACGCTGTCACCTTTTTCTGCTGTTTTGGAAGCTTTGGAACTGCTGCCTTCTTCATTACTGTTAGCAGTTTGCCCTCTGCCATAAGATTGTCCTCTTCCTCTGTCGGTTCCCCGTACTCTCCTATAATTTTGTTTCTGGCGATCTTCTCCTCTGCTTTCATAGCACTCTAATATGCTTCTTCGATGTTTTTTGGGGAAAGAATGCTGATTTCATCTAATATTTCTAACCTTAAACCATTTAAATACCTGGTTGTTTTCTCCGGGGTGTCCTCTGTATAACCTGCTCTTAAATTTACCCGGTAAAATTCCTCAGTGTACTCCCTTACTGTCATCCCTTTCTGCTTCAGATTATACACTTGCCGATGTAGTGCAATTTGGTAATCCTTATGCAGAAATATGCCTTTCAACTTGGCCCCCATCCTTGACCATTTCTTGATTGGAAACTTGTTCAACCTCCTTCTCTCTGTTTGGACACTATCCCACCGCAGGGCTGCCTGTCCCTTCAACTTTGTCGTAATGAACTTAACCCTCTGGTCTTCACTGACCTCTTCACACTCAAAATACTTTTCCAGTTCACTGATCCAATCCAACAGAACTTCTGTGGACAAGTTGCCGTCATAATTTGGGATTTCTGGTTTAGGCTTGCTGCTCGCCAATAGGACCGACCTCAACAGTGTCACTTCCGGTCCTTCTTCATCCGATCCATCTGTTGTCACTATGGCTTCCTCTTCGCTGTCATATCCTACCTCTGGATCCCTTCTTCTCCCTGCTTCAACTGCCTCCAAACAGGTAGTAAGGATCTTGATCTCCTCTCGCAACCCTTCATCTGTCGCTCTCCGAGCACCTCTTCCATGTCCTCGTCTTCCAACTTCCATTTCTCAGGAAAACACTAAATCCTGCTCTAATACCACTATGATGGGACTAGCCCGTACTTTGGTTTATGACTCTTATTGATATCAGTCCGGTGTTATGATTAACAATGTGTTATTGATAATATTGTGGAATTATTTGAGTTATGAATAAACACTAATCACACATTAATCAACCGACATTTCTCGTCGGTGGCTGGAAGCATTTATGGTAGCTCTTAGTGTGGTGGCTGAGCTGTGCTTACCTCGATTCTTGTTTCCCACTCGTTGAACTTGGCAAAACCCTTGGCATTTGTCATTCAGTCATTTTGGTTTTTCGCTCTGCATCGTGAATACAGTGAGGGTTTGTTCCGAAAGTGGTTTTCTGTGCTATGTGTGGATGGAAATGAGCCACAGGCTCTACCTGCGCTAGCTATGGGATGTGCTACTTGCTAGTGTGGCTCTGTCGCTCGTTCTGGTAACTTGTTTGCTCGACTCCTTAGCACAGAATGGTGGTTCTGCTCGCTTGTGTGAGTGAATGGCTACAATATGTTCTTGTGCGGTTGCTTGACTTATATTTGCTCCACTGTCATTGTTTTTCTATGGTTGTTCTACTGGTTAGACTTGTTTAATGGTGTTGTGCATGTTACAGGTCACATCTACGGTGGCCTCCTCCTGCTCACAATTTCACTCCAGGTAATTTATTCCTCCATGATTTATTTTTTCTCCTTCTATTTTTCTGGTTCTAACAAAAATTGTTCCTTGGTCTCAGGTAGTCACCGAGGTTTGTGGCTCAATGGCTTGCGTTCTGTCTGCGCTGCTAATCCTCCAGGTAAAGGAAAAAAAAATCTTCTCTGTGTGTATAGTTCTTCGTTGCTTTTCCCTTTCTCTGTTTACAGTTTGGCTAATAATCTTGCCCTGTTTCGATTTCGCAGGTTGGGGGGTTTGCTGTTGGGCGTGCTTGGTATGAATGCCACGATCCTTTCCCGGTAGGCTCTGCCACTGTTTCAACTTGTTTTTATGGCCAGTCTCTGTCGTTTAGGTTGATTTGAGTCCCAACACTTGTTTGCTTATATGCCTCTGTCGTCGCTATGCGACCTGGGTTATTTGGCACAAACCCTTGTTTGATTCCATAAGGTTTGTAATTATAAAATGATTATAAGAGACTGTTTAAAAGGTTGTTCGAAACCCTTGTCTAGGGTTTTACTGGTTCGTTTGGCTCTTTAACTATTCATTTGGTTATACCTGGACTCTGTCATATATATACAAACATTTTGTTTTTGTAATGAAAAGAATTATACTGGAATTCTCATCCTGGACTAAACTTGTTCGAACCGTGCCTGGTTGTTTCGGTTATGGGCTCCATTTGGTGTTTGCCAGCCTTTATGCTGGGAGTTCTCGTGCAATTTCCTTTGTTTGGCTTCCGTTATTTGGAAGAGAAAATAAGTGAAAGAAATATGCATGCACTGTATCTGCTTGTTATAGGTTATTCGATGACTAGGAAAACATAGATAAACATATCAATGATGTTACAGATGGATTTGAAATGAAAGAAAAATCTTCTCTGTCTTCTATTATTGTATTCATATGCTGAACCCTCAGAATGATTTACAATTTTATATTTGTACTTGTTTGTCCATAGTTATCTGAACTGTGTGTAGTTACTTTTCAATTGTTTCTTTATTAGTTACATAACTGTTAATGCATTCGGTTCTGCTTGCACTGCAAGATTTTACATTTGACATGATTGTCTATCTTTTTCTACAATAAAAGAAACAATTGTAAAACAATTATTCACTAAAAGACAGTGACCCTAACTAACTAGACTACTAGACTGTTCTCTAACTAATACTAAAATTAATAAAGGAAACAAGTCCCTACATTCTGCTTTGACTTATTAAACATAAAGAAACCAAATGATGATTAAACTTTCCACCTTGGCGGAGACCAACACCTAGTCATGGTGCCCTTAGATGGATGCTCCTGTATCACTTTTCCCAATAGAACATCTGGAACATTATTTAGGAATTTTCATAAAGAATTTTGAGAAGTTGCACTACTGTACTCCTGGAATCATCTCTGTGGGAAGGAATAAACTGCTACTATTTCTTTTATGAGTTGAGCAATGTACATCTGTTATTTCTATCTTTATACCTCTGTTTTGTTCATAAATAAATAGTGAATTTATATTTTTAGATTGCTTGTTACACGGTGTTTAAAGAACAATGTTACACGTATTCATTTCTGATCATGATGCCATTGATATTTTTAAATACCTGTTAAACAATTTTCTTTGATATTCTAAATGTGATATGAGTTATACACATTATTTTGATTAGATATTTAATCAACATAATCATCTTGAAATACTTTCATTTCCATTGGTGTTTAATCAATCTATATTGTCATTTAGTAAGGAAAATCATTATAGATCGCATCTAGATAAATGTTAAAAAATCTTGGGTTATAAAGTAGATTAATTCACATGTTTTCCATTTGATTCTTAGCTGCAAACCCATTTATTTCACTTCACTATAAGCATTACACATCCATTCAATAACCTTTCATTGGGAAACAAGTCCCATTATCCCCAGTCAGAGCCACTAACTTAATGGAAAAGGAGTTGTCTTAAGGTCCAGATCGGGTGGTTTTCCCCCTGTGTTGAAGTAGTGATTTTTAAGGCCTCAACACACTACTATCATTGAATAATTACAAAAAAAATATTAACAATAAATGCAATGGAAAATGTAAGGATTATAGAATGACAATCATGCACAATAGACACAAAATTTTTCATTTAGGAAACCCAACCTTTGAAGAAAAGTCAACAATCTTTTCTTGGAGAAATTTGTCCTTTTAAGAAAGGTTACAAATCATATTTTTTCTAGAAATCTGTGCCAATATACATGTAAAAAAAAATCCAAGTCAATGTTGGTCAAACCAGTCAAAACAATTTGAAGTCAACATTGGTTAAACTATCAAAGTCTATGGTCAACTCGACCTAGTCAAACTTGGACCTGTAGTCAAATACGCATATGTGGCCTGCAGTCAAAGCTACATGTGTGGTTTGCAGTCAACTTGTGGTGAATGACTCGGTCAAACAATTGATGTATCACACGTGTTGCCTCCAAAAACTGGTCAAATTGCTCAATCAAGTCTTATCAAACTCACTTTATTTCTCATATATGTGGTTGGTCAAATGCATCCTCCTCTCACATGTGCAGCCAAAACAAGAGATAAAAATGATGATCTCCAACAAATTTCTTCTTTGTTTCCTTTCTCATCCACTAGAAAATATCAATGAGCTTGCTATGTTTATCAATTTTCCTCTCACATGTTTTTCTATTCATATAGAGATCTAATGTGAGTGGACACCCATAGAGGTGGCTCTTCACCTCCTCACTTATCAAGCCTTCGTGACAACTAAACATTAGACTAGAAGTGTTACCTCGTTAATGGGTAAAACCCCCACTAGATAAAAAATTCAAACCTGCTCTATAAAATAGATCACTCCACACTATAGCTAGGAATGTGAGTAACATGGGCCATTTACCCCTATTCAAATCAGCATGGCCCCATGGGTAAATTTATCAATCTTCCCTAGTCAAATCAACTTGACTCCATGGGATATGTCTGCCCCTGGGCCATTAACCCATGGCCAAATTAGCATGGCCCAACAAAATCAACATGACTTCTTTATGTGAATGTATCATTCCCCCATTAGTTAAATCAACATGACTCTGTGGGAGAATGTTTGCATGATGCTAGAAAAACATCAACAGGTGGTAGGTTGTCATCTTCATAAGGCTGATCATGAAATTTTATAGCAATACTTGAATTGTTGCATTAATGAAGTGAGTGCCTCGGTCACTAATAAGAGTTAGAAGGAATCTAAATCTTGTGATTTTATTTTCAGAGATAAACTTTGCTATAACTTCTTTGTGCACGACTTAATCAGTTTCGCTTCTGCCCATTTCGTTAAATATTCAACTAAAGTTATAATATACTTTGCTCATATCCTTTGTGCTTGTTGTTGGAATGGTTTGGCAAAATCGATAGCCCAAAATTCGAAAGGAAAGCTAAGATTGATTAGATTTAGTGGAAATTCATTTTTCCCATAGTTATTGGCCCATTCTTTAGCAAATATCACATTTTTTTATTCTTGTATGGAAATATTTGAATAGAATAGGCCACCATAGACCCACTTGAAGGATCTTCCTTAATATTGTGTCACTCTGATAATGGCCATTAGAAGGACCTTTTGTGCTTCCTATATGATATTTTTTCATTCATGCTCCAATACACATTTTCTAATTACTTTGTTAGGTCACAACTTGTACAAATATCCATTCATTAATTTGAATTGTGTGACTTTCATAGCTAACACTTTTTCCTTATTTTCTGGGAGACATGTGGAGCCTTTCCTTGATGTAAGAATTGAATTATTTCTTCTAAATTAGGTAGGATGACTTCAACTCTAAGTAGTTGTGTATTTGGGAGATCATTGTTAATGCCAATCGAGCCTTCTCTTGTGCCGAATTGGGATAGATGGTCTGGATCAACATCTTTCTCACTTAAACCATTATGTCAAACTCAAACTCTTGGAATAGTATTAGCCACTGAATTTTTTTTCCATAGTGCACCAGATTATTAACAAGATACTTCAAGATATAATGATTTGTAAATAATGTAAATGGATTGACCAAAAGATAGTGTTGAATTTTTTGAAGAGAAAAAATCACTACAAGTGCTTCTCCTTTTGTAGTTGAATAATTCCTTTCTACTCTATTTAGCTCTCGACTAGCATATTCACTTGGATGGTTGATTGTATTGCTACGGGTTGGGCCGATATGCTCTGACTACTACATTTGAGCATCAAAATGCACATGGAATTTCTAAATCAATGCAAGGAATTTCAATATAGGTGCCTCCACCAACTTCCTTTCTAACATGTCAAATAACTCATTGCATTTTTTTCTCCATATGTATTTGACATATTTTCTTAAAAGTTCGTTGCCAGGAAACATAATATTTGAATAATGTCAAATACATTTCCTATAACATCATGCATGCCTTGAGAATTATTTTATTTACTTATGATTAAATAGAGGCTTTAAGTTGAGGATCACTTTGATCTTTTCATGTCGACTTTAATTTTGTTCTTTCATACTACATGTCCAAGCAATATTCCAATTGGTGTGGAAACAAACATTTCTTAATATTAAGAGACAAATGATTTTGTCCGCATCATTCTAAGCCACTTAGTATGATATTTCAAGAGGTTATAGATAGTTAAATCATTGAATTAGACTACCATTGTCTTAATATTAAGAGACAAATGATTTTGTTTGCATCATTCTAAGACAGTTAGTATGATCTTTCAAGAAGTTGTAGGCAATTAAATCATTGAATTAGACTACCATTGTCTTATATATATATAATGAAAATTGATCTGTGTTGGCCGCTCTAATTGTTTTCACAATTCGAGCTCCACATAAATTGTCAACCCGAGAAGGTCTTTTTATTCCAAAGGTAATAGCGCACTGGATATGCTCAATTTCAAAAGCAGCTCAATGTTGTAGTAAAAGAAAGACACACATTCATCAATCTATCAATTTACACTCTACTTAATTAAAGCCGAAGTCAATTAAGTTATAGCAGAAACGATTTCTCTGTTACAGCAAAGGAAAATAAATCTATAAGGAAAGAAATCATTCAACCATAGCAGGAACAGGACCCTATTCCTTGGTGGGAACTTCAGCACCTGCTGCCTGGCACTAATCACACTGTAAAAGAAGTAGCCTCAAGAGGTCAAGACCCTATTCCCAGGAACAGGAACCTTCAGCACTTGTCCTCTTGTTTCTAATCACACTGCAGGTAAAAGAAAGCAATCAATGGGAGCAAGACCCTATCCCTTCGTGCAGGGATCTTCAGCACATGCTCTCATCATCCACTCGTGCATTCAATACATGTAGCGCTGAGAAACAGAGTATCGCAAACCATGTAACTAGTGTTTCAGCAACAGAATTAAAGAAAATACAAATACATAAAGAAATAAACAACTACAGAAACAAAAGGGGTGGATCTTGTGAGGAAGGCGGGCCCTTTCCTTCTCACAAGATTCCCCAGGAGAAAGAATTAAACTGGAATGCTCAAAACAAGTCTTTATTCATCTGTCAAGAAACTGATACATTGCAAAAAGGAGACTAGCTCCTGTCTCACACAATGCTGTTCTATGAATTACAGTTCGATCCCCCTCTAATGATGATGTCTCCTCTTTTTAAAGAGGAGACATCATTTACAATTTACACAAGAGCGAATATCTCGATTCTGTTCAAAACAAGACTATTCTGTTCTTTCTTAAAAAGAGATATTGTTACAACCTAGAAAACAGAAGTGCTATCTTCAAGGTAATCCAGGTAACCGTATCTTCGGGCTGCTGCTATTATCCACAAAAAGTTCTTCCAGAATCGCAAATTACGCATAACGGGATTTGCGTGCTTGACGGCTGTTTCAGCAACTGAGTTAGTTGTTTCAGCATCGGGACCAGCTATTTCAGCAACGGGACCAGCTGTTTCAGCAACGGAGTCGGCTGTTTCAGCAACGAAGTCAGCTGTTTCAGCAACGGCCGCTCGTTCCCAACAAGGCATATAACTTATCTGCGATCTTTGACTTGTGTTAGCAACAATGCACTTCAATAATTGATAAAATATAAGAGTATTATGGAATTAAATGTAAGACAGATTAACCATATAATAAAGAAGAGGTTTCTATATACCTTGGGATAAAGTGAATGATAAAGACATTGAGGTTCATGGTTTTAAGAGTAAAGTGATGTCAAAATATATAGCAAAAATGGTACATAGTGGAGTCCTAACATCCCCCCCAGCTAAAAATGTTGCATGTCCTCAGGCAACCCCTCGTCTGAATCAGAGTCTGAGTACTGGGACTGGCAATGCAAATTACTCAAGCAGTAGCTGGAGAAGGTGGCGTCTGTAGGAGCTCGGAACCCGCTGTTGGTCTGCAACTGTTGCCATGCCGAGGCTTCCTCTCTGTCAGTCAACTGATAATGACTTTGATATTTTTCTTAAGGCAGCCATAAGATTGGAAAACGGAAGTGCTACCCAATCCAATTGACTCCACAATGTTGAATGCAATCAATATACTTAGGGACCCTGGACAATGCAGCTTGAAGATTGAGTGGGTTAAAAGGATGATAATCCTGTCTTTCCTTACTTGACTGCTGCCAAAAGATATCATTGGCCTTCAATGCAGCAGGACCCTTCATTCTAATATGCTCTTGACACTTAAAAAGGATTGAAGCCTGTAATTGCTCTATGTGCTCGTTCATTCCCGGCTTCTGCAAGAATTCATAATACTGTGCTATAAACATGGCTGGGCTTACAGGCTCTGGTCTAATCCACAGGAGTTTATTCTCCTCATTATGACTGCTTGCATTGAACGCAGTCTGCCAAGTGAGCTGATTAGACAAAAATGAAGCAAATGCCCTAATTTGTATATCACCTGCAATTGGAGTAAGATTAACTCTCCTTTCTTCAGGAATGGCCTCATTATGAAGGTAGAGTTCGCACAGTAGATGCTGGTCACTTTCAGGGGCCTCCTTAAAGGTCTCAACAAATTTCTCTGAAGTCAGTAATTCATGTGGTCTGCCATATGCTATTGATTTTATTTGAAAATAAACTAGTCGTTCAGTAAGAAAGAGAGAGTAATTTACAGAGGGTTTACGTGTAACCATCAACTTCCGCACCAATGAAAACATCAAGGCTATCCGTTCCTTAGACTGTCTGGCTTCCTTCTTATATTCCCTGTGCTCTTGCAGTATTTGTTCCCAGCTATCCCAGTTAGTATATACATAGCTCTGCCATTGCAACTTATGCTGTCGTAATACTATATCCTGTTCTTCAGCATGTTTCTTCTTCCATCTGTTCAGTTGTTCCAATGGGTCCCATGGCGGAGTCTGTGCCTTTTTAACAGAAGTAGTGGGTTGGGACACTAATTCCTCTGTCTGTATGGCTGCCTCAGAGGTAATGCGTTGGGGCATTGTTTCTTCTGTCGGAATAGCTGCATCAGTAGTAGTGTGCTGGGGCAGTGTTTCTTCTGTCGGAATAGCTGCATCAGTAGTAGTATGCTGGGGCAGTGTTTCTTCTGTCGGAATAGCTGCATCAATAGTAGAGTGCTGGGGCAGTGTTTCTTCTGTCGGAATAGCTGCATCAGTAGTAGTATGCTGGGGCAGTGTTTCTTCTGTCGGAATAGCTGCATCAATAGTAGAGTGTTGGGGCAGTGTTTCTTCTGTCGGAATAGCTGCATCAGTAGTAGTATGCTGGGGCAGTGTTTCTTCTGTCGGAATAGCTGCATCAATAGTAGAGTGCTGGGGCAGTGTTTCTTCTGTCGGAATGGCTGCATCAGTCCACAAAGGATGAGATATTTCTGGTTTGATTTCTTCTTCTTCTTGCACCATAGGGGGTCCTACTGGTTCTTGTGGAGCAGTAGGGCATTCCTCTTGTATTCCCTCTGTCATAATTGTTTCAGGGAGTGGAATTTCAACTACTTTATAGCCTGCATTCTGATAAATGGTGCCACACTCCTTGCACATATATTCCATACATGGCTCCCTATTTTGCATTGAGGCTATATGTGCTAATGTATGGAGATTGAGTTCTTTTTCAAAAGCCTCTCGAGCCATGGCTAATTCATCTCTGTAAGCTTCTAATTCAGACTTCAGGAACTCATTTTCCTGCAGTAGAGATGCCATAGTGTGTGGACCTTGTATGCTGATTGTTTCTGTTGGAATATTTTGTTGATGCACGGTGGTATCTGGTTGTTGCACCACAATGGGTGGTTCCTGTGTTTCATCCACCGTGCCAGGAATGGATTCTTGTTCTCCAGTGACTAGATCTGATACCACACTGGGTAATCCTTGTGTTTCATCAGGAATGAATTCTTGTTCCTCAGTGACTAGATCTGATACTACACTGGGTAGTCCTTGTGTTTCATCGGGAATGAATTCTTGTTCCTCAGCAACTAGTTCTGATACTACACTGGGTAGTCCTTGTGTTTCATCAGGAATGAATTCTTGTTCCTCAGCAACTAGTTCTGATACCATAGTGGGTAGTCCTTGTGTTTCATCCATCGGGCCAGGAATGGATTCTTGCTTCTCAATGACTAGTTCTGATACCACAGTGGGTGGTTCTTGTGTTTCATCCACCGGGCCAGACATGGACTCTTGTGCCTCAGTGACTAGTTCTGGTACCACAGTGGGTGGTTCTTGTGTTTCATCCACTGGGTTAGGAATGAATTCCTGTGTCTCAGTCTCCGGTTCTGGTATTTCAGTCACTGGGCATTTCCCATTATCATCCTGCTTGTTGTATTCCTGTGCCTCAGTGACTGGTTCTTGTGGAGCAGTCACTGGGCATTTCCCACTATTATCCTGCTTGGTGTATTCTTGTGCCTCAGTGACTGGTTCTTGTGTTTCAGTCACTGGGCAAGTGACTGGTTCTTGTGGAGCAGTCACTTCTTGACCCACAAACAATGTCATATTATCCCGAGGCACTGGTTTTTGTGTGACAGTGCCTTCGGACGAGACAGGTTGGGAAGTTTGGGATGGGGATAAGGGTTTTAATAGAATAGTGGCAGGGTTAGGGAAAATGGAAGTGGATTTTGTCTCAACAGTCTTTGTCCTCTTCCTTTTTGATAGGAAGGCAGTAAAATCACTGCCTTTCCTCTTTTTCGAAAGGGAGGGCTTTTTCTTGGGGACAGGGTTTTCCGGAGGGGTAAGAATTTGGGATGTAGACCTTGTCCGTGGTCTGAAGCTTGTGACTGCTGGGGTTTTCCTCTTTTTCTTAACAGGTGAAGAAGGGGGTGTTAGAGACTCGTCACTAGGGACAGGAATAGTAGAGGGTGTTAGCTCTGCTAACCGAGGCGAGCTCGGGGTTGAGTTGACTGGGGAATGCGGGGTTTCCTCCTGTTGTTCTTCATGAGGAATCTCTGGAATGTCATGAGGATTTTCAGACGGTTGGGACGTTTTCTCTTGCTGAGGGATTTCGACCGGCTGGGGAATTTCAGGTGGGGCTTGCAAAGGGACTTCGGGTAATTGGGGAATTTCAGGTGGGGCTTGCAAAGGGACTTCGGGTAATTGGGGAATTTCTGGTGGGGCTTGCAAAGGGACTTCAGGTAGGACCTGCAGAGGGGGATTTTGCTAAGCAAAACCCCTCTGTATTAGCAGCTGGCATAAGCGGTGATGGGCAAGGGATGACATTGGAGATTTGGCTCGTTTACAATAATACGACATGTTTTTAATACAACCAAGCAGATAATAAGGGATATTGATGAGTCTTCCATTCCTCAAATGATTCAGCAAAACAAAGTCATGATTGTACACTACCTGATAACGCCCCTCACATGTTAGGTAGTGTTTGACGAATTCTGCTACTGATGGCCATGGTTGAGGAAGTGAGTGCAGACTGACCCCGCGGCCTCTGGGTTCCACTTGCTCGTCCGGGCGCAGGAATTCTTGCTGCATGTTAAGAACGACCTGCTTCCTGCTAAACCAGCGAATGCCCTCAGCTGGCAACCCTGATACCTGAACTATGTCATCCTCTGTCACTGAAATGCGAACCCCTCGGACCACTGAGAAATTGTCTTCAAGGTTTTGTGCAAACTCTAATACTTCTTCTGCGTTAAATTCTCCCAACCTTTCAAAATATGCTGTCCACCCCGCTTGTTGGAAGATCTGATACACTTCAGGAAAGAACTGAAGAAGACTTATGGAGCCGGGCTCATTTCTAATGGCCGTCCCTCCCATGGCTGAAGCTTTGAGTTTTCCGCAGAGGCACAATACAGTATTCTCAGACCCTGATCGGACTAGTTGTTGCAACAAAGGCTGCGTAGTCTAAATGACGGCAAAAATGGATATGATAACCGGCGGCAGGTTGGTTCATGCGAAATAATTATTCCATTTTCGGAATTCCCCCCCCTACGTATGGTGTAATAATGATTGGACGTGGAAGGATATGCAATCATTATGAAATGAAATCCTCTCTTTTAATATGATTTAACCGAATTACATTAAAACCATATACCTTATACTTTACCTTTGATTAATAATTCGAAGTGTCGGTTGCAATAGCTTTAATGATCATAGAAGGGTCTGTGGATTGTTAGACGAAGGTGTAATTGAGTCTGGTATATGCCAAATATCGTGAAGAACCAGGAAGCTTTTATGAGAGCAAGGAGGGATACTGCTTTGATGATAACCAATTGCTGAGACTGTTGTTTAAGCAACTGAAGAATGAACGATACCTTGCTGAAACAGGTGTTTCAGCAATCGGGGGAAATCAATAATGCATTGTTGAAACAGGTGTTTCAGCAACGGAGGAAATCAATGATATGTTGCTGAGACAGGTGTTTCAGCAACGGAAAAAGCTGGTGTTACGTTGCTGAAAGAAGTGTTTCAGCAACGGGAAAAATCAGAGAATTGGGATGACTGACTTAGGTCTGTGAATGGTAAGGGATTATTTCAGCAGTAAGGGGGTGGGAAATACTGACTGAAGGAGGATATTTCAGGAATGGTGGGAGTGATAGAAATAGTGTAAGTATGGGGGGATATAGCTTTTAGGAAAGGGGGTAAAATGATGGGAAGAAGCTTCTTGATTTAAAGCTTCAGATCTTCTCATGATGAATCTGTCCTCCTTATTGCTTTTCCAAAATCTGCAAAAATTCAATTGTAATATGCCAATCCTTGACAGGGATTATTAGTGCTAAATCTAATCTAATACTAAAAATACAGTGCAGAAAATTAAGTGCTGTGAGGAGCAGAAGACTCCCTTAGAAAAAGATAATGAATATCAGTCATGCAAGCAGTCTTGAAATCCTCTTTAGAAACAGGGCGCTCATACAAACGGAGCCTATGGCCATTGACTAGTAGAGGTGTTTTAGCATCATCAATTGTTACAAGTCTTACCGTTCCGTTTGGAAAGACATCATCTACTTCATATGGTCCAAGCCAACGTGTACGTAGCTTTCCTTGAAAATTTTCAAACCGAGAGTCATACAGCAAGGCCCAATTACCTTTTTGGAACTGCTTGTGTTTGATAATTTTGTCATGCCACTTCATCCTTTGTTGCTGAATCATGTTTGTTTGGTGAATGGCATCCAATCTCTTTTCATCCAACTCCAAAAGCTGCTGCAATCTAGCTGTCTGCACATCATTCAAATCAAGATTAACAGCTAAGGCAGTCTTTAAAGTTTTAATTTCAAATTCCACAGGAAAAATAGCATTTTTACCATAAACCAATTCATAGGGAGAAAAACCTGTAGTGTTTCTCCAAGTAGTCCTGTAAGCCCATAATGCCTCAGGGAGCCTTTGGGACCAATCCTTTCGGTTGTCCTTCACTGTTTTAGTTAGAATGGCCTCTAAAACTTTGTTTGTGCTTTCCACCTGCCCATTGGCCTGGGGGTGGTATGGTGTAGTCATTCTATGTTGAATATGATATTTGTGAAGGGTAGATTTAAAACCATGAGAATTGAATGGAGGTCCTCCATCAGTAACTAGCTCTCTGGGAATTCCAAATCTAGTGAAAATGTCTTCAAACAAGAAGGCCAGAACAGCCTCTTCATTGGCTCTAATAAGTGCTTTGGCCTCCACCCACTTAGTCATATAGTCTGTACAGACTAATATATAGGTCCTTTGATTGGATGGAGGGTTAATGGGTCCTATGAAGTCAAAGGCCCATCTTTCAAATGGTTCAGAAACTACCTGGGGGTTTAATGGCATTTGGTCTCTATGATTGGGTTGACCCATTCTCTGGCAACTGTCACAAGCCCTTACATATTTCTTTGCATCCTTAAATAATGAGGGCCAATAGTAACCCATCCTCAGAATTTTATGCGCTGTTCTTTTATCAGCAAAATGGCCTCCACAAGGGCCATCATGACAAGCTTTCAATATATCATACACTTCATCTTCTCTAATGCATCTTCGGATCTCCTGATCAAGCCCAGTATAGAAGAGACATCCGCTTATCCAACTGTACCTGGCACTTTGTTGAACAATTCTTCTCTTTTCTCTATATGACAGGTGTGCTGGTAGTTTTCCTGCAACCAAGTAATTAGCAATATCTGCATACCATGGAGAATGAGCAGAAACTGCAAACAAATATTCGTCAGGAAAACTATCATCTACTGGAATGTCATTGTCAGTTTTTAACCGTGAAAGAAAATCAGCCACCACATTTTCCTTACCAGGCCGATCTACAATTGTAATATCAAATTCCTGCAATAGTAATAGCCATCTGGTAACTCTAGCATTTGTGACAGATTTGTTCATTAAGTATTTAATAGCTGAATGATCCGTGTGCACAAAAGTAGGATAACCAGTAATATAGTGTCTGAATTTATTAATGGCATAGATTACTGCAAGGAACTCTTTCTCGGTAACTGTATAGTTAAGCTCAGCAGAGGTCATATTCTTACTGATAAAGTATATAGCATAAGGAAGATGATTTTCCTCTTGTCCCAAGACCGCTCCAATAGCAACATCTGAAGCATCAGAGGATATGTGAAACGGAAGATTCCAGTCAGGCCCCCTCAAAATAGGAGCAGTAGACAGCTGATGCTTCAGTTCTTCAAAAGCTTTTTGACAAGAATTAGTCCACTTGAATTCAGCATTTTTCATAAGCAATACAAACAATGGAGAAGCTATTTTAGAGAAATCTTTAATAAATCTCCTATAATAACCAGCATGTCCTAGAAAACTTCTCACATCAGTTTGAGTTTTAGGAACAGAAAGATTCTGAATGACTAATATTTTAGATGGGTCTACCTGAATACCTAGAGATGAAATAAAATGTCCAAGCACTATTCCCTCACTCATCATCATGTGGCATTTTTCGGTACTTAAGGAAAGGTGGGCTTGAATACATCTTTTAAGTACTTTCTCAAGGTTTTGTAATGCCTCTTCAAAAGACACACCATAGGGGGTAAAATCATCCATAAATATTTCCATACAATCATTCAGCATATCGGAAAAAATTCCTATAACAGCTCTTTGAAAGGTTGCTGGTGCATTGCACAACCCAAATGGAAGAACTCTATAGGCGAAAGTTCCCCAAGGGCTGGTGAAAGTGGTCTTGTCTTGATCCTGGGGTGCAATTTTTATCTGATTATACCCACTGAATCCATCTAGAAAAGAAAAGAATTTCTTCCCTGCAAGACTGTCCAACACCTGATCAATGAAAGGTAAGGGAAAGTGATCCTTTTGGGTAGCTTTGTTTAAAGCCCTATAGTCAACACATACCCTCCATTTCCCGTTTTTCTTAGGAACAATTACTAACGGGGAAACCCATTCACTGTCAGATATGGGGTATATAAATCCTGCGTTAAGCAATTTTTGAAGTTCTTCTTTAACAATTTCTCGTAAATTAGGATTCATTCGTCTTTGGGGTTGACAAACAGGTCGGCATCCTTCTTTAATGTAAATTCTATGAGTACATAATTCAGAAGAAATACCTTTCATGTCCGTGTAATCCCAGGCAAATGCCTCCTTATATTCGTGTAATAATTTCATTAGTCGCTGTGTTTCAGCATCTGTTAGATCGGGATTTATGTTTAATGTCTTACCGGGTTCAATTTCAACTGCTATGCTCTTAGATGGGATCGTGGTTAAAGTTTGAGATGAATCTTCAGGTTCAATCTTTTCTTGTACATCCGTTTCAAAAATTGCAGTTAATTGATTGTGTGTTTCAGCAATAACAGAAGAAGGTTCACAAATAAAATTATTGATTATCTCATCCTCTGTATTGTCTTTAAGAGTTAAAGCTTGTCCTATAGTTAGAATCGGCTGAACAGCATTATCATCATAATCCATCCATATAGAATCTTCATTATTAACTACTGGCGTAGCGTGAGGATAAAGAGTTAATTGTTTTGTTTCATAACCATTAGAAATTGTCATTGAACCAGATCTGCAACTAATAAATGCATCAGTTGTGGCCAACCATGGCCTTCCTAGAATTAAGGGATGTCCCCCCAGCTTTGTTTTAGTTTGCAATACAACAAAATCAGCTGGATATTTCCAGGATTCAACTGAAGTGAGCAGGTCTTCAACAACCCCTTCTGGCTTAATTATGGAACGGTCAGCTAACTCTAAAATGGTGGGTGTATCTCTGATTGTGTTATTCAGCTGTAACAATTGTGAAGTTTCCAGAGTCATTATATTAATTGTTGCACCTAAGTCTACCAAAACTCGGGGAATCACTGCTTTACCAATCTGAACTGTAACAGTAGGATGGCCAGGATCACCATATTTTACAGGAGGGGCTTTTCCGGACATTAATGCAGACAAGTCTCCCATCACATGTACTGTAAGGGGATCCTTGGTTTTCCTACCAGGTTTCTTAACACAAATATCCCTTAATGTTTTGGCATAAATTGGTACATCTCTTAATGCTTGTAAAAGTGGAATTTTAATATACAAATTTTGCAATTCCCCCATAAAATTAAAAGCAGGTGTTTCAGCTGCTTTGGTTAAAACCAAACGCTCGGGGAATGGAGGTTCTGTTAATTCAACATTTTTGTTAGGAGGTGGTTGAGCTTCTTTTTGTTTCTCAGTTTCATTTTTATCTGAATCAGTTATGTCATCTATGATAGGCTCTACTACTCTTCCAGATCTCAAGTGAATATCATTACATTGCATAGTAGAAAATATAGACTGATTCTGAATATCAATGACTTGCACAGCTTTATTATTGGGGTTAGGATTTGGTTGCGCAGGTAGTTGGGGTCTCATTTGGTTGTTTGGTGGGGCATTTGATGGCAGAGAGAGTGATTGTTGGAATTGAGGCATTTGATTTGGGTATGGGAGTGATTGACTATTCCAACTTGGGTTCCAAGGATTGAAAGGAGGTGGTTGCTGTGGAGGCCAAGGAGTCCACATTGAAGGGTCAACAAAGGGAGGGTTTTGCATTTGCATGGGTGGGAAATTCATTTGATTGAAAAGTGGATATTGCATTTGGTTGAAGGGGGGGTAGCTTGTTTGGCCAAAAGCAGAATAATTGTTCCAACGATTAAATGGCATACCAGAGTTCGTACCTTGCCCTTTAGGTTGCCATTGTCTTCTTTGAGTTAGCAGGTAGACTGCTTCAGCTTCTTCCTCCGTTGGCTGCATCGCTGCTTTTATTCCTGGTAGAGATGGACATTGTTCTGTCTCATGATCTTTCTCACAAAGGGTGCAAACTGGTACTTTATCTCTTGGACACTCCCTTAGTGGATGTTTGTCTCTACATTTCGGGCAATAGACAGCCAGAGTTGCTTCTGCTTCAGCCTGTTTCTTCTTAACCTGCAAAGTGTCAATCTGCGAAGCAAAAGAACTTAGCATTTCGGTTTTAAATTCTTCAAGTAAATTACCTATTTCTGCTCTTGTCGCTCCTCCATTGGCTTATTTCTGTACCCTTGAATAGGTGGAATCTCTTATTCTGTTCCTTGCAGCTCCCCTAGAACACCTTTTAGCAAGTTCACAAATCTCATCATATGATTCCTTAGATATATCTCCCTTAGCAAGCATATTTAACATATTTAAACAATCATCCCTTAAACCTCTAAGTAATATTGTTTTACGAATTTCCTTACTTATATCTGGATGATCGGATCTCTGTATGTTGTATTGCAATCTTTCGATGTAGTCCTCCAGGCTTTCATCCGATTTTTGTGCCATATTGAATAATTCATCCTTCTTCTCTCTCGTCCGGCAGTAGTCTTGATATTTAAGCAGAAATTTTTGTTTCATTTGCTCCCATGTTGTGATTACCTGACTTCCAAGGCTCATGAACCATCTCAAGGCATTCCCTTTTAAGGTGGCTGGAAACAGTTTCAACTTTTGAGCATTAGTAACATAATCATAACTTCTGCATAAAATATCAAATTCAAAAAGAAATTCGTCAGGATCCTCAGTAGATAAACCATGAAAGTTAGGTAGGGCAGACAATGGGATATTTTTCATTGTTCCTGCAGGAAGATCACTGATGGGAAATCCCAAGGTAGAAAGGGAATTTTCATCCCTTCTTTCTTCTTCAGGACCTGCACGTCCTCCTCCAAAGAGGAATGCATCATTATTATCTTCCATTGTTGGCCCTCCTACTGCGCTTTCTCGATCGTCAGAATCCTCTATTGGTTCTTTAATGTTTTCTACCGGTCGTCCAGCACTTTCGACTATTTCCTCAATGTGTTCTACTGATCTGCTAATACTTCCTTCTGACTCTTCAGTGCTGACTGCTGGTTCCTCTGTATTTTCAGGACCCACAACTTCCTCTGTTCTGTAATCTGACTGAGGGGAACGCTGAAATTTTGATTTCCGAGAACTTAACCTTTGTGATGATTCAGCCTTTGATACAATCTCGTCAATAAACGTTTTTCGTCCTCCCCAGCCTTTGCCACCTGCGCGGTTATTTTTCTTCTGGTTTCCTCGTCCTCTCATGCAATCTGCACATTAAAAGAAAACAAATGAATGCTTGTTGAAATCTATAATTACCTTCCCCGGCAACGGCGCCAAAATGTTGGCCGCTCTAATTGTTTTCACAATTCGAGCTCCACATAAATTGTCAACCCGAGAAGGTCTTTTTATTCCAAAGGTAATAGCGCACTGGATATGCTCAATTTCAAAAGCAGCTCAATGTTGTAGTAAAAGAAAGACACACATTCATCAATCTATCAATTTACACTCTACTTAATTAAAGCCGAAGTCAATTAAGTTATAGCAGAAACGATTTCTCTGTTACAGCAAAGGAAAATAAATCTATAAGGAAAGAAATCATTCAACCATAGCAGGAACAGGACCCTATTCCTTGGTGGGAACTTCAACACCTGCTGCCTGGCACTAATCACACTGTAAAAGAAGTAGCCTCAAGAGGTCAAGACCCTATTCCCAGGAACAGGAACCTTCAGCACTTGTCCTCTTGTTTCTAATCACACTGCAGGTAAAAGAAAGCGATCAATGGGAGCAAGACCCTATCCCTTCGTGCAGGGATCTTCAGCACATGCTCTCATCATCCACTCGTGCATTCAATACATGTAGCGCTAAGAAACAGAGTATCGCAAACCATGTAACTAGTGTTTCAGCAACAGAATTAAAGAAAATACAAATACATAAAGAAATAAACAACTACAGAAACAAAAGGGGTGGATCTTGTGAGGAAGGCGGGCCCTTTCCTTCTCACAAGATTCCCCAGGAGAAAGAATTAAACTGGAACGCTCAAAACAAGTCTTTATTCATCTGTCAAGAAACTGATACATTGCAAAAAGGAGACTAGCTCCTGTCTCACACAATGCTGTTCTATGAATTACAGTTCGATCCCCCTCTAATGATGATGTCTCCTTTTTTTAAAGAGGAGACATCATTTACAATTTACACAAGAGCGAATATCTCGATTCTGTTCAAAACAAGACTATTCTGTTCTTTCTTAAAAAGAGATACTGTTACAACCAAGACAACAGAAGTGCTATCTTCAAGGTAATCCAGGTAACCGTATCTTCGGGCTGCTGCTATTATCCACAAAAAGTTCTTCCAGAATCGCAAATTACGCATAACGGGATTTGCGTGCTTGACGGCTGTTTCAGCAACTGAGTTAGCTGTTTCAGCATCGGGACCAGCTGTTTCAGCAACGGGACCAGCTGTTTCAGCAACGGAGTTGGCTGTTTCAGCAACGAAGTCAGCTGTTTCAGCAACGGCCGCTCGTTCCCAACAAGGCATATAACTTATCTGCGATCTTTGACTTGTGTTAGCAACAATGCACTTCAATAATTGATAAAATATAAGAGTATTATGGAATTAAATGTAAGACAGATTAACCATATAATAAAGAAGAGGTTTCTATATACCTTGGGATAAAGTGAATGATAAAGACATTGAGGTTCATGGTTTTAAGAGTAAAGTGATGTCAAAATATATAGCAAAAATGGTACATAGTGGAGTCCTAACAATCTGATTCAAAGAGCCAAGCCTATAGAGAAAATAACAAATTGAAATTGAGCGTTTATGTGCTTAGTGTTTTTATGAAACACAGGATTGTAAGCCAGTTTGATGGAACTTTGATTATCACAATTGATAACCGTAGCTTCTGTCTGTTCTTCCCTTGCATCTTGGAGAAGTTTGCACAACCAAACTGCCTCACATGCTGCTGCACACATAGCTTGATATTCTGCTTCTGTTGAGGATAAGGCTACAATATGCTGCTTCTTGTTGCACCAAGAGATGACCCTGGATCCAATGCTAAAGGCGTAACCTGTAATTGATCTTCTATCATCTAAATTTCCCACCCAATCAAAGTCTGTATAACCTGTCAAGCTAACATCAAATGAATCAGAATACAAAATACCAAAGTCTGAAGTTCCTTGTAGATACCTCAGTACTCCTTTTGCTGCAAGCTAATGGTTCTCATGAGGTTGAGTCATGAACTGACTCAAAACACTCACTGCATAAGCTAGATCTGGTCTCGTTGTAGTCAAATAAATAAGACTACCAACCAACTGTCTGTACAATGTTGCATCTACATATTTCAAACCATCATTCACCTGAAGTTTGTTGTTCTGCTGTAAAGGCACAAATGCAGCCTTGCACTCATCCATTTTAAATTTAGTCAACAAACTCTTAGCATACTTACCCTGGGACAAGAAAGTTTGGCTTGAATCTCTCCAAACTTCTAGACCTAAACAATAATGCATTTCTCCAAGGTCCTTCATCTCAAATTTCTATGATAACTACTGCTTGATTTCTTCAATGAGATTGTCTGCACTTCTTGTCATGATCAAATCATCTACATATAAAGAAATCAACGCTATCTGCCTCTCATCATTACACACAGCATAAAAATTAGGATCATTTTTGCTCCTTTTATAACCATGCGTGAGGAAAAATGAATCAATTTTGTTATACCAGGATATAGGAGCCTGTTTTAAACCATATAAAGCTTTCTTTAGTCTATAGAATAAATTCTCTTCTCCCTTCTTAACAAACCCCTCAGGCTGCATTAAGTATACTTGTTTTTTTAAATCACCATTTAAGAAAGAATATTTAACATCTAATTGATGTATTTTGCAATGATGCTTAATGGCTAAAGCAATAATCGTTCTAATAGTATTTAATTTTGCAACAGGGGCAAATGTTTCCTCAAAGTAAATACCTTCTTTCTAAGAATACCCCTTTGCAACCAACCTTGCTTTATACTTATCAATAGACCCATCTGCTTTAAATTTCAACTTAAATAACCATCTGCAACCTATGGGTTGTTTACCATGAGGAATCTTTACTAGATCCCAAGTATTATTCTTAATAATAGATTCATATTCCTCCTTCATTGCTTCCTTCCATTCAGAACTCTTACTAGCTTCATGAAAATTAGAAGGTTCTGCAATGTTTAACATACCAGTCATGAGCACACAATCCCTATACCAAGATGGTAACTGTTTCGGCCTGCTAGATCTCCTGAGTGGTGGGGTGTCAACTATTCTACTCTGTTCTTCTCTTTGTGGACTGAACTCAATTTCCTCCTCTTTATCTTGCTGTTGTTGTTGTTGATTGATCCCTGTTTCAACATCCTCATCTAAAAGTAACGGTACATGGCATTCTTCATTACCTTGAACATGATTTTCGTCATCAACCTGTTCATGGAATATTACGTCTCTACTAAAAAACACCTTGTGAGTAGAAGGATCAAATAATCTATAAGCCTTATCCTCACTGTAGTATCCAATGAAGGTACATTTAATGGCCTTTGAATCTAACTTCTTCTTGTTTTCTTTGGGAAAATGTGCAAAATATTTACAACCAAATACTCTAAGGTTACTTACTACAGGCTTGAAGCCAAACAACGCTTCAAAAGGAGTTTTATAATCAAGACTTTTAGTGGGACTCCTATTCTTCAAATACACTATAGTATTGACAGCTTCTGCCCAAAAACCATTAGTTAGATTCTTACCTTTCAACATACTGCGAGCACACTCCACCAATGTTTTATTTTTTCTCTCAGCTACTCCATTCTACTGAGGAGTGTAAGGTGTTGTAAACTGTTGTTGTATCCCATTCTCTTTGCAGTATTTGATGAAATCCCCTTTCTTGAATTCTCCGCCTTGATTTGATCGAAGAATCTTGATGAACTTTCCTGTCTGCTTTTCAATCATGTTCTTGAACTGCTTGAAATACTCAAAGGCATGACTCTTCTGTCTAAGAAAATACACCCATGTGAATCTTGTACAATCATCAACAAAGATTAGAAAATAGTAGGCCCCACCTAACGATCTTGTCTGCATAGGCCCACATAAATCAGTGTGTACAAGTTCGAGTGTATCCCTCTGTTTCCTATCTTTAACAGCAGGAAATTCATCTCTATGCTGTTTACCAAATGCACATGCTTCACAATCAATATGCAACTTTTTCAAAATAGGAAGACCATCTACCATACCTTTATTCTGCAATAGAAGAAGATCACTGAAATTGATGTGCCCAAGTCGCTGATGCCACAAGTTTTCAGCAAACTTATCCAATGAAATCAATGCTTGCGGTGGTGTACTCTTCACATCTAGTTTGTAGAGTCCTCCTATACGAACACTTGTAGCAATAGGCTTCATCTGGTCCAACAAGTCTTTAATAATACAATAAGATTTAAAGAATTCTACCTTGAGATCCTGATTTGTAATATTTGATACATAAATCAAGTTCTTCTTAATACCAGGTACATACCACACATCAGATATATTCCTAATGTTTCCATCAGGCAGAGTGACAAGGAAATCTCCATGTCCCTTGATCTTGTACCCTCTATCATCTCCAAGGTATACTTTTACTCCAGTGTTGGATTCTCTAAAATTTCTAAACCATTGCTTTTTACCTGTCATATGTGAGGAGGCTCCAGAATCTATGAACCAAATATCTGATTCATCCTCCTCAATGGCTAGTGCAGTCTCAGCCATAAATAATTTGACATCTTGGTTCTAATCTGCATTAGCCAGATGACCTGCATGTCTTCTCTGCTTGTACCTCTCCCCATCTGCCTTTTTCTTATGGCAAAATTTAGCAATATGACCTATCATACCACAATAAAAACATTTAGGAGCAGAGTCATGTTTATGCGAGGTCATATCTTGTGGTGTTCTTTTTCGTGATACGTTGCCTTTCCTGTGATCAACCACTACTTTCCCCTTCGGCTTGAACTTGGTCATCAATGCAAGATCTGGATTTTGAGGTTTGAGGGAAAACCTCCTTTCTTCTTCTTGTAGCAAGATCCCAGTAATATCTTCAAAGCCTGGAGGCTTTTCTCTTGCATTCAATCTCGTTATAAACATCTAATAATCATCCATCATGTCGTTCATGGTAATCGTCACCAGATCATCATTTGCCATAGTCTAACTGATATCAGTTATTTTATCTTTAAACTCCTTTATCCGGTATATGAATGAAGAAACAGACTCATTGTCCTCCATCTTGATGGAGAGAATCTTCTTCCTGAGGTACAAAGTTCGACCGGTGTCTTGATCTCGTACATTTCTTTGAGAATCATCCATATGTCATTTGTTGTCATGCAATCCCGAATGTGAGGGATGATGCAATATTTGACTGATAACTCGAGGAGAAATTTTGCCTTCATCTCCCTTTTCTCCCAACCTTGAATTGTTGCATTCAATCCACCAGTTGCAGTAGTCGGCTTGACCTCATCACCTGTAGCAATGCCATAGGCATTCTGTCCCTCAAGCAGAGTTTGGTGCTTAAACTTCCAATTAGTGTAATTGGAACCATCAAGCTTATTACTCTCATTGAGATAAGCTTCAACAATTTGATTATTCATTTTGGATGAATAAAAAAAGCTTCAATAAATTAAAAAAAACAACCTCAAACCTTCAACAGGGGACCATAAAATTCAATAGTTCTGTCGAGACACTCAATATTCAAATAGTCTATTGCAGACTTTGGTTGGCAAAGAAAATACCAAGAAAATCACGCTTGGCCGTGCCTTAAATGTTGAAATAATAAGGTCGCACACAATCACGTCTAGATTGCTCTTTTCTTAAAAAACCGGTAGATGAATACAGATCCACGCAATTTTGAATGGAAATTTTAACACGCCCCTTTTTTCCAAAACAGATCCATGGATTTCATTGGATCGCATGGACCTAGATCTTGTTTTGCTGTGCTCGATCTCACGTAGCTCACCTCGCGGCCTCCCTTAGGCTATCTGCAACCAGTCTTACGCCACGCCGATCAATAGTTTCCTCAAGAAATTTCGGCTCCCTCTGCTATTATCCTCAACGATCCGACCTCCTCGTGGCTCCTCGGCATCCAAAACCAGTGGCTCTCCAACTATGAATCAACTTCCAGCACGCTCCTCCGATCAACACAATAAAACCAGCCTCAACCATGACCTCCATGCCAGATCTCCTCAATCACGGAGACAGTCACCGCCAGTGGCAATTCTTCCCAAACATACAGTCGTCACAGCTATCCAACATGGAGTCGCGAAGTTCCTCCCAAACTTGTGCCGATTTTTTAAAACGAAACCCAAGGAAGTGTTACAATGTGATCGTTGCATTTTTCCACCCAAACCGTGTGATGATTCTGCCTCAGTCGTGCCCCTCACTTAGCGTACATGATCGACAACCTTGCAGATCTGATACCATGTCAAGAGTAGCACAGGGAAGACATGAAATGATACACCAAAACAAGAGGAGCCCACAGGTGCGGATCACTAAGAGCTACCTCAAGCAAAACACCACACTAGCTTCACATTATTCTTCAATATTAAATAGATACAATTTGTTAGGGACAACAAATCATATCCCAGGAGAATAGGAACTAAATAACTATAGAAAGCAAAATCACAACTATGTAACAATAATAGCCTATTCTCCATTAATTATAACAGTATTGCTACGGGTTGGGCCAATATGCTCTGACTACTACATTTGGGCATCAACATGCACATGGAATTTCTAAATCCATGCAAGGAATTTCAATATAGGTGCCTCCACCAACTTCCTTTCTAACAAGTCGAATAAATCATTGCATTTTTTTCTCCATATGTATTTGACATCTTTTCTTAAAAGTTCGTTGACAGGAAACATAATATTTGAATCATGTCAAATAAATTTCCTATAATATCATGTATGCCTCAAGAATTCTTTTATTTAATTTTGATTAAATAGAGGCCTTAAGTTGAGGATCACTTTGATCTTTTCATTTTGACTTTAATTTTGTCCTCTCATACTACATGTCCAAGCAATATTCCAATTGGCGTGGAAACAAACATTTTTTAGTATTAAGAGACAAATGATTTTGTCTGCACCATTCTAAGCCACTTAGTATGATATTTCAAGATGTTATAGATAGTTAAATCATTGAATTAGACTACCATTGTCTTAATATTAAGAGACAAATGATTTTTTCTGCATCATTCTAAGCCACTTAGTATGATCTTTCAAGAGGTTGTAGACAGTTAAATCATTGAATTAGACTACCATTGTATTATCTCTCTCTCTCTCTCTCTCTCTCTCTCTCTCTCTCTATATATATATATATATATATATATATATATATATATATATATATATATAATGAAAATTGATCTTATTCAAATAGTCAAGCCTATAGAGAAAATACCATATAAATGGGTTCATACCCCATAGTGTAGAAGGAATTGAAGGAATGTTAGCTATTGGCATCATATATCCTATTGAAAAATTAGAATGGGTGAGTCCCACAACCTTTCAAGCCAAAAGACATGCCCAAATAAATTAAGAATATGTGTTGACTTCTAATGCCTCAATAAAGTAATAGTAACAAAACCAAGTTCCAATTTCAAAATATGTTTTTCGATGCATTTTTAAGTCCAAAAGGCATGACTCTATATGAAAATGATCCAAATTCTGAGACAAAGGTTGTTTTCTCTTAGTCTTCTTTTGTTGGATCGAATTATGAACTCCCTTATGTTCTCATTTACTAGTGACACTGAACCACCCTAATAAAGATCATCTAGAGTGGTGGCCCATCATTAATGATGGTGGTGGATTAGAGTACTCACATCATAACAACATCTAGCCGAGGTTGTTACATGACATCATCGAGTCAAACATTTGGAGGACAGGAAATCCCTATCGATATTGTAAACATAGCTTACAAAATGTTAAGTTAAATGCTTCATTTGGGATAACATGCACACTTTGTGGCAATTTAATGTGATAAATCCCGAGGGATATCAGGTAAACAATTAATGAGGAATGTTCATACAACAACAAGAATGTGGCATGATAGGTTTTAATGATATCCTAAAACGAGGAGAGTGGGAACATAAGGTTGGTTGATTTATAAAAGGTTCACAACTCTACTTCAATTGCATAACCCAGGAGGAATTAACGAGAAGTAGGGAGTATTAGGCATGATTCCAATTCTCAATATAGATAGGAAAATAGAGATAAATACTTAAACTTTCTTCATCAAGGAGCAAGAGAAAATGAATCATCAGTTGGATTGTCTAACTGAGTCAATGGAGTATATTTTGACATTATTTAATCATTGAAGTGAAATGGAGGAAAAATAGAAGCAGACACATTTGACTCTTCTAGATAAAAAATGTGAGTTGTTACAAAGGAAGTTTAAGAAGCTTCAAGGAATATTGGAAGCGGAATTGTAATATTAGATATAATGTTGAAAAGGTTGGAACTAGATACCAATCAAGGAGCAAAAAGAACTTTTGTATACATGGAAATTAACAAGAACAAGGTAGAAGAGGAACGATGAGGCGCAACTAGAGTAGAGCGAAGCAACAACATAAGCAAAGGAAAAAACTGAAGTCGGTCTGTCAATTTTAGGCTAAACATTATGTCCTTTCTAGACTCATGTATTGCAAATACATTTTGTTTTTAGGTGTTTTTGGAAGGCATTTAGTAGATATCAATATAGAATCATAGTTAATATAAAACATAGATGGAGGAAAGGTATTTACTAGATATGTAAAAGCTATGAAGCATATGAAACAATTGAATATGTAAAGGTTCTGGCCTTGTAAACAAACTAAGTTTTAAAACAAATATTTACCTATTTCGTTTCAAAAAAGAACCACTACACTAGTTAATTAATTGCTTCACTTTGTTTTCTCTCTAATCTTTTGTAGATGAGGAGTGTATTTGTAATAATCATTCAAAATTTTCTACAACTTTGGAGTGTTTTTGTAGAGATCTCTCACATATTTTGCATATATGGCTTGATGGGAATTCTTTGTTGTATCATACAACCTCACTCATCCAATGTACAACCATATTTCTTTGATTTTTTCTCAAAAATACAATTGGAACATGTGATAGCAGTAAGGGTTTGTAGATTTGGGAATTGGGCTCATCTTTACTTCACTTCTTTGTATTAGTTTCAAGTGTTGTTACATTTGGAGTGCTAAATTTCTAAATTGTGGATGGACAAGTCGCAATTCAGACAATTGATCTAGATGGTATGTGTCTTATCTCTCAGATTGTTCTAGGTGACAAGGAACAACCCTAAATGCATCTAATGAGGATCTAATGATCCTCCTAGTTTAGGTTGGAGATTATCCCTCTCCAACCACAAGGGGGTATTCCATGTATTTAATATTATATATATATATATATATATATATATATATATATATATATATATATATATATATTGTAACAACCTTGGTGAAAATTCCATGTAATAAAAGTTAATAAAGGAAAAACAATAATCACGGTTGTGGGACATGTTGTCACTCACTGCTTTACAAGTTATCAGTTCCCTGGAGTGCAGAAAAGCAGTGAAGTTTGAAACCATTTCCCAAGCCACAGAATCTCCCAGAGTTTAGCTAGTCCCTCTCTATTGCATAGTTCTTGTGATAAGCTTTCCAATGGTATATATAAGTCAAAAAATGGACTCTTGGATCAGAATTTAAATAGATTAAAGATACCCTTGGAAAGCTAGAAAACAAGGAGAAATAGCCCAAAGGAAAAGGCTCATCGCAAATCACAATCAGATCTTCCAGCAGCAGCAAAGGAGGGCATTAAGATCAACGATTGGCCGATCACCGATATCGCAAATCGCATATCGGCGGGTCCAGTATTATCGTAAATCGGCTATCGGCGGGGTCCCGGGTACAAGCTTATGGTTTATCAACAGTTCATGATGTTGAATGCCGCTATCGCAGAACGACAATCATAGGCACAAGGAAGTGCACACAAGGGTAGGGCCAAAATCCTCGCTGAACGCCGATATCGTGGAATCGCTAAATGTGGGATTTAGTGTTTAAGTGTTGGGAGGGCTGAAAAATGATTAACAAAGGAAATCAACACAAAAATAGGGACAAGCAAGTGATAAGCCCTTGAAATGGGTAACTATATGGGCTCATTTTGCCTAATATTCTCATTTAATCCACCATTCTCCATATTTTTATGCATGCTTTTGAATATATTTATGTTAATTGTGTGAATGGGAATAGTCACTTTACCACAAGGTCTAATACGTGCTTATTGCAGAATTTTGGACATTTTTGGACCAAGATCAGGCATTTATAAGTAGATTGGCAGCCAAATACGAGGTAACAAGGCTGAGGATTGTAGGAGGGGTGTCTACTGCACTAAATGACCCCTTCCTCAAGTTTTCCACCATCAGCTCAGAGTTCTACAGCCCACCAAAGATGATTTCAAGGGGCAGCCGAGCAGGTCTAGTGAAGTGGCTAATTAACTGCAGTTTTGGGCAACCAAGCTCCTAAAGTTAAGGAGGACAGTTGGGGGTCCTCGTTTGCATAAGTAGGAAGGATTCAAGCCTTGGTAGTTTAGTCATTTTGTTCGTCCATTTTAACACTTCAGTGCAGCCCTGTATTAGCACATTTTCGAGCTTCTTCTTGTAGACAGTTTGTGGGATGTAACTATTATTTTTTGATCAATGAAGATGAATCCAACTTTGCACCAGCTCTGATCTTTCTTAGGAGGTTGTAGCTCTTGGGGTTTGGCCCAACCCAAGTGCCAGTACCTCCTTTGTGTACTTTTATGTGTTTTTCTTGCATTCCTAGAATAATTTCTGTTATTTAGGTTAAAATCTTGCTTCATTACTTAGGTTGTTTTTGATGATTTAGATAGCTGTTCATGCTTCAGGTTGATTTAACAGTTTGGTAATAGAAAATATCCACAAAATTCCACCAAGCAGTCCTTGATCTCATTTCTCCCTCCTTGGGATCATGAATTGAGACCAAGGTACACTTGCTACCACAAAAACATTGTTTTTGCCTTCCAATGCAATTGCTAGTGTTACATTTTGAGTTGGAAAAGTTGATATCAGTTGTGTCTTCATGTTTAGATCTATTCTTGCTTAGTTTTCATAGCTCTCTTGCATGATTTTTTGTCTATAGATTTCTGTTCATCATATTTTTGGTTTTTAAGGGCAGATTAGGTCAAAATAGATAGATATATGTTTTTCTAGCCTTTGTTTGGATCAGGTTTGGAAAGTAGTGTGTAGAGAACCTGTAATACATTCCTACCTACCCTTCCTCCATCATACAACCTACTCCAGCCCCTCACTCAAGATTTCTTCCCTTCATTCGCCACACTTTCCCAACTTGCCTTAATTTCTACATTTTTGTGCAACATTGCTTACTTCATCCTTGAAAAAATCCAACCATTGTCATCACTCCTTAGCTTCATTTACTAGGTCCTACACCTCTTAACATCCTTATCCATCCTTCATTTTCACTTCCCCACTATTTTTCCACCATCAATCCTCTAAAAACCACTTTCAGCCTGTTCTTGTAGAACTTCCTGTAGATCCCCTGCAGCCTCCTGTAGAAGATAACACGAGCAATTTTTCGAGATCTGAGTGCGATGGAAATCTCCAGAAGGGTGCTAGGGACCCCTTAAGTCCTCTCCACACCTTCCTAACCTCCTTCAAATGCCCACTCCATTTCCTTTCGACAATAAAACTTTGCACAATAAAAAATAGTTAAAACACATGCATAATAATTCTGCTTAAAATTGCTCAAAAATACAAAATGATGATTTTTCCATATTTTTCTTCAGAAGTGGCTTAAACACATGTATTTTACCTTTGCAATAGTCCATGGCATCCATTTCCGTAGTTGTACATCTCCTTTCTTGACAAGTAGGGTTAGTCGGTAAAGCTAGGGTTTGCATTTCCTTTCAGCTTTCATCATTCTTTCTGCAAGTAGACTAGCCTCTTTTGAGTTAGCTTCCATCCATCACAGTTAAAAGCTTCTTCTAAGAACTCATAGAAGTTGGCTTAAGCTCCTAGCAAACTTGTGCTAGCTGATCAAGTGACAGCCTGCAGTAAGAGCTAGTACTTGTGCATATAGCACTATCGCTTCTAAGTTTGTTACAAACTACCGAGTTGATAAAAGTAAAGTAGGGAGTCCCAGGAGTTGTAGCATCATTGCTACAATACTGGAGCTCACCATATTTTTGACGCCGTTGCCGGGGAAGCATCAGAGTATTTTGTGATTGCTGCTTTTCTTCTATTTTCTACTGTAAACATTCCACTAAGTAGTTTATTTCAACAAGAGTAGAGTAGTTGTTTCCTTTCAATTATGCAATTTCAATTCAGTAACCGTAGGTTAGATATTTCCTGCTTTCATTTCAATTCCACAATTTCATTTCAGCAAGCGTAGATTAGCATTTCCTGCTTTCATTTCAGCAAGCGTAGATTAGCATTTCCTGCTTTCATTTCAGCAAGCGTAGATTAGCATTTCCTGCTTTCATTTCAGCAAGCGTAGATTAGCATTTCCTGCTTTCATTTCAGCAAGCGTAGATTAGCATTTCCTGCTTTCATTTCAGCAAGCGTAGATTAGCATTTCTTGCTTTCGTTTCAAATCTCCAATTTCATTTCAGCAAAATAGAATAGTCCTTTCCTGCTTTCATTTCAATTCTGCATTTTCATTTCAGCAAGATAGATTTTATTTAGTTGCAATTCAATCTATTTCAGTTTTTGCAGGTACAAGCAGAAAAAAACAACAAAAATTGCCCAAAAAAAGAGATTTCATTTTATGCCTCATAGGAACAGAGACAATTCAGGAAAATTCCTACCCAACACCCCCACCACATCACTGAGTCACCCTTCTCTCTTCTTTGGTGGCAGTGATCCTGAAGAACCTATAGGTGAACCCCCAGAGATATATGAAAATCCTATAACAGAGGAAGAGCAAGAAACCATTCCTCCTGAGACCATGGCTGAAAACAGAAATAGTAGAGGAAATGGGGAGAGTGTCGAAGGTAGCTTTCCCATTCGAGAGACCAATGGGACATAAAAATGAAAAACATCAGTTCCTCAGCCTTACCTCACTTCCATGGATTGACTACTGAAGACCCTGATACCTTTTTGTTTGAGTTTGTTGTCCTTTTTCCAAACTTATGACTATGCAGAAGACGAGCAAAAGTTGAAACTCTTTCCTTCTACCCTCAAGGATGAAACGCTCCGCTGGTTCATGGGACTACCCGGAAACAGTATCACAACTTGGGGCTCAAATGCAGCAAGCCTTTAACAACAAATACCGAGACTACTGTAGGTCAAAGGATACAAAGGAAGAAATCTTTCGAATTACCATGGGAAGCGATGAATCTTTAGAAGACTATGAAGACAGATTTCAACTCAGTTATAAAAGGGCTAGGTGAACACTTGAACCTGAATCTCTGAAGTTGGTTCTGCTCAGAGGAGTCCCTGAAGACCTTCTAAAGACCCTCCATTTACTAGCTTGGGGAGACATCTACCAACTACCTTATGATGACATAAAGACTGTATTTAGAAACCATTCTAGGGCAGCCAGAAAGAGAGGTATGGGAAGTCAACCCTTAGCCAGTACCCCCTTATCTAGTTCATTCCTTAAAAATGAGTTTGCAAATCAAATGGAAGATTTCAAAAGTGAGATGAGACAGACCATTGCCATGCAAATGGATACCTTGCGAATCCAAAAGAAATAGGAGGAAGTCAAGAGGCTTTGGCCATCTTCTGTCCCAGGTGCACTAGAAAGCATCCTAGGAACGAATGTCCATTACACTATGTAGAAGTGTGTTTTTTCTATGAAGAAGACCATCCTACAAATTAGTGCCCTTCCTTTCCCGGATTTAAAGCTATGTACCAAGGGGCTGAAGGAGCCACTGAACCACTCTACTTCATGAACCAAAGAAGACTACATGGACCCAGACCTTACTAGTAGGGAATGCAAGGGACATCCCAGAATTATTACAACCCCAATCAAGCCACTTCCATGCCTTCTTGGGGTCCCCCTTCTCATCCTTCTTGGCCCACACCCCCTCCTTGGGCATATCCTCCTCAATACCATACTCAACCAACTGCTCACTCGTTTCATTCTCGCACTTAGCCACAACCTCAGTGGAATGCACCTCATCAGGGGTGGAGGCCCCAATACAACTCTCCCCCCACTCTTTTGTCTCCACCACCTTCTCAACCACAACCATTACCTCCTACTCCTCCAAGACAGCCCCAGATACCTACTCAACTAAACCCGAACCCCAATAACAGACAGGCCCAGCAGGTATATACTGGAGAAACCACATGCTCTACCTATGTTGTGGAGATTCAGGAGATCAAACTACGATCTGGGAAGGTCCTCCCAGATAGCCAACCTCCTCCTAAGGAGGACGAGGAAGAGAAATAGGAAAGTGAACCCAAAGCCATTCCACCCTTTCCTGAGAGACTAACTAGAACCATGCAACCAAACCCAAAAGACACTGAACTTCTGGGAGAACTTAAACAGTTATGTGTGGAAATACCACTTCTCTAAGCCATAAAATATGTACCAATATATAATAAGTTGATCAAAGAGAAGTGTTTTAGGCACCCAGGCAGGCGCAAGAGAGATGCCCCAACTATCAATGTCATAGGACAACTATTTGACCTGATGTTGGGACAGGGAATCTGTCAAAAATATCTGGACCCTGGGAGTCCTGTAGTCGATGTCCACATAAATGGCACCATAATCCCCCACACTTTGATTGATCTAGGGGCTTCCATTAACGTAATGACCAGGGACACTATGCTCAAACTCAACCTTTAGAGTTCCCTAAGAAAGACCTCAACAGTACTGCAGTTGGCAGACCACTCCACTATGACTCTTGAGGGGATTGTGGAAGATGTCATGGTCTCCATTGATTCCTTAGAGTACCCTGATGACTTCTTGGTCCTTTAGCCAAAGGAAAAACTCACGGGGTATCCCCTCATCTTGGGAAGGCCTTGGTTAGCTACTGCAGATGCTTACATCAGTTGTCGAGTTGGGAGCATGACCATCAAGAATGGGCATATGTCTAAACAGCTAGTCTTATATCCTCCTGCCCAACCTCTGCTAGAACATGACTTAACTCTCTGGTTGGAGGAGGAAGATGAAGGTGAAATCTACTCTGCCCCATTGTGCAAAGTGGAAGCCACTAGGGGAGGTCCTCAAACGGAGGATGATCTTATTAAGAATTTGATTCAAAATCCACCCCCAAGTGTGCTGCCATTAGAAGTGTTGGTGGAAGAAACCCAAGCCAGTGCTTTAGTTGATCTCTGTGTGGTTGATCCGACCTCTCTCCAAGTTAAGAATGTGGAACTTGGCCCTAAAAGAACCTTGAAGATCAACTCATCCCTATCCACCTCTCAGGAGAAAGAGATGTGTAGCTTATTGAACAACCATTTGGATGCTTTTGCTTGAAGCTACAAGGAGATGAAAGAAGTCCATCCTTCAGTCTGTACCCATCACGTCTACATTAAAGAGGATTGTAAACTAGTCAGGCAGCCTCAAAGGAGGATGAATCCAGCCCTTAAGGACATTGTCAAAGAGGAACTGCAAAAGTTGCTGGATGCAGGATTCATCTGCCCCATCTCTAACAGCGAGTGGGTTTCTCCTTTGGTGCTTGTGCCCAAGAAAAATGGGAAGCGGAGAATCTATGTAGATTATCAAGAACTTAACAAAGCCACCAAGAAGGACTATTTCATAGATCAAGTGTTACATGGCCTGGTAGGGAAGAAGTTATTTTCCTTCCTAGATGGGTTTAGCGGGTACAATCAGATCCAAATCAGCTCGGAAGACCAAGACAAGAGTACTTTCACTTGTCCATGGGGTACCTTTGCCTATCGGGTCCTTCCCTTTGGGTTATGCAATGCTCTTGCCACTTTCCAGAGCGAAGTACTGAGTATATTCGCTGAGTTGGTTCATGATTCAGTGGAAATATATATGGATGACTTTACCCCTTATGGTTCTAACTTCCAAGAAGCTCTGACTAGCCTGAGGAAAGTTTTAGCCAAGTGTATTGAGATGAACCTGTCCCTCAGTCTTGATAAATGTGAATTCCTAATGACTGAAGGGACCGTGCTAGGTCATACAATTTCTCACCAAGGTTTATAGGTGGATCCCAACAAGATTGCTATCATCCAAAGGGTCCCACCTCCTCAAAAGGTAAGAGATGTTCAGATTTTCCTAGGCTTAGTAGGATATTATAGAAGATTCATTATAGATTTCAGTAAGCTAGCCTCTCCATTTTTTGGTCTTTTGGGAAAAGATGTTGAGTTCACATGGACTGACAACTGTCAAGAGGCTCTGGATGCTTTGAAAGGTAAGCTGATAACTACCCCAATCTTGAGAGGTCCAAACTGGGCCCTACCTTTCCACATTCACACAGATGCCTCGAACAAAGCCATAGGAGCAGCCTTAGGAAAAGTTGAGGAGAAGCTACCGTATGCTATATATTTTATTAGTAAAAACTTGTCCAAGGCAGAGTTAAACTATACTGTAACCGAGAAAGAGCTCCTGGCTGTAGTCCATTCCCTAAACAAGTTCATACACTACGTCACTGGCTATCAAACATTCATGCATACTGATCATCCTGCAACTAGGTATTTGATGAACACACCTGATGTAAACGCTTGTATCATTAGATGGTTACTTTTATTGCAATAATTTGATTTGACCATTGTTGATAAGCTAGGTAAGGAAAATGTTATCGTTGATTTTCTATCTAGACTAGACTTGCCTGCAGGTGAAGAAGGGATGGTGGATGGTCAAATGCCAGATGAACACCTGTTTGCTATTTCAGTACTCTCTCCATAGTTTGCTGATATAGCAAATTATTTGGTTTCGGCACAGTTTCCGCCATACCTATCCTCAAAAGAGAAGAGCAAGATCGTGAGGAAAAGTGCCCCATTCACTTGGATTGGGGGCAATCTTTTTAAGCTTGGCCCAGATCAGATTTTGAGGCGATGTGTCAGGGAGGAGGAAGTTTTTGACATCCTCTTAACCTGTCATGATGGGCCATGTGGAGGCCACTTTGCAGCAAAGTGAACCACCTTCAAATTTCTACAGGCAGGATACTATTGGCCCACTATTCATCAAGATGTCAAGAGATACATCAGCCAATGTGATAGATGTCAAAGGATGGGGAAACCTACTCCAAAGGATGAGATGCCCTTGCAACCTCAGGTGACTTTCGAGCCATTTGAGAAGTGGGGCATGGAATTTGTGGGTCCTATCAACCCTCCTTCAAAACAGAAGTCCTATATCATTGTGTGCACAGATTACCTGACAAAGTGGGCGGAAACAAAGGCAATCAAAGCAGCAACAGAAGAAAAAGTAGCTGAGTTTTTGAGGGAAAATATCTTCTACAAGTTTGGCTACCCAAGAGAATTAGTCACAGATCAAGGAAGTTAGTTTACCTCTAACCTGATTGAAGACCTGCTCACTCATCACAAGATTAAGCACAGAACTTCCACCCCTTATCATCCGCAAGCAAATGGATAGGTGGAAGTTACTAACAGAGCTTTGGAAGGGATTTTGACTAAGGTAGTGAGCAACAGTAGAAAAGATTGGGCAGATCACTTGGTTGAGGCCACCTGGGCCTATAACACTACTTGGAAAACTACAACAGGTTTCACACCCTATGAGCTGGTCTATGGGAAGAAGGCTTTGCTGTCCATAGAATTTGAATATAACACATTGAGGTTGGTAGCTCAGCTGGACCTAGATCTTAGCCATGCACAACAGGAAATATTGCTTCATCTAAATGGATTAGATGAACAAAGAATGTAGGCCCTTCTCCACTCAAAGGTAATCCAACTTCAAAGAAAGATATGGCATGACTGGCACCTCAAAGGAAAGCAATTTCAACCAGGAGATTGGGTGTTGTTATATGATTCAAGGTACAAGGATTTCAAGGGCAAGTTGAGGACAAGATGGCTGGGAACATATATGGTGGAAACATGCAATGACAATGGTTCAGTCCTTATTCGGACCATTGATGAAGAAGCCATCCCCATGCTCGTCAATGAGCATAGATTGAAAATCTACAAGAAGCCCATTTCTAAGAAGGATTTCATTGAGACTCTTGGTAGATCAGTATTGGTGATGGAGTAGGTTCCTGTCTCCACTCCACCTACATCATGAAAAAAAACAAAAGAAAAAAAGAAAAAGAAAAAAGGGAAAGAAAAAAAGAAAAACAGAAAAAAAACACAGAAAAGAAAAAATAAAAGATCCTTGGGCGAAAACCTCTTGGAGGCACCCAGGGCAGACAGTGAGGGTGAAAACCTCCTGAAGGCACCCTAGCTATCTTAGATAAAAAAAAAAAAAAAAGAAGAAAAAGAAATCTAATTTCTGTTGAATAAATTACAGGTTGTAGGAAGATCATTGCAGGTTTTGGGAGAATCGCGCAAGTCAAAGACAGAGGACATGACCAGGATGCATGCATCCCTCACAATCTATTCCTCCATCATTGTTACCTTTTCCCAAGATCTGGTCTCATTTGGTCCAAAATTCCACATCCTACAGGAAGCTCTGTATCTTCTACAGGAGGATCTTGTAGAAACTATAGACAAGCCAAAATCGGTCTTAGAAGAGGACCCGAGGGTTTGAGATCTGTCTATGAGGCCTATAAACCTCCCTACCTCCATCCCTCGCCATATGTCATCCTTTTCCATCTCTGTACACCTCCATTCCACTCGTTTTCATGTCCCTGCATAGTCACACACAAAAATCCTGTTTTTCATGCTGCAAACAAAATTTTAATGACAAATCAAAACAATAGTTTTTTACTCACCATACCTGATACCCTCCAGCTGAAATTCCTTGTCAGCCGAGACCCTCATCAACAATTTTCGCCCTACTCATTTTAGCTTGAATCTTAGAACGAGAAGCAACTGCAGGAAATCCTACAGGATTCATGTAGTAGCTGATCCCTCTGAAAAACATACTACAGAACCAGGGAAAGCAAGGTACAGCATATGAGACATGCGTGGAGCTCTGTTTGAATGTGTAAGCATCAGCAACAGTCTGAGGTCAAGCATGTAGAAAACAAGCATCAATAGCAATGAAGAAATGGGTTCCAAAATCTGAAATGTGCATAACATGGTTGCGACTGCGCAGGTAAGTGCCTAAACCTATTCCGCAATTACATGAATCATATTTCAAAGCTGCGTGATTATGAGAATGGTTCGGATTGAATGGAATCAGTGGCCAGTTAACTAGCCACCCTCGGTCAGTTACACATCCTTGTGGAATCCAAACAAGCCCTATCGAGATTCAAATTGCTGATTAGATACGCAGCCAGCACGTGTGGAATGTCCATTCAAGAAGAAATATTCGGGACTGGTAGTGGAGGCGGCGGATAACGGGAGTAAGGGAGGTGATGGTGGTCAGACGACATGCAGAAACATTATGGCCATGACGTAGGATCAACGGTTCGGTCTGGCCACCTCATCACCTCACCACGAATCACGCCCGCAGATAAAAAACAACTCAGTTACGACATTCACCACCCTTTGTTCATTCTGCACTCACGACGTTCTCGATTGGAGTACGCATCTACCACTTCCAGAGCAGCTAACCAGTCATCCTCCACCAGATTTCTACTTGTTTTTCGAAAATCTCCCGCCTATCGGACCCTACAGGAAGCACAGTTTCATTCTATAGGAGTCGGGTGACTTCTACAGGAAGGGTTCTACAGGAAAGGCAGAGAACAGCTCTGCAGAAAGAAAACCCAGAATTTTCGTCGAATTTCAAGCTCAAAACGAGGTAGGCTTGGGAAAACTTCTCTATGCATGATTTGTTTGTGCAAGGTGGTGAATTGAACACGACATTAGGTTGAAAAACAAGAATAAAAGTCTGTTTGTGCATTGAGAAAAAAGTGAAAGTCTGCCTACATATTTCACTGAGTTTACCCAGTTTTTTTCTCTACATTTGAAGTCTCCTCATCATTTTTTAAATTCTCCTATAAGGAATATACATGCAATAGTAGAGGCCAACCTGTGTGTGTGAAAAAAACCCGAATTTACATAGCTATCTATGTGCTAAGAAAAGGCCATGTGTCCTTATGCTCTGTTCTGTAAAAAAAAAAAAAAAAAAAAAAAAAAAAAAAAATCATAAACAGACAGCCAAATTCTGGGTGACAACAATTTTCAAACAGGGAATTATTTCCATTCGATATTGTAAGAAGCACACGAGAAATTCCTTCTTGGGTTCAGAAAAAACCAAATTCAGCTATCCTCTGTTTCAGTGATTGACTGCTTTTTTCCCACCTGAGCATTTTTTTTGCTAGTTAAAACACAAACTCAACACCATGCCAGGAGGATTCATGAGGAAATAATCCTTAAACTCTAGAAAATTGTATGAGAACCCTGAGGTGGTGGACCTTTTCACCAGAGAAAATTGGATATCCTTCTTCGACAGAATTCAAGGTTATGATGAAGAGGTAACTGAAGAGTTTTTGATGTCCCTGAGACCACATTCGAAGACACATGCCACAGTTAGTTTTAGGGGTTTGACCCTAGAACTTACCCATGATTTCATCAGTAGAATTATTAGTTTACCATTGGGGCTCCCTTGGAGCAAAGAGGAGAAGTCATTGGGACAAGTGGCCAAGAAAACGTTTTTTTCTGCCTGAGGAGCATCCTGTAGAAGACAAAAACGAGGTCGGAAGGATAAGCTTGCCTCCTCTCTGGAGTGAAGCCAGTTATCAAATCATGAAGTATATCACATGTGAAGGGAGGTTTAGCATCATTTATGGTTATCATTTCAAGTTGCTACATGAATTGATGTATGGGATGGACTTGCCCCCAGCTAAGAAACTGAGCATCCCATATTTCCTCCTTCAGTCTTTAATTGAATGTGGTAAAAAGCTAAATGCAGGAGTCCCAGATCAGTTAGCCCACCATGGACTCATCAAACTATTGGTGGAAGATGCTTTACACACCTATACCATCTCCATAGCTTGGGAAATATTCAGAAATATGTCCAGGGATGATAACATCAGAACTCTATCTAAAAACATCAGCCCATCCAGCAGTGATGAGGGGGAGCAAACTGAAGAAACTGGGAAGAACATTGATGAGGGAGCACATGACATTCAAGAAAAGGGTGAAACAGAGGAAGAATAGAAGGAAAAAGAGGAATTTGACAAGACTACTGAAACTAAGACAGAAAAGGAGAAAACAACAAAAACAAAGAAAGGAAAAAGGACAAAAATTGGAAAGAAAAAGGCCAAGAAAGCCCAAAAGAAGGCTGCCACAGCCAAGGCAGGTATCCAACAAGAGAAAGAAGAGACACACCCTGAGATATCAGAGACACAAATAGAAACGAGGGGCATAGAGATTTCTACAAGAAATGAAGAAAAAGAACAGCAGAAAGAGAAATCCCCTGAAATGTTGGGAAGGGAGGCAGCAACTATACTTGCTGCATTAAGCACACCTACAAAACAAAAAGGAAAAGGAAAAAGGTGTGCCTCCATGTACTTTAAAGCTAGAAAAAGCACAAGGATCAAAGTAGGCAAACCTTAGCCACCATCAAAGGAACCAATTGTCATTGAGGACTCACCCACTAAAAAGAAGAAAGAGTCTCCTTCCAGGATATCTATCACCTATGAAAGAGGAAGCCCAAAAACCTCCACATGGAAAGAGAGAATTAAGTTGATGGACTCAAAAGCAGTTCTACAAGAAGCTGAAACCTCTCTACAGGAAACTCTAGCCAAGTTAAAAGACACTGAGAAATTGGAGGAGAAGGTAGCTAAACAATCATAGGGGGAGAGCAAGGCTGAAGAAATACCTGAACCTACCCCTTAGCCTAATTTGGGCTCATATTACAATCTGTTAGAGGGTGGGAAAATCATTGCACAGAAATTTGATGTACCATTATTTTTCGAATTAGAGAAAGAGAGGATTAGAACACATACATGGATACAAATCGCCAAATTTAGGGGAGTTGAGGACATAGGCCACATGGAGGATAAGTTAAAAGAATTAAGGGGAGAATTGGCCATGATGAGGCATGTAGAAAGCTGCAAAAGAGCCCAGCTACAGGAGGAGAATGAGCTGCTGAAAAAGTAGTTGCAGCTACAAGAAGTCCATAAGGAAGATAGGCTATCCATTTTGGGAGGGAAACAACAGCAAGAAGGACCTCCAGCAGACAAGGAAACAACTGAGAAACAACAGAAAGAGGGAGAGCTACAAGCTAATGTGGAGATGCTAACAAAACTGCTGCAAGAACAGGAATCTCAGGCAGCAAAAGAAATACAAGTTTTAAAACAGCAATTGCAAGAAAAAGAAGCCCAAATGGCCTGCATGGCCAGTTGGGCAATAGAAGCCTTACAATGTAGGAAACCTGCTAAATCTTATGCATTATACCTTAAAGACCAATGGTTGCAATTTCAAATTAACACATTGGCCCAAAGGGGCACCACTCCATTTCAGAATTACAATCAGTTTCTGCAATTGTGTGACAGTAGCTCAGCTGAAGATAAGGCCAAGTTAGCAGAATTCTATTTACATAACTTGGCACTTCCTAACATGAATCTATGGGACCCAAACACTGTATTAGGAGATCTGCAACTTATGGCCATGGCTTCTTGGTTAAACCATGAGGAAAAGAGGGGAGTAGAGATTCAGAAGATTATGGCCAGGGAACTAAATGAGCCACTTATGATCAGGGTAGAACCAGAAGATCCCTCAACCCTTATATATTCCCATCGGTACCTTGTAGACAACCCTCACATCGTACCTAACTATGTTGAAAGGCAGGCTTAAGCCATTGCTCACTTTGAGGACATGGAAAGACTGTTTGGTGATAATTGCATTCATGCTTGCACAAGGAGATGGAACACTTTGTCCCATAGTCTGAAAATAAGAGAATACCACTCCCCAACCAGAATGAGGGAGGCTATGAGAAGAGTACCCCTATACAAACAATCAATGCAGAACTTGAAAGCCAATTGGATTGGCCTTAAGTTCAGATCTCCACTACTGCTTGGGGCTATTAGAAGGGATCAAGGAAGAAGAGGAGCAAAGACAATGGGAGGAAGTAGACAGAAAGGAAAGATTTCATGATAGGGAAGATGACATCACCTCAGAGTCCTGGGATGTCAGAGAGGCAGTCAAAGCAATCAAGGATGATGAACTGGATTAGTTTCTCAGAGGATGAACAACACATTCAGTAGGGGGTGATGATGAGCCTCGGAAATGGGTAACTATATGGGCTCATTTTGCTTAATATTATCATTTAATCCACCATTCTCCATAGTTTTATGCATGCTTTTGAATATATTTATGTTAATTGTGTGAATGGGAATAATCACTTTACCACAAGGTCTAATACGTGCTCATTGCAGATTTTTGGACATTTTTGGACCAAGATCAGGCATTTATGAGTAGATTGGCAGCCAAATACGAGGGAACAAGGCTGAGGATTAGTAGGAGGGGTGTCTACTGCACTAAATGACCCATTCCTCGAGTTCTCCACCATCAGCTCGGAGTTCTACAACCCACCAAAGATGATTTCAAGGGGCAGCCGAGCAAGTCTAGTGAAGTGGCTGATTAACTGCAGTTTTGGGCAGCCAAGCTCCTAAAGTTAAGGAGGACTTTTGGGGGTCCTCGTTTGCATAAGTAGGAAGGCTTCAAGCCTTGGTAGTTTAGTCATTTTGTTAGTCCATTTTCACACTTTAGTGCAGCCCTGTATCAACACATTTTTGAGCTTCTTCTTGTAGACAGTTTGTGGGATGTAACTATTATTTTTTGATCAATGAAGATGAATCCAGCTTTGCACCAGCTCTAATATTTCTTACGAGGCTATAGCTCTTGGGTTTGGGCCCAACCCAAGTGCCAGTACCTCCTTTGTGTACTTTTATGTGTTTTTCTTGCATTCCTAGAATAATTTCTGTTATTTAGGTTAAAATCTTGCTTCATTACTTAGGTTGTTTTTTATGATTTAAATAGTTGTTCATGCTTCAGGTTTATTTGACAGTTTGGTAACAGAAAAGATCCACAAAAAGGCCACCAAGCAGTCCTTGATCTCATTTCTCCCTCTTTGGGATCATGAATTGAGACCAAGGTACACTTGCTGCCACAAAAACATTGTTTTTGCCTTCCTATGCAATTGCTAGTGTTAGATTTTGAGTTGGAAAAGTTGATATCAGTTGTGTCTTCATGTTTAGATTTTTTTTTTCTTAGTTTCCATAGCTATCTTGCATGATTTTCTGTCTATAGATTTCTGTTCACCATATTTATGGTTTTTAAGGGCTGATTAGGTCAAAATAGATAGATATTTTTTTTAGCCTTTGTTTGGATCAGTTTTGGAAAGTACTGTGCAGAGCATCTGTAATACATTCCTACCTACCCTTCCTCCATCATTCAACCTGCTCCAACCCCTCACTCAATATTTCTTTCCTTCATTCGCCACACTTTCCCAACTTGCCCTAATTTCTACATTTTTGTGCAACATTGCTTTCTTCATCCTTGAACAAATCCAACCATTGTCATCACTCCTTAGCTTCATTTACTAGGTCCTACACCTCTTAACATCCTTATCCATCCTTCATTTCCACTTCCCCACTGTTTTTCCACCATCAATCCTCTAAAAACCACTTTCGGCCTATTCCTGTAGAATTTCCTGTAGATCCCCTACAGCCTCCTGTAGAAGATAACGCGAGTGATTTTTCGAGATCTGAGCATGGTGGAAATCTCCAGAAGGGTGCTATGGACCCCTTAGGTCCTCTCCACACCTTCCTAACCTCCTGCAAACTCCCACTCCATTTCCTTTCGTCAATAAACCTCTGCACAGTAAAAAATAGTTAAAACACATGCATAATAATTCTGCATAAAATTGCTCAAAAATACAAAAAGATGATTTTTCCATATTTTTCTTTAGAAGTAGCTTAAACACATGTATTTTACCTCTGCAATAGTCCATGGCATCCATTTCCGTAGTTGTACATCTCCTTTCTTGCACAAGTAGGGTTAGTCGGTAAAGTTAGGTTTGCTAGGGTTTGCATTTCCGTTCAGCTTTCATCATTGTTTCTGCAAGTAGACTAGCCTCTTTTGAGTTAGCTTCCATCCATCATAGTTAAAAGCTTCTTCTAAGAACTCATAGAAGTTGGCTTAAGCTCCTAGCGAACTTGTGCCAGCTGATCAAGTGATAGCCTGCAGTAAGAGCTAGTACTTGTGCATATAGCACCGTCGCTTCCAAGTTTGTTACGAACTACCAGGTTGATAAAAGTAAAGTAGGGAGTCCCAGGAGTTGCAGCATCATTGTTGCAATACTGGAGCTCACCAGCAGGTCTTTTTTTCTCTCCTCCACGGGACCACGCGATGAACTACCATTGGTCCTTATAAATGACGTGGAAGTTGACGTCATCACGATGTGGCGGCATAGAGGACACGTGTCATACAAAGTCAAAATTTGCAAGGTCCTAAGGGGGCATTTTTGGGTGACACGTGGCAGTGATGATGTCACCCATCGCAATCACATATCGTCGATCACACAGTTCCAAGTTTCTCTTCCGCCGAATTCCCTTCTAGCTTGAAATTGCGATATGTGGGGGATCCTCCCGGATGCAATATTTCATGTGTTCTATCTTATAAGGAGTTCGCGTCTGGAAAATCAGCCAACGCTATGAAAGGAGGTAAAAGGTCCCCTCTCCTTTGTTGTGATTGCGATATCTTTTGTGGGCCTGATCCCGCAGAATGACAATCGCATGTGTCAAGGGGTGTTATCAAAGGCAAGCGGTATTAACTTCCAATGTGCAAGATTATAATTAACAAAGGAAAATATCCTTGGAAAGAAGTCTAAAGGCCTTAGTGCCTGAGGGCTAAGCATATGGTTCAAGCCCTTGGTCATATCAAGTAAATTACAGAAAGGGGTCGAAGTAAAGGGGCTAAGAAGATCGGAAGGTCCCGTCCTGTAAATACTAATTTAAGAGGAAAGGTCCCACTGCTGTAAGGCCCCGAGCGCATGGTACAGAGTTTTAAAGACGGATGGGTCAGCAACTGAAAGCGTTGAATGAATTAGTGGCACAACGGTAAATTAGTAAGGGGGGCTCAGGAAGACTTAATGGCACGACATGGTGCTCCACTCCTATACACATCAAAGGACTGCCGGGAGGGGCTCCATTTATACTTTGTGACAAACACTCACAATCAACCCACTCCCTACTCTAGAGAACGAGCTATTCATGCAGTTAAGGTGGAAGTGACAGGAAATGACCGAACAACAGGAGAAGCACATCACAATTGAGATGTGGCTTGACCAAAGGCCTTTCACAGGAACAAAAAGGGGGGAACTTCCTCCATCATCTTTCATTCTTCCTCTTTCTTTGCAATATTTTGTAATTTTTGTTTGTTTCAAGGAAGGGATCAAATCCTTAGAAATATTTTTGGACAGCAGGAGCTATTACAAGCCGAGGCAGCTAGTACATCAGACATTTAGCCTTTGGCTGAGATATTTTGTAAATGTAATCCAAGCTCCCCCTCTTCTTATAAATAGGGGGAAGAAACACTTAGAAAAGGTTCTTGAATTTTTCACCTACGGGTCAGGACTTCTGCGATTCCTCTCTGGTTCTACTTGCCTATCCATGAGGGACCCGAGTGATATCTTGGATGAATGTAAGTGGACTGGTATGTTGGAATCATATTGGATTAATGAAACTCCATTGTGATTCCAAGCAGATCAATGCACAGTATGTTTTCCCTTCTGTAATCTCATTTCAAATATATTTTCCTTTCTTTGAAATAGTGTAATGAGATTGTTGATTTCTCCCTGATTCATGGATTTATCCTAGATGTTAAATAGCGAATAGTGCCTATGCATAAGATAGATATAATTGTGTTTGCCTATAACCTACAGTGCCTCTGTACACGATAGTTTTACTTGTGTTATTTGATTAACCTGCAGTACCTGTGTGAGCCCAAATTTACTTTTGTTGTTTAAGCGCTAATGGTACCCATGTTATATCTGGTATGAAACCTCAATAAGCACTCTGTTGTTTCCACCTTTCCATCTCCTCTCTCTTCCATACTTCTGCTGGAATATCATTGCTTAGGATTTTTTCCTGTTTACAACCCTTTGCATCGAATTCCCTCCTTCCTTTCCTCCTCTTCACTGTACTACAACCTCAATATAAAGCTGCCTGTTGTTGTGTGTAGGCCACCAGAACCAGACATTTCTCTTTGAGGTTGAATCGATTTACCCCCTAAGCATTTGGATCCATGTATTAACTTGAGTTTACCTGCATGACAGACTATTGAACCAAGCCCCCCTTTATCATCTTTTTACTTACATGACAATTGGAGTGTAACTGAAACCCCACTCATAATCTTCCATGCACTCCTGTATTTAAGATGTCCTAGGCACTAGTCTACAATCAACCCATAGGATGTCTCTAGGAGGCTTTCTATGTTCCCCAAAGCACTTTTGATGAAGGCATCGTTAAAAGCTACAACAGGATACTTATTCAAAGATGAATGTTGTGCAAAACATCCTAGTGTGGGTGTACATTTGGTTTACTATGGCTATGGAAATTGGCAAAGGTTTTGGAAAGGCATGAGATATTGATTAGCATTTTATTTATGAAAATAAAGGAAATTAGGAGAAAAGGAAGGTGAAAGGTCTCATGTTAAATGTGAGGAGAAAAATGAAGGAAAATAATCGAAAATTGAAGAAAATATAGGCCTCATTAATAAAAAGGCTTCTGAGGATCAATTGGTACCTTTTATGAGTTTAGTTTTGGAGCTCTCTCTCTTTTCTTTCTCTCTCACACTCTTGGACACTTGTTTTCTTAGAGCACTTCAACATTGGATCAAGAAAAGAAAAGAGTGCAAATAGGAAGAAAATATCAAACAAGGAAGGGTAGGATCAAGTAGCTACACCGAGCTTACTTGCAGGTATGAATTTGCATGTGTGATTTCCTTGCTAGTTTTGGCATGCATGGTTATGCATGTGTCTTCTTGGTTTTGTTGTTGTCATTGGCATGACTTTTTCCAGGTGTGACAGTGTTTTTCAATCTTGCCTTTCCATTTCTAGATATCCATGGTAGTATGGGTTCTCATGTTTTTGGTTGAGATGGATTTCTAGATGGATTCAAAACTCAGTGAGGCGGTCTATGAAAGAAAGAACACATGGCCTAGTGATCCCTGAATCTAATAGTGGATTGCGGTAAAGCCTTGGCCTAGTAACCCCTGAACTAGATTGTGGGTTGTGGTAAAGCTGAATTTTGTGTTACCTCGATGGGCCTAGGAATCATTGGCCAGTGAATGGCAGGATATATGGTAAATCCTGGAGGGTGGAGTCTCGGTTAGGGCCTAGTGATCCAGTTTTGATTGCAGTAAATCCTAGAGACTAGGAGATAGGTAAATTCCTCATAGTGTAGGTGGATAAATCTAGTGGCATCCATGCTTCTTTAGGGCCAAGTGATCTGGTGGGGAATGCGGTAAATCCTAGTTCTATTGATGAGGGTGAGGTGGTGTAGCCTCGGGAAGCCCTGGTTAATTTTTGGTTATGATTCTCACATTCATGCTTGGAATATGGCATGAGGGTGATCGGATGAAAGAAAAATTTGGTTAAGCCAATCTATGGTCAAGTGGTTCGTGGAATTCCCATACCTAGTTGGATTTTGGATTCATTAATAAGAGTTCTTTTCCTTGGTATTTTATCATCAAATGCATTGTTTCATATGTGGCATTTATGGTTGTTGTATCCTTATTATTTATGTTTTTTATGCAATGGTTAAAAGTATGTTTTATGATAATGATGACGTATGGATGTTATCATGTTTTGATTTGTAAATGAATGAACAATGAATATATGACCTAATAGATGATAATGTAGCTAATGTGATAAGGAAACAAGACTTCTTAGAGATTCTCATATAAGTATGAGACCCCTATGCTCAAATGTGTTGTTATGACCTGTAGAATGCATATTTGTGACATGTTTGACGAAATGTTTGTCATTGCTAGTAGGGGTCCAATCAAGTATTTGCTTTAGTATCATTTTTTTGATGTTACTTTTAATTCTTGAAGGTTTCATGGAGTTCTAGGTAGTGGCCTAAGTCCTGGGCCTAAAAAAGTGGCACATAATTCGGGGTCACTGGCTCTGAACTAGCTGAAAAATACCCTAGTTGCATGGATGCCCTTGTTGTGAGAGCAACTAAAGGGTCCCAGTCGCATGCATGCCCATGTCATGGGAGTGACTGAGGCTCTAGGTTAGTAAAATGTTAAGTTACCTCAGGGGTTGGTTACTTGAAAAGGTTGGTTGGCTCCTGTAGGTTCTTTTTATCAGGAGAAGAAGGTCAGATTGGTTGTGTTTTGTCAATTCCACTTCCTTAAATGTACATGGGGAGCTGAATCAGATCATAGTGGCCTCTTATCACATGTTTACCCCAGTGGACCGGTTAATTGGATAAATTTGGGAGGAGTGCGTTACAGAGTGGTATTAGAGCATGGTTCACCCCTTGGACTTGATGGGTGATGCGTTGGTCATGCATTCAGGTAGTTTCCATATGTGTTCCTTATACTTGTGGTCTACGTGCTTGTTTCATATGCATGGTGTTGGTCATGGTTGTAGTTGTGTTGCCATGTGAAAGTTGATGGTGCTATTGTTGGATGTGTTTGTCGTGAGTGTATGTCAGTCATGAATTGGTTATGCGTGTTTGTGCTTATGTGTTGATTATTCATACATTGACATGGTGATAGTTGTCGCGCATGAGGTCATGGTATATGGTTGGTATGGTTAGGAATTGATAACTTGATGGTGTTCAAACTAATGTTATATGTTGACGTGATTATGTTTATACATGTATTGCGCTAATCTGGTTGATCTTGTAGATGAGATATCCTCCCCGAACTATACTGAGGTATATTGATTATGTTTATATTTTGGTTTAGTTGACTTGAATGTTTGGTAGGAAAGAGATCAAAGATGACTACAAGATGGTAAACTACAGTTCATGATATTCTCCCTATGGATTAGATGAGTAGCGTGGTGTTGGGAATTCTTCTGACTTAACAGACACATTGAGAAGCTTGAAGGAAGAATTAAGAAGTTGCAAAGCAAATAATGCATAATCATGTAGGCACAAAAGAAACAAGCATAAGTCAATGTAGTAATCCTTCAGAGTTTCTCATAATTGAAGAGACAAGGACCACTTCAGATTAGCCATGGGGAGGAGGATAAAACTAATGGGGCATATGGAAGTAGATCTCATGGTGGGCATAGGTCAGATAAGGATGACATGATTAGAGATGGCAGGTTCTTGGACACTCCGTATAGGAGAAGTGGTGGACACAGGTACTATTCTAGTTTTGGTACTGCCATGCACTATGATCGTCATTGTTATCACCCTTACAAGAGGAGTGGCAAGGGTATCTACCGGAAGAGTTTAAGAAAGCTAAGCCACCTACCTTTGATGGAGATTTGAATAAGTTAGAGGATGTAGAGGCTTGGTTACTTGGGATGAAGAAGTTCTTTGAACTACATCACTACACAAAGGATATGAAGGCAAAAATAGTTATCTTCAGCCTCAAAGGGAAAGTGGACATATGGTGGGAAGATGTGAAGTAGGTTAGAGACATCAGGACAAAGGAGTTGAGTTGGCATGAATTCAAAATATGTTTTACGAAGAATTATTTGTCAGAAAGATACCACGATAGTAAGGCCAAAGAATTTTACGAGCTAAAGATGGGATCGATGACAGATGAGGAGTATACAACTAAGTTCCTAGAGCTATTCATGTCAGATTTAGGGATAAGATATATGTGCCAGATAGTAGTGAGCTTAAGAATATTATATTGTGAGAGTTTCATGTGAAACCATATTCAGGTCACCCAGGATATCAAAAGACATTGACAATGGTGAAGAAGTTTTATTATTGCCCAAATCTGAAGAATGACGTGGTAGAGTTTGTGGCTAGATGCTTGGACTATCGGCAGGTAAAGGAAAAGAGTAAGCATCTAGGTGGACTACTACAACCGATTGCGATTCTAGAGTGGAAATGGGTGGTCATTTCCATGGATTTTATCACATGTGTCTATGGAAAACAAGTCCTGTTTCCTACTGAGTTTCAAGTCAAAACTTTCAAGAAAACAATCAAATTGGGTCTTGATCTTTTAGATGCACAAAAACAAAGAATGGAGCAATTGAATGAACTTGATGAGATAAGACAATATGCAATCCAAAGAACCAATCTAGTTCAACAACAAACATCCAGATGGCATGACAAATATATCAAAGAGGGAAAGTTACATCTAGGAGACTGGGCATTACTGTTTGATTCAAAGTTCAAAGATTTCCAAGGGAAATTTCAAACTCATTGGCTTGGGCCTTACGAGATTGAAACAGTCTTTGACAATGGCTCATTTAGGATCAAAAATATTGATGAAGAAAGGATCACTTTTCTTGTGAATGGTCATCGATTAAGAATCTACCATAAACCATTGACCAAGGAATAATTTATCAAATATTTGCAAGATAATATTGATTTAAAGTTGGCGAAGAAGGATGGCATTGATGACAGATGAGGAGTATATGACTAAGTTCTTGGAGCTACTGAGGTCAGATTTAGGGACAAGATATATGTTGCCAGATAGTAGTGAGCTCAAGAAGACTATCTTGAGAGAGTTTCATGTGAAACCATATTCAGGTCACCCAGGATATCAAAAGACATTAACAATGGTGAAGAAGTTTTATTATTGCCTAAATCTGAAGAAGGACGTGGCAGAGTTTGCGGCTAGATGCTTGGACTATCAACAAGTAAAGGAAAAGCATAAGCATATAGGTGGACTACTACAACTGATTGCGATTCTAGAGTAGAAATGGGTGGTCATTTCCATGGATTTTATCACATGTTTTCAGAGGACATCTAGACAACATGATTCCATGATGGTTGTGGTGGAAAGGTTGATAAAGGTAGTGCACTTCATTCCAATGAAGCCAATTTATTCATCTAATGATGTAGCACAGGTCTTCATCAGAGATGTAGTGAGACTGCGTTGTGTTCTGAAGAATATTGTGTTAGATAGGGATGCTAAGTTTACTTCCAAGTTTTGGAACGAGTTGTTTGCAAGTTTAGGGATAGAGTTGGCCTTCAGTACAACTTATCATCTACAGGAAGATGGACAGACAGAGAGGGTCAACAAGATATTGGAGGACATGTTGAGGATGTATGTGATGCATTAATAGCAAAAGTGGGAAGAGTATCTTTCACTGGTTCAATTCTCTTACAACAATGGGTATTAGGAATCTTTGAGGATGAGTATGTTTGAGGCATTGTATGGGAGAAGTTGTAATACTTCCATCAGCTGGAGTGATATAGTTAACAAGGTGTTGATTGGACCAGACGTGTTGGCAAAGATGGAATAAGAAATGTAAGTAATCAAGAAGAATCTAAAGGAAACACAAGATAGGCAAAAAATTTATGCAAATTGAAACAGGTTGTTTAAGGAGTTTCAAGTTGGGGAATAAGTGTACTTACACATCAAGCCCAACAAGAGATCCTTGTGGATTAGATAGTGTGCCAAGATGGAACCTTAGTTTTGTGGACCTTTCAATATTCTTGAAAGGATTGGACGAGTAGCATATTGACTTGCATTGCCTCCAAAAGTGAAAGTCCATGATGTTTTCTATGTTTCATTGCTTAAAAAGTATGTTAAATATGTTGATCATGTGATTGGCTGGTCTATATTGCAGGTAGAGCCAGATGGATAATTCCAGCTAGAACTTCAATGTATATTGTATAGAAAGATGATCATGCTCTGGAACTGAGCAATCGAGCAATTTAAAGTTCCATGGAAGCACTTTGGGCTTGATGAAGCTACATGGGAGATGGCAGATTAGATGCTGGTTATGTATCCTTCCTTATTCACTAGTTGAGCGAATGTTTTTGGCATATGTTTTGGTGAGATGTTTTTGGTATATGTACATATGTATATGGATGTAAATACTGCCATTAGTTGAGCTATAAAGCTCCAGTAAGCGGTATGGGTATCATGTCATTATAGTTACCATGTTGTTATGTTGTCATGTTGATTGTTTCTCAGTAGGTTGATCATTGTAAATACTACAACGAGCTAAGCTATAAAGCTCCATGGGCAATATGTTTTTCTTTCAACAGTTTTGTTGGTTTTAGGTGTTATTGAACACCGAGGACAATGTTCCCCCAAGGAGGAGGGTTCTGTAACAACCCTCGTGAAAATTCCATGTAATAAAAGTTAATAAAGGCAAAATAATAACCATGATTATGGGACACTTATTCCAAGCTGAATGTTGGGAAACACATCCTAATGTGCCTGTTCATTTGGTTTATTGTGGCTAAGGAAATTGGAAAAGGAAATGGCAAAGGATTTGGAAAGGCATGAGGCATTAATTGGCATTTTATTTATGAAAATAAAGGAAATTAGGAGAAAAGGAAGGTGAAAGGTCATAGGTTGCATGCGAGGAGGAAAATGAAGAAAAATAAAGGAAAAATGAAGAAAAGAGAAGCCTCATTAATAAAAAGGATTTTGAGGACGAGTTGGCACCTTTTTTCAGTTCATTTTTGGAGCTCTCGCTTTATTCTCTCTCTCTCTCTCACTCTTGGATACTTAGGGTTTTCTTGGAGCACTTCAACATTGGATCAAGAAAATAAATATGGCAAAGAGGAAGAAAAGATCAAGCAAGGAAGAGTAGGATCAAGCAACTACAATGGGCTTACTTGCAGGGATCAATTTGCATGTATGATTTCCTTGCTAGTTTTTGCATGCATGGTTATGCATGTGTTTCCTTGGTTCTCTTACTGCCATTGGCATGGATTTTGCTAGGCATGACAATGTTCTTCGACCTTGCCTTTCCATTTCTGGATATCCATGGTGTGATGGGTTCTCATGCTTTTGGTTGAGATGGATTTCCGAATCGATTTGAAACTGAGTGAGGTGGTCTCTAAAAGAAATAACACATGTCTTAGTGATCCCTGAATCAGACTATGGATTGTGGTAAATCCTTGGCCTAGTAACCCTTGAACCAGACAATGGGTTGTGGTAAAGCCAAATTTTGTGTTACCTTGGTGGGCTTAGGAATCCTTGACCAATGAATAGCGAGATATATAGTAAAGCCTAGAGGTGGGTGCCCTCAATCAGGCCTCGGAATCCTTGGCCAGTGAATGGAAATATATATGGTAAAGATTGGAGGGTGGAGTCTCGGTTAGGGTCTAGTGAGTCGGTGTGGATTTTGGTAAAGCCTAGAGACTAGGAGACAGGCAAATTCCTCATGATGTAGGTGGAGAAATCTGGTGGAATCCATGCTAGTTTAGGGCTTAGTGATCTGGTGGGGATTATGGTAAAGCCTAGTTCTATTAATGAGGGTGAGGTGGTGTAGCCTCAGGAAGCCCTGGTTGATTTTTGGTTATGAGTCTCACATTCATGCTTGGAATATGGCATAGGGGTGATTGGCTGAAAGAAACATTCGGTTCAACCAATCTATGGTCGGGTGGTTCGTGGAAGTCCCATACCTGGTTGGCTTTTGCATTCATCAATAAGAGTTATTTTCATTGGTATTTTATGAGAAAATGTATTGGTTCATATGTCACATTTATGGATATTGTATCCTTATTATTTCTATTGTATATTTGTTGGTTAAGAGTATGTTTTATGATAGTGATGACATATGGCTCTTGTCATGTTTTGATTTGTCAATAAATGAACAATGAATATATGACCTAATAGATAATAATGCAGCTAATGTGATAAGACAACAATGCTTCTTAGAAATTCTTAGATAAGTATGAGACCCCTATGCTCAGATTTGTTGTTATGACTTGTAGAATGCATATTTGTGACATGTTTGATGAAATGCCTGTCATAGTTAGTAGGGATCTAGTCAAGTCTTTGTTCAATTATTTTCTTTAGTATCATTATTTCGATGTTACTTTTCATTCCTGAAGGTTTCATGGAGTTTTGCGCAGTGGCTTGAGTCTTAGCCCTGAAAAAGTGGCACAAAATCTGGGGTGAATGGCTTTGAACTAGCTAAAAAAGACCCAAGTCACATGGATTTCCTTGCCGTGGGAGTGACTGGAGTGTCCCAGTCGCATGCATGCCCATGTCATGGGAGCGACTAAGGCTATAGGTTAGTAAAATGTTAAGTTTCCTTAGGGGTTGGTTACGTTGAAAGGTTGGTTGGCTCCTAGAGGTTATGTTTATCACGAGTAGAAGGTCAGATTGGTTGTGTTTTGTCGATTGCACTTCCTTAACTGTACATGGGGAGTTGAATAAGATCATAATAGCCTTTCATCACATGTTTATCCCAGCGAACCAGTTAACTTGGGTAAATGTGGGAGGAGGGTGTTACAGATTTTCTATAATAGAAAATAAACATAGCCAGATTATACATAAAAGAGTTTTTTAAGAAACTATAGGTGGTAAGCTTACAATATGTGAAACTTATTAAATAAATAAATAATTAATGACTAAAATTGAAAATTTCAAATATACATCACTATCCATACATAACATGATGGCTATAAATGAAATTAAAATTAAAATAACAACAAAAGAAAAATAAGAAATGTGAAAACATGCTAGCGTATACGTATCCAATTGAAATGTGCAGTAAAACCATATAATATCATGTATCTATATCGTTTCAATCCGTAACAAATAATTCAGAATGTTGACTTAAATATTTCTAAATAGTATATATTTAAGAAATATTAGATCAAATTAGGTATGAAGGATTAACAATGTAATCATGTCATATCATCATTAATCGTTCATGTATGCTAATAAAATAAGATAAAGTAAAAGAACAACAAAGAAAAATAAAAGATAAGGCAATTGGTATGTATTAGTATTCAAATTAAACGTGCAAGTTAATTATAGATATCATGTATTAGTATAATTCCTACCTATAACATGTAACTCGAATAACCCTCTAAATAGTGTGTGTGTGTATATATATATATATATATATATAGAAGTATTAATCAAATATGTATGAAATATTTATTGTATGATCATGTCAAATCAATAATCATTCATGTTTATGAATAAAGACAAATATAAAAGAAACAAGAGCACATAAAATAAAACACTATGAATTGTAATAACATACAATCATAATGATATTCAATCCTGGAACTCTTCGAGCATATTATATTCAGGGATCCGAAGGAGAACCAGCGAAGATGGCAAGGGTTTCTGGGGCCGCAAATACTCCGCAGCAAGGCGAAGGGACTGAGGAAACGAAGAATCTTTGGGGGAAATCGACCGCAGGAACGACGAATCTGTACACGCCGTCATGGATAGGGTACCGCAGCAGAACAAAACACAGTCACGGCAAGGGGCATTCAGCTAGCCAGCAACCAGATCTGCAAACATATCTTGAATCAGAGAAACTAACTGCGTTGTGGGACAAGGGCGAAGCGGAATGGCTGGAGATGAATGCGTATGCGGGAGTCAAACAGATTGGGGACGGCCAGATCTGGGGCTTTCTCATGTACATCATTGTTGGAAGAGCTGGATCTGTTGCATTCCGTTCCGAATCTGCGATAACAGCATCGGGTAAATCGTTGATTGAAGGCAGTCTTCCCTCTCCCTCAGTGGGAAGATATGCGAACCCCAGACATGCCATATATCCGTCAGATCTGGCTCATAAACCAGTGAATCAGGGCCTACTCCTCACAAACACAGATCTGCTCCAGATCTTCATTAAATCTATTGAAGGCAAACATATTTGCATGAGACTCAGCAAGGGGATGAGCGTACATGAATTAAAGAAGAGGATCCAGGGTCAACTTGGAACCCCAGCTCAATATCAAAACCTTATATATTCTGGGTTCAGTTTACAGGACAGCCAATCACTCCAGCACTACGGCATCACCAACAATTCAACCATCATTCTTAATCTGCGTCTGTGTGGGGGAAGCAGCGGTTCCAACTCAAAAAACACCAGCTCTTTTCGGGATGCAGTGAAAGGGAAAAAAATGGAAAATAAAATAGTACCACCATCAGAGTTGCCAGGACCCTACATCATTGAACAAAATCCAGAATCACCATCTCTACAAGTAACTATACCAGAGGTAAATAACCTGTATACCGATTTATCTAATACTGCAGTTATTTGTAGATTCAATGGCTTCTGGCCTAAATCAGATGCCCTGCATCAATGGATCTACTCAACATGGTCACCTAACTGTGAAATTTATCTCTGCCCTAAGGGGTATTTCATAGTTAGATTTAATACAGAACAGGAAAGAGACAGCATTATCAATCAGGGCCCTTGGTTCTGGGGCAGTGCCGGCCTCTTCACCACCCCATGGTTCTCGGATTTTGATGCTTCTACAATGATAGTCTCAAAAATGCCCGTATGGGTGAGACTACATGGACTTCCACTACACTTCTGGCATCAAAAAGTGTTAACCGCCATTGGGAATTCTCTTGGGAAATTCCTAAAAATGGATGAAGAAAGAGCTATCAGGGGGATCTTCACATTTGCCAGAATATGTGTAGAAGTGGACTTGAGTGAGGGGCTACCTGACCACATCACGCTGAACTTTAATAATACTCAATGGATACAGTAGCTTGACTACGAAAACACAGCATTTCGATGCAGGAGTTGTATGCAGACAGGGCACCTTCAATATAACTGCCCATTAGCTCGAAAGGACCCCAGGAAAACTAAGAAACAACCAAAAAAGCCAAAAGGCTGGCAGCACACAGACCCATTAGAAGAAGAGGATATAAATGAAGAACCCACAGAGACCCAGACGGAACCAGTCACACAAATGAGACAGAAACAAACTCAGGCAGCAAATACCTCTTCAACTCATACGGGGCCGATCATCACAGATCTGCATCAGGAGTTACAAATGGAAGTAAGTGGCATAAAGAGAACCCACAGCTCAGAGGGCTCAGAATCAGACAAAGAACTACAAATGAACACAATGGAAAACCAGCTAGCTATTATCACACCCACTGCTGACTCAGGAGGATGGCGTCGGGTGGAGAAGAAGAAGGGAAGAAAAATATAGGCTCGCTGGAACATATTAATTTCTTTTTTCTGTTACTCTGTTGTTTCATGTCTTTACAGGATTTGTTTCTATTGCTACCTAGTGTATTTGTCTCTGTTTCGCTGCCTGTCATTGCAGGATCATCCATTTGCATATGCCTTGGCATCTACAAAATGTAATTTTTTCAATTATAAATAAAATTATGATTTTTTCCTAGGGGAAAAAAAAACATACAATCATAATGAAACAAGCCATCACAACATCTACCCCCTACGATATAACCCAAGTGACACTAATGATGTCTTGCCAAATTCACACTTCGCCAATTTCACATATAACTTCTCCTTTTTCGAAGTATCAAACACTTGCCTGACATGCTTGACATGCTCATCCCAAGTTGTGATAAACACCATAATATCATCTAGATAAACAAACACAAAGTCCTCAATGAATGTTTGAAATACGTCATTCATTAAAAGCATAAAATTTGGTGGGGTGTTGCGAAGCCAAAAACGCATCACTAACCATTTAAAAAAACCTTGCTTTATTTTGAAAGCGATTTTCCAAACATCACCTTCTACAATTTGAATATGATGATAACCACTTCGCAAGTCAATCTTTTGTTAAGTAAACTACAACTAATCTAACAAATCATCGAGACAAGGAAGAGGATATCAAATTTTTACCCCGATCTTATTTAACGCACAAAAGTGAACGCACATTCTCCATGTACCATCCTTCTTCGGTACCATCATAATAGGCGATCCACATGTAGAGGAACTAGGTTTGATGAATCCCTTCCCAAGAAACTCTTGAACTTGCTTCTTAATCTCTCCACTCTCAATCACGAACATTTTGTACATACCAATATTAGGAAGAGGGGCACCTTCTTGTAGCAGAATTTCATGTTATATCTCCCTCTTAGGAGGTAATCCTTTAGGCTCTTAAAAATACTCATGATAGTTAGAAAGAAGTTTAACTAATTCATTCTTATGAGATGGATCACAACCCTTAAAAGCATCAGATTGTTTGATATCCTTTTCTTTCACAACTAGAAGTATAAAATTCTTGCTACATTGATGATCCTCTTCATTTTCCCTACACTAACGAGTGATAAATTTGTCTTCATATTGTGTGCTATTACAATATACTAGACCCCATCTTTGGTGAGGTGATATCTGTTCTCCTATATGAAGAATACGACTTTCCTATTATATAAATAAAGGCTTCCCAAAACAATTCAGTAAATATCAAGAGGAACTACATCTAGCTCAACCTCATCAATAAATTTCAAAGTGAGCAAATCTATGTTTTCATTGCTTCGTCACTTGCAACTTGCGACATATCACAACCGAATTGAGAGGACAAGGTTTCTTGTGAGGTGTCATTTCTAATCCCGACTTCTTAACAATAGCCTCAAATATCAAATTAACTTGGGAACCAGTGTCAAAGTGTATCTAATTTCATATGCTTAATAATCACCCTTACATGAAAAAATCTCACTTATTCTACTTTCAACACTAGGAGACAAAATAAAAGAACTAGAATTAGCATGAGTAGATGATTTACCTTGCACTCCAATAGTCGTGACTTGAGTTCCATTTCCTCAATCAAATTCCAAACCTTGTTGTATCGTCGCAATGGTCTTTTGCTTTCCTTTGCCTACAAATCTCTTAGGCCTTTGTTTAGGATGCAACTTCCAATAGTGAGCATCATCATGCCCTTCTTTCTTACAATAAGAGAATGTCGTATTTACTTCTTCTTTCTTCACTGTCACAACCTTCTTGTTTTTCCTCTTTCCTTTATATTTGCCTTCAATGAACTTATATTGTTGCATCTTCATGAAATCATTATGCACACTCTTTCTGCTGGACTCGATATGGATAGCTTAGAAGCATACTTCACCCCAATTAGTGGGATTAAATAAGAGAAGAGTATGGTTAAGATAACCATGCAATGCACCAACATATTTCAAAACTATCTCTAGAGAATCTAATGGAATATACAAAGTTAATGTTTTCTTTCTACATTCTTCAATAAAACTTTGCATGGTTTGTCATTTTCCTTATCTCAAAATTTTCCATTCTGTAATTGCTTTTTGAGTATAAGCTAATGGATAAAACTGCTTCTTTAATGCATCAATGAATTCTAACAATGAAGAAAGGAGCTTACAATTATTTTTTTGCCTTCTCTAAGTTTACTTTCCCACCAAACCAACATTGTACCTTCAAGGCAAAGATAGACCAACTAAATCTTTACCTCTTCTTCATCAATCTATTGAATGTGGCAATAAAATTCTATTTGTCAAATCCAATTATCCAATTGTTTTGCATTAAGCTCGCCATTATACAATGGTAAGTCAAACTTAACATTCAAATTCAACAATGGCTTCTTGTAGGCAATCTTCATATGCGGAGATGGTGGCAGAGATGAAGAAGAAGGAAGTGAAGAATGAGGAGGAGACAAAGGCCTTGAAGGAGGAGGAGAAAATGGAGGAAGAGGGGGTTGATCACCCTCATTCTTTACTTGACTGGTGCTTTCTCCTTTCTGAATTCCTCTTAGTTTATATAGCTCTTCCACCTTTGACTACAATGTAGCGAATGCCTCTAGAAAATTTGACTCAAATTTAAAAGTATTCTCTTGCCTAGGTGAAGCCATATGTCCTCTTTGGGTGAAGCTCCTCGAAACAAATTTAGGATTATAAGCTTCAAGTTCACCTTCTCCCTTCTTAAGCTTATACTTGGTAATCATTCACACTGAAAAACCAAATCAAACTAGCTCAGCATGCTCTGACACCAAACTTGATTAGGATCTTTGATTGTGAGCTTAAATATAATGTGAAATACCAAGCTTTACAAAAGCTATTAAATAATACGATAATAGAAATAAACAATTGTAAATAACATAAAATAAAACAAACAAGATTGATAACGAAGTTCACTTAGTGTGGATTGTGTCTTCAGGTTTTCTTCCAATGGAGTGGCCTCTTCAATTATGATGCAAAATAACTCCAATTACATCAATTCCCCAATCATTAAAATTGACTCTGTACTCTGCAGCTTAAAAAAAATCCTCTAAGAAATCCTTGCAAAAATTCTCCTTTTGAAACTTTCCAAAAGGGGAAAAACCTTTATGATTTATCACAAAAGACAGTGAAAATCATGCTACAAAATCAAAGGAGTTTGGCGAAAATAACACCATAACACTTGCAAAACTATCTCTCCTTTTTCTACACTTCAGAAGGGCCAAATTTTTTTCTACACACAATACATAGTATAAAACTAGGGCTCAAAACACAAGCACTAGGCCAAAATAATACAACCACATCTGTGTGGCGTAGTGGCAAAACCTTTTGAATGTATAGACTTGAGGGTCCACAACCCCAGGGTTGAACCTGTGGACGTTGTAGCCTTGTTCATTGGCATTATATAAAATATCATGTATTAAATATTTTTGTTATAACTATACACTATATATGGTCTAAACATATGGGGGTGTAACTATACAATATACCATATATTAATCCTTCGCGTGCTCCAATACCTCGGCCTGCATGCTTTATGGTTGACGGGAGGTTGTCATATTAATCATATAGTGGTATATTTAAACATGGTGCATTAAATCATAACCACCAACCATATGCCATACCCACACGCTCGTTGTTTGATTGGTAGAGTGTTTCACTCATGTTGTAGCTCCCATTGTTATTTTCTTCTTATTTTTAGTTTTATCACAAAAAGAAATAAAAATCAAAAGAGAAGAAAAATCAAACCTTTGTTTAAAGGCGCGCTGCGGGAAAACAATAAGTCTGAAGGTTAATTAAGGCTCAACCCCGCAGTTGACCGCGACGTGAGCATGGTTGACCACAACATGTGGCCTAGAATCATTGTGGGGGTTCGTTCTCATTGTAATTCCTTTATATGCTTTACCCTTGCAAAGTTTAAGAAAATTGAAGTATTTTGTTTGATTTCGCACAAGTTAACTTGAACGGGTTGCGTTTTGGAAATCCGATGTGATGGTGTCCCTGCGAGAAGATTTAGGTCATTGATCGACAAGCCATAGATCCAACGATAATCACACAAGTCAGCTAGAATGGTTTTGTTTCATAAATCTGATGCGAAGGTATATTTGCAAGAAGATTTGGGTCGTTGATCGACAAGCCACTGATCCAACGGCAATCAGGCGACAACTTATCAGACGCGACAGCATATCAAATGTAATTCAAGCTTGCTGAAGTCCATGTTAATCTTAGCCGTCCATCTAGAAAGACGGGATCCAATGGATATCGAGCAAAGAAATGATCGGGTTTTAACACTAAAGGCCCTTTAGATTATAAATTGGTGATATATATTTCCCATTGGGACTGTATGGGAGTCAACGGAGCATTGAACAGGTAGACTCAATAGGATTTATTTCAAATGAGTTTAAAATCTCTTGAGGTCCAGAAGATCAGACTGTTGATTGAGCAAATGATCAGACGACTCATGTACAACAAAGGCAGACTCGGTAGGTTTATGAGTCAAATTGTTAAATCTTTTAATTCCATGGAAAATTAATGTTTCACATAAAATAGCCAATTATGTTGTTTAAGTGAGTGTTGAAGCCTCAAAAATCATTGCAACAACATGGGGGATGACCACTCGATCCGGACCGAACCTTTACCTCCGGGGTTGGTTTCCTGATGGTTTCCTGATGGTTGTGTATAGGAAGCTTTAACCTATGAATCTCAATATTAAACCTATTCATGCCGCATTAATGCACTTCGAATTTCAGAATGAAATGAATGAATTTGACGGATCTCCTACCTACCTAATCGAATCTCCAATGGCTTTAAAATATGACTTTCATTCACCAATGGAAAAGAGACATCAGATCAACCTTCTTGTTGATCAGGTAAGAAAGTGATACTTCAGCTGATTTAGGGCTCAGCCAATCCACTAGTAAAGTTTACCTCTTTGGGAAGAGGACTTAAAAGAATGTGGAATTTACTGTAAATGAAAACTTGTTCTAAGATGAAAGCAAAAGAAACTATCTTAATCCTATCTCAATTAGGCAGATATAGATCTAACCCAACCCAGAGCAGATATTTATAATATTGGGATTGAAATATGTCTTGTTTATAATGAATATGAAGTTAATGAAGTAGTTCAATTAAATGACATTATGGATAGCAAAACACATCCTATTGAGACCTCTTAACTGAAATAATCAATCAACAACACTCATGAAGAAGTTCACAAAGTAATTTTGATCATTTAATCAATAACTTGAATTATTAAACAATAATATGTGGAAGAAATTCACAACATATCACTATTTATTAATCCAATATTAAAAGACGGATTTATGAGTAAATAGTTACTCAAAAATCATAATTCAGCCCATAAGAGCAGAGATAAATAACAACATAAAATAGAGGCAAATTACCCATACCGACAAAAGTGCACAAATATGTAAGTAAATTGACACAATTTTTGTTATCATAAATGAAACCAGCATTTAAAATAATAGTATTTGAAATACCAATTTGTTGAATCCATTTCTCCAGCTCCGGTCTCTAATAGTCCTTTACAATGTCTGGGCTTTTGCTTTCAAAAGAAGAGCTATAATAGTGCAAACTTTGTTCATTATACATAACTCAGGATGTAAAAGAAAAACCTCAGTAATCTCCAAATCTGAGATTCCACTCCTCCCACCTACAACTCTAAATCCCTATTACAAAAATGCTTTCAGAATTCTAGAATTGCAGAGGAGAGCAACCCTTTATTACATTCTGCAATCTGTTATTTATAAAATTTGCAAAGGAATTCTTGAGATGAAAGTTTGTTGAAGAAAAATCTGCCCAATCACTTTTATTTGCTCAAAATTCCAATCTCTCAATTGTTGGAGCATTCTCATTGATTAAAATCTTTTCTTCATATCTCTTCTATTGTTTTCCTGCAAAAAGAAATCAAAATAAATTAAGATGCAATCAATAAAATCAAAATATCATTTCTGGCATTAAAATAAATCCAATCAAATTTTATTTAAATAAATCATTGACAATAAAATATAAGCTCTCTATTGATGCTTGGGATGGTTTAATTGGTCAAATATATTATTGATGAGCGAATCTGCAATTGGAAGAGGCTTGGCAAATGAAAATGAAGAAAATAAAACGCAGAAAATTGATTTTGTTTTCAAAATTCGAAGCTTGATCTTCTGCCTAATTTTTGACTCAATAAATGACTAAATCTGTTAGTGAAATTTCCTCAAAAATGTTCTCCTTGAATTTATTTCCAATGAACCGTCTTGGGCCTCATTTGGCCAAGTAAAACTCAATCTATGAGTCTTCAAAATTAATGAGTCCAATCTGGCATAAATCTGGAAAATTTGTTGCTGGGCTAAAAATCAGAATTTTAAAATAAAAAATCTAACTTCTAAATTAATTAAAAATAATAATTAATTAATTATAATTACATTATTAATTACATATTAATTATTTAACAAAATTAAATTAATTAAAAATTAATAATTTTAATTATTAAAATATTATTATATCATATAACATAATTATAACATAATATTTGTTTTTATTTACAAAATCAAAACAACGTAACTTACCAACTAAGTCAAAAACAAATGCAAAGTTTGTTAAAAGAAATAATCCATCGCACATCGCAAGAAATACTCCATCGCATTTTTTGGAATGTCCACATATAAAATCTGCGATGCGAGAAATTTTGCAATTTTGCGGTGTAGGAATGTAAAGTTTGTATGAGGTTACGGGAGTTGAAAACAAAAATCAATGTTTGACTTATTGCATCGGAGAAAACTTTGGATCGGGGCTTTTAGAAATGTATCACTTGAAAACTTTCGATGCGATGATATGTAATAAAAATTGTTTATTTTATATATATATTTTTATATTTAATTCTAATTTAATTAATTAATATAAGATTTAATCTCAAATATCAATTTTTATTTTGGTTTTATTTTAATGATGTTTAGTTTAGTTATGAAATTTTCTAAAGCTTAATTTGCTTATCTAAACTATAGCCATTTTGATATTTTGATTTTTTGAGATTAGTAATTTATTTGGGAAATTGGAGTAAATTACTAAAATCCTGATAATTCATGATTTGGCTATAAAAATGAAAAATGTTAGTAATAACTAATAAGGGGTTAATATTTGAAATAAATGTGTTATTGAACTATTTTATTTACAAAATGCAATATTGTACATCTTATGCATTTTTAACCGAGACTACATAAATGATTAGATTTTCAAAGGAGTGCCATTTACAAACGAATTGACCAAATGAGGTAAAACAAGCATCAATGGGAAGCTTATGAAAAATTGATTTTAACAAAGCAATCAAAACAAGAATCCAAAGAAAATGAAAAATTAACAATTGCGTAGGATAATCAACTAAATACAAATCCTAAAAAGTGTTTAGCCAAAAAATTTATAAAAAGGGTCCCCATTATTTGAAGTGAACAAATCAAAAATGGGGGGGGGTTGTGTTTTACCACAACAGTGAGACAATCAGAATTAGCGGTGGATGATCAAAACTTCAAAGGAAGGTGATTGGACAGGTTTTCTTGTGTTTTGGCCAATCAAAAAGCGCCTGATACATACGTAAGCCCAGGTTCATGCATGGGGTTTTGTCAAAGTTTATTATAATTAAAGGGTTTAATCATTATTAAAGCTTCTAAATAGAAACTCTGCAGCCGAACAACAGAGCTGAAGAACTAGCGGTTATCATTATTGTCTAACTTCCGTTACTTCCTGTTATTCTATATTCTTTAGAATGAGGTGTCTTTTACTCTCTCTGTAATGTTTTGTAATAATTTTTACTTTTGACAATTAGGAAAATAATTAAGCAGTTTGACAGTTTTGGTGATCACCAACTGTCTTGTAATGTATAAAAAGAGGTAAATTTAGAAAGAAGGGGTTCGAATTTTGGAGAACCTGGAGACTAAGCTACTAAATTCTTGATACAAGTATTGATTAATGAAGAATCAGAAGTTTTCCATACATTGCTAGGTATGATTTTGGGTCTTATCTGATTATGTGCCATCTTATGTTTCCTTCATTTGAGTATAGTAATTGAAGATGCAGGTCTTTATTTGCTTATGTAAATAAAGTTAAATTCTTTAAAGAGCGCTCCTATACTTAAAGTTTCCATATCTGCAATTCTTCAAAGTTATAGATAGTAGTTTATGTATAAAACAACATGTTATCTATAACTTTTCCCAGTCTCACAGATAGTAGATCCCATGTTAAACAACATATTGTCTATGACTAATTCATTCTTCCTTCATTCATCATTTATATTCAACAATCAAATGGCATTCTAATGTTATCATGTCACCTAAGTATTGAGGATTAAGAACCAGATTTCTCAGGTCTTTCATTTGAGAACATAATATATAATTGAGTGACAAACAAGTGACAATCTTTGTAATCATTAATGTCTTAAGCACAATTTCTATACAACCAGGAAATTGGTTTCTTAAGGTACAACATTAATTGGCGCCATTGCCGGGGAGAGAAGACAAGAGCACTTTTCCCTGGGTTTTCAATATTTTCCTCTGGTTGTTCAGTGAGGAGGAAATATTTGGTTGTTTTGAATAAAAGCAATAACTCTGGCTCCAAGGAGACCCCATACAAGGTCAGATACCTCACAGCAGAAAGTTCAAGCCCTTTCAGACCCTAAAAGGCTAGTTTCCAAGAGGGTTAGAAGGCCTAAAACTCCACTTACACCAAGTCCTACACTGTCTGCACCAGGCAGCAGTTCATATCTTTCACATTCATCTTTTATTGACCAAGAGTCACATTTCACATCCAATTCATTTCAAGAGCCCAGCTGTCAAGAAAAATCTTTAGACTCTGTTTCTTTTTCAGTACCTGCTATAGTTATTTAGCCTGAACCTATAACTGCATTACCACCTTTGCACACTCCATTTACTCCTTAGTCAGTTTCCACATATGTTGGTAATCAAGGTTCAGTAAATTTGGGAGAAAACATGGCAGCTCATGCATTCTTGATGAATAGATATGCACCTCTTCAACTACCACAACCATTGAATCAAATGCCACAAGAATACCTCAAGATTCTTCCTCGCTTTATAGGGGAAGATGAACAAAAAACAGAGAATCATGTATCAATATTTTGTAACTTTGCAGAAAACCTAAATTTTGAACATCTGGATGTTGTTATAAGACTTTTTGTTCAATCCTTGGATGGAGAAGCGAGAAAATGGTTTAAAGGGCTTCCTAATAACTCTATTCCTTCTTGGGAAGAGATGGAGCGCCTATTCACCCAGAGATGGGGAGAAAAAAGAGACCATGGGTATTCATTAATAGAGTTTAATGCTATAAAGAAGAATTCTGATGAAACTGTAGTTGAATTTTTCAGAAGATTTAATAAATTGTACAATAGTCTTCCAGTGGAGATTAAGGCCCCTCCTGCTAGTGCCAAAATAACTTTTGCATGGGCTTTTGAGTCAGATTTTGGATTTACATTGAGGGAAAGGAGATCCCCAACCCTTGATCAGATCCAAACAGATGCATTAGAGATCGAAGCAAATCTGGTGGCTACAGGCAAAACACCAGAGACAGCCTATCTAAGACAAGGGAAAGGCAAAGATAGAATCCTCTCAAAGTCAAACACTAGAGGATATGATTAATGTAATTAAAACTTTGTCAGATAATTGAATAAGTTAGAGTTAGAAAATTAGAATTCTCAGAGACAAACACAGTATAATAAGAACTTTAATCCCCAATACAGAAGACAACCTTTGAAAATCTTGCAATAGGAGATAAAAGATCATATTAGATTCAAGCACCATTGTATATAGAGGCAGATCCTGGTGAAGTGTTTGAGCATCATAGGGACCATGAAGATCAAATTTCTACGTTATATGCAGTAGATGAAGATGAGCTTGGTGTTGAAGGAGAAAAGTATGAATATGCTGAAACAAATGCTATTTATGATGAAAATGAAATTAATGAATATTGGAAGTAATTCTTTGATTTTATGCAGGCAGAACTACACAAGAAATATGACTTGAGATCAAGGAAAAGATCAGTAAGTCAAGAAAAAGAAGGTGAGTAGCAAGTTCTGGCTTCTTCACCAAAGGCAACTCCATAAGAATCTCATCTTGCAAAACCAGTAAATAATGGGAAGCAACAACATAATGCAAATGGTAAGACACAAATACTTCAAGGTGAGTCTTCTCAAGACCAAAGTGGAAAAATTCCTTTGGAGAAGCTTGTTTCAATTCCCCAAGTAATTTCAGTCATGAAGAAAGGAGAAGATGAAAATGAGAAGAATGCTAAACAGGGTCATTTGTTCAGTCTTACTAAAGAGTTGGAGAAGGTAAGAATTCAAGTTCCCCTTACAGAATTAGCAAAAACACCAGCTTATCAGAGGGAGATTGCTGAGTTTATTAATTTAAAAGAAAATGTGAATATTAATGACACTGTAAATTTGCAAGAAGATAAACCAGTAGTGGTTTTTGGCCCACATGTAGAGGAAGTAGATTCTTCAACACCCCCTTTTTATATTTCCTTATTGATTCATGATTTCCTCCTGCATAATTGTATGTTTGATTCAGGAGCTTCACACAATCTTAGGCCATTGTTAGTGATGAAGCAATTAAATCTACAAGTCACCAAACCCTATAGAGACATGTACTCTTTTGATTCAAACAAGTCAAGTGTCTGGGGGTCATTAAGGATCTGGTAGTTTTAGTAGCCTAGATTCCAGCTAGAAGCTTGGTCATGGATGCAGTAGTAGCAGATATCCTTGCTAGATTTGGAATGCTACTATCTAGGTCATGGGGGGCTAAATTGGGTGGTGTCCTGAAACTAGATTTTACATATGTTGTTATACCAACTTTTGGTGGGGATGAGAGGAGATTGTACAGAGAAACTAGATTTGTAAAGACAATTACGAAAAATGGAGCAAGTAATTCGCCTGTATATAGCCAAGAGAAAGATGACTTTGCTTGCTTCATGCTGCATGATAATGCAGAGTTGGCTGAAGATAACCAGAGGTAGCTTACTTCAGCCTGTGTAAATACAGAGCTGCAAACTGAAGGAATGTGGAAATTCTTCTTTGATGGAGCCTATTCCAAGGAAGGAAAAGGTGTTGGTTTTCTTCTGATTGCACCTCGAGGTAATATGTTCCCTTTTTCTTTAAACTAGAGTTTGAAGCAACAAACAATGTGGCATAATATGAGTCCTTTATTATTGCTTTGAAAACAGCTAAACAGATGGGAATTAAGTCAATTTATGCTTTTGGAGATTCGGAGTTGATTATCAAACATGTTGAGATTGCAACAAGATGATGGAGCTTAGTGAAAAGAGTCGCTTTCACTAAGTGGGCCCGCAGGCAAATTATGGCGCAAGTTCTATTTTTTGGATCCCATCAGGGATGATCACAGCAGGAGTGACCACAGCAAGGATGATCACAGCAGGAGTGACCACAGTAGGAGTGATCACAGTAGGAGTGACCACAGCAGGAGTGATCAAAGTCTATTTTTAGACTAGCTGTCCAAAATAGAAGAGTCAAATATTATTGTCTCATAATAATATTTGGACTATAAACTTGATCTTATTCTCTTGGAGCACTTCAGTTTGAGCTACAGATGTGGCCCATGCATCTGTCAGAAGGAAGTACACTTTTCTTATGAGTCAGTTGAGTTGTTGCATGCATGACTTCAGTTAGAACTCAATCAGTTGAGTTTGGTGGAGTTGATTGTGGAGTTGATGGAGTTGTGTTCAGTTTGACTTGGTTAAACTAGTTGTAGTTAGTCTAACTACAAATAGACTAATGATGAGTTGTTAAACTAATTATTAACTCATAATACAACTATAGAATACATCAGTTAACTCAGTTGCATGTCAGTGCATGTTCAGTTCAACAGGGACAGGTGTTAGAGGATCAGATTGCTATCAGTTGTGACTATAGTTGTGCATGAGGATTTGCACAATCAAGGGATTGAGTATGCCAATGAGTTTGCTCATGTATTTGCCCAGTATTATAGCCTCTGCTCACGTCTAACACAGTGTGAGTGATTCTTTGGAGGTGAAATATGAGTTTGGTAAACCATTCTCATTCATTCTTGAGCAGGTATTGAGCAGTGGAGGTAGGCAAGCAGTGGAATAGATTTGGAGATCAGATCTTAGCTGTATTGTGTGTAACAGGTGGAGCTGGTACTAGATTGGTTGTGATAAGCATTATGCTTTGTAATGTTACATGGTCGCAATCATTAATATACAGATAGTTGGGGTCTTTAGCGAGATGCTTTCCCCGGGTTACATACTGTGTTAATGTGTGAATGCTCTTGATGTTTTATTGTTATTGATGCTGCTATATTGATGATCAACGTAGAGGAGCTTATGTATTGTGTATGTATTCCGCAATAGTACATGATCAGGATAATCTCTGTTGAATATGTGTTAAATTATTCAAAATTTCTACATGGTATCAGAGCTGTTGATCATCAGATCTACTATTCAGGAAGTGTTTACATTCTATTTCTTCAGGCAGAGTCTGTAATCGGGCCAGGTAGCCTCTGGATTCATCCTTCCTTTGGAAGGTGAGATATCCGGTGAATGCCCATACAGTCAATCTCTATACGAGAAATATTGTGTTCTCACGAATCTTAGATCCGAGGCGGTTGAGTTGGTTGCTGGTGGAATTCGAATTTGCAGCAGTGTTTTCTTGGTGGCAACGCAGCAATGTCTTTCAACGGATTGCGATTGGAGTATGCTCTTGAGGGCAGCTCAAACTATATTGCATGGAAGGACAGGATGGAGGCAGTATTGGATGATAACGGGCTGAAGGAGTTCATAGATATGGATGTCCCAAAGCCTACTGATGCTACTCAAGCTGATGCTTGGCAAAAGAAGACCGCAAAATGTCGAAGGATTCTGTTGGAGGGCGTGAAGGATCACATTATGTCCAGCCTCCATGGAAAGGCTACTCCATATTTGATGTGGAAATCATTAACAGAATTATTCCAAAGCAAGAGCGATCAGAGGAAGCTGGCGCTCAAAGATAAACTCAGAAACATCAAATGCGAGAAGGGTGACAGTATGCCCAAGTATCTCACGAAGTTCACTCAGTGTCGAGATGAGTTGGGAAGTGTGGGGGTTACTGTCGATGATGAGGACTTGGTGAGCATGGCTCTCCTTAGTCTTCCGAAGAGTTGGCATTCCTATCAGGACTCTGTCAATGGTCGGGAGAAATTGCCAGGATGGGAAAGACTATGGTCAGATCTTGTGCAGGAGGAGATCAGGCGGAGTACTAGGGACGGATCTTCGTCAAAGGGAGCTGATGAAGAGAATTGCGCTTTGGCTGCCAAAGCAAAGAGAGGGAAGAGCAAGAAAGCTTCTCAGTCTGGTGCGAAAGGCAAGAAGCAGGATATGTCCAAGGTGAAGTGTTTTCACTGTCACCAGCACGGACACTATGCCACTAATTGTCCGCAGAAGAAGAAGAACAAGCAGGCTGCTGGATCTTCAGCAGGAGAGGCTCTAGCCTCACAGTTTGAGCTTGATTTTTCATTGATCGCATGCTTGGTTTCAAGTGTGATGGGATCGGTGTGGTTCTTGGAAAGTGGTGCGTCTTTTCAAATGATGGGAGATAGAGATTTGTTCTCTGATTTGGAGGACAAAGATCTTGGAGTGCACATCGAGATGGGCGATGATGGTAGATACAGTGTGACCGGTATCGATACCATTTCCTTTGAGAGGGAGTCTAGTAAACCCTTCGTATTGAAGGAAGTCATGCATGTTCCATGATTGAAGAAGAATCTTATCTCAGTGGCGATGTTAGAAGACAATGGGTATGATGTTGTTTTCAGCGAGGGAAAGGCATTCCTGCGCAGCAAGACAACTGGTGAGACCCGAAAGATAGGGGTTCGAGTGAGGAACCTTTATCAGTTGCATGTAGATGGATGTGCAGCAATGGCAGGCAAGGCAGAAGGATTGGTGAGCCGGGATGATGGCAAGTTGTGGCACAGGAGATTGGGTCACCTTCACCATGGAGCCTTGAAGATACTGCAGCAGATCACTACAGGGCTTCCTAAAGGCACACTTGCGCAGTCAGATCAGTGCAAGGGGTGTACTTTGGGGAAGTTTGTAAAAGCCACCTTTCACGAGAAGGATAGTCGCGCCATGACGATCCTTGAGAGAATTCACACAGACGTGTGTGGACCTTTCTCAGTTGCTTCGACAGCAAAACACAGGTATTATGTGATTTTTGTTGATGATTTCTCTCGTAAGTGCTGGATCTTCTTCATGCAGAAGAAGAGCGAGACATATTCAAAGTTTTTTGAATTCAAAGCACTGGTCAAGGAGTCGAGGAAGAAGGTGAAGGCTCTTAGGAGCAATAATGGTGGTGAATACATCTCGGACGAGTTCAAGGATTTCTGCAAGGCAAAAGGGATTCGTAGAGAGCTCATAGCTCCCCATAAACGACAGTGGATCGGGGTAGCTGAGCAGAAGAACAGAACGATTGTGGGTGCTGCACGGGCAATGTTGCATGATCAGGGCCTACCCCTTCACTTGTGGGCGGAAGCATGCAATATAGCAGTTTATGTGTAGAACCATTGTCCTCATAGGATACTTGGCATAAGTACACCCGAGGAGGCTTATTCTGGTAAGAAGCCTGATCTTTCTCATTTGAGGATTTTTGGTGCTAACGTTTACATGGATGTGACGAAGGATGCCAGGAAGAAGTTGGAGCCGACCGAAGAGGTTGGGATACTTGTGGGGTACACTGATATGCCCCACAACTATCGTGTGTATTTGCCAGACAGTGGTAAAATTGTCATGCGACGGGATATAAAATTTCAGGAGGAGAAAGCCATGAAGTGTTCGCTTGAGAGGGAGCTATACTTACATGCAGAAGAGGAGCTATTAGTTCCTAAGGATGAGCTTCAGGACATGGATCAACCACAGGATGAGGTTCATGGAGTGGAAGAGACCACTCATGCAGCGCCAACCATCAGAGGGCGAAAGCGCTTGACAGAAGCTGAGCGACTGGCTCAAGATGCAGAGAAAGTTGTAGGACCACCTACAACCCAACGCAGGCAGAGACAGTCACCTGATCGATACACTGGATACATGGCTCTTATGAGCAAGTGTGTTGTGACTGAGCCATCCTCTTTCGAGGAAGCTGTGGAGGATCCCGCATGGGTAGACGCCATGGTGGAAGAGTATGATTCTATTGTTAGAAACAGTGCATGGGAGATTGTTCCTAGACCGGAAGGGAAATCAGTGGTGGGTTCGAGATGGATCTACAAAGTTAAGCAGGCAGCTGACGGGAGTGTAGAGAAGTACAAGGCAAGATTTTTTGCCCGAGGCTTTTCACAGATAGAGGGGATCGATTATGAGGAGACCTTTGCACCTGTCGCAAGGTATTCTTCCATACGAACGATTCTTGCTCTCTCAGTGCAGATGGGATGGCACATTCATCACATGGATGTGAAGACTGCGTTCCTCAACGGAGTCATTGAGGAGGAGGTGTACATTGAGCAACCCGAAGGCTTTGAGGTCTTCAGCAGCGAGTCGCATGTGTGCAGGCTCAAGAGAGCGTTGTATGGGTTGAAGTAAGCACCACGTGCTTGGTACACATGGATAGACAGCTATTTCACAGGACTTGGATTCTCCAAGAGCGAGGCGGATCCTAACCTATACCAGATTGTGGTGGAGGGTAAGTTGCTTATCATTGTACTGTATGTTGATGATTTGATTCTAACGGGTGATGAGCTGTTGATACTATCATGCAAGAAGGATCTTGCTACAGAGTTTGAGATGAAGGATTTGGGCCTCCTTCACTATTTCCTAGGATTGGAAATATGGCAGCGCTGTGGTGGACTGTTTGTTTCTCAGGGCAAGTATGCTCGGGAGATACTGGAGAAGTTCAACATGCATGGCTGCAAGCCTGTTGATACTCCTCTTCCTGGAGGTTGGAGGAAGGAGGATGCCACTTCGGGAGAAGAAGTGGATGCCACTGTTTATCGACATTTGTTGGGGTCGCTGATGTATTTGGTCAATACACGACCTGATATATGCTATGCAGTTAACCAGCTTTCACAAGCTATGGTTAAGCCTACCAAGCTCTTCTGGAAGGCGGGCAAGCATGTATTGCGTTATTTGAGAGGCACATCGGGATATGGTTTGTGGTACAGACAGGAGTATGAGGTGAAGCTATGTGGCTTCACGAATGCAGATTGGGCAAGGAGCCCAACGGACAGAAAGAGCACATCAAGAGGGGTCTTCAGTATTGGATCGACAACAGTTTCTTGGTACAGTAGGAAGCAGAGATCCGTGGCACTCAGTTCAGCAGAGGCCGACTATATGGCAGCAAGTTTGGCTGCATGTGAGGCTATATGGATGAGGAAGATCCTGGTTGGTTTGTTCGGTTCTCATTTGGATCTTACTGTGATTTACTGTGATAACCAGAGTTGCATTAAACTCTCGGCTGATCATGTATTTCATGATAGATCTAAGCATATTGACATCAGGTACCATCATATCAAAGATTTTGTGCAGCGGAGGATCATGTTGCTTTCATACATTCCAACGGAGGATCAGGATGTTGATATTCTGACGAAGGCTCTCACCAGGAGCAAATTCGAGTACCACCGAGGCAGGATAGGGGTTGCTGATAATCCATATCTTGTCGAGAGGAAGTGTTGAGATTGCAACAAGATGATGGAGCTTAGTGAAAAGAGTCGCCTTCACTAAGTGGGCCCGCAGGCAAATTATGGTGCAAGTTCTATTTTTGGATCCCAGCAGGAGTGACCACAGCAGGGATGATCACAGCAGGAGTGACCACAGTAGGAGTGATCACAGTAGGAGTGACCACAGCAGGAGTGATCACAGCAGGAGTGATCAAATTCTATTTTTAGACTGGCTGTCCAAAATAGAAAAGTCAAATATTATTGTCTCATAATAATATTTGGACTATAAACTTGATCTTATTCTCTTGGAGCACTTCAGTTTGAGCTACAGATGTGGCCCATGCAGCTGTCAGAAGGAAGTACGCTTTTCTTATGAGTCAGTTGAGTTGTTGCATGCATGACTTCAATTAGAACTCAATCAGTTGAGTTTGGTGGAGTTGATTGTGGAGTTGATGGAGTTGTGTTCAGTTTGACTTGGTTAAACTAGTTGTAGTTAGTCTAGCTGCAAATAGACTAATGATGAGTTGTTAAACTAATTATTAACTCATAATACAGCTATAGAATACATCAGTTAACTCAGTTGCATGCCAGTGCATGTTCAGTTCAACAGGGACAGGTGTTAGAGGATCAGATTGCTATCAGTTGTGACTATAGTTGTGCATGAGGATTTGCACAATCAAGGGATTGAGTATGCCAATGAGTTTGCTCATGTATTTTCCCAGTATTATAGCCTCTGCTCACGTCTAACACAGTGTGAGTGATTCTTTGGAGGTGAAATACGAGTTTGGTAAACCATTCTCATTCATTCTTGAGCAGGTATTGAGCAGTGGAGGTAGGCAAGCAGTGGAATAGATTTAGAGATCAGATCTTAGTTGTATTGTGTGTAACAGGTGGAGCTGGTACTGGATTTCTTGTGATAAGAATTGTACTTTGTAATGTTACATGGTCTCAATCATTAATATATAGATAGTTAGGGTTTTTAGCGAGATGCTTTCTCCGGGTTACATACTGTGTTAATGTGTGAATGCTCTTGATGTTTTATTGTTATTGATGCTGCTATATTGACGATCAACGTAGAGGAGCTTATGTATTGTGTATGTATTCTGCAATAGTACATGATCAGGATAATCTCTGTTGAATATGTGTTAAATTATTCAAAATTTCTACAAAACAAATAAAAAATCACTGTCAGACAAAACATCCTAGGCTTAGGGCATAAAGGAATGAAGTTTGGGATTTGGTTAAGAATTTTTTCGAAGATTTTAATATTCAATTCATTCCAAGGGATGGGAATAGATTAACAAATTCATTGGTTGTGGCTCCTAGTATTTCCAGGCCTCCTATTAATCCAAAACTAAGATATGAGGTAGAAATGAGGCACATGCCTTCTGTTCCTGATAATATTAAACATTGGCAAGTTTTTGAAGATGATCAGCAGATTAAAGAATTTTTGAATATGGTTGAGGAGTTTCAAGGCACATAAAGTGATCAGGATGAAGATGAAGCAACAGAATTTGCAGAAGTTAGTGGTTTAAAAGATTCAATAGCTAATCAAAAAAAAATTCAGTTGAAAGATAATATTCTGCCAAAGGGGCTTATCCATCTTGAAAGGCTTTTTAATCCTAATGATGTGGCTATTGACTCAGGAAAAATTTCACAGGATGAACACATTCAGGATCATAATCTTGGAACTCAGGAGAAACCCAGGCAAGTCAAATTATTTAGTGGAGTTTCACCTAATTATCAGGAGAGATATATTAAACTTTTCAAGGACTATGTTGATGTCTTTGCATGGTCCTGTGAGGATCTCAAAACATACAATGTAAATATTATTCAGCACAATATCCCCTTGAAGGAGGCAATTAAGCCCTTTAAACAGAAGCTTAGACAGATAAATCCCTTGCTTCTACCATCAATTGAAAAAGAGGTCAAAAAATTGCTTGATGCCAAAATAATAGTTTCACTTAGGTACTTTGATTGGGTGGCTAACTTAGGGTATATAAGAAAGAAAAATGGAGAGACAAGGTTATGTGTGGACTTCAGAAATCTCAATAGGGCTTCCTTGAAGGATAATTATCCGTTGCCTAAGATGGATCATGTGCTACAGAAGGTAACAAGATCTTTTAGAATATCAATACTGGATGGATTCTCTGGGTATAATCAGGTGGCTGTGGATAGAGAAGATCAGAAGAAGACAACATTCACAACTCCTTGGGGGACCTTTATGTATGCCAGAATGCCCTTTGGGTTGATGAATGTAGGTGCTACATTTCAGAGGGCTATGGACATTTCTTTTGCGGGAGATAAGTTTGTAGTAATATATTTGTATGATATTACTATTTTCTCAAAATATGATGAAGAACATTTAGACCATCTGAAAAAGACTTTCGAAAAATGTTGAAGATTTGGGCTTTTCTTAAATCCGAAGATTCCATCTTTGCTCTAGGAGAGGGCAAACTATTGGGGCATATTGTTTCTAGAGATGGAGTGAAGATAGACCCAGCAAGAGTACAAGATGTGCAAAAAATACCACTGCCAAGGAGTAAAAAGGATATTCAAAAGTTCCTGGGAAAAATAAACTTCTTAAGGAGATTTGTGTCCAATTATGAAGAAATTGTAAAAGAAATTACTAATATGCTGAAGAAAGAGAATGAAGTGCATTGGATTAGGGAAGCTAGAGAATCATTTTCCAGGATTAAAGAAGCATTGTAGGCAGCTCTAGTCCTAATCAACCCTGATTATCAAAAGCCTTTCCAAGTTTTTTCATTTGCATCACTGACTTCAATAGCTACTGTCTTACTGCAGAAGAATGATGAAGAGAAGGAGCAGCCTGTTGCATTATTTAGTAAGATTCTTAGGGATGCTGAGCTGAAGTATAATATTATTGAGAAGCAAGTGTATGCTTTGGTAAAATTACTAAAATCCTTTAGGACTTATGTGTTGCAGTCACAGATCATTGCCTATGTTCCAAATGCTATAGTAAAAGATGTACTACTACAGGGAGATGTAGAAGGCAAAAGAGGAAAGTGGATAGCCAAGATCCAAGAGTATGACTTGGACATAAAACCCATAAAGTTGGTGAAAGGGCAAGGATTGGAAAAAATGATGACAGAGTCGAACTTTCAAGCATTGGGTATCAACTTGCTGACACCTGTGGATGAAGGAACAACTGAAGAAAATGAAGAAAAGCTAGATCTAGGTATGAAGATCAGGTATAAATTTTCATGTTCAGAATGGTACAAGCATATAATTCATTTTTTTTTATCTCTCCTGTCCCCAATCCTTGGATAGACCAAAGTATAGATAATTAAAGATCAAAGCACAACCATATGTGATTGTGGAAGGCAGATTATACTGGAAAGATCTTGTAGGAATGTTGCTGCTATGTTTAACAGAGGATGAGTTTACAGAGGCCATCAAATATCATCATGAAGGGCTATGTGGAGGACATTACAGTTGGAAAATTACTGCACATAAAATCCTTCAGACATGATTTTATTGGTCTACTTTATTTGGTGATTCATTCAAGTTTGTCAGAAGCTGTCAGAAGTGTCAACTTTTTGCTGAGAAGAAGAGGTTAGCTCCCTTACCTCTGATCCTAGTCTTCATAGAGGAACCATTCAAACAATGTGGATTGGACTTTGTTGGAGAGATTAAACCACATTCAAGTGGACAACACAAGTGGGTTCTCACAGCTACCGATTACTTCACTAAGTGGGTAGAAGCTATACCTACTAAGAGAGCAAATGATCAGGTGGTGATGAAATTCTTAGAGGAGAACATTTTCAGCAGATTTGGATGCCCCATCAAAATCATAACAGATAATTCTCAAGTCTTTAATTCAAGTAAGTTTATTTCTTTTTGTCAAAATTATAATGTTATTTTGTCTCATTCAACAGCTTATCATCCACAGGGAAATGGATTAGCTGAATCCACTAACAAAACTTTGATGAAGATCCTTAAGAAAACTATTGCAAAGAACCAAAAAGACTGGGATTCTAAGTTAAAGTTTGCTCTATGGGCTGCTAGAGTGACTACAAGAAGATCTACAGGCAAATCACCTTTTGAATTAGTATATGGAACTCAGGCTCTATTTCCAAGTCAACTCGTGAAGCCTGTGATTGCAATGATTCAGGAGGTGAAAGAAGAACCCAATGCTTTGATAAGAAGAATGAATAAAGTAATGGAGCTAAGTGAGAATAGAGACAAGGTAAGAGACAACTTGATTATGTATCAATCGAAGATGAAAAGTATTTTTGACAGAAAAGCCAAGGAGATTGATTTTAAAGTTGCAGATCTAGTACTAAGATGGGATACCAGAAGAGAAGATAAAGGTAAGCATGGGAAGTTTGATCCTCTCTGGTATGGTCCTTTTAGAATTGTTGAAGCAAGGTCCAATAACACTTTCCTTCTTGAGAATCTTGATGGAGAAACTCTACAGCTGCCTGTCAATGGGCAGTACCTCAAGCATTTCTTTCAGTTCTAAATCATAAGCATTTTATCATTGTAAATATCGGAGTGCATTCAATGTACAAATACCATAGAATTTGAATTGGTTGCAATATATGACTCCATGCCCAAGGTGAAGGCACTGATTTGTGGTTCTTAGTGCTTCTGTGGCAAAAGCACTATTCCCAGGTGGAGCCAAATGTTGTAGCTTCCATTGTTATTTTCTTCTTATTTTTAGTTTTATCACAAAAAAGAAATAAAACTCAAAAGAGAAGCAAAATCAAACCTTTGTTTAAAGGCGTGCTACGGGAAAGCAATAAGTTTGAAGGTTAACTAAGGCTCAACCCCACAGTTGACTGTGACGTGAGCATGGTTGACCACAACGTGTGCCTAGAATCATTGCGGGGGTTCGTTCTCAATGTAGTTCCTTTATATGCTTTACCCTTGCAAAGTTTAAGAAAATTGAAGTATTTTTTTTGATTTCGCACAAGTTAACTTGAATGGGCTGTGTTTTGGAAATCCGATGCGATGGTGTACTTGTGAGAAGATCTGGGTTGTTGATCGACAAGCCACAGATCCAACGGTAATTGTACAAGTCAGCTAGAATGGTTTTGTTTCAGAAATATGATGCGAAGGTATATTTGCGAGAAGATTTGGGTCGTTGATTGACAAGCCACTGATCCAACGGCAATCGGGTGACAACTTATCGGACATGACAGTATATCAAATGTAATTCAAGCTTGCTAAAGTCCATGTTAATCTCAACCATCCATCTAGAAAGACGGGATCCAACGGATATCAGGCAAAGAAATGATCGGGTTTTAATGCTAAAGTCGGACCCGATAGATTATAAATTGGTGATATATATTTCCCATCGGGTCTGTATGGGAGTCAATGGAGCGTTGAACATGCAGACTCGATAGGATTTATTTCAAATGAGTTTAAAATCTCGTGAGGTCCAGAAGATCAGACCGTTGATTGAGCAAATGATCAGATGGCTCACGTACAACAAAGGCGGACCCGACGGGTTTATGAATCAAATTGTTAAATCTTTTCAGTTCTGTGGCAAACTAATGTTTCGCGTAAAATAGCCAATTCTACTATTTAAGTGAGACAATCAGAATTAGCAGTGGATGATTAAAACTTCAAAGGAAGGTGATTGTACATGTTTTCTTGTGTTTTGGCCAATCAAAATGCGCCCGATATATACGTAAGCCCAGGTTCATGCATGGGGTTTTGTCAAAGTTTATTATAATTAAAGGATTTAATCATGATTAAAGCTTCTATAGAGAAACTCCACAGCCGAACAACAGAGTCGAAGAACTAGCAATTATCATTATTGTCTAAATTTCGTTACTTCCTATTATTATATATTCTTTAGAATGAAGTGTCTTTTACCCTCTGTGTAATGTTTTGTAATAATTTTTACTCTAGATAGTTAGGAAAATAATTAAGCAGTTTGATAGTTTTGGTGATCACCAACTGTCTTGTAATGTATAAAAAGAGGTAAATTTAGAAAGAAGGGATTCGAATTTTGGAGAACCTGGAGACTAAGCTATTGAATTCTTGATACAACTATTGATTAATGAAGAATCAGAAGTTTTCCATACGTTTTTGGGTATGATTTTTGTTAGGATATTCCGACACATAGGAAATAGTTAAGTACAACTTGGTCTAGTATAGAGTTAGGTAAAGTGTGTTTCTTTACCTTGTACATTTTGTAACTTACAATCCGACGGTCACGATATGTAGGGATCCGACGGTTCATTTTCTCCTCGGTATTACCGACACTTGATCCGTGGCTTGACACCCGATTGGTCCATGATTTCTATTTAAAGCGCATGGAGGGTCATTTGTAGGGTAATCCGTCTATGAGAGAAGCTTATTTCAATTTTATTCTTTTATTAATAAATTGCCTGAAGTGGCCGCGTTGGCTCAGGCCGTGGACTGTTTCCCTCTTTGAGGGTTTTAACCACGTCAAAAATATTGGTGTATTGATCTGCGATCTGGTTGTGAGCGGTGTCCTTTGGTGTTCTGTCTGAGGAACTTACCCTGTAAATTCCTACATGGTATCAGAACTATTTGAGGGCCGCGTCCGTTGGTGATCCAAATCTGAAGCCGGTAGAACTGCATCCGACAGTTGTTTCCCAGATCTATTGTTTCTGACTACTTTCAGGCCGAGAGGACTGCCCTATTGTGTTGGGAGCATCTGTTCCAGTGAGGAACCCCTTTCGTTTCACGCGAAAAGGTTTCCGGTAGCCCTAGCTGCATCATTTTTAAGATCTGGAGGTATATAGTGTTTATTTGTAGTTTACAATTATTTTCTCTCTGTTTATTTCGGTTTCGGTTATTTAGATTTTTTTATTACCGGATCTATACCTTTCATTTCTGCGTATGCTCTTTGCCCTGCAACTCTGTGCGATCTGGGCAAATCAGAAACAGAAAGGAAGGATTTTTCTCATGTGTATGCTCTTTTCCCTGCGCCTTAGTGTGATCTCGGAAAATTAGAAACATTGAGGAAAATATTTAGTTTCTGGCTAAAGCTAACTTTGAGCCGCAAGGTTCATTTTTGAAAATATTTAGTTTTTCGGCTAAAGCTAACTTCGAGCCGCAAGGTTCGTTTTTTTTTGTATGTCCGTGTTGGGTTTTTTGTTTTTTGTTTTGTAGGGAAAAAGAGCTTTCTCAAAGCAAGCACGCAACCCAAAGCATCAACCCCCCCCCCCTCCCCTCTCTCTCTCTCTCTCTCAAATTTTTTGTATAGCTCAATTGGTTCAAAGCTATTTTAAGAGAGTAGAGGTCTTGGGTTCAAATCTCCTTTTTGTGAGGGCGGATTTTTCATTTCCACACATTCCCACACTTCGTCGGCATCTTCAACAACTTTTTTTCAAAAGCCATAACTTCTTCATCCGGAAGCCGTTTTCAGAGCCGTTTTTTTTTAACCAGCCTAATTTTTTGAGATCTATCCATTGGAACACTTAGTTTCAGCATCTTTAGCTTCAATTTCTGTTGAAATGGAAAGTCAATACCAAGTTACCCTTGACAGCACCAACTACTTCCAATGGTTTTCCTACATTGAGGATTTACTTAGAAGTAAAGGTCTCTACAGAATAGCCTCAGGCCAAGAAAAGAAACCGAAGGATGAAGATAAGGCTGCTAAATGGGAAAATAGGCAAGATCAAGCACGTGGATTGATAGGGATGTCTATTTCTCCAGACCTTAGATTCCATATTGCAGAACTTGATACTCCTGATGAAGCAATGAAACAAATCAATAAAGTTTTTGGGATTAAAAATGAACTTAGAGCCCATCAACTTGAAAACGAGTTGCTTACATTGGACCCTAATAATTTTTCTTGCATTGAAGATTTCTTGTCCAAATTCAAGACCCTTAGATATCTCTTGGAAGGTGTTAAGGTTAAGAAAGAAGATAGTAACCTTATCTATTCCATTCTTACTAAGTTGGGACCAACCTACTCTGTGTTTGTTTCCACCTTCCATTCTACAAGAGAAGCCTTCATTTCTCAAGGAACAGACTACAAGTCCCCTTCCTTTGACTCTTTTTGTGAATAAGAGAACAAGAAAAACTCTTACACCTTGGTCTTCTTAATCTTGGAAACTCTTCCAAGAAAGCGTTAGCCGCCCAGCAGCAACCAAATTCAAAGAATCCTAAGAATTCATATCCTAAAAAGAATGGTCCTAAACCAAACAAGGGTCCTAAGCAATCTCAGCCTCAAAATGAAAAATCATTTCAACAAAATGATAAGACAAATAAAAACAAATGGAAGAAGACTGATAGACATTGCAACTTTTGTAATCGAGATGGCCACTTAGAATCCAAATGCTTTAAGAAGATGGAAGCCTTGGAAGCAGCGATGAAGAAACATAACATCCATTTGGAGCAATCTTCAACTTCAACTTCATCTTCAGGAATGGCACTTTCTGCATGTGGTTGTCAAGCATCTCGGTCTGGCTATGCACTAATTGTATCTTCTTCTTCTCATTCTCATGAGTGGCTCATTGATTCTGGAGCTTCTTATCACATGGCCAAAAACAAAGCCATGTTTTCTTCTTTAAATGATTGTAACACCAAAAATATATATGTTGGTGATGATAGATCTCTTAGTGTTGTAGGGACTGGAACTGTTCATCTAGACAATTGTCATTTTAATGATGTATTATGTGTTCCAACCTTATCCTGCAACCTTCTCTCTGTATATCAGATAAATCATTCAGGTGAAGGTAAAATCGTTGAATTTTCACCTCATGATGTTGTAATCAAGGACCTAAGAGATCCTAAACAGATTTTAGCTACTGGCATTGATGATGATTCTACAAGGTTGTATAAGTTTCACAACTTTGGGTCATCAAATCTTCCCTCAGTATTTGTTGCTCATAACGATGAAGTGAGCAAACTTTGGCATGAGCGATTTGGTCACTTAAACTATCGCTCCCTTCAGCATCTATGTAAAGAAAATATGGTGGCAGGTCTTCCTATGGTATCTTGTAGAGATGGTGTTTGTTCCGGATGTGTACTCGGAAAACATCATAGGGACAGTTTTGAAAAACGTGCCTCTTGGCACGCCTCAGCCCCTTTACAGCTTGTGCATAGTGATTTATGTGGTCCACTTCCAGTTGTTTCATTCTCTAGCTGCAAGTATTTCTTAACTTTCATTGATGATTTCTCCAGACGCACTTGGGTATACTTCTTAAAACTCAAGAGTGAAGTATTTAACACATTTTTAGCCTTCAAGGCATTTGTTGAAAAACAATCTAGACATCAAATTCTTAAGCTAAGATCTGATAATGGCGGAGAATATGTTAAAAACACATTCATCAACTTTTGCACTGAGAATGGAATTCAAATGAAACATACTGTTCCATATACTCCACAACAAAATGGTGTAGTTGAAAGGAAGAATCGCACCTTAAAGGAAATGGCTAATTGTATGCTACAATCTAAAGGACTTGGTCTTAGTTTTTGGGCAAAAGCAATTAACTGTGCAAATTACATAATAAATCGCACTCCTACTAAGGCTTTAAAGAATATCACTCCAGAAGAAGCATGGAGCTCAATCAAACCAGATGTAAGTCACTTTCGTGTTTTTGGAAGTGAAGCGTGGGCCCATATTCCAGATGAAAAGCATAAAGCTTTAGAACCTAAGAGTGAAAAATGTACTTTTGTTGGATATTCTGAAGATTTCAAAGGCTATAGACTTATTCCATTTAAGTCCAAAAATGTTATCATTAGAAGAGATGTAAAATTTGATGAAAATATATCGGCCTGCGAGCCTAGTCCGGCGGATGTGCCACCTCTCCCTATCTCTTCTACTTTTGAAAACATTTCTTCTTCAGATGATGAAAGTGAGGATGACAATCCTCCCCCACCATCTCAGGATCCTCCTTCAACTCCTCAGCTTCCAAAATGGGTTCGTGCTACTCGAGATGCAGCAGGTGATCTTGTCGGTGATCCTACAGATCAGCGACGCACACGTTCTCAGTTTGATAGAGCCTCTTCTTTATTGGCTCAAGCTCCAGTAAATTATGATCCTGACACCTTTGCAGAAGCTTCAGGCCATCCAGATTGGGAAGCAGCTATGAATGAAGAATATCATTCATTATTGGCAAATGATACATGGGATCTTGTTCCTCTACCAAAGGGACGAAAACTTGTTAGATGCAAATGGGTTTACAGAACCAAGTATGGACCAGATGGGAAAGTTGATAAACATAAAGCTCGTCTTGTTGCTAAAGGTTTTTCACAGGTTGAAGGCATTGACTACACTGAAACCTTCTCCCCTGTTGCCAAAATGAACTCTATCCGCCTTGTTCTTTCCCTTGCTGCCTCGTTCAAATGGGAAGTCCATCAGATGGATGTTAAATCTGCCTTCTTGCATGGGGACTTGCATGAAGAAATCTACATGGAACAACCCATTGGCTTCATAAAAATAGACTCCAGCCTTGTATGTCGGCTTAAGAAATCCCTTTATGGTCTCAAGCAAGCTCCTCGAGCTTGGTATGCCAAAATGGATAGCTTTCTTTCAGAATCTGGCTTTTCTAGGTGTCATTCTGACAATACTGTCTACACCAAGAAAGTAGGCAAGTCTCTTATCATTCTTGTTCTTTATGTTGATGATCTTATCCTTACTGATAGTGATCCCAACCTTATAAACCATGTGAAGTCTAGCCTTAAAAAGAAATTTGAAATGACAGACTTAGGACACTTACATTATTTTCTCGGTCTTCAAGTCTTGCAATCCAAGGAGGGTATTTCCCTTTCCCAGTCCAAGTATGCCTGTGATATTCTACGCCATTTTCACATGGAAGACTGTAAGCCAGCCCCTTCTCCCTTCCAGTCTGGAGTCAAACTTTCAGTCACTTGTACTTCTCCTGAAGTTGATGCTACCTTATACCGTCAACTTATAGGAAAACTTTTGTATCTAACCCATACTCGACCTGACCTTTCCTTTGCCGTTGGCCTTGTTGCTCGGTTTATGCAAAACCCACGTGAAAGTCATTGGAAAGCAGCTAAAAGAATACTTCGTTATGTTCGAGGTACAGTTTAGTTTGGGATTCATTACAGTGCCGAAACATCTCCTCTATTGGTTGGTTTCACTGATTCCAATTGGGCTGGTGACCCTGATGATCAGAAGTCTACTGCAGGTTATGTGTTCACTCTTGGTTCAAGACCTATTACATGGGCCTGCAAGAAACAAGGTGCCATTTCTCTTTCTTCAGCAGAAGCAGAGTATCGTGGTGCCGTAGAAGCTAGTAAGGAAGCCTTGTGGCTTCGTCAGATCCTGTCAGAGTTTGGCTTTCAGCAGTAGCATCCGACTACACTTTGGTGTGATAATCAAAGTGCCATTCAGCTATGCAAAGATCCAGTCCAACATCAGCGCAGCAAACACATTGAACTGCACATGCACTTCATCAGAAAGCTCATCCATGACCATGTTCTTGAAGTGCAATATTGTTCAACAGATGATCAAGTTGCAGACATCTTTACAAAGGCTCTCACAGAGGCGAAGTTCACTAAACTTCGATTTATGGTTGGAGTTCAGGAAGTTGTCACTAAGGGGGGATAGGCTCTAGTGCCTCCTTCCTTCTCCTATTGTGTCATATTTGTAAATCCTTCAATCCTATCCCAAGTTGTTCTTAAGGGGGGATGTTAGGATATTCCGACACATAGGAAATAGTTAAGTACAACTTGGTCTAGTATAGAGTTAGGTATAGAGTTAGGTAAAGTGTGTTTCTTTACCTTGTACATTTTGTAACTTACAATCCGACGGTCACGATATGTAGTGATATGACGGTTCATTCTCTCCTTGGTATTACCGACACTTGATCCGTGGCTTGACACCTGATTGGTCCATGATTTCTATTTAAAGCGCATGGAGGGTCATTTGTAGGGTAATCCGTCTATGAGAGAAGCTTATGTAAATTTTATTCTTTTTTTAATAAATTGCCTGAAGTGGCCGCGTTGGCTTAGGCCGTGGACTGTTTCCCTCTTTGAGGGTTTTAACCACGTCAAAAATACTGGTGTATTGATCTGCGATCTGGTTGTGAGCGGTGTCCTTTGGTGTTCTGTCTGAGGAACTTACCCTGTAAATTCCTACAATTTTGTGTCCTATCTGATTATGTGTCATCTTATGTTTTCTTCCTTTGAGTATAGTAATTGAAGCTGCAGGTCTTTATTTGGTTATGTAAATAAAGTTAAATTCCTTAAAGAGCGCTCCTATACTTAAAGTTTCCATATCTGCAATTCTTCAAAGTTACAGATAGTAGTTTATTTATAAAACAACATATTATCTATAAATTTTCTCAGTCTCACAGATAGTAGATCCTGTGCTAAACAACATATTGTCTATGACTAATTCAATCTTCCTTCATTCATCATTTATATTCAACAATCAAATGGCATTCTGATGTTATCATGTCACCTAAGTATTGAGGATTAAGAACCAGATTTCCCAGGTCCTTCATTTGAGAACATAATATATAATTGAGTGACAAACAAATGAAAATCTTTGTAATCATTAATGTCTTAAGCACAATTTCTATACAGCCAAGAAATTTGTTTCTTAAGGTACAACAACTCACATGAATGCCGTGCTAGTGGTTGGGCGGAGGTCTTGGGGTCAAGCCCATGAGCCTCCCCCTTTTTGCAATATAATAACAACTATGCCTTAAATACAATATTCTTGCAACCTATTATAACCACCACCCATGGCTCTTTAGTGGAGTCATTAGTCAATTATCACGGAGGTCTTGCATTCCAATCCCATCGGTTTCGTTTTGTTGAAACAACCCAAATTTTGGCATTTGGGGGTGCCACTTGGTGCACTCTGATTAGGCCATGCGTTGCCACTAGATTTGTCCACTTGTTTTCCACATAAGTGCCTAGAAATCTAGCCATGTAATTCCATGTGTTGAGACAAAACACTACCATGTGTCACACTTCAAACATTACCATGTCACCTTTATCTACCAAGTGTCATTTGTTTGACCTGCCATGTGTCACCTTGAGAGGCTACATGATTTGAAATTAAATAGGAACTTAACTAATTACACATATAACCATAAATACATAAATACAACATAAATAAAACCATTTCATTAATATCAGAATAATGAAATATGCTTAAAAACACAATGGAAATAAACTAGCTCAGACGATGGTAACTTATCTCTGAGAAGAGATGTGGTGGCTACATGCCTATGAACTGTGTTACAATGAGGCTCAAAGGCCTATTTACTATTAAGAAACAATGAAAAACCCTAAACATCCAAAAACCTAACCCTAGGAGATGAGGCGCCAAAACTGTGGGCCCAGTTTAGGTGAATTGGTACATCAATTTCCCAGAGTCGTAACTTTGGCATCCGATCTTTGTTTGGCTCTCATAATACCTCATTTCGAAGATCTCAAAGAGGAGGCTAAAATTAAATATGTATGCCATCATGGGACATTATTGGTCTCTCCGTTTTTCCTAAAAACGTCATTTAGGGCCTCTAAACGACTCCAGAAGTTCAAGATCCGAAAAACTGTCAAAAATAGTAAATTGTATTACAATTAAAGAAATCAAAAAACTGAAAGGGACTATGTTGGGGGTCCAAGATGAATAGACGGGTGGCCACCAATATCCACATGGATCATTCCTCCCCCCTTAGGAAGCAATGGTCACCATTGCGTTGAGTGCCTCCTTGAGATGGTGAAACTTCTACTAAACTTGCTCCATGGTGAGATACTTTCTTTGGTGAAGGAGTTGGCCAACTTTAACAACCCAATATAGTTGGATCTTCTGCTGGTGAATGTTCTTGTTCTATGTGTCCATGATCCAATCAATTGTGGCATGTTCCATGTAGTCTGGGTTTAAATCTGTTGGTATGAGTTGTTTTGCAATGTCGAATGTGTCCAACAATGGTGGAAAGTATGGCCGAAGGTGGTGTACATTGAAAACTAGGTGCAGACCAAGGAACGATGGAATGTTAAGCTCAAAGGCATTGTCCCCTACAAAATTGGTGATGATGTATGGCCCATATCGGAGTGGGTGAAGCGTGCGATGGGGTCCAACGAGGCGCTCCTTCTGCAAATGTAGCCAAACTTTGTCGCCCATCTAGAACTTGTGTGGTACCTGATGCTAATCATGGCGTTGCTTGTACTTAGCATTGGCTATGTCCAATATATCATGAACCTGTTGTCAGATGTGTTGAAAGAGGTTAATGAAGCTATTAGCCCTGTCAGCTTCGGACTAGACATGAGCTAAATCTTCCTGAGTAGCTACAAATGGTATGGCCACATCAATGGGACATATTGGTTGAAATCCTAGCCCTACCTGAAAGGGGTTGTGGCCCATTGAGCTGTGGAAAGCTCTGTTGTAGCTGTGCTGGACATAGGGGAGGCTTTCATCCCATGTGTGTGGATCCTTCGAGTTGTACATGTGCAAAATGTGTACGATCATCCTATTGACGACTTTGGTTTTGCCATCAGTTTGGGGATGGAAAGCCGTGGACTTAGTGAGTTTGGTATCCAACATTGATACGAGACTTGACCAAAATGCACCTAGGAATTTGTTGTTCCGATTAGAGACAATGGACTATGGGATCCAAAAGTGTACCCACACCTGCTCAAAGAAGAGCTTAGCAGTGGCCTCTACTGTGATACTCTTCTTGCAAGCCGCCATAATGGCCATCTTAGAGAATCTGTCGAAGACCACGAAAATGTAGTCATTGTCGTGCTTAGTAGAAGGAAGGCTTGACATGTAATCCATGGAGATAGATTCCCAAGGTCGACTAGGAGTAGGCAGAGGATTATATAGGCCTTGGTTCTTGATGGCTGGTTTGGCAATAACGTAGGTAGTGTAGGATTTAATGTACCTCAAAACATCCTGACGAAGGTTCGGCCAATAAAATACTTTTGTAGTACTGCCACTATTTTCTCTACTCTGAAATGTCCAGCGACCCAACTATAGCGCGCCTCCAAAATCATCCTTGCATGCTCGCTTGAAGGAACACATGTGTCCCAAGTCGCATAACAATGCATCCTGGAGGTGAAAATTTTGAACTTGCTTAACTTCCAGGAGTGTCTGGTGTGTGCTATTGAATTTTAGATCACTTTCGTAAAGATGCAACCACCTCGAAGTCTTGTTCCCATAGGATTCGAGCATAGTGATCAAAGCCATGACTAATGGTTAGCTGAGGCAATTTGCAACATTATTGGTGCTGCCCTTCTTATACTTAATTTTCAAATGGAATTTTTGCAAGTATGTCAACCATTTCTAATGGTGACCATTCTACAACTTCTCTTGTGTCTTATGAACTGTAGGGGTCGGTGGTGATGAGCCTCATCATTGGGTAACTATATAGACCTTAATACACCTCCTAGCTTATTTAAATCAAATCTTCTCATAATTTCTTACATATTTTGACTATATTTTCTTAATGAGATGAGTAAAAGTGAGATACTATGCCTGGTGGACTAATGTGCATTGATTGTAGGTTTTTGAGAGAAAATCATGGAAATTTTGGCTAATTAAGGGCAAAAACTCAAATGAGACAAGGAGGAGAGATTGTAGGAGATAGATCCTCCTCATTTACTCCTCACTCATTCGAATATTCCTCCATCAAATCACACTAGCTTGGAGTTACAAAGCGGCCAAGTCATGAAGATCAAAAGGCAACCGAGCCAGTGACAGTTAAAGAGCCAGTTCATCTAGAGTTTGGGAGCTGAGCCTCCCTATATTTAAGGAAGTCGTTGGAGACTTTAGTTGTATAAATAAGGAGGCATAGAGCCTCATTAGAATTTGAATTTTTGATGTAAAAGCACCAAGCATTTTTCAAGTTCAAGACTTGTGGAAGACATTTTATGTAATTTTATGATTTGATAATGAGAATGAGCATTTCCTTGATCCAACACTAAGTTGACTCAGCTTGGGTTAGGGCCCAAACCTAGCAGAAAAGGATCGTCTTGATGTATTTGTATGCTTAGTTGATTTCATAGATTAATGATTATCTTGTCTTTAGAATTATGTCATTGCAAGTAGTTGTGGATTTGATTAGTTTGCTTCCATTTGTGCATTACCGTAGCAGTAGCTTAGGAAGGTAAAGGAATATCCAAAAGTTGTTAGTGGGTGGATCCAGCCTCACTCCTCCCTTTAGGGACAGTGGTTTGAGCAAAGAACTCCTATGCAGCCCCAAAAAGACAGAATTCTGATTTCTCATGGAATTTAGGGTTTTCTGTTACTTAGGCCAAAATTTTACTAGTTTTCAAGAATAGGATTTAATTTCCATTTCTGATGTCTCTAGCCTTGCATCCGATCCCATAAAGGTTTCACATCATTCTGCAAGATTTCCCATGCATAGGCAACTAGATAATAAAATTCTGTTTTTCCTTAGTTAATTGAAAAGCTTTCTTGTTTAACATGATTCATGGATAAAATGTCAATGATCGATGTAGTGTAGGAGTTTCAGCAGTACATAGTGATTTCATGATCAACAACTCCATCCTAACCTCATCCACCCATGGTTATCACTTTCTTTCACTAAATCCCTCATCAAATTCATCATCCCATAAGAATACTTCTTCAAGCTTGTTGAGGAAATCCAACCATCTCACAACTCTGTTTGAGCTCTGAAGGAGTCCTAGGAACTCCCTTGCCTCATTTCACCCACCATTCACCTTCCCTGAGCCTTACATCACCTTCCAAATCTATCCTCTTGCTCTCGGTTGTATCCTGTAGGAATACAGGGGATCCTGTAGGAGCATTAGGACATCCTGTAGGACTCATTAGGACATCCTGTAGGTTGACCTGTAGTGGCCTGTTTTGAGGCCAAATTATGGAAAAAAGCCCCTAGAAAGATAGGATAAGACGCCTACTTTCCTCCCAAGCCATCTGACCATTCACCACCATCCCTAATCCACCTGCCACACCACCAAGAGAAGTTAGCATTCACATTTTCACACAAAAAAGATAAAAATGAAAAATAATTATTTTGTTCATTTACATGCACAGTAGTAGAATGTTTGGATGTTTCAAATTGCATGCCTAGGACAGTAGGATTGCACATATGTTATCTTAGCATTCTTTTGAAGCAAAGCCTCTTAGTAGTTAGTAGATGAATGGTGTGTTTAGCATTTGATTTCAGTCTTTTCCTTACTACAACAGACAAGATTTCCTTTAGTGCAAATTTCCCTTTTTTTCTCATTGGTAATCAGGCTTCTTCTGAATCAATAGAAGTCTAGTTTGAAAAACCATAAGTGGTCTATCGCAAGCTTAGCAGTGACAAAGAATGAACCCATCACATCTACTTGTGTATACAACACTGTCACCTCCAAGTTTTTACGAACCCCGGGTTGATAAAGTAAAGTCGGTAGCCCCAATAGTTGCAACATTCTTGCTGCAATACTTGTGCTCATCACTTTTTGGCACCGTTGCCGTGGAGGTGTCTGAGTAAGATGTGATTTCTTCCTTCTTTCTTCCATTTCTTATCTCTAACATTCTGCTATTAGCTTCATTTATGCAAAAGTAATTGTAAGTTAGTTTGCTTTCTTTTCCATTCTGCAAGTGAGATTTCTTTCAAGCAGTTAGTTTTCATTCAGTCAGTTAGTTTTTGTTCAGTTTTTTATTTCAATTATGCAATTTGTCTCAAATCTTGAAAAAAAACACAAAACAAAACAAAAACACTTATTTCATGCCTCGTTGGAATAGGGACAACTTAAGAAAATTTCTACCAAATACCCCCACCACTTCAAACAGCCAACCTTCCCTCTTCTTTGGTGGCTGTGAATTGGAGGACCCCCTGGTGAACAACCAAAGATATTTGAGGAGCCTACAAGGGGAGAAGAAGAAGGAGAACCCATTCCAACTGACCTAATGGCTGAAAATAGAAATGACAGAGGAGATAGAGAAAGAATTGAGGGTGCCTTTCCCATCAAAGAAACTAATGGGGATACCAAGATGAAAAACATAAGTCCCTCTGCTCTTCCTCATTTCCATGGCCTAACCTCAGAAGATCCAAAAAATTTCTTGTTTGAGTTTGCTGTCATATGCAGAACTTATGATTACACCACTGATGAGCAGAAGTTGAAACTATTCCCATCCACTCTTAAAGATGCAGCCCTGCGTTGGTTCATGGGTTTACCTGGGGATAGCATCACAACCTAGGCTCAATTGCATCAAGCCTTCAACAACAAGTATCGAGATTACTGCAGGTCCAAAGAACCTAAAGAGGAATTTTTTAGGATGTCCTTAGGGCATGATGAATGCCTAGAGGATTATGAAGAAAGATTCGAGCTTAGCTACAACAGGGCCAGGTGCACACTTGACCCTGAGTCATTGAAGCTAGTCCTGCTCAGAGGGGTAAGGGAAGATCTTTTGGATACCCTAAACCTGCTAGCAAGAGGGGACATCTACCAGCTACCCTATGAAGATATCAAAATTGTCTTTTGGAACCATTCTAGGGAAGCTAGGAAAAATGGTAGGGGTGGTCAACCAATGGCCAATCCATCCTCTTCCAATACATCCATTAAAGGTGAAATTGGAAATATGTTGGAAGATTTCAAGAGTGAAACGCTACAAACCCTTGCCCTACAGATGGACACTATGCACATCAATAGAAAGTAGGAGGAAGCAGAGAGAGCCTTAGCCATTTTCTGCCCTAGATGCACAAGGAGGCACCCTAGGAATGAATGTCCATTGAATTTGATTAAAATATGCTCGGTCTGTGAAGAAAACCACTCCACAGACAAGTTCCCTTCTCTACATGGACTAAAAGTTGTGTATCAAGGAACTGAAGGGGTAATTGAACAACTATGCTACATAAATCAAAGGAGACCTCATGGGCCTCGATCATACCAACAGGGCATGCAAGGGTCATCGCATACAACCCTAACCATACCACATCCATTCCCTCTTGGGCCCCCCTTGCTCATTATTCCTAGTCTACACCTCCTCCTTGGTCTTTTCCACCTCAATACCATTCCCAGCCGACCAGCTAGTCATTTCAGCCATATGCTCTGCCACAGCCTCAGTGGAATGCACCGCCTTAGGGGTGGAGACCCCATACAACAATGCTCCAGCTTTATTGCCTTCACCACCTAGTCAACCACAACTTTTACACCCTGTTCCACCTAAATAACCTCAGATGCCTGCCCAGCCAAATCCAAACCCAAACAACAGACAAGCACAACAAGAGTACAGTGGAGAGACATCTTATCCTGCTTATGCTATGGAGATTCAGGAAATCAACCTGAGATCTAGGAGAGTACTCCCGGACAACCAACCTCCACCTCCACCTAGGGATGGTGAGGAGGAAAGAGAGGAAAGCATGCCTAGAGTAAATCCACCACCCTTTCTTGAGAGATTAACTCATCCAGTCCAACCTACCCCAAAAGAGGATGAAATTTTGGGTGAATTGAAAAATCTATGTGTCAAAATTCCACTTCTCCAAGCCATCAAGGATGTACCTATTTACAACAAGTTGATTAAATAGAAGTGCCTCAAACATATAGGGAGGTGAAAAAGAGACACCCTTACCATTAATGTCAATGGACAGCTGCCCGACTTAATTCTGGGGTAGGTAGTTTTCCCAAAGTATTTGGATCCTGGAAGCCTTGTAGTAAATGTGCACATAAATGGCACCATTGTCCCACACACTTTGATTGATCTTAGGGCTGCGATTAATGTAATGACTAAGGACACCATGCTCAAGTTCAATCTCTAGGTTCATTAAGAAAGACCACAACAATCTTGCAACTTGCAACCCCTTCCACAGTGACCCCTAAGGGGATTGTTGAGGATGTGATGGTCTCCATTGACTCTTGGGAGTACCCTATAGACTTCCTAGTTATCTAGCCTAAGGCCAAGCTTACTGGTTATCCTCTCATCCTTGGGAGGCCCTGGTTAGCCACTTTCGATGCCTACATCAGCTGCAGGGCTAGAAATATGACTATAAAAAATGGGCATATGTCCAAGCAGTTAGTCATGTACCCTCCTGCTCAGCCATCTCTAGAACATGACTTACCTTTATGGCTATAAGAGGAGGAAGAAGATGAAGTCTACTTAGCCCAACTCTATACCTTAGAAACAACCATGGAAGGGGGGGGGGGGGGGGACAACCGGATGAAGATGATTTGATTGAACACATACTCCAAAGTCCAACTCCCAGCACCTTGTCCTTAGAGGAAGTAGTAAAGGAAACAAAGAGCAACCATCAGATTGATCTATGATTAGCTGATTTAAACCCTATGCGTGTCAAAACCATATAATTCGGCCCTGAAAGAACTTTGAAAATTAACCCATCTCTTTTTGTACATCAAGAAGAAAAGTTGTGTAGCATGCTAAAGGAACATATGGATGAATTTGCTTGGAGTTACAAGGAAATGAAGGGAGTGCACCCCTTGGTGTGTACTCACTAGATTTATATCGAAGAAGGTTACAAACCAGTTCGACAACCCCAAAGGAGAATGAATCCAACTCTAAATATATAGTCAAAGAAGAACTGCAAAAGCTGTTGGATGTAGGATTCATTTACCCTATCTCAGACAATGAGTGGGTTTCTCCTTTGGTGTTGGCCCCAAAGAAAAATTGGAAGTGGAGGATTTGTGTCGATTACAAAGAGTTAAACAAAGCAACAAAGAAGGACCACTTCCCTCTACCTTTCATTGACCAAGTGTTAGATGGCCTGTTGGGGAAGAAGTTTTTCTCTTTCCTGGATGGGTTCATTGGGTACAATCAAATCTAGATCAGCCTAGAAGACCAAGATAAAACCACCTTCACTTGTCCTTGGGGTAATTTCGCCTATAGGGTCCTTCATTTTGGCCTATGCAATTCCCCTGCCACTTCCAGAGAGCAGTCCTGAGTATCTTTGCCGAGCTAGTCCATGATGCAGTTGAAATTTATATGGATGATTTTACACCCTATGGGTGTGATTTCCAGGAGGCTCTATCCAACTTAGGTAAGGTGCTAAACAAATGCATTGAAATGAACTTGTCCCTTAGTACCAAAAAATGTGAGTTCTTGATGACTGCAGGGACTATTATAGGTCATTCAATATCCCAGAAAGGACTGCAGGTGGATCCAAATAAGATAGGCATCATCCAAAGGGTCCCACCTCTGCAAAACATAGAGATGTCATAAGTTTTCTAGGTTTATATGGATACTAAGATTCATAAAAGACTTCAGCAAGTTAGCTTCTCCTTTATTTGGGTTATTGGCCAAAGACTCTCAATTTTTATGGTCAAAAAGTTGTTAAGAGGCCTTGGACACCCTGAAGGACAAGTTGACCATTGCACCTATTCTCCGAGGCCCAAATTGGGCCCTTCCTTTCCATATACATGCTGATGCCTCTCACAAAGCCATAGGAGCAACTCTAGGCCAGATAGATAACAAGTTACCTTATGCCATTTACTTCATCAATAAGAATTTATCGAAGGCCGAACTGAACTACATAGTGACTGAAAAGGAGCTCCTAGCTGTTGTGCATTCATTGAACAAATTTAGGCATTACATTATAGCTTACCAAACATTTGTACATACTGACCATGCTGCAATTAAATACTTGATGAATAAACCTGATGTGAATGCCCAGATTATTAGATGGTTACTTTTATTACAACAGTTTGATCTAACTATTATTGATAAGCCTGGCAAGGAGAATGTTGTTGCAGATTTCTCATCCAGATTAACTTTTCCTACAGGGAAGTAAGGAATGGTTGATGATCAGTTACTGGATGAACACTTATTTTCCATTTTAGTTCTCTCTCCATGGTCTTCTGACATAGCAAACTACTTGGTGTTTACACAGTTCCCACCAAATTTGTCCTCCAAAGAGAAAATCAAGATTGTGAGGAAGAGTGCTCCATTCAGTTGGATTAGGGGCAACCTCTTCAAACTAGGCTCAGATCAATTTTTGAGAAGATGTGTCAAGGAGGAGGAAGTCTTTGACATCCTTCTGACCTGTTATGATGGGCCTTGTGGAGGTCACTTTGCAACCAAAAGGACAACATTCAAAGTGCTCCAAGCTGGTTATTATTGTCCCACTCTTCACCAGGATGTGAGGAGGTATACTAGTCAGTGTGATCGGTGCCAAAGGATGGGAAAACCAACTCCAAGGGATGAAATTCCTCTACAACCTCAAGTGAATTTCAAGCCATTTGACAAGTGGGGCATGGATTTCATTGTACCCATTGACCCTCCATCTAGGCAAAATCAGTACATCATTGTGTGCAGTGACTATTTAACCAAGTGTGCTGAAACCAAGGCTATCAAGACAACAACGGAGGAGAAAGTGGTTGAGTTCTTAAGGGAAAATGTATTTTATAATTTTGGGTACCCTAGATAACTGGTCGCTAATCAAGGCAGCTAGTTTACATCTCACAGATTGAAGATTTTTTAAGCCAACACAAGATCAAGTATAAAACATCCACTCCTTATCACCCACAAGCTAATGGGCAAGTGGAGGTGACCAACAGAGTGCTGGAGGGCATTCTGACCAAAGTGATTAGCAACAGCAGATTGGACCAGGCATATAGATTAGTTGAGGCCACTTGGGCCTATAATACCACCTAGAAGACCACCACTAGATTCACTCCTTATGAGTTGGTCTATGGGAAGAAGGCCCTATTGTTCATTGAACTTGAGTACAACACATTAAGAATGACAACATAACTAGATCTAGATCTCACCGGGGCAAAAAAAGAGAGATTTCTCTAGCTAAATGGGTTAGATGAGTTTAGAATGTAGGCCCTCCTGCACACAGAGATGAATCAAGCTCAAAGGAAGATTTGGCATGACAATAACATAAAGGAAAAACAATTTCAAGAAGGTGATTTGGCTTTTTTGTATGATTCCAGATACAAGGATTTTAAAGGCAAGTTAAGGACTATATGGTTAGGGCCTTATGTCATAGATAAATTTCATAATAATGGTTCAATGCAGATAAGAACCATTGATGCAGAGGCTATTCCTTTACTTGTCAATGGGCATAGATTGAAGGTCTACAAGAAACCCTTGTCAAAGCAAGAATTCATTGATGGCATCAACAAGGCAGTGATGCTGGTGGAGCACGTCTCAGCTTCTACCCCATCAAGTCATTGAAAAAAGAAAAGGAAAAAAAGAAAAAAGAGAAAAAATAAGGAGACTCGGGTGAAAAACTCCATGAGGCACTTGAGTCCCACTGTTGGGTTGAAAACCTCTTAAGGCGGCCCAATTGTGTAAAAGAAAAAAAAAAGAGATAAAAAGATCTTTGGGTGAAAACCTCTTTTGAGGCACCCAGGGCTAGTAGCCAGGATGGAAACCTCTTGGAGGCAGACTAGTTGTTTTTAAAAACAAAACAAAAAAAAAAGGAGAGAAAAGAAAACTTTGAAAATGTTGTTTGCAGGTCAGCAGGAGGAGGATCAAAAGGACCTATACAGTTCATGTTTTCATTCCTCCATTCCATATCCTTCATCATCCCATCATTCCCCCCATTTATGGACTCATCTAGCTCAGTTTGCAAGGGTTATGTGCTTTCTACAGGATTCGTTGAAAACCTACAGGATGATCCCGTAAGTGCCTTGGGAATCCCAAGGAAAGTGACCCTAGAGCAAGGGGATAACTTTCTTGTGTCAAAAATTTTTTACTTCACCACCTCATCACCATGTATCTCTCCACCATGATTATCCTTGCATTCATTCGATAGGTCAGTTTTTTTTTTTTTTTTTTTTTTTTTTTTTTTCACGAATAAAAAATAAAAGAGGGTAAAGATAGAGAACAAGGGGACAACACCTGAAGGCTATACCTCTCATTCACCAACCCCTAGATCCCTTCTCTACCCATGACAACCATCCTCATGCTCCAAAAGTGAAGGAATGAATAAAAATTTGGGGGAGAGGTAGCTATAGGACATCCTTTAGCATCCTATCCCATAAAACAAAACATCACATGTTGCATTCAGCTTCAACATGGAGATCCAAATGTAAAAGAAGCCCCTCTAGAGCTTAGCAACATCAACAGGATCACCAACATCACCATCCAGTACCTGCACATCAAAGAAAAACATCAAAGGAGGACAATAAAAAAAGAAGAGAAAGACACATGCAACAAATGCATAGCAAGCACTTCACTCTCCAACAAGTAGCATCAAGGATCTTACCACAGGTATGTTATCTCGCTTAAGCTCTCTCGTTAGAATAATATGATCAAGCATGTAGATTTGTGAAAGAGTTGGTTTTATAAGCAAAGGTGGCCAGTTAACTTAGCCACCTTTGGTCAGTCAATGAGGAGAATACAATTAGTTCATTACACATGTGGCAGCAGTCAAATCAGGAGAAAGAAGAGATGAGGTCGAAAGTGGTTAAGTTACGGATGCCCAAAGTGGGAGTTGATTATGAGGTAAGGAGAATGATGATATGGTAGTGGGACCAATGGTCCAAAAATGGGAACTCGTACCTCGGTTTCCAGCACACCATCCCACTCAAATCACCCATATGAGGAAATAAAACACTGATTCCCATGCATAGGAGGCATTCACAATCTCAAGGCTACATCGAAGCAAGCTTGCTCTCGGCCCCTGAAGTAGTCTACAAGAAAGACAGTGAGTAGTTTTTTTAGCGTAGGAGCACCTGCAAGATCCTACAGGAAAACCTACAGGTTCCTATAGGAGATCCTACAAGATATAGAACAGTCATCTACAAGATTGGTAGAGAGCATTTTAGAAGGGAAAAACCAAAGGTTGGTTTCATCAGGAAATGACAAGGAGGTAGGAGTTATACCTTCCCACATTTTGCAAGTAATATATATATATATATATATATATATATATAAGCCTTCTATTTTGTTAAAGAGATTGTAGTCTAGGGGAATTGTACACAAAATTTTCATTTAAGATCTCTCACCCATTATAATTTGGAGTTAGACCTATACAACCCTCCACATCCATAAGATAAAAATGACAGGGGGATTTAACAAGAGGGAACCGACCGACACGGTGAGAATTCATCAGCACCCTCTTGTAGTAGAGATATTCACAAGGCACAATTGGATGGGTTTCTTTGAAAAAATGAGGGTATATGATTATGAAGTGGCCAAATACTTTTCTCTCTCCCTCATACCACTAACTAGGACCCATGCCATTACTGTGGTGAAAGGCCTCTCTATAGAACTCACCCCTAAGGTCATAGGAAGAATCACCACACTTCCTTTAGGGTTTCCTTGGAGAAAGGAAGATAAGGGTAACAACCAAATTGAAAAGAAGAAATTCTTTTTGGAAAGAGAGGAGGAAATGGAAGACAAAAATGGGGTTAGAAGAGCAAGCCTGCCATATCCTTGGAATGAAATTAGCTACCACCTCATTAATTATATATCATGTGAAGGTAGGTACAGTGTGGTATATGGGTACCATTTCAGGCTTCTCCAAGAGCTGAGGTTTGGAGCAGACACACTTCCTCAAAATAGACTAAGCATACCCTAATTTCTTCTTTAATCAGTGATAGATATGAGCATTAAGGTACAGGAAGGAAAACATCAACAGCTAGCCCATCATGGGTTAATTAAACTTATCCTAGAATATGCCCTCCAAAACCTAAGACTCCCTATTACATGGAAAACTTTCAGAGACATGCAGACAGAGGGACACATAAAAGCCCTTGAATATGACAAAAGCCCCACTGCCAGTGAAAGGGATGAAGAAGAAACAGAGAGGGATGAAGAGGAAACAGAGGAGGAAGAAGAGGAAGAAAAGGAGGAGGAAGGTGATGAAGAGACAAAAGAAGATGCAAAGGAAGAAACTGATGAACAAAGTGAGGAACTTGAGGGAGAAAAAGGAGAGAAAGATAAGGATGAGAAGGAAAATGGAAAAGAGGAAACAAGAGACAAGGAAGAATAGAGGTCTACAATGCAAGGCAAAGAAGAGGTGGAATCACCAAGGGTATCTCCAGAACCCACTAAGAAAGAGCCAACAACTGCCCTCACTGCCCTAAGTACCCCTATCAAGCAAAAAGGGAAGAGATAGAGACAAACCCCATTGTACTTTAGGACAAGAAAAATTACAAGGATCAGGCAAGGGAAACCTCAAGCACCCACCAAAGTTCCTATTGTCATTGAAGACTCACCAAAATAGCAAGAAAAGGTAGCTCCTCTTGTGAAAAATAAAGGAGAAGGATCACCAGGACAAGCCTCTCCCAAATCTCCCATCACTTATGTTATGAGGCCTGTCACTAGATCTTCCTCATCCAAAGGAAAAGGTCTCCTATAGGAGACACAAAAGGACCTACAGGAAATAGAGGCCATCCGATAGGAAACTCTGCTAAACCTATAAGAAAGTCAGAAATTGGACAAAGAAGGGACCATGCAACAGGAAACAAAGAACAAGGATCCAAAACTGAGGGAACCTAGTCCTCAACCCAACCTTGACTCCTACTATAGTTTCATTGAAGGGGGTAGGGTCATTGCACAAAAATTTTCCATCCCCTTATTCTTTGAGCTTGAGAAAGAAAGGGCAAGAACACATAGGTGGATACAAATTGCTAAATCTAAAGGAGTGGAGGATATAGGCCATATGGAGGAGAAAGTAAAGGAGATGGGCAAAGAACTGAGCAGCTTGAGGGACAAAGAGGAAATGATGAAAGCTCAGTTGGAAGCATAGAATGCATGGTTAAGGGGATAGCTACAAGAAAGATAAAGTCAATTGGCATCCATGGCTAGTCTATCCTTAGAGGCAATCCAATGTAGGATGCCAACAAAGTCCTATGCATTGTATCTTAAGGAACAATGGCTACAGTTCCAAATCAAAACTTTAGCACAGAGAGGCACTATGCCCTTCCAAGATTATAGACAATTCATTGATCTCTATGATCAAAGCACCTTGGAGGATAGAGCTAAAATGTCTGAGTTTTACCTACATAACTTGGCCTTGACAAATCTGAATGTGTGGGACCCTAATTCAAAACTAGGGAACTTGCAATTGATGGCCTTAGCATCATGGATGAATCATGAGGAGGCAAGAGCTGTAGATATGAAGAAAGTATTGGCAAGAGAGGAGAAAAAACCCCTCATGATAAGAGCTGAGAAATCAAATCCAATGGTTGTCATCAGCACCCACAACCTGATTGCAAATGACCCTAAACTTGCACTTAGGTACCTTGCTACACAAGAGCAAGAAATCACACACTATGAGGACATGTTCAGGTTGTTAGGGTATGATAGCATGCAAGATTGCCAAAGGAGATGGAACACTTTGCCCTACAGCTTGAAAATTAGAGAGTAACATTCTCCTCAGATATTGAGAGAGGCACTAAACAAAACACCCATGTACAAGCAAGCTCTATAAAGACTCAAAGTCAATTGGATTGGCTTGAGTCTCAGTCCAACACTGCTCTTAGGAATGTTGGAAGGAAGGAAGGAAGAGGAAGAAAGAAAGTAGTGGGAGGAGGTAGAGAGTAAGGTAGGATTCTATGCACAGGAAGAGGAAACTACAATAGAAGCATGGGATGTCAGGGATGCCACTAGAGCAATGAAAGACATGGATATAGATTAAGTTGCTCATAGGATGAGCAACACTTTCAGTAGGGAGGTGATGATGGGCCTCATCATTGGGTAACTATATGGACCTTAATACACCTCCTAGCTTATTTAAATAAACTCTTCTCATAATTTCTTACATATTTTGACTATATTTTTCTTAATGAGATGAGTAAAATTGAGATACTATGCCTAGTGGACTAATGTGCATTTATTGCAGGTTTTTGGGAGCAAATCATGGAAATTTTGGCTAATTAAGGGAAGAAACTAGAATGAGACAAGGAGGAGAGATTGTAGGAGATAGATCCTCCTCATTTACTCCTCACTCATTTGAATATTCCTCCATCAAATCACACTAGCTCGAAGTTACAAGCAGCCAAGTCACAAAGATCAAAAGGCAGCTGAGCCAGTGACAATTAAAGAGCCAATTAATCTTGATTTTGGGAGCCAAGCCTCCCTAGATTTAAGGAAGTTGTTGGAGACTTCAGTTGTATAAATAAGGAGGCCTAGAGCCTCAATAGGATTCCAATTTTTTATGTAAAAGCACTAAGCATTTTTTGAGTTCAAGAGTTGTGGAAGACATTGTTGTGGAAGACATTGTTATGTCATTTTCTGATTTGATAGTGAGAATGAGCATTTCCTTGATCCAGAACTAAGTTGACTCAGAGAGCTGAAGCTCTTGGGTTAGGGCCCAACCCTAGCAACAAAGGCTCCTCTTCTTGTATTTGTATGCTTAGTTGATTTCATAGATTAATGATTGAATTGTCTTTAGCATTATTTCATTGCAAGTAGTTGTGGATTTGATTAGTTTGCTTCCATTTGTGCATTGTTGTAGTAGTAGCTTAGGAAGGTAAAGGAATATCCAAAAGCTGTTAGTGGGTGGATCTGGCCTCACTCCTCCCTTCAGGGACCATGGTTTGAGGAAAGAACTCCTATGCAGCCCCAAAAAGATAGAATTCTGATTTCTCATGGAATTTAGGGTTTTCTGTTACTTAGGCCAGCATTTTACTAGTTTTCAAGAATAGGATTTAATTGCCATTTCTGATGTATTCAGCCTTGCACTAGATACCATAAAGGTTTCACATCATTATGCAAGATTTCCCATGCATAGGCAACTAGATAATAAAATTTTGTTTTTCCTTTGTTAATTGAAAATCTTTCTTATTTAACATGATTCATGCATAAAATGTTAGTGATTGATGCAGTGCAAGAGTTTCAGTAGTACAAAGAGATTTCACGACCAAAAACCCCATCCTAACCTCATCCATCCATGATTATCACTTTCTTTCACTAAATCCATCACCAAATTCATCATCCCATGAGAATACTTCTTCAAGCTTGTTGAGCAAATCCAACCATCTCACAACTCTGTTTGAGCTCTGAAGGCGACCTAGGCACTCCCTTGCCTCATTTCACCCACCATTCACCTTCCCTAAGCCTTACATCACCTTTTAAATACCTCCTCTTGCTCTCGGCTGTATCCTGTAGGAATACAAGGGATCCTGTAGGAGTAATAGGACACCTGTCGGACGCATTAGGACATCCTGTAGGTTGACCTGTAGTGGCCTGTTTTGAGGCCGAATTGTGGAAAAATCCTATGGGAAGATAGGAGAAGACCCGTACTTGCCTCCCAAGCCATCTGACGATTCACCATCATCCCTAATCCACCTACCACACCACAAAGAGAATTTAGCATTCACATTTTCACACAAAAAAAAAAAAAAAAAGGAAAAATAGTTATTTTGTTCATTTGCATGCACAACAATAGAATGTTTGGATGTTTCAAATTGCATGCCTAGGATAGTAGGATTGCACATATGTTAACTTAGCATTATTTTGAAGCAAAGCCTCTTAGCAGTTAGTAGATGAATGGTGTGTTTAGAATTTGATTTCAGTCTTTTCCTTACTACAATAGACAAGATTTCCTGTAGTGCAAATTTCCCTTTTTTTTCTCATTAGTAATCAAGCTTCTTCTGAATCAATAGAAGTCTGGTTTGAAAAACTATAAGTAGTTTATCTCCAGCTTAGCAGTGACAGAGAGTGGACCCATCACATCTACTTGTGTATACATCACTATCACCTCCAAGTTTGTAAGAACCCTGGTTGATAAATTAAAGTTGGTAGCCCCAGGAGTTGCAGCATTCTTGCTACAATATTGGTGCTCATCAGGTGGTTTGTGTGGATGATTGTCTCCATCCCTAGAATGTAATTATTCCATTGACCACATGCCTGCACAATTGAATGCATTTCTTTTTCATAAGTGGGATAATTTCACATTGTTTCTAAAAGTGTGTCACCGTGGTAAGCCACTGAATGCCCCTACTGAGTAAGAATTGTGCCAATAGCATAGTCGGAGGTGTCTGTCTCAATCTCAAATGGTTGTTGCATGTCTAGCAATGTGAGCACTTGTGTAGAGCAGAGGCAATGGTTCAACTCGGAAAACACCTTTTTTTGGGTTTCAGACCAAAAAAAATTTGCTTTTGCTCCGCCCTTGGTGACTTGACTTAAAGGCCAAGTGATATAAGAGAACCCCAACATGAACCTACGATAGAAATTGGCAAGACCCAGAAATCTACAGAGCTCTATTAGCGAGGTTGGGGCTGGCCAATCCTGAATGACTTGTATCTTGGCAGGGTCCACATGCACACCGTGCATAGGAATCATTTACCCTAGATATTGAACCTGGGTCATGTCAAAAGTGCATTTCTCCAAATTGGCACATAGCTTGTGTTGTCACAAGGTTTCAAGGACCTACTAAATATGGCAGAGGTGCTCTTCCCAACTCTAGTTGAAGATCAATATTTCATCTAAATAAACCACCACAGATGCATTGGTTAAGGGTCGCAAGATGTCGTCCATCAATCTCACAAAGGTTGTGGGGGCATTCGTCAACCTGAAAGGCATGACCAACCATTCAAAAAGGCCCTCCTTGGATTTGAAGGCAGTCTTCCACACATCGGGGGGCTCAATAGGCACCTGGTGATAACCACACTTCAAGTCAGTCTTGCTGAAATTTTTGCCCCCCTTGAGCTAGTCCAGAAGGTCATCAATCCGTGGGATTGGATACCTATTCTGGACAGTGATCTTGTTCAATGCCTAATAGTCAATACAGAGTCTCCAGGTCTTGTCCTTCTTCTGTACCAATATAATCGGGCTCCCACAGGGTTATGAGCTTGGCCTGATGTACCATTTCTACAACAACTCCTAAATTTGTCTCTTGATCTCATGGTTCTCTAGAACTGAGCATCGATAGATTGGTCCATTGGGTATCGACGTGCCTGGGTCAGATCAATGGAGTGCTTGACCTGACAGTGTAGAGGTACCCCTGTAGGTGAGGAAAAAATGTCCCTGTACTCCTCCACGAATTTATCCATCTACTGCTATTGTACAGAGGAGACCTGTCTGGATGTTGTGGCCATGATCTTCTTCTTGCCCTGAAGGAGAATCATAAGGAAAACAAATTTCCTAGTCTGAGAAGCGATATTACTGCATTTCTTTCCATTGATTAAAAAGATGGCAGTATGCAGGGCTACCTCCTGTATCCTATACAACTTATTTCCCAAAGTAATAATCACAAAGTGAGGTATAGACTCATATACAACATGCCTCTTCCACAAGTATAGTTGTCCTAATAATACATCAAAAATTCAAGAGGAGAAAAATAACATAGTACCTCATCCGTGTAGGGCTTGATGTTGTAGGGAAGGCGACATTGCTGGTTGACACAAAGATCTCATCCTTGGTGAACCCATCCGATGGTGTACAACTGATGATGTGCTATCGTTGGTTGGCCCAACTTCTTAACAACCTCTACTGAAATGAGGTTCTTTTGGCTCCTGTTGTCAACAATGAACTGCAATGGAGAACCTTTCAACCACATCTATGAGTGGAAGAGGCGTTCCCCCTCCTTTGGATCTTCAGGTTCATTCTTCTAGATCTTGGTAGTGGCCACGATGGCAGTGGGCTCCGCATCAATGATTTGGTTCCTTTTGTCATTCCCCTTGTTGAGTTCTTACTCAAACTTAGAACATGCATTTGATTCGGAAACCTTCAGCTCGACCACCAGTGATTTCTTGGCCCGGCACTCACTTGTGTTGTGAGAGGATCTATTATGGAACTCACACCATTTTCCCGTGCCCTTCTTTGTACTCATGGTGCCATTCATTGCTTGTGGCTTCGGCAGGTTTTCCTCAGTGGCCCACCTTGGATTTGGTCTTTTCTCTATGGTTTGGGGGCACCTTTTCCTTGCTTCGGGTTCACATATCTAAAGTTTTGGTTCTTCTGTTTAAACTTATACTCAATCTTGAAAGCGTATCGTATGCTGTGCTGAGCGAGAAGATGCTCAGGAACTCCATCTCGTCCAGGATGCACTTGTGTAGAAATCGTGGTACTTGAGTACCAAATTCCGCTAAGAATCCTTGATACCCAACTTCATGCGCAGTGTATGGAAAACATTTGTGAACTTGACACATCTTGGTCCCTTCCTTGTCGTAGCATGGTCCACTTTATGTATTTATCTTCACAGCTTGCGAATGGGTAATATTGTTCCTTGATGATGTCTCAGAAAGAATCGAAAGTGGGTGGAGCTGAAAACAGTGAGGATTCCCTCTCGTCCTTTTGTTCACAGTAGGTTTACCACCAATACTTGATGTATGGGGTGGATTTGAGAAGTGAAAAAGTAATCTTTTCTCGATTGGAAAAGTCATGAAATGAAAAATATCATTCCGATAGATTCAACCATTTATCTACGACGTCTACATCTATCTGGTGCTCAAATACGAGAATATCAAAGTTAACTTGTACCTTAAAAGGAGTGGAGCCTCCAAAGTGGCTATTGGATATGCATCGCCTGTGGGTAGCCATCGAAGTATCTGGAGAAGTTATCCATCACCGCGTTCCTTTGTCGCTCGAGGGCTTCCTTGAGCAATATTTTGAAAGGATCTCCTACCCCCTTGTCTTTCTTTTCTTCTGCCATAGCCATTGGGGTTTGCGAGGCTCGTCTTGCAAAGGTTCAACCAGATCAAGCCCTAACTCCTTATACACTAACCTCGTTGGGGACATGCAAAGAAAAATAGAGAAATAACAAACTGCTCTAAAGCCATTGATCCGAACTTAAAAAGGAACACAAAAAATTACACATATAGCCATAGATATAGAAATTTAGCAGGAATAAAAGTTCATTTCATTAATATCAGCATACTGAAATATGCTTACAAACATAATGGAAATAAACTAGCTCAGGCAATGGTAGCTTATCTTTGAGAAGAGATGTGGCGGCCACATGCCTTTGAACTGTGTTACAATGAGGCTCAAAGGCATATTTATTATTGAGAAACAATGGAAAACCATAAACATCCAAAAACCTAACCCTAGGAGATGAAACGCCAAAATTGTGGGCTCTGTTTGGGTAAATTGGTACATCAAATTCCCGGGGTCGTAACTTTGGTATAAGATCTCTGTTTGGCTATCATAACACCTCGTTTCGAGGGTCTCGAAGAGGAGGCTATAAACGAAAATGTAAGGTAGTTTGGGACGTTTTTGGTCTCTCCGTTTTCCCCAAAAACGTCATTTAGGGCCTTTAAATGACTTTGGAAGTTTAGGACACGAAAAACTGCCAAAAATAGTAAATTGTGCTACAATTAAGGAAACCAAAAAAATAAAAGAGACAATGTTGGGGGTCCAAGTGGAATAGGTAGGTGGCCACTAATATCGACCTGGATAATTCCACCCCCCTTCGGAAGAAATGGCCCCCATTGCGTTGAGTGCCTCCATGAGATGGGGAAACTTCTGCTAAACTTGGTTCCTGGTGATCCACTTGCCTTGGTAAAGGAGTTAGCCAAATTTGACAACTTGATATAGTTGGATCTTCTGCTCGCGAGTGTTCTTGATATTTGTGTCCATGATCCGATCAGTTATGGCCTATTCCATGTAGTCTGGGTTTAGCTCTAGTTGTGTGAGTTGTTCTATAACGTCAGATGTGTCCAACAATGGCGGAAAGTATGGCAGAGGGTGGTCTACATTGAACACTGGGTGCATACCAAGAAACTATGGAATTCTAAGCTTGAAGGCATTGTCTGCTACATCTTTGGTGATGGTGCATGTCCCATATCGGAGCAGGTGAAGCTTGCGTTGGGTTCCAGCGAGGCGCTCCTCCTACAAATGTAGCCAATCTTTGTCGCCCAACTGGAACTTGTGTGACACTAGATGCTAATCATGACACTGCTTGTACTTAGCATTGGCTCTGTCCAATATATCAAGGATGTACTGGCAAATTTGTGGAATGTGCTCAATGAAGCTATTAGCCTTATTGGCTTCAGACTAAACATGAGCTGGATATGCCTAAGTAGTTGCAAATGGTATGGCCACATCAATGGGACATAATGGCTGAAATCCTAGCCCTACCTAAAAAGGGCTACAGCCCATTGAGCTGTGGAGAGCTCTTTTGTAGTTGTGCTAGACATAGGGGAGGCTTTCAATCCATGGGCGTGGATGCTTCGAGTTATACATGCACCAAATGTGTACGTTCGTCTTGTTGACGACTTCTTTCGCCATCAGTTTGGGGATGGAAAGCCGTGGACTTACTAAGTTTGGTATCCACCATCAACCAAAGACTTGACCAAAATGCACTTAGGAATCTACTCTCTTGATCAGAGACAATGGACTGTGGGATCCCAAAGTGTACCCACACTCTCTCAAAGAAGAGCTTCGTAGTGAACTATGTTGTGATACTCTCCTTACAGGCCGCAATAATGGCCATCTTAGAGAATTTGTCGATGATCATGAAAACACAGTCATTGCCATGCTTAGTAGAAAGAAAGCCCGACATGTAATCCATGGAGATGGATTCCCAAGGTTGACTAGGAGTAGGAAGAGGAGTATATAGGCCTTTCTTCTTGATTTTTGGTTTGGCAATGGCGCAGGGAGTGCAGTTTTTAATGTACCTTCCATTATCTTAACGAAGGTTTTGCCAATAAAAATACTTCTGTAGTACTGCCACTATTTTCTCTACTCCGAAATGTCCAGTGACCCTACTGTAGTGCACCTCCCAAATCATCTTGGCACACTCGTTTGAAGGAACACATATGTATCCCAGGTGGCATAACAATGCATCCTAGAGGTGAAAATTTTGAACTTGCTTACCTTCTAGGAGTGTCAGGTTTGTGTAGCCGAATTCTGGATCGCTCTTGTAAAGATGCGGCCACCCCAAAGTGTTGTGGCCACAAGAGTCAATCACAATGATCAAAGCCATGATCGGTGGTTGACTGAGGCAGTCTACAACATTATTGTTGCTTCCCTTCTTGTAATTAATGTTCAAATGGAATTATTGCAGGTATCTGGACCATTTCTGATGGCAACTGTTCTGCAACTTCCCTTGTGTCTCTATGAACTGCAGGGGTTTCTAGTATGTGTAGATGATCGTTTTCTTCCCCAGAATATAATGCTTCCATTGATGACATGCCTGCACAATGGAATAAATTTTTTTGTCATAAGTGGGATACTTTCAGACTGTGTTTGAAAGTGTCTCACTATGGTAAGCTATTGGGTGCCCCCTGCCGAGTAAGAACTGCACCAATAGCATAGTCGGAGGCGTTTGTCTCAATCTCAAATGGTTGCTGCAGGTATAGTAATGTGAGCATTGGTGCAAAGGAGAAGTGATGCTTCAACTCAGAAAACACCTTTTGATGGGTTTCAAACCGAAATAACTTTTCTTTCGCTCTGCCCTTGGTGACTTGACTTAAAGGCCAAGTGATATGAGATAACCCCAACATGAACCTGCGGTAGAAATTTGCAAGACCTAGAATGAATTTTATCTTGGCTAGGTCCACATGCATACCGTGCTCATCAGTGATGTACCCCAGATATTGAACCTGGGTCATATCAAAAGTGCATTTCTCCAAATTGGCACACAACATGTGTTATCACAGGGTTTGAAGGACCTATCAAATATGGCGGAGGTGCTCTTCCCAACTCTGGTTGAAGATCAAGATGTCATCTAAATACACCACCACCAATGCATTAGGGAAGGGTTGCAAGATGTCATCCATCGATCTCATGAAGGTTGTGGGGGAATTCTTCAACCCAAAAGGCATGACCAACCATTCAAAAAGGCCCTCCTTGGATTTGAAGGCAGTCTTCCACACATCGGAGGGTTCGATAGGCATTTGGTGATAACCAGACTTCACGTCAGTCATGCTGAAATATTTGGTCCCCTTGAGATGGTCCAGAAGGTCATCAATCCATAGGATTGGGTACTTTTCTAGACAGTGATCTTGTTAAGCACCCAATAGTCAATATAGAGTCTCCAGGTCCCATCCTTCTTCTGTAGCAATACAATCGAGCTTCCACAGCATGGTGAGCTTGGCCTGATGTGCCCTTTCTGAAACAACTCCTGAATCTGCCTCTTTATCTAATCTTTCTCCAAAATAGAGCATCGATAGATTGGTCTATTGGGTAGCTGCGTGCTCAGGGTCAGATCGATGGAATGCTTGACTTGACAGTGCAGAGATACCCATGTAGGTGAGGCAAAAATTTCCTTGTACTCCTCCATGACCTTCTCCATCTGTTACTGTTGTGATGAGGAGCCCTACCTAGAAGTTGTGGCCACAAACTTCTTCTTGCCTTGACGGTGAATCATAAGGAATAATTTTTCCTTATCTGGGAAACGATCTTACTGCATTGCTTTGGAGTGATTAATGAGATGGTAGTAGGCGGGCTACCTCCGGTATCATATATAACTTATTGTCCAAAGTAATAATCACAGAGCAAGGTCTAGACACATATACAACATGTCACTTCCACAAGTATGGTTGTCTTAATAATACATCACAAACATCCTAAGGAGCAACATCACACAGTACCTCATCTGTGAAGGGCTTGATGATGTAGGGAAGGCAACACTGCTGGCTGATGCGAAGATCTTGTACTTGGTGAAGCCACCTGATAGTGTACAACTGTGGATGTGTTGTCATCAATAGGCCCAACTACTTCACGAAATCCACTGAAATGATGTTCTTTTGGCTCCCACTGTTGACAATGAACTGCATTTGAGAACTTTTCACCCACATCTGTGAGTGGAAGAGGCGTCCCCTTGCTCTTGATCTTAAGGCTCATTCTTCTAGATCTTGGTGGTGGCCATGGTGGCACTGGACTCTGCATTAATGATCTACTTCCCTTTGTCATTCCCCTTGTCGGGTTCTAACACATAGTCGAAACATGCATTTGATTAAGATGCCTTTAGCTCGACCACGAGTGACTTCTTGGTCCGACACTCACTTGTGTTGTGAGTGGAGCACTTATGGAACTCACACCATTTTCATGTGTCCTTATTTGTCTTCATGTTGTTGTTATTTTCTTGCAGCTTCAATAGGGTTTCTTGGGTGGCCCCGCCTTGGATTTGGCCTTTGCTCTATGGTTTGGGGGAACCTTTTCCTTGCTTCGGATTCACAGATCCAAAGTCTCGCTGCTTCTATTTAAACTTCTACTCAATATTGAAAGTTTTTAAAATTGGAAACTAGAGCCAAACTCCATGTGGGTCATCTTATTAATGGAAGCTGATATTTTTCTTGGATCCCTCTCATCGCGAGGTGTAGGATTGATCTAAAGATCATCCGATTCCGATAAGTATTCATGGAGATATGAATTTATTTGTGTTATGGGACAATTCATCAAGGTCGGCCAACAACCAAATAAACCCCACTTGTGCTCAACGTTTTAGTATAAATAGAGGTGGCCTTCAAGTCATTTCAACACACTTGGGATCTCTTCCTCTCTACTTGTCTATGGGTTTTAGTAGGAGGAGAGATCCTAAGGGATAACGCTACCCTAATCTAGAGGGCAGAAGCTGGAATTATCGGAATTGCCAGGAGTAGCCGAAATTTCCTGAACTGCCAGAACTGTCAGGAACTACCGGAACTATCAGGAAAAGTCGGAACTGCCGGGAATAGCCGGAATTGCTAGAACTGTTGAAACTGTCGGAACTGCCGGGAGTAGCTAAAACTGCCAGGAACAGCCAGAACTATCAGCACAGTCGGGAAAGCTGACACAGAGGGCAGAAGCCAAAACTGCCGAGAATCACCAGAACTATCAGAACTGCTGTGAATAGCCGGAATTGCCGGAACTACCAGGAACAACCGAAATTGTCGAAATTGCCGGAACAACCAGAGCATCTGTCTCCAAAAGAGAGCAACATGCAAGGGACAATTAACAAACATTGGGACAATTGTATGGTACTTAGTAGCAAATACACCAAGCATGCAATGTTACAGCTAGCATGCAACAACAAGCATGTTGTTGGACACCTAATCCTTTATGGGTTGGTGTAGAATGTGAACAACCATTGAGAGTCCAAGAGACCTTGGGATGTGGAACCCAACGGTCACACGAATGTACTATAAATGTATATCATTATCAAATAATAGATATACTCTCCTGCTTATCTTTAATATTCTGTTGCTGCCATGTGTGTGTTTAACATGGTATCAGAGCGGGCGATTGCTGGTCCTGCTCCATTTTGAGCCACTGGTTTTGTGGCCTCCACCTGGTATGCATGTTCCGAATTTCATTCTTGCCATTCTGATCCTAATTCTCTGCCATATTTTCTACCCCTCTTCTATCGTTCTAAGGCTCACTAACCTACACAAGTCTCAATTCAGTATTCCTATGCCCTATTTGTAAATCCTGACTGAAAAAAAAAAAAAAAAACAAACAAACAAACAAACAAACAAACAAACAAAACAAAAACAAAAACAAAAAAACAAAAAAACAAAAAAACAAAAAACAAAAAAAAAAAACAAAAACAAAAAACAAAAACAAAAAACAAAAAACAAAAACAAAACAAAAAAAAACAAAAACAAAAACAAAAACAAAACAAAACAAAACAAAACAAAAAAACAAAAACAAAACAAAAAAACAAAAACAAAAAACAAAAAAAAAAACCGTTGTAAAATTTCCAAATCTTAGTTGTGTTACCACACCCACCCAACCGAGCTTCTAAATGGGATCTGAGGGCTGACCCACAATGGAACCATAGTGGAAGTGGACGCCCATGAAACCACCTTTCGTTCAGGTATTGAGGCCAAAACTAATCCGACATCAACCCTCATGCCACACTTAGCATATCTTATCACAAGCTTAGTACCCAAAGCTAAATCTCGCTTAAATCCAGTTTGAATAATGTGGGCATGGACTAATCTGCTTTCTCTTAGAGCCTTTAATTTGAGGAAAACCTGTAAAAGAGATTCATAGGTGTAGGGATCCACCCAAATACCATTATGGTCCGTAAAATGTAGAATTCGAAGCACCTCAGTCAATCAACTCTGCTTGCATAGTTTTCTCACACTTTCAGCAAGGTTAGGGTTGTCATGCACTTCTTGTGAAGTGCTCCTGTTGGAATTTGTGGTGAAAGGGAAGTTGATAGGCAAATAATTACATATGGGTTCGAGAAGGGTAGCCATTTTTCTGTTGTTGCTCTTGAATTCGTGAGTATATCGATATTGCCATTGTTGTGTTTATCGTCTTTATGTTAAAATTGGTTGAACGCCATGAGCCTTAGTTGATTGCATTGGGTCTCGTGAATGCGATGAAGATCCTACTTTAAAATCCTGGAATTTTGAACATTCCATGCATATTCCTTAGTATTTTTTGGTATATTTGCAGGGTTCATATCCGTTGGAATGGTGAGTCAGGGCATCTAGTGTGCGTAACTCATGAAATCTGTGTTGTTCAAAACCAATTATTGTTTTATGCCCTGGTCAAGAAATATAAACATTTGGAACGAGATATTAAATTGAATGATGGCTTCAAGTCCATTGGATTCATCTTATATATAACACCTCCAATCGACCATTTCCAAGTAACAAACAAGAATCTCCTCACCTTCCCACCAATGCAGAGCCTCAGTCGACCTATCATAAATCTCATCTCTGTTGAGTGCATGGAGGAGGCGATATTGGAGATGTGATTCCCATAACCACATAGTTATACACATTTTCTGTGGAAATCCCCTTCCAAGTATATGCGTTGAACTATTTGAATGCAACAGTGTGATGCATATGGTTCAATGCTTGAATGTTGTGTGGGATGATGCTTATTGAACTATAAAAGGAAACAACAAATTCAAGTCATTTGCTCCAATTGTCAATATTATTACAACTATTGAAGTGAGTTCATTGACTGGCTTTGTGCGTTAAAATGTATTGGAGCTAATTCTAGTGCAACCCTTGGTGCGTTGACATTTTGGGGATGGAAAGCACTCAAAGATATGCTGGTGAAACAAGTTGTTAATAGAACATAAGAAGTCGATTGCATAGATTGTGATTGGCAGAGACAAGGAATTGATTTATAGTTGAAACAATTTCTTTATACTTGAGAGCAGCACAGAGTGAAAGTTTGGTAGTTGGATTTCTGAAAAAAAGAGGCTCGTGGGAGAAGGCAAGAAACAAAGTCAGACACATTGCACACATAAATAACATTGTGAAGGAAAGTGAAGGGATCATTATAAGAGCTTGGGAGTGCTGCCTCACGTGTTCGAGCTTGGCCTTGCAGTGCATAATATCATAGTTGATTGCAGTGGCAAAGTGTTGGTCCTCAAAGTTGGTGTCTTTGGTCGTGCTTCTGAGGTGTGTTGAGAGCAAGATCTATATACAATATATGTTGCCTGTGCGTTGATATTTTGCTAGCATGATGTGAATTGTTTGAGGTTGATATATGTGTTAGAATTGAAACTTGAATTCAATGATTTCGTGAACCTTGTTACAGAGGAAATATATAGCTATTAAATAACCTGGAACTGCCTAGGGTATTGGTGCATTGGCATGAGCATTTGAATGTTGAGCGTTGAGCATTGAATAAGGCAATCTCTTTGGCATTGTATTGTTCAAAATTGAATGGGGGCGGTTGAAATTCCACGACCTGGAACTACTGTATGCTGCTTTGAATACATTGAAGGCTTGCATATTTCATATGATCATTCATATTCAATTGTGGTTTTGAACTGATTATATATCATTACGACTTGGCTTATTTATATATGGCTTGAGATCAAGAATCTGTATTTGTGAAATTCACCTTATTTTTTCAATGAAAATGGCTAGAATCAATGAAGTATTAGAGTTCCTCAAAACTTTGATATTGTCTACTACTCATGATACATTAAAAGTCAGCAAAGTTTCTCTCACATACATTCAGGTCTGTCTACAAAATGCATAAGAGAAAATTGACTCTTTGCAGCTTGAATCTCAGCTACAACGAGCATAATTACAACAATGGTGTCATCATTCTGAACCTGTTTCTGTTCAAAACAATGAAACAGACTCCCATAAGAAGAAAGTCAATATTGTTGAAGTTGATTTAGATACAGTTCCCAATAAAGCAACAAAGTTACATGCAGATGCAAAAATTCAGTTTGCACTTCCCAAGTCAGTCATCAAACCTTGGGAAGAGCTTGTCCATAACAAGCATAGAACTGGTCTTGGATATGGCAAGGATGTGTCCTTTCACATTCCAGACTACTCAAAGCCCATTCATTTTCAGAGTGTTGGATTCCTTCATGACAGTTCACCTCCAGTTGTTCCAGATTTTGCCCCTCTTCCACAGCAATAGATTGTGAAATGCCAACACTGTGACCGAGTTGGCCATCTGAAAGATCACTGTTTTGATCTTCATCCATGTAAGCATTGTCATAAAACTAATCATTCTTTAAACAGATGCTTCAGAAACAAACCTCCTACAAGAACAAAAATTCATCTTGGATGAATCGCTTCTTGGCAATGGGCTTCAACAACCAAGAAGATATTTCGCTCATACAATAGGATTTTTTCTCGAATATCGAAAAGTCTTGCAGTTGAGTTTTCTCCATCATCTCACCTTGTATCTGACAGGGGGGAAATTATGGTCATCTAAAAGCTTCAAAGCCACATAAAGCGAGCTTGAGCCACAACCTGCCACACTAGATTCAAAGTTGTAGCCAAAGACAAATATGCCCCTAAGCATGCCTTTAGTAAGTGATACCTCTTCAAAGAATTGGGGACACTTCCTCTAGCAGAAGACTTCAACTTCTTGCCAGTTTTGGAAGAGTTCTAGGAATTGCATTAACCATTCCAGAGTTGTTGGTCATCCTTAAACCATCACAGGTTGAGACCTCCCTTTCTTGGTTGAAGGTTTCCCTCTTCAAAACATCAGGAGCACTTCCTCTAGCATAAGACCTAAGGTTCATGCCAGACTTGGAAGAATTCTGGGAACTGCACTAAGCGTTCCAGTGTTGGTGGTCATCCTTAAACCACCCCCCTTATACCAACATTTCAGAGAACACATTCAACCTAGTGCTGCAATGTTTTTTGCACATTTTGTATTACAACTCTCTTCTTGGACTCATACATACCCCTTCGGATTAAGGGGGGAATGTTGGACACCTAATCCTCTATGGGTTGGTGTAGAATGTGAACAACCATGAGAGTCTAAGAGACCTTGGGATGTGGAACCCAACAGTCACACGAATGTACTATAAATGTATATCATTGTCAAATAAGGAAGTTAATTTTCCCAGCGAAGGACTGCATAGATTTCTTGTTCACAGGGAAAATAATCTGTGTAATTTCTTTGACCGTCTCTGGGTCTACTTTAATCCCACTTTTGGAAATGATATGGCCCAAGAGGTTTCCCTAGGAAACATGAAAATAATCTTTTTTGGATTAAGGGATATCCCATACTTGCGACACCACTTAATTTTTTTCTTTAAGTGGCATATGTGATTAGATCTATTTTGTAAAACATCATGACATCATCAAGATAGACCACCACACTCTGCCCGATCAGTCCGTGGAATGTGATGTCCATGGCGCATTGAAATGTTTCACCGAAATTGACCAACCCAAATGGCATTCTCCTAAATGCGAATGTACCCCACTTCGTACAAAATGTTGTCTTTAGTCTGTCAGACTATGAGACTAGAACCTGGTTATAACTGAAATATCCATCCAACAAAGAAAACATCTATGACCCCAATATTGTTTGCAGTATCTGTTCCATAGACGTCACAGGGTAATTGTCTTTGTCTGAGGGACAGTTCAAGTTACGGAAATCAGCACACAAGCGGATTTCCCCAAACTTCTTTCTAACCGGGACCAATTTCGATACCCAGGTATAATGTCACACTTTATATATTATCCAAGCATCCAACAATTTCCTTATCTCCTTTTGAATTGAAGGCTCAAGCATCAGATGTACCATCGGCAACTTTTGTTGAAAATGCTTGGCCCCTTCTTTGATTGGAATCACATTTTGTATTATTCGCTTGTCATAATTTTTGAGTTCGTCGTGTGCCCATGCAAATATATCACAGTAATGCTTGAATAAGCAGATAAAACCTTGCCTCTCTTGTGGTGTTCAACAAGTACCAGGATTGACAAAATTTAGATCATTTTATGTTCCTAGATTTATTTTCTCATGTGACAATTGAGCTTCACATTGACTGGCCCTCAGAAGTGATTCTGCAAGTCGTATAGGTTTTTCAATGATACCATGCCTTTCGGCATGGATTTCTCTTTTCTTGCGCAAGATGCATCTTGCAACACTTTCTCGTGCTCGTCTTTGTCGATAATTGCATCCTTAAATACATCAGCATTCACCATAAAGTATAGTATCTGTTGGTCATAATTTAAAACATGTAAATTAGTAATATTGTAAGGGATGGGTCGTTTATAAATAATTTCTACAAAAAAACTATCCCTAAGTGGTGATAACATAGCAGTAGAATTTTCCAATGCATCCGCAATTGCGTTGCATATTCTAGGAACAAAAATAATATTAAAAGCTTGGAAATGCAAAATCAAATGTCGTACCTCTTGTTGATAAATTTTCAAATGAGGTGACACACAATGTATAATATCATGTACCTGTCGTATGACAATTTCTGAATCACCCACTGCTTTAAGAACTGCAACATTGAGGTTGATGGCTCTTTTCAAACCAAAGATGAGTGCTTTGTATTCTGTGGTGTTTTTTGTGCACTCGAATTCTCGGCGGCTGGATATTAGATGTTTCCTATGTCACAAGTCTACTAAAATAGGTCTAGATCTAGAGCCCTCCTGTGATTTGGAACCATGAAAATAAAATGTCCAAACATTATATGTACAAGGACTATGTGCTAAACTAGTACTATTATTACTACTACTACTAACTATACAAATGCCATTTTCACCAGTTGGACTAGGAAGGAGCTTCAACTGTGTGTTAGATGGTATTGGGGATGGTTGAGCAAGATAACACCCTAGATCAGTTTCCAAGAAGAAATTTCCAAAAATGAGATCTGTGAAATCCATTGGTTCATTTTTGCCTTCTAAGGGAGTTATCACATGTTTCATGTATCACTATGAGTTCACTTGGATCTCATTGTTTCTGCCCTTGTATGGAAGCCATAAGTGTGACCATTCCATCACAAAATACCCATGCAACTTATTGGACCAGTCTCTGCTCAACAATACACCATATGCTTCCGGAATGTACAAAATTACTATATTTATACATTGGTTAGCTCGATGATTGGTGCTAAAAGAATATGCACATTTTTTAGTTCACCAATCACATGGACAAGAGTCTTGTCCAACTGAATGACCTGTGCATCCGTTTTATCCCACTTTTCATTGATTTTCTTTGCGAAAGATAAAGGAATTACATTTACCGATGCACTGAAATCAACTAAGAAATTATGTATATTATAATTGAAAATTTCAAATGTTAAGAGAAATGGGGGGCAAAGTGTGTTTTCATCTAACGTTAAAGAATTAAGAACTAGAGGATGTACTAGATCCCTTATGTGACAAAGCATCGTTAGCTGAGGAAGACTGTTTAAGAGCATGGGCAAAGAGTTCATGTTGGCTCACGATCTTAGTTAGTTCAAAAAGTGAGATATTCATGTGAGCTTTCTTCATATCTTCAACTATCTTATAATCCAGTGTGGGAGACATTGCCAAAGTTTCTGGCAAAGTTGCCTTATCTCTTACCTATGGAGTGATTGGATTACTTTTACTATTTTTGGAAATACCTTTTGTTGTTTTCGCGTTGCGAGACTTGATCTGATTGTTCTGAGATGAGTTGACAGGAAATGTGATATTTCTCAGTAATTCTATTTCAACTTTTGCTTTATCAAATCTTGAGCGAAGGTCGGCCCTTGGCTCCTAGAGTTGTATCGAGTGGTCTGTTGTTGAACCGAGGCCTCACTTAGCAGTGGTTCCTCAATGCTCTTCTTCTTATTTGTGAAAACACAACTAAGTGTGTTCATTGTGTGTCTGAAACTTGTAGATTCTTTGGTTGCAACATTCTCTTCCTTCTCTTCTGCAAGGTCAGTCTACTCATATAAAATAACTGTATAAATAACTTGTGTAGCAAGAGCATTCATGCTATGGTTCCATTGTAGGCATGTATTTTCTGAATGATACTCTTAATGAAACGAACAATATTGATCCATTCCCATACTTTCAACATTCATCAGAATATTCGAGCTTTATGCTGACTTGGTTGAATGGTTGCTACTTCTACCGGAGTTAGCAGCCCTTGTTAGGATATTGAATCTCAGAGGCTTGTTTCTCACGGTGGTCTCGCTTGACTTTTGTTTCAATTCTGCCAACTCATTGGACAAAGACTTGATAGTGTGGGTCAAGATCTTGATATCAATTGTGTATTTCTCCTTAGCCTTTCTTAAAGAGGCCTGAGACATTTTCCCCATGTCTTTGGATTCCTTTGTTGATTCGTCATCTGAGATGACTCTGATCACACACAAGTCCTTTTCAACTGCGATTTCCTCTTCGAAATTCTCATCCAAAGTCAGCTTCACAGTTCTTTTCACGAACTGTGCAATGCTTGTTGGTAAGGAAAATGTGAAATAATCAATAGTAATGGAGTCATGAGGTTTTGTGTCTACTAGAAATCTATTCAACATACGATTAAAACTCTGATTGAAATCTTTCACTTTCTCTTTTTGCTCCATCTTGAGATTTCCTAGCTCTTTCTACAGCATGTGGGGCTTTTGCCATCATTGAATTTTTCAAGAAAAATATTCTTATACCCTTTCCAATTTTAGATGGAATTCAGAGGAAGACTATGATACCATACAACTTCTCTTCCATCTAAGGTAAATGGAAAAAATATACATGCAACATCATAGTAATGTACGTCTAACATTTGCAGATGTAGGTAGAAGTTGTCTAGATGGTCCTCCACTTTTATTGCTTTTCCAAGGTCATACTTCGTTAACAAATTTTATGGATGTCTTGGAATCTTGTGTAGAACACCTATTAGTGCAAGTGGGCCTTGAGGGGCCTTGAGGCATCTAGTCCAGATCTTGGTCTGCCATGTCTTGGTCATTGCTTTCCCCTTCTTCGTCAAAATATGATTGGTTTTATTTTTCTTCTTCTTCACCGCCTAACCTACGGAACGTATTGTCCAAGAGTACCACGTTATCAACATCACTACCATTGAAGGTTGGATGATTCTCTTATTTTTCTGCTCTTCAAGGGTAGCGAGAACCAAATTTTCAACTTTTGAGACCACTATCCCAGTGGGGGTGGTTTGGTTCTTCTTTGAAAAATATGGAAGATTATGTACTCCAGGTATCAATCCAATAGCTCTTCCAAACTTACTGGTGATAGGGCAGATGGCCCAGATATGGTTGTAAGAGATTTTACAATTTTGTACAGTCTTAAGCTCAGAAGGATTTCAAACTTTAGGAATATGCACACAGGAGGTGTTGGGGATATTACTGCCTTGAGTAGATGAAGCAATATTTGGGTGGGTGAGGTTATCAACCATAAAAATCTGGCAACCCTCCTTCTAGCGCTAGAAATGTTAATGGTGTTGGACTTGCCAACATTCAAGGGGTCTCCCTGATATGTGGTCCCAATTAGACCTCACACTGTTTTAGATAGGAGCACCATCTGGAATATGGCTCAGATACCAAATTCTTAAATATTTTCCTTGGCTCTAATTGTTAAAAAGAGAGAGGAGTGCAATGGTGTCTTCAAAAATAAAGGGGTTGTTCCTAGTGAGTGTTCAGTCATATGTTTGTTAAATTTATTTTACTGCGGAGGCAAGGAGAACTGAGCCTCTAAGAGAGAGGTAATAGGAACACCTTTGTAGAGACACACATAAACAAGAATAATCCATTCAACATCAAGCGGAATAGTCCATAGAGATGCAATGGTCATTACAACTAATGTAACAAGGAAGATTTGTCTAATATCCAGTGGAATAGTTCACGAGGATGCGACAATGATAATAACAATTACAACACATTCTCAATATGATAAGTACCAAAATAATCGAAATAGGTCAACTACTTTAGCACAGATGAAAGAAAACATGAATTACAAACATTCAAAGAATAGTCTTACAAATAGCCATAATCCATGCATGGAGACGTGCTAGCCATATAGGTTCTTATATTAAGTAAAAGTTCCAAAACACATGTATACAATGAACACCACTATCTCCAATAGTGGAGCGTTGGAACCACTCCTTACTCCTCAAAAGAACTAGCTTATCTCTTTGATGCCTTGTGAGAGGAGCCAAGGTGAAAATTCCTTTGCTCTTACAACGAGGGTGTATATATAACAATGAGGAGGTGATGCTTCACCTTCCTTGTGATTCTACATCTACCCTCATAACTATTTGACTTCCTGTAACTGTTCAACTCTACATGACTCTTCATATTCCATGCATGTCCTTTGGACTTTCACTTTACTATACAGAGTTGAAACATGAATTACATAATCCACCATAATGTTGTGGCACATGACAACTCATGACATGACCATACATTACATTATTGACATGGACTACTTGATGATGTGGCAATGGAAGCCATTGTTGTTATTGTGTATTGAGTGTCTGCTTGAGAATGCTTTTTTTCCTACCTCTACATGGCTTGCTAATAAGTAATCTTCAATGATTAGCTAGCATACTCAACTACAAATATGTCTTTCAACATGTTTCCCTTCCCTGTCTCCTTCATCATCATCTCACCATGTCATGATAAGGCACCTGCATTTGCATTCACTCATGATGAGACGACATCAGTTTGAACAACCCCTAGTCTAAGATAGTGCCTATTGATCCATTGACTAAGCTGGAACTAGGTCACAAGTTGGGAGAGGGGCTTAGTGACTACACATTTTCATATTTCAAGAAGCCAAGGGTGAACCTTAAGCCTTGAGACTGTGCAAAGCATGGTCCAGGCTAGGTCGAGGAAGAAAAATGCACAACTTTAGAGGTCAGTGTCACAGGCTGAGAGGATGGGCACTGGATCAAAACATTGCACAATTCCAGCTGATATTGCACAATTCCAGCTGATAGAGGAGTATGGGCCATTGCACAATTATGTAGCTTAGGGGCTCAAGGGATGATCTTGATTCTAGAGATTACGTAATGCGCAATTGAGGTCAAACTAGGAAGATGGATTGCACAATTCTGGGAGCCAAGGTCGGGGCTTGACCACTGGAACTACAAAGTGCAGCAGTCTTGGAAAACATAAACTACGCATTGCGCAATGTCAAGATGCAAGGTCACAGCTAGAGAACTAAGATAGTGCAATGTGTACTTTAGGGAGGTCGGGTGAAGCTAGGTTGCTTGGTCGGGAAGCTTTTTCAGAAAATGGCTAAGTGTGGGATCAATGAGGTTGATGTGAATAGTGATAAGACTTCGACTGTGATCACACACTTAATACTTGACAACATAATAACATAGATCATCCAAGACACATGAACAATTCATTTCCCTTAATGCGACAACTTACGACAAGTGCGACACTAAAGATACTCTTTGTGACGACCATGACAACACTTGTGCGGCAGTGCTTGAACTTTGGAAATGAGTGCGACGAATGTTTGCATGGTTAGAACAACTCATTTTCACATATATGACATCTTAAAACCATCGAAACAGGCTTATACACATTGTGCGACAACTAACATGCGAAAACACGACATTTTTCCTATCTTACAAAAGGGACCGAAACACCTCAAGAAAACACATGGAATGAGTTCCAATGTTTGCGACGATAATGTACAATACCAAGGAAGGCTTTGAAATTGAGCATAAGCTAAAATTTTGGAAGCTATTGTAGCAACGACAACAAGAGACAAGCCCGAGCTTTAGGGATTACAGAGAGAAGGCACAAGAAAGAATCCAAAGCTCTTAACAGGATGCCAAAATAAGGATTGTTTCTGGTATTTATGATTTGGCAAAGGAGTTGCAGTCAGCGTGATAGGAAGAGGTGGCAAAGAATAGGACTCAGATGAAATAAATTAGTGCATATTTGTGACTTGAAAACCAAGGATGGAAGAGTAGCTAGGTGCATAGCTGAGAGGATCTAATACCAGTGTTGGACTCATATAAATGGAGAATAGGAAATTAGATAAAATTGAGATGCATTTCATTAAATAAATAATGTATATATAAATACCATGGTTAGAATTTGTTGTAGGGAATACCCAACACCCCCTATTACTTGACGTAATGGGGACCCTTTCCATTAATTTTTGGCTAAGCATCTTTTATGATTTTCATTTAAGTTAATTATTTTGAAATTTTTTCATTTTTTAGTTTTCTTCGGATTTCTATTTTAATTGTTTCATTGAATCCGACTTTCCACTATTTTTTCATTGATACTTGTTTCGACCCATTTGTTCAAACAATTTATAAATGGCACTCTTTTGAATTTTGATCATTTTCTCGCCTAGACTAAAAATGTAAATAAATATATAAGATCTCGATCTTCATAGCTAATTAAGTTCAATAGTCATTCATTGTAAATATTAACTCTTATTTAGTTTTTACTAATATTCTTTCATTTTTCACTAACTGTTTTACAAAATGACCCAGCTAAATCATACAATGGATGGAAACGTGTTTCAGAATCTTGGTAATTTACTCCAATTTATTATTTTAAAACAAGTTACCAAGACTGGATTCTCAAAATTGCAAAATAGTTGAAGTCTAATTTGTAGAACTGTTGATTCACGTGGCCCCCACTTCACAACCCTTCTCTTACATCTAAAAATTGAGATTCTTTTAAAAAATACGATAAAAATTGTTTTTGTGATGCAATATTGCGATATCACAATATTGCATATTACAATTTCATATTGTTATTTGTTTTAAAAAACCTTCAACTTGCAATCACAGATTTAAGATTTAAAAAATATGCAATAGAGTCTTTTTATTTTAACATATAATTTGTTTATCCTCCTTATACTTCTCAACTTCACTGACCTCACCTCACTCACCCTCACGTCATCCTCCACTCACCCTCCTTATCTCTCCATTAACACTCTCACCATACCTTATCACACCATAATCTCCAAAGTCAAACTAATACACTCTCCACCCTCACATTAATACGTGAGTTATAAATTTTTTGTATTTTAAATTTGTCTCAACTTCGAAGACCTCACCTCACACACCCTCACGTCATCCTCCACTCACTTGACCTCACTCACCCTCCTTATCTCTCCATTAATACTCTCACCATACCTTATCACACCATAATCTCCAAAGTCAAACTAATACACTCCCCACCCTCACATTAATACGTGACTTATAAATTTTTTGTATTCTAAATTTGTTTTTATATAATATCATATTAGTATTATAATATTTATATGTTAATTGTAATTTTTATATAATACCATTATAATATTAATATAATAGTATTTTAATGAATCATTAAATTATATATTAATTAATTTTTGTAAATAATTAATAATTAATTAAGTTTAACAATTTAAATTTAATTAATTAACATTAATTAAATAATAATTATAGTCTAATTTAAGATTAAATTTGTAATATAAAATTATGACTTTTAGCCTAAGCAACAGAATTTCCAGAATTCTGGCAATTTTAATATATCAACTTCATAAGCTCATAAATGGAGTTTTACTTGGCCAAATGCGGATCGGGATAACTCATTGTAAAGATAAAATTGTGGAGAATATTTCTGAAGTGGTTTGAATTCCATATTTGATCATTTATTAGGTATAAAATCCAACAGAAGATCAAGCTCTGAATTTTTAACAAAATCAATTTTTTGAGTTTTATTTTCTACATTCTTATTTTTCCACGACTTCTTCTGAGTGCAGACTCATTCGTCAATAATCTCCTTGGCTAATTAAATCGTCACAAGCATCAATAGAAAGATCAAATTTCCTTTTCAGTTATTTATTTAATTGAATTTGATTGGATTTATTTTAATTTCATATTTAGCATTTTGATTTTAATTTTGTATTTTAATTTTGCTTTGTTTTGTTTTGTAAGAAAACATTTGAAGAGATGAAGAGAAAAGAATCTCGAGAAGGCTCCAACAATAGAAGAATGGAATTTGAGCCAATGAAAATTGATTAACAAATTTCTTCTTCAACAAACTTTATTTTTAAGAATTCTATTGAAACTATTATAAATAGAAGATTGTAAAATGTAATAAGAGTTTCTCTCCTCTGCAATTCTGGAATTCTAAAAGCACTTCTGTAATAGGAATTTAGAGTTGTAGGCAAGAAGAGAGAAAATCTCAAATTTGGAGATTATTGAGGATTTTTCTTTTGCATTCTGAATTATGTATGATGGACAGGGTTTACACTTCTGCAACTCTTGTTGTAACTACAGAAATTCAAGCAATGTAAAGAACTATTGGAGATTAGATCCAGAGAAATAGATTCAATAAATTGGTATTTCTAATACTACTATTTTAAATACTAGTTTCATTTATGATGGTAGGAATGTGTCATTTTATTCATATTTGTGCATTATTGTTGGTATGAGTAATTTGTCTCAATCATATGTTATTATTTATTTCTTCTCTTATGGGTTGAATTCTGACTTCTGAGTAACTATTTACTCATAAATATGTCTTTTAATACCGGTTTAACAAATAGTGATATGGTGTGAACTACTTCGTCATATTATTGTTTAATTATTTGAATTACTGATTAAACAATCAACATCATTTTGTGAACTTCTTCCTAAATGTTGTTGGTTTATTATTTCAATTAAGGGGTCTCTAAATAGAATATGTTTTGGGTTACATAATGTCAATTAATTGAACTAATTCGTTATCTTGATATTCATTATAATCCAGACATATTTAAATCCCAATCATTTAAATAGCCTGCTCTCAGTTGAGTTAGATCTATATCTTCTTAATTGAGATGAGATTAGGATGTAGTTCATTTTGCTTGCATTATAGAATAAGTTTGCATTTAGATTTATTTTTACATTCTTATAAGTCATCTTCCCAAAGAGGCAAACTTTAGTTGTGGCTTGGTTGAGCCCTAGATCAGCGTAAGGATCACTTTCTTGCCCAATCAACAAGAGGGTTGATCTGATGTCTCTTCTCCATTGGTGGATGAAAGTCATATTATAAGCCATTTTGGAGATTGAGAGAAGGTAGTTAGACCTAGTTGAACCAGTGGGAAGCACCATTCCAAACAGAAAATGAGCTTCTTTAAGGTTCAGACCGAGTGGTCATCCCCCAATGTTGTTGCAACGAATTTCGAGGCTTCAACAGACTCATATATAAATACGTGAGGATATAATATTATTGTTAGACTCATTAAAAAAAAAAAAAAATCCACATTTTTGCTCAAAAAATAATGGAAATTCTGGCAAGATTTTGACAAAATCAGGTGGAATATTTTGGAAATCTGAGTTACATCTGTCAAGCTTCAAGATTTTAGTTGCCCCAAGAGTTTTTCATGGTGTTGAATCTAATTCCACCATTAAAAACATATACTAATTCCACCATTAAAAACATAATTCAAACAATCCCACTAATTAAAAAATAAATAAAAAATAAAAATGATTATTTATGCAAAATTGTAGCTTATGTAGACAATGCCTATAAATACATTTTCTTGACCCTTAGTTTCATATTCAAAAATTCATATTCCAAAAGGTTTTTTTTCTCGTAACATTTCATGTTGGGTTCAAGCTTTTAGCGTTCCAAACAAATGAATATGTCCAAGTTTACATAACCTCTCTAAGGATTAGGTTTCCAACACTTTTAAAATATTTATTCTTCCCAATATTTTCTTCTAAAAAAATTGTTTATGACATTATCCTTAAGTTACTAATATTTTTAACAACTTTAACTTTATTTATATAAAAATCTAATTTGATAAATTAAATTATAATATATATATATATATATATATATATATCCACTTAATTTAGCCGTAGTCTTTAACGCGACTTTTTGAAAGTCTTTTCGGCGATTTTTTCCGGTGAAAATCCGGCAGTAATTTATTGAAATCCAAGTTTGATAACTAGTTTCTGCACAATGAAAGCGTCTCAGGGGTTTTTCAGGGTGCTGAATCCAAATATGCAGTTAAAAAACCATTTTAACTGCAACAAATCATGATTTCATCTCAATTTCTTCTACCGGATTCCGTCACCGGAATCTCAAAAAGTCGCATTATAGACAACTCCCTTAATTTATTACAAATAAATTTTCTAATTATTATAAAAATAAATAAAATAATAAATATAAATCAACAATAATATAATCCTTATAAATAACAACCAAATTTGATTTATACTAAATAACTTCACTAATAAACTTAGGTAAAGCATTATGTGAATGCTTAGGCTTTCTTCTACATAGACGTGAGGGCTAGAGTGATTTGTTGGGATGGCCACCCTAGTAATTGGGATCATATTTGATCATTGTCAATGGATCTGTTTGTGTCTTGTGTGAGGGTAGAATGACATATCCCCGATGGGGTGATATTTAAGGTTTCAAAAGTGCACTAGTTACCATGATTAGCATGCGGGAAATTTCAGTGGTGAAAAGGAAGTTGTGCTTGGGGATGAGCGCTAACTCCACATGTCCTAACCTCTGCATCAAGTGGTGTCCACACCGCCTTCACGCTCAAACACATCCACCATCGTCAAATTAGTTTAAATGCAAACATGTGGTGGGAGAGGGGTCTCAGTCCAACATTCCCCTTGTTTGCAATTTCTAACCATCACAGCTGATCATGGATTCATCTCATGGAAGAGTGCACATGAATTGGATCTTTAATGTGGGTGTTAACATTCATGCCATGACACACACTTGTCCTTCTTGGGTTTTCTCTTGATCAGACCTTCTCTCCTCACCATTTAATCCTCTCTTGTTGGTTTTATTTTATAAACATGTCGACCTTCTCTCGGGGTGGCATATTTTCAGTATTATTAGCTGGACAACAAACAATTTCGCTCTCTCATTCGGCTCCAGGTTACCAACATTGATTCTCAACAACTTACGTGAAGGTCTGTCTATGTATTTCCAACCTTTACGATTCATTTCTTGTTGTAAATTCAATGAATACTATGTATTGTTTCGCCTTGGAAGTCTATTTAGTTATTGCAAGTTCCCATGTTCTTTGTTTTGCTTCTCCATAACATAGTGACGTGCCCCTCCTTTGTGTTGGTCACTGTGTTACCCTCTGCATCCTCCCAAATTGTTGACTTGTGGGTATATCATTTAGTTGTCCTGTATTGGTATGTGGTGTCTGGTATTCAAGCACATTTTCAATATGATTTGAAAGTATCACGGGCCAGGTCTTCACTAATTTGTGTTCCTAGGTCTAATCCATCATTCTCTTTTGCAAATCTAGGTTGAAGAGGAAGCCTACCTAGTAATTCATTTTGAGTTGCTCTTCTTGTTTATAGTTGATGATTCCCTCATTTAGTTCAGTTTCCACACTCCCATAATTCTGCTTGTCCATCATCGCTATCTTCTAGTCGATCCACCTACACTTATTCATACACATTGTCCTTACTCTTTCATGGCTCACAGACAATGTTTACCCAATCATCGGGGTGGTGCCATAGGTGCATTTTCCTCTCATCATCGATGTCTTTTTGGTTTGTCACTTCATGGGTTATCATTTCGATTCCAATCCCCCTAAACTGAGGAATGGGATTCTTCACTTGGAAGCTAAGGAATTCAGGGATCGAGCATACTTTTTTGTGGCTATGCACCATCAATTAGAAACCTTGCTTCACATGGCCATATGTGACAAGAAATTCAACAACTATCAGTTATTTGTAGGATAAGAGGAGATTAAACGAATCCTTCAGGACATTAGATACAATCTACACGATATCATGGCCAGATTAACACGGGTGGAGCTCTATGTTGTGTTTGATTTCGACTCCGGATCAAATTCATAGCCTCAAACACCAACTGTTATTAATGCTCCAGCAGAGGATCTGCCTCAAGGCAACTCCAATTCCCTTTCTCCACTTATCATATTAGATTAATAGTCTCTCGTGGTGCTCGACTCTTGTTTTTTGACTAGGTTATGCCTAGCTTTCCTATTCTCATATTGTTGTCAAGATGTCATAGTATGCTATATGTGAACATTGGTTTTGTTTGTCTTACCTAAACACACTTCTACATGTAATTACATATGGGCGATGTCTCATCTAACTAACTTGATATTTAGTAAGTTTTGCAAGCTTTTTTTAATCAATTTGGGAATACAGGAATATGTTATGTCCACGCTACTAGGATACGAGATCCCAAAGAGTTTTTGAGAGATTGAAGCTATCAATGTAATATAAGTTTTTCCAATAATATAAATATATTTATGAAGCTTAAAAAAGAGAATAAAATGACATCAACATTATGATTAAGAGTATATGTGACATCAACATCATGATTAAAACTATATGTTCTATATAAAATTATTATATATATCTATATGTTTTTATTTTGTATGTTTTTTTTATTTTGTTTTTTTATATAAATATTTTAAAATTTACAATAAAATGTCAAATGAGTTTTTCGATGATTTAATTGAATTTTTTAAATAAAAATGATAGTAATTTAAATTATTCAAATCATTTTTAATATAATTTATAAAAAAAATAATGATATAAATTTTAAAAAAAAAGGCCGTCTTTTCAACATGAATATGAAGCAAGACCAACGCATCATAAACAACTCACTTAAGAGTGACATATTAATTACTACATTCAAAACCTTAACCATCTCAATTTATGAGACTTGACTTGGATAGGAGCTCAAAAGAATTCTACCCAAACTGAATTCCATTAACAAAACTATTGATATAATATAGATTATTAAATTGGGATTTCATATTATCCTTTCATGGTTCTTGTACTACACATTTTATTTGCAAATTAAAGTAATTTGACTTTACATTACTTCATTATTATATTATAATTTTTTATAAAATTTTCACATATCTTAAAAAATTATTAAATTAATAGGCAAACCAACAAATCTAGTTGATCGAGCCAATTTATAAGGTAGTGATTTCATTCTTGGAGCTCTTATTGCAACTTCGTATATGGAACAACATTGTCATTTGAAATATTTGTCATATGGCTCGAGCTGGTGCGGTAGGTGCGCTCTTGCATGTGACGAAATTTTAATTCTACGAGATTTAGTGGAAGATTCATCATAATTTGGTTCCTCTAGAGGCCTAACTAAGTAGATAAGGTTTTTGGTTTTCTCCTTATGGACCTTGCCGAAGAGGAATAAAAAAGCCAAGCAGATAAGAACTTTGTGTACACGGGTCTAAAGTAGCAGTCATAGGCAAGGCCTTTCCTTGCACATGTCTGGTCTTGCAAATTTATAGCAAGAAGTGGATCTGAGTCATTTGTATTTGTCAAAAAAATTGATCCAAGAAGCTGTAGATGCACTTCTCGATAATGGTATCTATGGAAAACCAATGAGAGACAATCATGATAGGCCTATATGATTGTAAATTCAGTCATGGGAGAATTGATCCCATGAAAGGTAGAGATCAGGAAATGGAAAACTATTGATATCTTCTCCAATCCTTGTTCGATTCTGTAACAGAGGAAAGCTCCAATGCAGAGGGAAAACCTAGGCATTTAGCTAGATGTTATGGAACGATGGAACCTATGACTGCATAAGATCATATAGGAATCTTAATCATTCATTGAATCCTCTTTCCTTACCTATTAACTTTAGTTCAAAACCAACATCTGAGTTCTGTTCAACCAGACACATGAATGACTTACAGATACGAAAATGGTACCTTTTTCCTAGATGCATCATAAATTAGGATCAGGATATTTATAAATTGATTAAGAATGTCACATGTATTATTGATCAGAGTCTATTAACCAACAGAATTATACGAATTCATGTAGTTCCCATATACATAGATCCACATCTTTTCAAGATGAAAACCCTTTTCAAGGACGAGAAATGGACACCCAAGCCTTCTTTCTTCGTGAGAAACATGAGCCCTTTATCGAACTTGAACCGATGACTTACGCCTTACCATCTCCACACCCGGCTCTTGCGGGTGGACCCCCTGCTTCCATGCAATCCACCCTTCCATAACCCTTGTGAATTACATATTTGAGCCAATTATCCTCATAATGATAATCCTTGGATTGTAAAGTATCTATAATTGTAGGTATTAGAAATCTTGTACGAGTAAAAGTACTATCGTGTTTGGGATCACACCTAATCTATAGCACTTTTTGACCACGTATCTCTAGAGTGACTGAGATATTACAACTAGTTGTTGATTTACCGATTCTTCCTTTCGTGTAAACTGTTATTTTCACCCACCAATCCTCCTTTATCTAAATCTAAAAATTATCTCTTTATTTCAAGGTTCTATATAATCGAATTATTACTTTTTTAAAGTAATAAAATAATTGAATGGTAAAGAGGGATTCCTTAATGATCCATTTGGGTATGGGTACCATATCTCTGATCATTGGCAGGAATTGGAGCATGAAAGCTTTCGATTACCCTAGGAGCCCTTACCTACATATATTGTTCGTTCACTTGTTCCGATCACTAAATCATCGAAAATAGAAAAACTTGAACCTATTTTGAAACGGCTTTATCTATTAGCAGAACGAATAATTACCATTTGCAAGGCTCTGAGAATCCATTCATTGTGGTAGACACCAAATCCTTGTTCTCAACCTTCATCCTGATGGCTTCAAGTTGGTCTTTTATCCGGGTAATCTTCATCGAGTGACTAGACATTGTGTCCGTATCACTCATGTTTGTATGAGTGAGTTGATTCTTTGGAATCAATTCCCAAGATGCATTAAAAAATGATCTTACTTATAAAAAGATAGAAAAGATGGAATGATGTACTACCCATTATTAGAGAATAGATGGATAAATGATCAATGATATTACTTAGACAATATCTTAGACAATAGAGACCTAATCCAGCCTAGTATATAGAACTAATCTGGGGCCTAGTATAGAGACCTAATCTCTAGTGGAATGAATCCTTGGTTTTGCCCTGATCTCTGACCTAGTGGAATGACCTACTATGGCCTAGTGGAACGAATCCTTGGTCATGGGTCATGCCCTGATCTTTGGCCTAGAAGGAATTAGAGAACTAATCCAGCCTACTTGAATGGATATCTTCTTCAGTGCCTAAGCTTGAGCGCATCGCTTTCCAACTGCGTCTACTTATTGTTATTGCTTAAAAGTAACCTTCGACTTCCAGTTGCCCCACTAATCGAAACTGAATTTCACTAGCGCTTGACGGTGCAAATGGAACTCAAACTCTCTCTACCGTCTGTGGCACCTACCGTGGGCTCTAGTTACTACTAACCGCTAACCAAACGGAAAGAAGGAATACTTTTGGCAATCCCAAGCAAGTAGAACAAACTGCTTACTGCAACTGGTACTTTCAGAGAGCCCTTGTTTCGTTGATGATTGTAATTATAGAATGGCCATTGATGGAAGAGTCTATAGCCCATTTTTATTCCACCAAGTTGGATTTCTCTTCCTATAGCATAGCCAGAAATATATTCTTTATATCGACAGTTTTATAAAACCTGACAAAATAGCAACAGAATGAAGAAGAAACCACCATCGCATATAATAGAGATCCCTTATTCACCCACTCCTAATGAGAGGCAACTCCTCGGATTAGTCCTATGGATAAATGGAAGAGACCTATTGATTGGATCGGGGAGACTGTCGCATAAACCGAAAGTGGTTGAGGACCCCCGCATAAGGAGCAACAAGTGGTGAGGCGCACTCTAGCTAGCGCGGTGGCATGCATAAAGAAGCTGACATATTCACCACTTACTTAATAGGTAGGTATTAGGTCAACCCCAGGAAGAGACCTATGGAGCTTGGACAGATGTCCGGGGCTATAGTACGGATACTCTATGCTCGCCTCAAAGATGCTAGATGGAGGCGTAGCTATAAGTAAATGTTAGGAGTACTTCAAGTGTGCATTGCCTTCCATGCTCCACTTGTTCGCTCGCCTCGTGAACTTCTCTCGCTACACCAACTATCTTTTAAGCACGCACAATGAAGAACCAGCATATCCTAAGAAGAGACTACTCTATTCTCACTCTAGAGGAGGGAGTAGGTGAGACCAGAATTGGACAGAACAAGATAGGTAGAAACAACGCCTGCTCCACGTGCTTTATATGACTAGTGATCCGAGGAATCTAACTAAGACAAGTTAAAAGTATATTGGTTCCTTTCCAATAGAAGAATACTTTTCTCCGTAAGTACTGGATATTTCAATTCATCCATAAAAAATTTCCCTCCTTTCGTTTTTTTTTCCTTTCCTCCTTTTTTTCCCGTAAATCATGTAACTATTATTATATCGGATCATATACCAATTTAATTATATAGATATATCATAGTTTAGGTATGGAAGTTCTGCATAATGAGTGAAACTAGAATCCCGATGAACCCACCCAGGGAAGGTCAAGTCTCCATCGGGCCACCCACCCTGGCCATCCTTTCTTTAGCTGTACCATCCATCCGGAACCATGCATCCATCCGGATCCTTCCTTCATTCACCCTCGGTTCTAACTGTCTATACTATAGAGAGAGGACGTAGTTGACTGGTGGCTTGGCTTTATGGCTTGTTTACTTGCTTGTCTTAGACTTAAGGCTTTCTCGCTCGCTATGGGTCTGCAGGATATTTGGCTCGTTCCATATATGAATCTCTCTTACGAAATTGATCTCGATCACAAGGGTCAGAATATCGAAGGTCTGAATCTATATCTCGATATGGTTATTCAATAGGTGAAACAACTAGGTAAATGTGTGAAGCTACTACCTATGTTGCTGCTAGTGCTACTGGTGGATATGCTGCTTATAGGTATGCTGGTGGTGCTTAGTCAACTACTTAAACAACTGCTTAAACAACATACTATACAGAACCTACTGGATCAACGACTGGCTTTGCTACTGATGTTACTTACTTTGCTCCAGATACCACCGTAGCATATGCTTGCTTTACTGCTTCTACTGGTCCTAGATAGGATGGTACTGCTGATGGATCTAAATCATGAACACATTGGGTGCATTATACAAGCCAAAAGGTACTACCATGAACTCATAATGGCCAAAACAAGTTCTGAAAGCAGTCTTGGGGTTACTTGTCTTTAACTCTGAGCTAGTGATATCTAGACTGCAAATAAATCTTAGAAAATACTGTGGCTCCCTTCATTTGGTCAAAGAGTCTTTAGGCTGGCGGTAGAATAGCTAGATACATGAAACAATCTATTGAGGAAGTGACCCAAGGTAAGCGGGGTACGTCGAGCTGGGAAATATAGAGTCCCTCTGTAAGATGAAAAGGGTCGGCTGTGAAAGAAAGGGGGAACAAGATCGCCTTATTATTTAGTAGGGGGAGAAATTAGGGAATTTATCAAATAACCAATCCAGAAGCACTAGCCACACTTCGCGCGACATTCCTATAATATAATAGAAGGCAATCCATAGTCACAATATTGCTCCTACACAAATGCGAGATCGACAATTGGTTCTTCTAATATATTGGTGTTGGTGTAGGGGCAAGACTCCATTCCCGGAAGCCTACACGATGGGCTATTAGCTCAGCAGTAGAGCGCACCCCTAATAATTGCGTCATTGTACTTGGTTGTTGTTGTTTTTTTTTTTTCTAATTTAATTCCTTTTGTTTTATAATAAGTTGTTTTCTATTAATAAGTCAAAAAAATTATATATAAGATATAAAACCTTCCAATTCTAAACCATAAAAAATTAAATTAAAAACATAAAAAATGAAATTAAAAATATTTACTATAATTTTTTTTAAATAAAAAATAAATTTAAAATTTTCTTTATTTCTATTTTAGATTTAGCCCAAGTCATAGGTAAGACATAAATCTACGAGAAGATAATTTCATTTTAAAACCTAGAGAATATAATTAAAAACATTTCATATATAACTTTTTCAAAATTATCATATACAAATTTTAACGTTGTCTTTTGTTTAATATAAAATAAACAAAAATGTATCACTTTCTACATAATATTTTTTTATTATGATATGACTAATCTATATTTTTATTTTGTTATCTTATGATACGAATTATTTATTAACATACGAATTTTTATAATTATTTACTTTTTAATTTTATATTACACTTAGATTTTATTTTTTTTCTTAACTTTTATATTTAGTTTATTAATTTTTATATTTGATAAAGATTAATTAATTTATAATATAGATTTTAGTTGAGAAGATTTTCAGTGTAAATAACATCGTATTTCATTTGTGTTTTGAATCAACAAGTGTGATTCATCATCAAGACAAGTTGAAGAACCAGACCATGGCAGCGATTTAAATAGAGAGAGTAGATCATCAATGGCTATATTTGACCAGGAAACAACTATATTTGACCAAGAAATGGTTATATTTGACCAAGAAGTTGTATTGAATGGAGAGATAGGGATAGGGATAGGGAAATTAATTTAAAAGTTTGTTTCGATAAATTTATTACCATAATTGATTAAATTTAACTGTTTGTATTTAATGAGAAAATAGATTTATTATTATTATTAAAAAATATACAAACTAATATTATAAATTAAAATAGATTATTAAAGGCTAACCTACTAAGTTAGTTGGATTAAAATTATTTTAAAGTTAATAGTTAAATGAATTCTTTATTCATAATCCTAAAGTTAAAATGGGATCCTCATTTTTAATTTTCTTCATTAAGGTGAGACTAATTATATTAATTATTAACCCTATACTATTAAATAACTAAGTCTTAATTTAACTATATATAATTAAAGAGTATAATAGATTTATAATTAATGTTAAAGCTATATAAATATAAATTAATGTTATTAATCTTAAATGAAATCCTAAGAAAGATTAAAATTGTTTAATAAGGGTTAACCTACTTAGTTAGTTAGAGAGATGATTAAAAATAAGGACTTAACAAAAATTGAAAAGGGGAAAATTCTTATTAAAAATCATCTAAAGGTTTTTAATGAGCTATGGAAAAAGAAGATGGCAGTTTCTAAATTCATTAATGAATATTTATATTAAAGTTAAAGATGGGATAATAGACACTATTCTTTAAAATTCGTTAATCGAGGTATTTTTTTTAATTAATTATGCTAATTAACTAAGGCTTAATTTTTATTTTTTTTTACTACCTCTATAAATAAATATCTAATTCTAAAGGGAGAGTAAGTAAAGTTAAAAATGATGAATAACTCATTAAAATCATCGAGCAGATAAAGGACAACACAAAACCTAGAAGATGAGAGAAGATAACAACAAAGGAACAATACAAGGGGTGGGGGCAAGGTGGAGGTGTGGGCGACTAGGAAGAAAGGGCAGGGATCCAACATCTATTGATCTTTCCAGCCATCATATCTATTGAGATTGTTCGACATTTTTTCAATTTCTATGGCCTCCCTAAACTTTTGGCGATCAAAAGGGGCAATCTTGGCAATAACATGGGCCTCCTCAATGCATGCGTGATGCTTAGTTTTTTTCGCGTGTTCTGCCAGGGCGGAAGAACGGGTCCTCATATGTTTTATGTCAGCTAAGTGTTCATGAATCCTTTGATTAATAGAGCGCCCAATCTCCCCAACACAGGAGGTCCCATAGGAACAAGGAATAACATAGACGCCTTTCATGTCCTTGGGGTCGATGGGGTCTTTAACAGACCTAAGAGAGCTATGGATGGTGTTAAGGGGTCTAAATGAAGAGGGCACATTATGCCTCCTAAGGATCCTTGCAATCTTATTGGTGGTCCTCTAGATGAACGGGAGATGAACCCCTGAGACCTTATCCATAAGGTCTTTCTTAACCTTGGGACCTTGGCTAGCTTTAAGGAAATCTCCAAGGCCTTGGTGCCTACTGTAACCATTATTAACAAAAACATTAAGGAGATGGGTTTTCTCCTTCTCAAGGTTCTTCTCATCAGAGATTCTCAACGCACGAGTCGTTAGTGTATAGAGAAGACCTAACTTTTGAGCAGGGAAATGATGGGAGCTGGCATGAAGATACTACTCAGTATGAGTTTTCTTCCTCAACACTTGGTGGGAGAAAGAGTCGTCATCATTTTTTGAAATGAGAACATCTAGGAAAGGCAAACATCCATCAACTTCTGTCTCCATGGTGAACTCAATAGAAGGGGATTGATTGTTGAGGTGCTGGAAAAAGAGATCCAACTCCTCCTGGCCATGAGACCAGATGACACCAGTGTCGTCAACAAATCTTTTCCAAAGCTTGGGTAAGAGCCGCGCCAATGCCAAAACCTTGGATTCAAAGTCTTCCATAAGAATATTAACAATAATTGGGGACAGGGGGAATCCCATGGCAACACTACAGGTTTGTTAATATAATTCACCTTCAAAGCTGAAGAAAGTGGATGTGAGACAAATTTCGACTAAATGAGTGGTATCAGGATCGGTTAGGCGGGTGATGACCTAAATGGACTCCTTTATAGGAATGCGCATGTAAAGGGAGACCACATCTCCTTTATAGGAATGCACATGTAAAGGGAGACCACATTGAAACTCACAAGAATGTCATCAGGGTTGAACTTAATGCCCTTAAGTTCATTGACAAAAGACGAAGAATCTTTAACGAATGACTCTGTGAGGCCCACAAGGGGTCTAAGCTTCAAGGCCATATATCTAGCAAGGAGGTAGGTAGGACCTCCTATGGTGTTGACAATGGGTCTAAGGGGAGCCCCTTCTTTGTGAATCTTAGGAAGCCCATAGATCCTCGGAGTGATGGGGCTACTCTCAATAAGCTTATGGCAAAAAGAACCCACAATGCTACTAGACTTTACGGCTAGAGCGACTGTTCTGGAGATCTTTTTTAAGGGATTCTTACTAAGCTTTTTATAGCTGCCACTGTTACACAGATGATCCATCATCTTTTGGCGATAATCCTCTTTTATTTATTTTCTTAACTTTTATATTTAGTTTATTAATTTTTATATTTGATAAAGACTAATTACTTTATAACATATTCACTTTTTAAGATTAAAAAATAGACCTAAAATCATCTAAAACATAAATATTTATAAAAATCACTCTAAATCAAATTCTAACTAACAAAATATATGTATTTCATGAATGATCACTTATTTTTATAATCTTAATTAGTTTTATTAAAAATAATTAACATTCCCAAAAAACCACAAATATGATGTAAAATAAAACATATGCCTTAAAATTGAGTATGTTTGGCTAAGAGTTCATCTTCCTTTGACATAAATAAATAAGTTAATAATACAACGCCTGGAGGTATCTAGCAGGAGCCAAATTCTACCCTCTTATAGACCATATAATTCCAGGTGGCATTGAATATAACAACCAATAATAATTGTCCTCACTGCTAATTTGACAACTGAATTATGATAAGTTTTCCTATTATATAAAAAATATATAAAAAAAATAAAAAATTGTTATCATTATCTATATGATATTTTTAAATTTTATGTGGCTAATCTATGTTTTTATTTTATTATTTTTATCTGCACGTGTTAATAAACATTTTTATAATTATTTATTTTCTCAAATTTTATATCCAATTTAGAATTTATTTACTTTTTTTGTGCAAATAATGGAGAAATGTAATTTAGGAGAGAATTGGTTCTCAAATTTTATATCCAATTTAGAACTTATTTACTTTCTAATGGAGAAATGTAATTTAGGAGAGAATGGTTCACCGGAGTCTTGGATTAGGAATTAGTTCCTACTTCTTAGTTGTATTTTCTAACTTCCCTATTTAAATGTAAATTATATATTTATTATATATTTATAATTTGTAATGTGATTTGCAAATAAAGCGTTCTGCTAGTGTCCACGTGAAGCTCCTCACATTCCAATTTGATTAATAAATTTGACTCTTCAATTTTAACATTCTCAATGTTTATATTTGATAAAAGATAATCAGTGTGTACTTATTGAAATAAAAAATTTATTTATATTTGATAAAAGATAATCAGTGTGTACTTATTGAAATAAAAAAATTGTCTTAAAATAATGAACACGGACATTCTTAAATTCAATCTAAAACAAATTCTAAATGAAAATTCTTAAATGGTCACCCATATTTATAATCTTAATTAATTCTATTGGAAAACAATTAACATTCCCCAACAAATAAACAAAGCGATAACACAACTTGGAGCCATTATAATAATATGGGGCACCCATACTAATATTCTCATTCATAACTTACAATGAACCTTTCGTGGATATAAACCGTGGTAAGGAATAAAAACTCCAACTTTCCATTTCTCTTTCACAAAATTAATTATTTATTATTATTTTCACGATTATTATTTGTGATGAATGGCAAAGATTAGAGCTATTAGAATGATATACTTGTTAAAAACTTTGTTATTTATGAGAATTGAAGTAATTGATTAAGGTGAATAATATTATTTTTATTTCAAAATAGTTGGACAATTTTTATTAATCACCATTTTATTGCACACTAAAACTTGTTTTTTTTTCAACAAAGAGAGGAAATATGTAATTGAGTAAGGTGAATAATACTATCTCTATCTCAAAATTGTTGGACAATTTTCATTGATCACCATTTCCATTGCACACTAAAACTTTTCTTCTTTGCCAAGAGAGAGAAAAATATGTAATTGAGTAAGGTGAATAATACTATATTATCTCAAAATAGTTGGATAAATTTCATTGATCACCATTTCCATTACACACTAAAACTTTTCTTCTTTGCCAACAAAGAAAGAGAGAGAGAGAGATTGATTGATTTTGTTGGAGGGACTTGTGGGACAATGTTTGTATGATTATCTAGAGTCAGGGGGGACTACTAACTCAGGATCTAAACATTGATGTTGGATGGCTTAATGACTAGGCATAATTTATGTCAGAATTGTGCAAGGATCACATTCAATTTTCAGATAGAGAGGATGAATTAGTTTGTGATTACAAGAACTATAAGTGTACATATTAGGAAAATCTTTGTATGTTTGGCCATGTAGGATCTAGGTGATGCCCCAAATCTCTGGTGGTACAAAAAGCTTTGGAATACTAAGGGTGATGAGCCCCATATTGCAACAAGGATGTTGTAACTCCTAAGGTGACCAACTTTACTTTATCAACCCGGGGTTCGTACAAACTTGGAGGTGACAGTACTATATGCACAACAGATACAACAATCTACTCTTGTCACTTCTCAACTGGGGTGATAGACCACTAGGGTTTTTCAAACAAGCCATTTATTGACTGGAAAGAGGCTGACTACTAACAGTGAATGTAAATCTATCTTTAATGCAGAAAGTAAATGCTTGCCTATTTTAAGGAAATGAAAGTGTTGAATAGAAAGTGCTATGAAATGACATGAAATTACCTTACTAAGAATTAACACACATTACTTGCAGAAGAGACCTAAGTTAACCTTGCACTCTATCATCTAGTTATCTGGACAAAGTAGGCATGGATATTATCCTAACACTGCTATGACTGATGTATGCATGCACTAGCTAAATATTGCATAAAAGAGTCTTTTGGTTTTCAATTTAGAAATGTAAATGCTAAGCTAATAATCTGATCTTTTGCAGCGGAAGAAGGTATGGAAAATTTGGTCCAAAATGGCATTGAGCGGTATGGAAGTCAAGTTAAAGGCCTATCCTAGGCTCTGATCATCATTTCTGCCCAAAACAGTCCAAAATAGGTTGCTACAGGGTTTCTTGTAGTTGTTACAGGATTTCTTGTAGTAACTACAGGATGTCCTGATTTACTACAGGAAACTTAGCTAAAAGTTGTAGGAAGGTAGGGAAGGTGAAATAAAGTGTTGGGAAGATGCATGATGGTGGAATAAGGTATGGGGAAGCTGCACACTACCCAAGGATCAACCTAACTCTTCAGGATGGTTGTATTTTCTCAAGGTGGCTTTCCACGGTGGCTACAAAACATAAATTTGAATTAGTGGTTGGTAGGATTTGGCAAGAGGTGGAGAAGAATTAGATGAGGCTAGTGGAATGACTTCCTCCCTGCATATCAGCAACTCCTGCAACAACACATATTCTTTTCTTCATTCATGCACAACTTTATGTAAATGTGGAAAAGATTAGTTGAATTTGAGAAACTGATTTATGAATGGCTAATGGCTTAAATCTATGGAATGGAATGCTTTATAATCTACAACAAACTCAAGAAACCAAAATGACAATTGCAGGTGCTTCTAAGAAATCATAAACAATGATCTACTCAATAAGAAATCATAAGCTATGTAATAACCAGAAGATAAATATGTTTTTGGGACTGTGAGAGTGGGGCCCTAAAGCCATGATCCCATGAGGGAGATGAGAAAGAGGCCATTGTCACAAGATTTTCTAAAGTATTTTCTTTCACTGTTGCAAGACTGATCTACTTCTCCAACTAATGGAAGCAAAAATAACCAATCATTCAAAGACTTGTAAATTAAACAAAGCAAAGATAACTTCAGCATCTAATCTATGATTCTAATCTAATGATACATGTACAAAAATAGGATATTATGCTGCTAGGGTTGTTCCCTAACCCAAGAGATTCATCCTTTGAGTCAACTCAGTGTTGGATCAAATAAACCCTTTTCATTACATCAAAAGGTCAAAAATAACGTGAGAATAACAGTCACAATATCTTAGCTAGAAAATGCCTCTTGGCTACAATAAAAATTTGAATCCTAATGAGGCCCTAGGCCTTCTTATTTATACAACTGAAGCTATCAATAAAGTCCTAAAAATTACGGAGGCTTGGCTCCCAAACTCGAGATTGAATTATCTTCAACTATCACTAGCTTGGCTACTAATGAACTCAGTTTATTTGGCTGCTTGTAACTCCGAGGTGATGAGATTTGGTGGAGGAATATTTGAGTGATTGAGGAGTTAAGGAGGGAGACCAAATCTCCTAGAATCCCTCTTGCTTTTCTACTTCGCATTCGTGCACTTAAATTATCCCAAAACTTCTCCAAATCCTGCAATTAATGCACATTAAGCCACATGACATAACATCTCACCTTTACCCTTCTCACTAAGAAAAATATAATAATATATGTAAGAAATGTGAGAAAAGTTGATTTTAATAAGATGGAGAGTGGCATTAAGGCCCATATAATTTACCTATTAATTAGCCTCATCATTACCCCCCTACTGAAAGTGTTTCTCATCCTCTCATAAACTTAGTATATGTCCATATATTTCATAGCTCTTATGGCCTCTCTGGCATCCCAGGCCTCTATTGATGGAGTTTCCTCTTGAGGATAGAACCCTGCATATTTCTCTATTTCTTCCCACTGCTTTCTTATGGTATTTAAAAGAAAATATTCATAACTGTCTTTTGAGGAAAATTAGCTACAGGTGGTCTACACGTATTACAACCAGTCTAAGTAAATGTTTGATCAGCTACAGGTGACTTGAATTCGAACACGGTGGTTGCACAGAACCGTTGACACAGGTGGTTGATCCAAGTTAATTCTTCAGCAGATCTATTGGCTTTATTAATTAACCACGAAAGTGTAGACAAAGAGTCCTATTGCTTTCGGGTTTCATACATTTGACTCCACCTTTGACTGTGGTCTTGAGCTGGCTTTTTTATCGATCTAGGCTGGGTGACTAGGATAGGATCCATGTCGAGACGATTTCAGTGATGCCCATGTGGATGTTTTCTTTGTTTGACACCTATAACCTATTCAACCATAAAAGTAGCTACAGAACACACAGTTAGCCACAGAATAGGCTGCGTTCCATAGCTAATTTGCAAAAACTTATTTCAAATAGCAAAAACATAAACGTATAACATGTCAATCATTTAATGTCCTCTTTGAGACAAAATCTATGATTTATCAATGATGGGGATCTGTTTTTTATGGAAAACAAGATAAAGAAGTGAGAAAAGTTGTCAAGGAGAGAGTAATTCTGAGGTCCAACATACCCCCACTGCAAAATCATTGCATTTCCCCATGCAATTTTGCCAAAAATGTGAACTCTTCTTTCCTATTGCATCTGCTCATATACCTCTACTAGTACATCTAACTTTCTTCTCTTGCTCCTCTTTGAAGTGACTGCCATCCTGGGTTTTTTCATGACAAGTCTGTATTTAAGGTTGATGATTGTTTTGTTCAAGTTTCTATTCTTCTTTTTCAACTCCCTATTCTTCTTGTACCATATCCCTAGGTACAGTATTGTATTATCATGAATGGCTTTATCCAATTTATTGTGTTCCTTCAGGGTTTCATTTTCTTTCTTGATATGTCTGTTCAATATCTCTAACTCATAGATTTCCTGTTTGAGAGAGTTAGTCAGAAGTTCTTGTGGATTGACAGGTTGTTCTAGATTCGCTGAGGATCCTGGATCCATTGAGGTGCTTTTGTTTTCCAATGATTCTATGTAATCATAAATTTGTTGCTGCACTGGGTCTATGTCTAGGGATCCTCTACTGGGGTTGCCTTCAAAATACTGTTTAGGAGAGTTTTGATGAATGTATGTAAATGGAACATTATCAGGATATGGTACCGGGGTTTCTTCTTCTAGATTTATGAACTCTGTTCCCTTCGATGATACATTTTTTACCATACCTTGGAGTCTAGAGATCCTTCTAAGTTGTAGGGGGTTAGGGGGTTTATGTTCTCCTCCTTTGTACCCTTTTTCTCCTTTCCTAACTTTTCCTTCCTCTTGATTTGTTTCCTAATCTCTGTCAATTTTTTGAAGATTAGTTGTTCATTATCTTGTCGTAATGAAGATTCAAGTTTGTTCTCAGTAATTCCACCAACTTTATTTTTTATCTTTCCTTTTTGCTTGATCTACTCCCTGATATCTATCTCAAAGACTGGATCTTCATCTTTTTTCCTGTGTGGAGGACTTAGGTTTGTTTTGAATGGTCATACTAGTCTTTTTCATCTTACTCCTTCTGACATTACCCTCTTCAAGTGACTCTGGTGCCTCTTGGAAATAGTTTCTTATCAAGAAATTTTCCCAAGTATCTCCTATTCTTTTCAGATGAAACTCAACCAGTATTTTTACCTACCCATGATGGTACATAGTTGTGTCTATGAATTATATTTTCTTCTATACATTTGAAGCCATTCTCTTTAGATTGTTTAGATGGAAGAAAGGGAGGTTGATGTTTCCATTTTCTAGAAAGTTCATCAATAAACATATATGATAAACATACATGCATCTGAATCTTCCCTCACAGGTAATAAATTTTTGTAATATCAAAAGCATGATTTTCCATTTATTTTTAAGTGTTGAAATAGGAATTCCTTTTCTAAACACAGTGACATCCATACCTGGGTTCCTGAGGATTACCTTCCATGATTCGCTGTGAAATACTTTGTTTTTGAACCATCTCTCACCAAGTCTTGGCAGTTGTATATCCTCTGCTATTTAAGATTCTGTTACTGCAAACTTAATGTCTCCAATCTCTACTTTTGTACCATCGAATGATCTAGCAAAATATTTTGTGATATCCATCAAATTTTTCAATGAAATTGAGCCATTCAGCCTTCTGCGGCATCTCCTTGAGTTGTGGGTACCTTTCCATAAACTTTTCCCCTACGGGCTCTGCCCTGACAATGATTCCCATGGTCTCTGTTTCGTAGAATTTTCTAACCTTCAGAATTACTCTCCTGGTCTATGAAATGGACTGACTGCGGGTATGGTGAAAAAGAACTATGGTTTTGCATGGAATAAGTAGACAGTGATGGTTTGGAGAGACGTGAATACGTTGGTCACATCGTAGTTTTGACCGTCAACAGATGGAGTTATTAGAGACCGTTTTAAGTACAGAGTATGGAAAACGTAGCTTTGGTGTGGTATGATAAAATCATTATAGACCGATTGGTATCGAATGTGGAAGATGTGGCGGAGATGTGGTAGCATGAAGTGGCAGTGAAATCAAATGATGACTTGTTAAGGAGACATATGATCATTCATATTATACATGACTTATGTTTCTAACTTGTTATTTGAAATAAATTTTGCATTTTACCTTTAGAACTTAACATTTTGCTTGATAATTCTTTTGGTGTTGATCTGTAGGTACTTTGGGTATGGTTGATATCAAAAACTTGATTCTTCAATTTCCCTGCATTCATGATTTATTTGTGAGTTGTACAATTGTGCCAGAGCTGATAAGTAAGTTGTAGCTGCGGAATGGAATCAGCTGCAGAATGTGAAAAGAAGGAAAAGTGAAATATGGCTCATGGAATATGAATGTAAAAATAAAATGGAAATGAGTATGATAGAGAGATGGAATGAGATGTAAGATAAAATGAAAAATAGGGTGAAAGGAGGTAAAACTGTAAAAAAAAAAAAAAAAAAAATGTAAATGAAATATGACAATGAGATGAAGTGGAACTGTAAAAGAAATAAAAACAGAATGGGACGGAATGAGATGATGAATTTGCAGACTCTAAATTGTAATCGAATGTAGTTTTTTGTCACTACTTATTACAGAAAGGAAATGGAAAATATAGGATGTCAAAAATCTCTTATTTTCACCCTGTATTTTCTGTATAAGTATGCCAATCAATGATTGGTTTTCAACCTCATACAAATTTTTATTTTTATTTTTTATCAGTCATTTCTTAGGAAAAATAAAGACTAAGTTAGTGGAGAAGAAGAATTCTTCTTCACTAGCTTCATTTTAGATTTATGCTGGAAAATCTTAATGAACTTCTCTCTTGAAATTGGTTTTTGATATATCTTCAACCGATGACCATTCACAAGAAGATGTATTTTTCTTCCATCTGTCGTCCTTATCTTAAATGCTCTGTTATTAAAGGCTTCTTCAATCTTATATGGCCCAATCCAATGAGTTTGAAAATTCCCTTGAAAATCTTTGAACTTTGAATCGAACAACAGTGCCCAATCTCCTACATGAAACTTCTTCTCCTTAATATATTTATCATGCCATTTAGCCCTCTGTTGTTGGACTATACTGGTTCTTTGGACTGCATCTTGCCTAGTTTCATCAAGTTCATTGAGTTGCTCCAATCTATGTTTATGTGCCTCTGATAAATCCAGTCCCAATTGGACTGCCATCTTGAAGGTTTTGAATTGAAACTCTATTGGGAACAAGGCTTGTTTCCCATAAACAAGTTCATAGGGTGTATGTCCCATTGTGTTCCTCCATGTAGTTTTATAGGCCCATAAGGCTTCAGGAAGCGTTTTTGCCCAATCTCTTCTATGTAGATGCACAGTCTTAGTGAGAATTCCTTCAATCACCTTATTTGTATATTCAATTTGACCATTTGCTTGTGGATGATAGGGAGTAGATTTCCTATGTTTGATCTTGTTGGACACCTAATCCTCAATGGGTTAGTGTGGAAGCTGAATAGACCAAAGTAGTCCAAGAGACCTTGGGATGTGAAACCCAACGGTCACAACAATGTACTATAAATGTATATCTCTTGTTAATAAAAAATGTACTACATGTTTTATCTTTCATATTTTCTCTTGCTGCCCATGTGTGTTTAACATGGTATCAGAGCAGGCGTATTCCTGCCCTACAAAATTAATTTGAGCCATTTGTTTTATGGCCTCTCTATGCAGTTTATTTCTGCCATAAATTTCATGAATATTTATTCAGCTCAATTTTAGCTGCAACCTGATTACACTGCTGCTAGTGTCTGCTCTCCATATAGAAGCGCCTCCATACCCCTGACAATGCCTGCGCTGCTCCTCCATATAATTAGCCGCTACACTGCATGCGCTCTGTCCTGAGATAACCTGGCCAGCGCTGCACATCTGTCCATATCATATTAACGCTGCGTTGGTATCATTATTGAATGGTTGTTGAATATTAATGTTGTGCGTTGAACTGGCCTGACATGCTGATAATTGAACGCTGGTCCAGCTCCTGGTATGCGCATGGTTTTTGAACATTAATGATGTTGAATAAATGCGTTATGTTAGAAGTTGAATGCGGTTTTGAATCATTTGAACGTTGTTTTAACGCTGTATATATTGAATGGAGTCCAGTGGTATAAAACGTTTGAATTATTGAATGCGTTGAATAGTATCAGAACCTTTAATAACGCTCTGCAGCACTGCAGTTACATTGAATACTCCTCTCCACCGACTCTCTCAATACCACCCTCCAATCTGATGTCTCTGTCACACTAAAATGCCATTTACATTGAACGCTCCCATTCCCATCGGAGGTGGTTCCATACTCCACGCTTCAAACACTGTAAACACATAAAATCCCACATATTACCTCCTGTCAGCTATATTCTCTACGCCACTCTGATGAATCTTCCAATCCTGCCTCTCCTTGTTTTGCCAGACCTGTCTTCCTCCCGTTTCTCATTCACTCAGTAGTAACGTCTCTCGAATTTGCAATATTAGAACAATTTTCGAGTCCGGCTGCTGGAGAAAGAGTACCTGTTTGGTCCAAGCAAGCCCCGGTGCCTCACAAGATTCTCGTAATACAAATTATCAAACCTCAAAGGACTCAAACGATCCATTGGCGTGACCCTGTTTAGACTACCACGTCCAGTGGTAGGGCACGCTCATTTGAGAAGGCCAAGTTTTCTGCTTTGAAGCACAAGAAGGACACATCCATTCCCTTTGGGCACCTCGCAAAATTGTTACTTTAGCTTGACGCTCATTCCTTTCCAGGAGATCGTTGGCACAGTGATCGAGTTCTGGGTCATATTTCCTCGCCCACAACCTGAATCGAGTTTGTATCACCGAGTCTCTTCGGGCATGACTTATAATTTCCAGGTACGGGAGTAAGGTGTCATTCCCAAATCGAGCCAGCCGCAGGAAACCGATTGATTGGTCAACGAATGTCAAACGAGACTGAGGGGCCGCATTGGCCACCACGGAAGCCGGAAGGGATTTTTTCTTTTCTTTTACGTAATAGATGGACAGTCTGAAGTAGATTGAATATGGTGCTCTGCGTTTACTTGGTTTTGGTATGCACTGATGAATTGTCTGGGATATTAGACAGTGTGTACATTAACTGAAATGATTATTGAAAAACCAAATTTGAAGACAAATTTGCTGAAGTCTATGTGCATTTATCAGTATGGAGATGGTCATGTTGTTCATGCGATTGATAGAATAATATTGGAACATTACAGTTTGATAGCAAAATAACATAGTTCAGACCGAATACAAGGGCTGAGTCAATGCGTTGTTGTGGGGCCACTTCATCTGCAAAGAAAACCAGGTCTCCACCTAAATTTTGTCCAACGATACAAGCGGCAGTGTATAGGGCATGCATATGATGGGCGTATTAATTATTTTTTCAGGAGAGCAGCTAAATTTTTCAAGGAGATGAGCATTACGGTGTTAAAATAAGTGAGAAATTTCCAGGGTCCGCACTCGTTCATTACTCCTGTTGATCAAACTCCTTTATTGTTGAACGGGTCATTTTTAACAATTGTTAGACAAAGAGATGAATTTGCAAGACGATATAAGTCAGATTCTTCACACTAAACATGCGCTTGAGGGTGGTGATGCATAACTCCCTATAGCTGGTACGAGAGATTGTGTTCACATCCTGTAGCTGACCAGTGACACTACAATGCACGCTGAAGCTGGCTGACGACTATACTCTTCTTGGGCAGCATCTAAAATCGGGTTCCATCAATAAAGGCCGAGTGCATACTTTGGTGGCTGATAAATTACTGTTGGAAGGTCGAATGCATCAAACAATGAGTTGTATTTTCCACAAGTCCATATTATCTTTGCTGTAGCAGACTCTTTTAGAGATTCCAAGTTGAATTGGTTAAATGATTGAAGTCGAGGAGTTCTTGCATGTTCATTTTCAGAAACTTCGTTTCAGTCCTGTGGCTTTAATTTGAGAAGACAGTTGGTTCCAGGCCTGAAGCAATCTTTCTAGAGTTGGTTCGTGACCTGCATAGGCCAACTTTGTATTTTCTACAGCGACTCATCGTTGCCTGCTGAAAATATTTGTTGTTTATAAGGGGAGAGAAGTAACAACTTGCAGAGTCCACAATGAAGTTTGAATCTGCCATGGCGCATTGAATTTTTATGTGGTACATTGGATATCAAAGTCTTTTTAATGATTTTTGGTAGCATTTCTCATATTATACTGAAGGCAAAGCGACCAAGAGCTTTCAATATCATTACCACAAGACGGTTTTGTTTTCTGGTATGTGCGTTGAGCAGTGATTCAAGTGTCTTTAGTCGGTAGTTATATCAGCAGGTGGTGAATTTATACTATGAAACCCTTGAAATTGCAATGTTGACTTAGTTTATATATCTGCATTGTTCCACATAAGATTATGAGATTATGTACAATTCTTTCTCTGGGAATCTGTAATCCCACAATTGTCGTTGTTCCACATGTTATCATGAATGGTTACAGTCGCTATTGAACTTGACTATTCTTTTCCACTGGCCGAGAAAGTGAAGGAGTATTTGAAGGATTCAAACAAGTTTGCAGTTGTTGCTGCCCCAGTGTGGCTTTGTATTAAAAATTCATTATAGTGCATTAATTCCTTGCTTCAACTGCTGCATAAAGAGTTTGGTGGGCTGATTGTAATCTTCTATGGAGAAAAGTTTTGTCGGTTGTTTTGTCAGAACATAATGCTGGTCATGAGTAAACTCTTATTTTCATGTAATGGATTGTAATCGGTGCTTGTTGGTTGAACTCTTATCATTTGCTGCACATGTATAAAGGATATTGTTGTGTACTGTGAGTAGGTATTACTTTTCTGCACTGAGTAGTAGTTGTAAGGCGTAAATCTGACATTGAAAAAAATAAATAAATAAATAATAAAAAATGGCTAGAATCAGTGAAGTATTAGAGTTCCTCAAAACTCTAATGTCATCTACTACTCATGATATATTAAAAGTCAGCAAAGTTTCTCTCACAGATATTCAGGTCTGTCTACAAAATGCACAGGAAAAGATTGATTTTTTGCAGCTTGAATCACAGCTACAGCAAGAAGAGCTACATCAAAATAGACATCATTCTGAACCTGTTTTTGTTCAGAACATTGAGACAACCACCCATCAGCAACAAGTCAATAATGTTACAGTTCATTCAAATAAAGCAACAGTTGTAAATGCAGATGCAGAAACTCAGTCTACACTTCCCAAGCCCATCATCAGACCTTGGGAACAGCTTGTCCACAACAAGCACAGAACTAGTCTTGGATATGACAAGGACTTGTCCTTTCATATTCCAGACTACTCAAAGCCCATTCAGTTTCAGAGTGCTGGATTTATTCATGACAGTTCACCTGCTCCTCATGACAGTTCACCTCCAGCTGTTCCAGACTCTGCCTCTCTTCCACAGCAACAACAACAACAACAGATTGTGAAATGCCAACACTGTGACCGAGTTGGCCATTTGAAAGATCATTGTTTTGATCTTCATCCATGTAAGCACTGTCATAAAACCAGTCATTCTTCACACAGATGCTTCAGCAACAAACACCCTGCAAGAACAAAGATTCATCTTGGATGGATCGCTTCTTGGCAATGGGCATCAACAGCCAAGAAGATATTCCAAACACATGTTAGAACTTGTTCCAGAGTATTGAACAGTCTTGCAGTTGAGTTTTCTCCATCATCTCACCTTGTATCTGACAGGGGGGGAAATGATGGTCATCTACAAGCTTCAAAGCCACATCAAGCGAGCCTGAGCCACAACCTGCCACACCAGTTTCAGAGTTGTAGCTAGCAACAAAGATGCCCGTGAACATGCCTTCAGTTGGCAATCTGGGACACTTCCTCTAGCAGAAGACTTCAGCTTCTTGCCAGTTTTGGAAGAATTCCAGGAACAAAATTGAGAACACTTCCTCTAGCAGAAGACACCAGCATCCAGATTTGGAAGAGTTCCAGGAATTGCATTAAGCATTCCAGAGTTGTTGGTCATGCTTAAACCATCACAGGTTGAGACTTCCCTTTTCAGGTTGAAGTTCTCCCTTTTATGTGGGGTGAGACCTCCCTTTATTGGTTGAAGGTTTCCCTCTTCAAAACAATAGGAGCACTTCCTCTAGCAGAAGACTCCATCTTCTTGCCAGTTTTGGAAGAATTCCGGGAACTGCACTAAGCATTCCAGTGTTGGTGGTCATCCTTAAACCACCGCCCTTTATACCAACATTTCAGAGAGCACATTCAGCCTAGTGTTGCCATGCGTTTTTGCACATTTTGTATTTCATCTCTCTTCTTGGACTCATACATAACCCTTCAGATTAAGGGGGGGAATGTTGGACACCTAATCCTCAATGGGTTAGTGTGGAAGCTGAATAGACTAAAGTAGTCCAAGAGACCTTGGGATGTGAAACCCAACGGTCACAATAATGTACTATAAATGTATATCTCCTGTTAATAAAAAATGCACTGCATGTTTTATCTTTCATATTTTCTCTTGCTGCCCATGTGTGTTTAACAGATCTTGTAATCTTCCACAAGACCCTTCACCATTTTAGATGTAAATTGAGATCTTTGATCTGTCACAATTTCTCTTGAAACACCAAAACGAATGAATATGTCCTCAAAAAGAAAATTAACTACAGATTTTTCATTAAAAAAAAGTAATGCTTTGGCCTCTACCCATTTAGTGACATAATCAGTGCATACCAATATATACTTATTTTGCTTAGATGAAGGATTAATTGACCCAACAAAATCTCAGGCCCATTTTTCGAAAGGTTCAATGAATACCTGAATTTGTAGTGGCATTTTATTTGAAGGAGTAAGTTTCCCTACCCTCTGGTAGTTGTCACACCTCCTGACATATTCTTTAGCATCCTTGAAGATGGATGGCAAATAATATCCTAAAGAAAAGATTTTATAGGTTGTCCTCTTGTCAGCAAAGTGTCCACCACACACCTCATCATGACATGCCTTAAGAATCTCGGACATCTGATCTTCCCTAACACATCTTCTGATCATAAGATCTGGGCCTATTTTATACAATTCATTAATGATCCATGAGTATCTTGCACTTATCTGAATGATTTTTCTTTTTTCTCTAGGAAACAAATGTGAAGGCAATTTCCCTGTGACTAAGCAATTAGCAATATTTTCAAACCAAGGAGTTTGAGTAGTCACTGCAAAAAGATATTTATCAGGGAACTTATCTTCAACCGGAGTGTCATTTTTGATATTTTGAATTCTGGACAAGAAATCAGCAACTGTGTTTTGTTTTTCAGGTCTATCTAGCACAGTAATATTGAATTATTGCAAGAGTAAAAGCCATCTTGTAACTCTGTCATTAGTAATAGGTTTATTCATTAAGTATCTAATTGCAGAGTGATTTGTATGAACATGGGTTTCATAGCCTGTTATATAATGTCCGAACTTGTTGATTGCATGAACAACAGCTAAAAATTCCTTTTGAGTCACAGTGTAATTCAACTCAGTGGGAGTCAAATTATTACTTGTATAGTAGATGGCATAGGGAATCAAGTCTTTTTGTCATAATACAGCTCCCAAAGTTGTATCTGAAGCATCTATTGAAATGTGAAATGGTAGTTTCTAATTTGGCCCTCTCAAGATGGGTGCTTTAGAAATTTTTGTTTTTAAGGTCTCAAATGCTAACTGGCAGTCAGGATTCCAATTGAATTCACAAGCCTTGGTGAGTAATTTGAAGAGTGGTGATGTTATTTTAGTGAAATTTTCTATAAATCGTCTATAGTATCCTGTAAATCCTAGAAAACTTCGAACATCCTTTTGGCAATTTGGAATTGATAATTTAGAGATGACTTCAACTTTAGATTTATCAACTTTAATCCCATCTCCTAAAATGTGATGCCCTAAAACAATACCTTCTGTAAACATCATAAAACAATTTTCATGGCTTACTGAAAGGTTTGCTTCCTTACATATTTTAAGAACTTTTGCCAAATTTTCTAAAGGTTCTTCAAATGTATTCCCATAGACTATAAAGTCATCCATATGTACTCTACACGATCATGTATTAGATCATAAAAAATTCCTAGTATTGCTCTTTGGAATGTTGCAGGTGCATTACATAACTCAAAAGGAAGTACTCGGTAGGCATAGGTTCCCCATGGACAAGTAAATGTGGTTTTATCTTGATCTTCAAGTGCCACCTGAATCTGATTATAACCACTAAAACCATCCAAAAATGAAAAATACTTCTTTCCTGCTAATGTATCTAACACTTGATCTATAAAGGGCAAAGGAAAATGACCTTTAAGGGTAGCTTTATTCAATTCTCGGTAATCAATGCACACCCTCCATTTACCATTCTTTTTAGGCACAATCACTAAAGGGGAAACCCATTGACTGTCTGAAATTGAGTAAATGAAGTTTACATTCAACAGTTTTTGCAGCTCTTCTTTCACAATTTCCCTAAGATTTGGATTCATCCTTCTCTGAGTTTGTCTAATAGGTCTACAATTTTCCTCAATGTAAATGTGATATATACAAGTCTTAGGACTAATTCCTTTCATGTCAGTCTATTCCCATGCATATGCAGCAAAATGTTGTTGTAATGTCTTGACTAGCTTTTCCTGATGTAATTTCTCCAAGTTATTGTTTATGTTCAACGTTCTCCCTGGAAAGATTTCAATTGTAGAGCTACCAAATTCTTCCATAGAATAAAGAGACATCTGCCTAGATGACAAATATTCAATATTGGATTTTTCTTGAAATTGATCATGTTCATATTCTGGAGATGATTCAAAATTTTCCATTGTATTTAAGATTTGAATATCTTCACTAATATCTGAAATATTAAAGAAAGGTTGAATGTCATTTTCATCATCAATCTATTCTTTGTCATCTATTTCTGTGATTGTTCTTGTTGGAGGATATAGAGTGAATTTCTTTGTTGAATTCCCATCAAAAATATACATATCACCATATCTATAGCTAATGAAAGCATCAGTTGTGGCCAGCCAAGGTCTTCCTAATATGAGCGGGTGTCCTCCTAGATTGTTCTTGGGGGTCAAGATCATAAAATCAATAAGATATTCCCAAGAATCTAAAGATACTTAAATATCTTCTAACACTCCATCTGGTTTGATTACAGATTTGTCCGCTAATTGCAGTGATGTAGGTGTGTAAAGAAGATTAGGAAGCTTGAGTTGTTCCATGGTTTGTTTGCTCATGATGTTTATTGTTGCCCCTAAATCAATCAATGTATTTGGAATTTCAACTCCATTGATATGTATTTTCACAATTGGACTTCCTGGATCTAAATATTTTTGTATGGCAATTTTTCCCATCATTATATTTGCTATGTTTCCTACCAGGTGAATTCTTTTTGTTTGTTTTGCTTTTCTTCCTGGTTTCTTTATGCTAAACTCCTTTATTGTTTTAGCTAGGATTGGAATCTCCTTAATGGCTTGTAACAAAGGAATTTTGATATAGATATTTTTTAATTCATCTAGAAAATCATAATTAGGCAATATGATATGCTTTTCTACTCCTCTATCAACTTGTAATCTTTCAGGAAAAGGAGGTGCAGCAGTAGATACTGGCTGCTCAATGATAGGAGTTGAGTTCACTGGTTCTTTCTATTTTTCATTTTCAGTATTTTGGTTTTGGAGAGATGTTCCCTCAAAACTTTTATTGGGTTGTAGAGAATCTACCTCAGAATTGTCTTGTTCCTAAATAACCACTGAAGGCCTTTCCTTTTCTAGTACCCTACCAGATCTTAGTTGAACATCATTGAGATCTAGAGAAGTGATCATATAAGTTGGAAATTGTTGTCCTTCCACCATGTAAGTATTTTAAGGATTTTTATTGTTGGGGTTTGGTAATGCTTGGGCAAGTAGTTGATTTTGTCTCTGCTGAAATGGTAGTAAGAGTTGAAGATTTTGGTTTTGTTGTGGATTTTATTGTGGAAATGGTAATGAAAGTTGAGGGTTCTGATTTTGAAGTTGTGGTTGTTGATTTTATTATGGAATGTGTGAGGGAGGATAATTCTGATATGGAGGATATTGATAATATTGAGAAAATCTCCCATAAGGATTTTGTACTCCTTGTGCCCAAGGTTGAGATTGAGATTGAGGTTGAGGCTAAGGTTGAAATTGAGGTTGAGGCCAAGGTTGCTGCCAAGAATTCCAATTTGGTGGGGGCTGAAGATACATTTTATTGTTAAATCCCTGATTGTGTGGCCCCTGCCAAGGTTTTATAAAGACAAAGCAAAGAGGTTCTGCTGAATTTGGAATTTTTTCTTCTTGAACAACAGCCTTAAGAACTGGAATCAAAGGACAACCTTTGGTCTCATGATTCTCTGAGCAAATCATACAAGTCTCTATAATTTTTGCATCCAAATGGCATTCTCTTAAAGCATGTTTTTTTCTGCATTTTGGACAAAAAATAGCTAAAGCATCAGCCTCGGTTTTCTGCTTGTTTTACAACTTAAGGGTGTCTATTTGCTCACAAAGACTCCCTAGAATATATGTTTTGAATTCATCAAGCATATTACCAATTTTTCCCTACTCATTGATCCAATTGCAGATGTATTTAATCTAACAAAAGAAGGATCTCTTGGACCTTTCCCAGTTTTGGATTTCCCTCTTGAGAGATGAACACATAATTCTCCTATGTCATTTAATGGGAGTTGAGAGATATCTTCCTTCCCCATCATGTTAAGGATATCTATCCAGTCATCTCTAATGACTTTTAATAAAAGAGTTTTTAAGGTATCTTCATCTAAATTGTCCATCTTTGCTCTTTTCAAATTATAGTTGAATCTCTCAATCAAATCCTCTAAATTTTCATCTTCTATTTGCATCATTTTGAACACTTCATCTTTGTGATTGGTAGGCATGCAATAATCCAAATACCTATCCAAAAACACTTTTTTCATGTCATTCCATGTTCTAATGGACTGAGTGACTAACCCCATGAACCACTTCAAAGCAGCGCCTTTGAGTGTTGAAGGGAACAACTTAAATTTTTGAGAGTCTTCTAGATAATCATATGTTCTACACAAGACTTCAAACTCGAATAAAAATGTTTCAGGATTCTCACTTTTTAACCCATGGAAATTTGGGAGGACAGAAAATGAGATATTTTTCATTGTGGCATTTGTTTCTTCATCCACTCTAGGGAATCCAAAAGAATTATTTATTTCCCTATTTCCTCTGCCTCCTCCATTATTTCCTCTACCTCTTCCTCTACCCCATCCTCCAAATAGTGTGAATTCTCCATCCTCTCCTTCTTCTGCCATTATAGTTTCTTCAGAGTCAGTATAAGGTTCAACCTTGCAAGGTTACTTTGTCTTCCTCTGGTTCTTCTATTAATGGGATATGGGACAGAGGTTCTACTTCTTCTTCCTCACCAGGTATTCCTAATTCTTCAACTAAAATGTGCTCCCCTGTGGAGGTGAAAAAGGCTACTCCTGCTGTTGGAGACCCAAGATTTTTCTCCTCTAGCACTGCCTTGGTAGATAAAGTAGGAGATTCTTTTAATTGGATTTCTACCCTTGGAATTTCAGGAGTTCTATCGCTGGGAGTATGAGCTTGAGGTGGAGGTGTATCTCTTCTTGTTCTTGGTGGAGTAGGTGGTGTTGTAGGAATTGAACTCCTTCCTCTAGATATCAATCTACCCCTAGAGTCTCTTTCTCTATGCATATCATTTTTTTTTAAATGTAAGAGATAAGGTTACCTAGTTACACTTCCTCGGCAACGGCACCAAAATGTTTAGTCAATTTAGTGTCCTAAATTGCTTTGTATAAATTATCAACTGAGGCTCGTAATCTAATGAAGTGTAGTGCACTGTATGTGCTAGTTAACCCTTCTTACTTCGTTGTTTTGTATTTTATATTGTTTTGGGGGTTTCTGTTCTTTGATTCCTAATGATGTACAATTTGAACTATGAGAAACTAAATCTAAATTTCCTAAAGGTGAACCAAGAGCTTAAAACTAGTCAAAATCTAAGTTAAAGGAAAAATAGAGCATTTGTCCTATCTTCTCATCTAATCCTAATTCATGAATAATTCTTAAAACTAAAAGGTAAAGTTGCAAGACATGTTGGAATAAATACAGAGAATGAAATTAACTGAAGTACTTCTAGTTACTCTAACCTTCAATTTTGAAAGATAACCTCCTTGAGCTGGAATTTAAGCAACTTTTGTACTTTATGATCTAGTAAAAACTAAATAAAAGCATGCAGAAGGTAATTGATTGGTTTCAAACCTTATGTAAAGTGAATGCTCAACTATTTAGTTGTGAAATGGTGACCAAAAACATTCATTAACACAATGCATTGACAACCTGAACTAAGAAATAAATAACAAAAACAGTGAGTAAGCTAATCAACAGTGCATCCTCATTACTTTCAATCTTACTATGTTTAGAAACAAAGTCATTTTCTTTATGAAATGGATTGGGGAAACAAGACTGCACAATTGAATTCTAATATTATGTTATTGATTAAAACTAAAAGAAATCAAACTACAAGAAATCAACCTAAGTTATAAACACTACTAAAAGTAAATGAGGAATTTAAAACTGAACAGAAAGAAGAAAACAAATGAAAAGAAAACCTCCTTCAGCGCAGGGGCCCTCTGCAACTGACTAGGTTGAGCTGCTAACTTAATTCAAAATGCTCCTTCAAATGATCATCAGTCAACACACAGCTTTGTATTATAAAACAGGAACAAAAGTCCAAAATTACAGAGCTGATAAGTTTAAACTTAATACATCAAAAACTTCGAACTCCCTCTGGTTCTGTTCAAATGGTATTTAAAAGAAAATATTCATAATTGTCTTTTGAGGAAAATTAGCTACAGGTGGTCTACATGTATTACAACCAGTCTGCATAAATGTTTGATCAGCTACAAGTGACTTGAATTCGAACAAGGTGGTTGCACAGAATCGTTGACACAGGTGGTTGATCCAAGTTAATGCTTCAACAGATCTGTTGGATTTATTAATTAACCACGAAAGGGTAGACAAAGAGTCTTATTGCTTCCGGGTTTCATACATTTGACTCCACCTTTGATTGTGGTCTTGAGCTGGCTTTTTTATCGATATGGGCTGGGTGACTAGGATAGGATCCATGTCGAGACGATTCCAGAGATGCCCATGTGGCCAGTTTCTTCGTTTGACACCTGTAACCTGTTCAACCATGGAAGTAGCTACGGAACACATAGTTAGCTGCAGAATAGGTTGCATTCCGTAGCTAATTTGCAAAAACTTATTTCAAATAGCAAAAACATAAAAGTATAACATGTCAATCATTTAATGTCCTCCTTGAGACAAAATCTATCATTTATCAGTGATAGGGATCTGTCTTTTATGGAAAACAAGAGAAAGAAGTGGGAAAAGTTGTCAAGGAGAGAGTAATTATGAAGTCCAACACCTGTCGGACACATCCGATGGACAGGGGTTAGCTCTGTCAATGTGTAAAGCCAAGTGTAGCAGTAGGCACTTATCAATCAAGCCCCTTCCTGGCTATTGGACCATTCTAGTGCTTCTCCCGGCCTTCGGGGTAGGGTAATACGGACCCTTTGCCATCCATTGCAGCAGAGCCGTTCAATGAGCGGGGGTGCTAAGCGCAGTTATTTAGATCATAAACAGATCAGAATGACACGTTATTGTATGACTATATATGGAAAGAGATCCATGTATCTGAATAGAAGATGCAAACGGCGGCACTTTCTCTTTTCTCCGCGCCCGTTCCGCATGCGCTTCGCGCGCCATTGGCGCTTATCCTCTTATTCATCGGACGGTTTTCCCCGGATGGACTTCGCCGTTATTTCCCAACCCAAATGGAAAAAGGCTGTATCACATCGAGATGTCAATTCGTTCCCCGTCCCCGATCATATGGGTAATTCCCTCTGTCCCTTTCTCCATATTTCTTAATTGATCCAAGGAACTCGAGGGTACCCTCACGGGCGGGGACCCTCGAGTTCCGGCTGGCTCGCGTCGTCCCAGCAAGCAACCGGCGGGGAGCACCTCGGTATACGATCGCGCGCTGTAACTGGGAGTCTTATTACACCTAGGGCCAACTTTGATTCACCAAACCCAGGTTCATCTCGTGCAGTGATTGCGGACTCGTACAAGGTCCTGGCCCTTTATTTATTCCCCTCAAAGAGTTAGAGTTCGGGAAGATATGAAAGGTAGGTCTGAGCTCTGCGAAGGTAAGGATCTTGAGTAGATGGTTTATGCATCAGATACCCTTACCTTCGCAGAGCTAGCTCAGGTAAGACCAGGACCTTACCTGCCTGAGCAGAGCCCAGGGTTTACCTTTCAGGACCTTACCTGCCTGAGCAGAGCCCAGGGTTTATCTTTCAAGACCTTACCTTCGTAGAGCGAAAAATAAGGTCCTTTTAGGACCTTATGAATGGCCTTACCATATCAGATAGGTCCACCTATAACGTGTGTAAGGGCTTTGCTATGACTTATGTAACGAAGTATACACCGAACGACTTTTCTTTATGGGCTAAAGTAGTGGTGGAATAGAAAGAGATATCTGTCTTAGGGGTAACCTCGCTAACTCATCTAACGACTGCCTTAGTTCGCGCGATAAGGATAAGAATATGAAAGGAGAGGACACAGTAAGAGAAATCTTTCAATAGTCTCTGTTTGGTAAGTATTGAAATAGACTCTGAATTGACGAAGGCTTTGTAAGGCAGGCCACCCTAGAAGCTCGTATTCGGTAACTAGAGATAGAATCAAGAATATAGAGCGCGCTCAGGTAAAGGTAAGACCTTTAAGGACCTTTCGTAGCATGCGTTCCCATCCGTGTCGCAACTTATTTGGTAAGCTACGTGTCCGGTGCACGGAGAACTGCCTTCGGTCCGTCCCCCACACTGACTCAGGCAACCTTCCGGCCGCCCAACGACCTATAACGCTAGTAACTACTCCCATCAAGGCTAGTAAGTAAGCCCCACAACCCAAAGCGGCGGAGAACAAATAGAATTTGCTACGAAAGCCGGCTAACGGGGGTATTCCTGCGTATGGGAACATAGTAATGGAAAAGATAATAGCCGAAATAGGATTCGTCCCGGCTGGAGCGCCCAGATCCGCTATATATTTGACACGGGTTTGCCGTAATGCTAGGACTATGGCGGATGCATTGATCGTCATTGATACATGGATGAATATACCAATTAGTAGTGATTGAATTCCTCCCATGGTTCCACATGACAAACCGGTACGAAGATAACCTACATGTCCAACCGAACTATGAGCTAAAGGTCTTTTGACTTTCGTCTGGGCCATGGCGGCCAGTGCTCCTAGGATCATAGGAGCAATGCTGCGGAGAAAGAAGATTTGTTGCAATGTAGTTCCATAGAAACTATGGATAGAAACACGTAACATATTCGCAAAAATAGAGATTTTAGGTGCGATAGAGAAGAATGCTGCAACCAGGGTGGGTGAACCCTCATAGATATCAGGTGCCCACATATATAGAGTCGAGAGAGATATGGAGTCCAAGGGGGAGGGGGGTTTTCTTCGGGGCTCGGGAGAAGAGGGGGTTTAGGGCCCAGCGAGTTGTTAACTCGTGTTCACTTAGCAAGCCAGCAGAAGTTTTCCACACAAGGGAGAACGAGAAATTACCTACAAGAAAAGTGCTCCTTGGACCGAACGTGAAAGTTGTTTTCCATCATACGGCTCTATAACTCTACTCTGTCGGATTATATATCCAAAAGTTCTGCTCTCGGCCATTCCACACGTTGTCTAGCAAAGCAAGCGGTTTTACGCGTTTGAAGTGGTTGTCGTAGATGCCAAACCTGTTGCTCAGTGAGTCTGAGCACCGCAGCTACATGGACCCCTCCCTTCCGTTGTTGTCAACGGTTTCCCGCGCTAGCCGATATGGGATTCTTCCTCACCCTCCATTGTCAGGTGAGCAATTATTCCTTATAATATAAAAATAAAGCTTCAACACTTCGCAAAGCGGAGGGAGGCCGAGGGCCTTTAGGGTCTTCAGCGAGCCCTAGATAAATAAGGATATCCAGTGCAGCGGGGGGGTGGGTAAAGAACGGGGATATATCCTCGTAATCCCTCCCTTGGGGAGCGTTTTCCCTTCGCCCTTTAGATAACACCGCAGACCACCTCCTTTTATCTGAAATGGAAAATCAATAAGGAAAGTATGCGCAAGTAGGCTCGACCAATGGGAGAGGATGCTACAACATGACTCGACCAATGGGAGAGGAATTGATCATATTCAAGGTTATACCTTTTCCTTCCCTCAATGAAGATTATAAAAAGAAGCCTAAGGGAGAGGCGAAGACACAAGAGAGGAGACACAACGACAGTGATTGTATCTAATGCGAGTGGCTCAATAGACTGAAGAGAATAGGAGGATGTCTACATGAGGATTCAAGGGTGTATCCAGGAGGCTAAAACATTAGAGATTAAAAGATCGAGTTGCTTGTTGGACACCTAATCCACTAAGGGTTATGGTGGCGAAGGTGAACCATCATAAGGAGTCCAAGAGACTTTGGAAGATGAATCCAACGATCACTCAATGTATTTATATGTAACATCTTTGAGAATAATAATGCAATTAACGCTTATCTTTCATATATGGCTGCTCATTCCAACAGTGGTATTACAACATATCTACCTCTCTAAACTAGTCAGATCTACCACTCTAAGCAATCCTAAAATCCTTGGTATTTTCTGCCATTGTTCTAATGCCCTGCTACCTCTAACGTTCGCTCTGCCACCCCTAACGTTCACTCTGCCATATGCAGTCACCACTCCTCTGAACTTGTCATGTGCATAGTGGTATTTCATATAATGCACAACATTACCTATCAACACAACACAACTTTTGGAATACCTAACATACGTTTTTTGCAATGTTGTAATCAGCATCAAACCCTAGGAGCTATGGTGCCAACTTTTCTAAGAGTTTCCCACTTGTCCCAACCTTTGCCATTCTCCTAAGTCTTTCTCCACTATTCAAAACCCATCATGCCTTGGTGTCATTGATAATGCCCCCATATCGTGTAATGTCCAATTTGGCACAGGCAAAGCAGCGAAATTATTTTGTTGATTACCATATGGAGGCCCTGATGGGAGTCTACAACGACTCTTGGGATGAATGGTTTTCCTTTTTAATGGCAGTGTGGCGCATGTTTCAGCCGCTAATTTTATGATAGCTCAATTCCTAGCGGGGTATATGCAAATTATGTGTGTGAAGTGGTTTTTCTAGGAGGGTTTGCGATCCTTTTATATGTTGTGCTTGCCTGCATAGACTATTAAGTTGGGCTTCAAGCTTTTGAGGGTTAGCAGGTTATTGCAAGTGATCATGGATGTTGTTGTCAAAAGGCTTGTGGGCACCAAGGGAAATTCAGTTTTGAAAAGTAAACATAGAGAGAAGAAGAATTTGGGACGCAGGAGCAATGTGACTATGATAGCCTTTGTTGATTTCTCTAGGATGAAAAAAAATGAGATTCTGAGATTGAGCCCCAGGGCTACTAAGAAAGATGTCAAGAGAGCCTTCCCTCGCCTAGTGTTGCAGTATCATCCACATGTTTGCAAAGGGGATAACTGTGGTGTTCAATTTCACAAGATCAATCAAGCTTATGAGACTATAATGTCCAACATTTAGATAAGCAATGTTGTGTTCAAGTAAATGTCCCTATAATTGTAGGGGACGACAACCTGCCTTAGAGAAGAGGACATTCCCTCCACTATTATGGAGAAAGCAAATTGCCTTGTCTCACTTTGACAACAGAGAACCTATAATTGTTTGAAGTTTCACCTGCCAAATTAATTATACAAGCTACCTTCAATCAGCTAGATATTAGAGCCTCCTAGCTCAAGGAGATATGGGAGTCGCAAGCCTTGATCCTAGAAACCAATATGTAATATCTACAAAGATGATTTTGCATAATAGTGAAGCAATGATATCCATCAAAGGTTCTTGTAATTGTTGATAAAGTTTGTTGGTTTTGAGCATTCTTCCTTCATTTTTTTAAAAGCACTGGACTTATTGGGCATTCAAATTAAAATAATGGCAACTTGCAAACGGTATTTTTTTTGTAACTTTACCAGTGAAATTCCATTGTAAATGGGTGCCTTTTTGGTAAAAATCGACACCCTTCTTGAGTTGCATGAATGGAGGATCATTGTGTTTTGATATTCATCCATGTGAACATTTTATAAACATATTCTTCCTCTCACTTTGTATGGCATATGAGAGAATTGACAATGAGGCTTCTAGTTTTAAAGCCCTATCAATCTAGCATCTACAAGTGAGGTTGAGTAACAATAATATCATCTTCTCACCTTGTATATGATAGGAGGGAATTGATGATCAACTACAAGTTTGGAAGAGACTAAGCCACAGCCTAAGCAATAGTGAAAACCATAGCCTCAAACTTGAACCAGAATTAAAGTTGCAGTCAGAGTCAAAGTTATGTGCGTGACTCAGTTTATGGTCATCTTCAAACTGGAGTTAGGAGCACTTCCACTAGAAGTCATCAACTTCTAGCCAGATTCGGAACTATTCCAAGAACTACATTAAGCATTCCAGAGTTGGTGGTCAACCTTAAACCACCACTAGTGGAGACCTCAATGGCCTCCCTTTTCAGAAAAATAGGGAGCACTTACTCTGGCAGAAGACTTCAACTTCTAGCTAGATTTGGAATTGTCATAGGAACTGCAATAAGTGTTCCATCCTTAAACTACCATAGGTTGAAACCTCGAGTTCTCCCACCTTATACCATCCTTTCAAAGAGCACATTCAACCAATTGTTATCATGCATTATTTCATTTTTGTATTGATGCTCTCTTCTTGGACTCATATATACCCCTTCGGATTAAAGGGGGGATGTTGGACACCTAATCTGCTAAGGGTTAGGGTGTGGAAGGTGAACCATCATAAGGAGCCCAAGAGACTTTGGAAGATGAATCCAATGATCACTCAATGTATTTATATGTAACATCTTAGAGAATAATAATGCATTTCACACTTATCTTTCATATTTGGTTGCTCATTCCAACATTGCTAAAGAGAGAGGGAGGTTGATTCGATTGGAGAAGTTGATTTGCCAAGGCTGAAATTCCAAAGGCACAGTGGCAACTCGAAGGGAAGGCATAGGGTAGATTTATTGGTGCATTGTTGGGCCAAATTCTTCAGGTCAAGTTCCTTCAACCATTAGGCCAAAATTCATCCAATGGGGGGGCTAAGTTACAGCGTCCAGTAAGTGTATTTTTCGTCGTAATTTTGTGTGGGTCGAAAGCTTTGATTTTCCAAAGTAATGAATGATGGAGAATTGTTGTGGTTATCTGTTGCAATGTGTGACTGCTCTCTCCTAATTTTATTTTTTACTGCATATAAATTGTTAAAGTTAAAATACCAGTGATTTAATTTTTTGACAATTCAAAATTTATTTTAGTTATTAAATAAATTGTTGGGAATAATAATTGTTGTGCGAAAATAAATTTGGGCTAGTATCATGAGATTTTATAGAAGTATCTCTAAAGAATCTTGGAGAAAGATAACACAAATCCAAAAGAAATTGCTAACTTCTAATCTCAAAATTAAAGGCATACACCCTATCCTATGCTCTTTATATAAGCAAGCCTTTCTTCATTGAGAGGGTGGCCATGATTACATACTTAATGTACAAGAAGAAGATAAACAAAATAAAGGACAAGAGACCCCTAAAATTGCTTCAAACTCCAATCAAAGCCACCAATGGCTCAAGCAAGGATGGCATAAAGATGCCAAGTCTTGGCTAAATCATTGGAAAATATAGGAAAATGTCACTTTACAGAATATCAATAATATTAAAACTATTATTACATCTAAATTTAAAGAGAAACTATGGTGCAATAAAGAATTAAGGGATAAAAGGAATCTAAGATAATACAAATAGGTGGTCAACCTTCATATGGAAGATCAAATTATCTGTTGATTTTGACTATCAAAAAGAAAAAAATCAACATTGTTAAAGTATGAACCAACTCCCACAAACTGACATAGTGAAACTAGGTGCTAGACAATTCCCAAAACACCATGGGATGAAAAACACGTCATCGTTATGACGCTAAAAGAGTTGAAGATGAAAAGCACTTTTTCCTAGTATGCCCTGCATGTACAGAAATTCAATCACAATTTCAAAATATCTGTCACGCTACCAGCCTTCTTAACCTAACAAATCATCAAAACTACCTTAATATTGGGGCAGTTTTTTCAATGTTTTTTTAGCACAAAAATAAAATCCTAAAGAAATTTAAGTAATCTCCTACCTTTTAGAAAGCCTAATAGACCAATTCTAGTCTTAGTGGACATTGATCATCATCATATCACGAAGAGACATCCTTAGGTTTGCCATGAGGTTTTCCTTGGGAAACAAAATAATAACCTACTAATCTTCCACTCTTCCACTCGTACAAATAGACATAAGCATAATGGTACCCCTACCCTTAACATCATATTCAACACCCATGAGAGCTAATATCATTAAATTTAGTGTTAGTACCAGAAATGCTTAAAAACAGACATAAAAAGAGGATTTTATAAAAGTGAATCAAATCAGAGCTTGAAACAAATGCATTACGATCTACAAGAATCGTTCAACCACTACGTCCAAAATATTTCTATGAATGTAAGAAGAAAACAGAAAAGGTCAATACAAATTGTAAAATAATCAAGAAAAGTTGTCTTTGCAAGGACGTTAAAAGCTCTCAATATCTGCTCGAGACAGTGATCAACAAAATCTAGGAGCTTGAATCCACTAAATTTTGAAAAAGGACAACATCACGTCCATGTCTATAGGAACGTGTTAATGTCGATGTCTATAGGAACGTGTTAATGTCAAAATTTCCAGTATTGTTTCTAGTCATTAAAGAGACCATACTATTGTCCAATTTTGGTAGAATGTATCGGCTCTTGTATTGAGTCTCATCCCTAGCTAATATCTGAATTTGTTATGCTGTTGGTTTGTCAATAATAAAGAAGACCTAACTTGTGTCTGGTATGGATAAGAGGAAGAGATGCACAAGCTGATGGGTCCAGCCCACCTTGACACACTACACACGGTCTTTAACGCGTGAATAAAGAGAAATTAATGATGATCAGCAGATTAGGTGTAAGGTGGATTCACCGGCGGTTGATTGTAATGATGTGGATTTGGTCCTTGGAACCCGCATTTGTGATTGGTACTTTTTGCTTCAGTTGTTGGACAAGTGTCCTCCCTTGGAATTCTCAAGCCCGCCTTGGTATGGGTGATCAAACCCTAGCATGAATCATTTGCGTGCACATTCATTCAGTTTGTAAGCTCTGCGTTCTTGGTAGGCTGTGGCGGTTTTTGTGCGAGGTTCTGCTATTATGTGCTCTGGTTCAGGGTTTTGACCTGAAAGTTTCCTTCCTTCGTCCGGTATGAATGTTGTTATCACTGTAATTTCGATCTCTGCTTTATCTGCACTTGTTCTGGTATTTTACTATGTGTTTGTAGCTCGCTGGTTAACATCTCTGTGCCTTCTTAGTATACAGTGTCAATGCTGGTGGTTCTTATGGTCATTGAGATTTTCTTCTGGCTGGAACTTTTCCAGGTAACAAACATTGCGTTCCCAGTCATCTTTCCTCGGGTCCGAGCAGAATGTGGTTGCAGTTCTCTTCGGCTCCTTCAACGTTGCAAGGGTAAGTTCACTGGTTCCATGCTATCAGCAGTTACCTTTTTTCCCTCAGTTGACTAATGTCTTTGCTCCTTCGCGAGCAGGGTGACTTTATCGAACTGCCAAGACCGCAGCTCACCTCTGTCAGGTAAATTCTGGAACTGGTTCTTATTGTTCTATGTACTCTCGCCTTATTTCGCTGTTCAGTCCTCATGAAACTTGATGTATGGTTTTGTTGCAGGTATGATGACCTGGGGGGTTTCGGAACCTGGCTGTTCGAAACTCCGGCTAGACCCGGGTAGTGCCGTTCTTTGTTCCTCTTGTTTACATTCAACGCCTTAAGTTTGGGGTCACTGTAATCTCTGTTTCAGAATTTTGTTGAGCCATCAAGTATATGAAGTCTCGGCTGTAGGCTTGCTTAGCTGTTTTTGCTATTTGTTAGCGGTAGGGTTTCTAAGCCCGCACTGTATATTGGCCCGAATTTGTAATAAATTTTTGGCACCGAGTGTATAATTGTTTGAACAGGGTTTTGGACTGAACAGAGGTTTCTCCCGTACTTATTTTATAAATGAAAATTATGAATTTTACTCTTCAGGCGTACCTCGGTACTCTGCTTGGTTTCCTGTTTGTCAATGCTTGCACCTTGTTTGTAGATTTGCTGCTCGAGGTTCGGCGTTCATATGCTTGTTGATTCGGGTCCGTGGGTCTTGTCTCTACAACACGTTCGGGAATTGTTTTTGCAACTGTCTGATTTTGTATGTTTGTCTGGACCAACGTAACTCAAAATACATGCATGTAAATATACCTGTAGGATAGAATAAAGACAGACCTGTATTGTGAATGGAAATCAATGCAATGTCATATAAATAATTTAAACAGCTAAAGGACGCTGGAGAGGAATGTCTGTGCGCACAGAAAATATATTTCTTTATTCACTTCTCAAAAAGTCGAACCCCCAATTGTGTTATGTTCCTATTTTAAAAATGATCTTCAGGAACTGTTTCTTTGGAACTGTTTTGTTTTTCCAACTGCTGTTGGTTACATCCTGTTTAGTTCCGGAACTGTTATTGTCTTACAATATTATTACAAAAGTAAAACTAGTTGCTTGTAACAATTATCCTAATTAATATTCTTGACCTTCCTATTTACTGTTCGTTTATTAAATTAGACAACATAAACAAATAAAAGTAAAAGAAAAACAACCACATTGTTCCCTCAGCAAATTACTCCTCTGTCCTCTTCAGAGACCAAACAGCCTTTCCTTTTTGTCTTAACCTGTCAGCCAGATGCTCCTGCATCACAAGCACCTAGGCCTCGCATAGAATTCAAACAGGACAAAAGATAGGGACATTCTATGCACATATTCGTTGTTATTTGCCACACATGATTGACAAATTAGACAACGGTGAAATATAACAATAGCCTGAAAATATCCTTAAGCGACCAGACACCTGCTATAGCATTTCTGAAATTATAAATGGAAATTTTCAACTAATTGGGTCTAGGGTCCTCCCCATTTTCTACATGACCCAATCATATAAAGTCTTGTCCCAGAATAGTCAATATAATTACTTTACATCCCACAAACGCCACAAAAGCGACAAGAAATTCCGGCTCTCCGAATCAGGTTGTTGATAGAAAACATCGAGCAACCATTATTTTTAACAATGCGCCATATATTACTTTGTCGAACAAAGAGTTACATCAATCTAAGAACAGAATTAAAATGAAATTCCATTCTTGAAAAGCCAGAGATGCTAACCTTTGAGCCTCTGTTCTAATAGAAAAAATTTGAATTTGGCTTTTACAAGCAAAGCCAATTCTTGCTTAAAAAAAGCATCAATTCCCCTGAGCTAAGGGGGGATGGTTCCTCAAGACAAGTATTGCATAGCTCCTGTAAAAACCATGACTGTATTTATCCTTCAAGTGCCAAATAATTTGGATTGTCTATCTCCTTACTGTCTCCGAGCGTAACTCAGGTGATAACCTGCTGGTGGAAGCACACATCCATCGCTTCTGAAATTTGAATAGTTGAGGCATTTATGAAGTTCAGAACAACTCTTTCGTCTCATTCCAAGAATCATACTGGATTAGATGTACAAATAGAGTTTAGCAACGAATATTTTTTTGTAGTCATCACAAACGACATACCATTTTTCCAGGATATCATATCACATGTTCACTGACAGAAAATATGCACAGCTTTTCCAATCACTGATTCTTCTTATGTAGCATGGTTATTTCTATATTTGGAAGTGACTTACCTTTAAATATTGGATTGAGCTCTTTGCCCATGTGTTCCTCTGTGCTAGTCTTGGCTTGGACTGACTCCATTACATCCATCTCTGACTCATATTCAGAAGATGTATCCTCATTTTCACTGTAGCTGTTTGAAGGCTCACTATCTGACTCTTCATCTTCAGTCTATGTGCCAGACAAAACAAAAGCATGTTCGTTATGAAGTTTATGAAGCATTCCTGAAACACTTGGTCTTCTTAATTGATCATTACAGAATAAGCAAATTACCAACTAGTAGGCAGCTAAATTTGACTGGAACAGTTCCCACCTCTAAATTTGCAAATTTGGTATTAACTTCTACATTTGCCTCTGCAGTATTTACATCCTCATCTACTTTTTCCGTCTTGCTCTAAAGATAAAGAAAAAAACACAAGAAATATTATAAGTCACCATATCAAATGAAAATCCATATAATCTGTTGCTTCAAAGGGTTGATTTTAAGCTGAACGCACTCACTAATCGAATTTCAGATGCAATATAATACGTACATCCACATACAATGTGCAATTATAACAACTAGTATCATTGCTAAATAACTTAAACTAATAGTAATTAACCTATGGTGAGTTGTTTATATAAAAAACTAAAACTGATATTGAGAAAGCAGGTGGGCAGAAACATACAAGGTCAAATGTTAGCTGTTTTATGTTCTCCTCCAGTTGCGATATGTGATAACTCAGTGCCTGCAAATTTGTGCAAAAATGACAATGCACATTATAATGAGTATAGGGCATTTAAACTAATAGCAGTCAAAACAGGGAGACGGGAACTTAATCTACAGCAATTCTAGTTCCCATCTAAATGTAAAACACAAAATTAAAATTCAATATTCTTTGCTACAAATAAAATAGAGAAGTGGGGGGATACGAAGGTACCTCTTGGCGTTGGATCTCAATTGAATGTTTTAATGCCTTTCTCTTGTTCAGGAGGTTCATTGGCCTTAACTTAGTTGGACGTTGATAATTTTTGCCACGATAAACAATTATAGCATATTCTTTGGACACTTTCTCAACTGCCACTAATATTCCCCCACTTTCATATTCCAACATTCTTGCTATGGCTTCAACATGTGCAAGGCTAATAATTCCTTTTGAGAGAATTTTCACTAATTCCCTGTGCTTCCAATGCAAGTGCATATTTTCCACTACACCGTCAAAGACTCGTCGCCTCCCTGAAGCATGGGTCATGACAGACATGTCCTGTTATTGATAGTTTAACCTGTCAAAAGTGACTGGTTTAAAATAAATCAAGTCAACTACCTTCCTAATACAATTAAAACTCACCCAACATTAAAAATGTCTTCATTCTTAATCCAAGTTTCCGAAACATGAATCTCTCTTCATTAGTTAATGTCTCTTGATCTGCTGGTTTTTCAACAGGTACCAACGATACTTCTAATTTAGCTAGATCTTTCTCCGCTTTCTGCTTCTTTAATTGTGCCTGTGAATCCATAATTGGAACAAATGGCCTAAGTATAATATGCAACTGAAAAAGCAACATTTCCCTGAAGAAAAAGGAAAAATATTTGTGACATGTATTTTCAAATTGGTACTTTATTGATGGGATATAATTCTTATCTTCACCTTTCAAAGAATGGACACTACACATAGCTAGTTTACTAAAGATACAGCTAAATAGCAATTCTGCCCCAAAAAAATCACTAGTCAGTTCAATTTCAACGAGTAAACTTACAATAGCCAGCTTTCGCTGAACTCTCCTGACTGCCTCAGCCCGTTTAGCCTCGGCAGCAGCAGCTCTCATCTTTTCTTGCTCTTCACTATCCATCATCCATTTAGCTTGGGCTTCAAAGGTTTCAGCTAGTGTGCCAGCAATACTGGTTCCCACATCAGCTCTTGCCTGAACTGCTGCAGCAGCTTCTGACCTTGCAATTTCTTCTTCATCTTGATGTACCTTTGCCTCTGCTGCTTTCTCTGCTAATACCGTAGCAACAAGTGGAGGAAGAAAGTCTTTTCCTCTATAAATTATAATGAAGAACTTATTTCTCAAAAGTAGAATACCTCCTGTAAGCTTCTGCAAATATAAAATATGCAAATTTCAAAGGAATACAACGCACATCATCCACATAAATATTCTATACCAGACTTTGACCAATAAGATTCCTAGCCATCACTCTAAATTACTGTGTTATAGGTTTCTTCACTATATTTCCTTCTTGAACATATACACAATGGACTAGCAGCTTTATTTTACTTCAACTTTGTAAAAGACCTCATGGTCACAATAGAGTAATATGACATCAAAGAAATACTGAATATATGGTCCATCTTAAGAAAGAAGATAAACAGCTAATGATGTGGTTTTGTAGGAGAGTTAGACGAATAATAACAGGATGTTGGAGACCGTGAACCATGAGTCTGAGGAACAGCTCCTAGACTACTCTGCAGATCTGTACAATGGAACTCATATCTTCGTATGATTGTATCAATGTCACATTTTTTGTTATCGGTAATTTATTGCCGGGGTCTAAAATTTTAATTATTGGTAATATTGGAGAAATTATTGGGAAACTTTAAAAAAATACTCAAATTTTTAAACTTCTAAAGCAACATCAACATCAAAGAAACACATTGTCACATAAATATGAAGATAAAACTACTATATAAAATGTATAAGACGTCAAGTGGTACAATAGACATTGATACTGAAATATGATATCTGTTCTGACTCTTCTGAGTCACAAGTCTTAATAAGATCAAAGAAAATTGCATCAAAACAAAAAGGTGTATCTCATGAGATGATCCATCATGAGGCATCTAGGTACTCCAAGCCTACAAGGCTAATCATGATGCACTAAAAGATCAAATTTCAACAATTCCCTCTACCCCTTTTATGGGAAAAGGTCGTTGGTGTCATTCTTCCTCTAGAAGTAGTAGGTGGACATGCTGAGCCTGAGCTTGAGCTTAAGCCTGACGTGGAAGGTTGAACTCTTGGGGAAAATGTGGAAGATGAAGTAGGATATCTTTCACCTCTTTCCCTAGTTGGCAGTCTTTGTGCAGGTGATTGTGGTAGCAGTGGTTGTGTCTCTACACTCTCAAATTCAATATCCTCCCCCTACGCTAAATTTGTCTCTCCTACAAGTGGAGCATCCTCCTCCTCCACCTCCACCTCCTCCTCCTCTTGCTCCAATCACTCACGTGCCTCCTCCATGATAGGCTTCTCGGTTTCCACCCTCCACGGACTCATCGTAAGTGCCTCCAATGAAATGGAATCTATATCAAGTACTTTGTTTATTTGCCTGACCCATAACCTGGGATTGTAGCATAGTTTTAAAACTCCGACTCCGACTCCGACTCGGCCAAGGGTCGACTCCGACTCCAACTCGGTATCGACTAGGCTGGCTCGATTTCAATGACTCGGTCATTGTAAAAAATACATTAAATATTTATATTTTATAAAAACACATAATTTTAAAGATTTTCATTCATGTTTCCAAACACACAGCATTAGAATATAGATAGAACACAACCTATGATCAAAGTAGGCTCATGAATATATCCATTATATCAAAATGGCACCCAGTGCATTGTCCAATACATAACGATGATGATATAGAGATCAAAACAAAAACACATAACCAAGGAGGCTATAAATGGCCTCTACAACAAAAGTCTGTGACCAGTACTACTGGCTACTGCTAGAGTTGCCAACATCATCTGGCTCAGTGTTACTTGGGAGCAAGAGCGAAAGTGGGGAGCAAGAGCGAAAACGGGAGCGGGAGCGACATTTTCAGAAGCTCCTGGTTTGGGAGCAAATCCCAGAGGAGTTCAACAACCAATGTCACTAACATCAAGGTACATAGAGGGATTGGTGCTCTTGATTAAATACGAGTTCCATACCCTAATACATGACAACATTCAATGGAAACATTGCAATCCTCCAATCCTGAAATCCTGAAAAACTAATAAGTCTGCTGGATTTTGAATGAAATTAAAATTCTACTTTCTCCATATGAAATCCAATGAGGCCGAAACCACTCTCAAACATCCTGAGTCATTTCATGGTAATGTTAAAAATTTAAGTAAAAGGATGAAAATGAAGATTAAGGAGAATGTCACTTTTATTTTAAGAATTTAACATTACCATGAAATTTGAATAGCATATCAATAGTAGAGAGCATTTGAGTGTGTTAAATAGGGTTTGCGAGGGGGAAATGGACCCCAAATAACATTTAACTAATTCATAAAACACATTGGAATCCAAACCAATCAGCAAACACCTTAAAAAATCATTAAAAAATTGTTAAATCGTTGTTTTACTGGGGTTACAGGCTGCTGTTTGTGACTCGGGCGAGTCAGTATGGAAACGGCCGAGTTGGCCGAGTCATGGCTGACTCGGCCAAACAAGTCGTTTCTTCTACCGAGTCACTCCTGAGGGCAACAAAATGGATCAACTCGACCGTTTCGGTTTCGAAACGGCCGAATTTTAAAACGATGGATTGTAGTAAACATATACCATGTCATTGAGGCAATGGACATCTAACCTACACGAGGGGCATTTTGTGATTAATCATTAGAGGAATCCGGATTTAGGATGATGTCCCACATATAACATAAATTTCACTCACACTCTAAAAAGCTACAAGTTTGACTTAGCACTCGAATGGCAAGTTTTAACTTTTTTCAACTTTGGGACTCTTCTAACATAGTTTGTCCACCAAACATCTACAACAAATAAATGGAAAGGATTCAAATTTCCAAGGAAAGACAATGACTTATATTTCAATTTTCCATTAAGTAACAAATGTCAAAATTTCAAATAGAATCATAGATAGTCATAGAAAGGAAACACATTGAAATTTGAAAGTGAAAATTGAAATAAATTTTACTTGTAGCTTACCTGGCATCCTAGCAGTCCTATCTTGGATAGCCATATCATACCCAAATGTCCTAGAACTCAACTTATATACCTCAAGTTGTTTGGAAATCTCATTGCATTCAATGGAAGTCAACACCATCCTCTAAATACATTGGTAAAATCCATCCATAACCTCTGCATCAAACCTAAATCCACATGCATAAGAGAATGTGGGGTTGAGGTAGAGCCCTGCTACATGAATCAGACGATGGAGAGTGTTGTTCCATCACTCATTAATCACACCCCATATCTCATCTCATCTAGTGAATCCATCTTCCCCCTTGTCCTCATAGTATTGATGGATAGCTTCCTTGGCCCTATCCATGGCCTCATACAAGTAGCCCATTGTGGGCTTCTCACCATCAACCAAGCAAAGAACCTTTACTAAAGGTTCAGTTATAGCACACAATTCCTCCACTCCCATCCAAAAACTTTGGTTGTGTCTCACAAACTGGGCTATGGCTTGCCCACCCACTTTAGTGCTATAGACACAAGCATTCCACTCATCTGAGAGAAACATCCTTTGCAACTCCAACATCGAATTACAGAGAGATTAAAGAGAAATGAAGCTAGTTGCAAAACATGTGATAGCAGGATGGGCCAACTCCTTTCCTCCTGTGAACTGTCTCATGAGTGTTAGAACAAATGTATGATTGTAAATATATTTTGTAACACTCCTAGCCAACTCAACAATTTCCTTGATCCAAGGAATTTTTCCCATGTCCTCTAGCATCAAATCAATGCAATGGGCGGCACAAGGAGTCCAATATAAGCTTCAATACCTCTCCATGAGCAACTTGCCAACAGCAACATAGTTAGCAGCATTGTTTGTAATGACTTGGACAACATACTGTGGACCTATCTCCTAAATGAAGTTATCCAATAACTCACATAATAATTGTGCATCTTTAACATATGCAGATGCATCAATAGATTTGATAAACATTGTCCCCCTGGGACAATTAACCAAGAAATTCAGAATGGACCTGCCCTTCCCATTTGTCCAACCATCTGACATAACAGTGCATCCCGTGATCTCCCATGATTCTTTCAACTCAGCAAATATCCTTGTGCAATCATCCTTTTCCCCTTGAAGGAAATGCTCTCTCAAGTCATTATAAGAAGGGCCCTTGTACCCCAGGCCAACAATGGCAGCAACTTCAAACACGAAATGGTAGAATGAGTTGTTCTTTGCAATGTTAAATGGTATGTCACTCCATAGAAATCATTTCGCCACAATTTTGTTAGCCTCTTCATTTTCCTTCGATTTCACCATTGACCGAATAGAAGGTTGCCCCCTAGGCACGGATCTTGGCACAAAGAAAGGTGAAGGCGCTGACAGGCCAGGCATTATAGAAGGTGAACCCAAGGATTGGCAAACCCCACTCCTAAGAAGCTTGTCGATCTATTTGCAAGCTCAAGCCTTGCTTCTTCCTTTTGATCCCTCTTCTTATGCATTTAGAAAATGGATTAGTTTGCAATATGGATAATTTCTGGGGTGTATGTTGGGCAAAGCTCCACTTCATTCCTTGGTATTCTGGTAAGGTGGTATTTCAAACTGTTGATTCCACAAAACATTTCCATACCACATAACTTGCAATTCAACCTCATTCTATTAGTACACTCGTAGGGTAGACCATACTCCCACAATGGATCCAATGGCTTTCGAATTTTGATTTTTGAAATGTGTAGAGTTTGTAGACCCTAGAGTCTAGAGCACTAATTCAATTTGTAAACCTATGGGACAAAAAAAATGAAGCAACTTAGAATTACAAATTCTGAAATAGAATACAAATCCACAAAATTGAAAAAACATGAAAAATGCTTCAAATAAAATACCCGAGCTACATAAGTATTAAATCCTCCATTCAAAGGGAGAAAAAAAAAAGGTATATCTAATGAACATTACAAACCCTATTCTAGATCTTGAAAAACAAAGAAAAGGAAGGAGAAAATTTTTTCATACCTGGAAACGTGGAAATCATATATTGGAGTAGATATCCACTCCACAATTATTATGCTAATGGCAAAAAAACTATTGAATTCCCTTTGTTTATGGTTACAGTCAGATCACAAGGTCGTTATACCTCTTAAAGCTTAATCTCAGCAGGAGAAAAACTGAAATGAGCAAAAAAAAAATTGACTCGAACAATTTAAAACAAATTTACGCGCAGAAGGGCGATAATTTCCATCGTCTTGCAATAAATACGGACATTATCACGATAATTGCAAATCTGGCAATCTATCAGGATAAATATCAGCGATAATATCGCGATATGTGCAACATTGCCAAAAGACAGGGTAGCCAAGAAACAAGTCCAAGTGGGTGTCTATATCCATGGGAGAGGACTTTTGGAAACTATAGGAAAGGGGACATAATTAGCATAAGATCAAACAAAAGGGCAACAAGTAGGGACATCTAGAGAAATGAATCGCATAGCATCCAACATCACCTGTAGGTTGCAAGGCTTGCACGGTTGCACCCAGTAGCCATGAGGTCACCCATACCCAAACTCCTTAAAATTTGCAACGTTTAGTTACCATCAGCTCTACATCCTAATGCAACCAATCCAAGGGGTCATGATCCAAGATATGTTATAGTTGGAAATCCAAGCCTTTTCACTAGTGCCTTAAAGATCAATTTCTTCTCTTTTTTATGATCAAACATTGTTGTCACAATGGTTTTCTTGTTTGCATCTTCCCAAGGAACATTTTTTAATTTTCCTCTTCTCCAGATTCTCAGCACTTTCCATCGTGGCTTAGCCATCAATGCTAGCATATCATCAACTTCTTCTACACTATACACGTCTTGTCTATTGTTATAGCACCGTTTACCACCTTTGGTAGATTTGATGCTCTATGATATGGCCTAGGGCAACCCTTCCCTACCAAACTTGGTCAATTTTTGTAAAAAACAATGTTTTAAATCCCATACGTGATTTTGCCCTATCTAAAGCACATGTACACATGGGTCAGTCTATACCCAACCCGCGTATATGTGTTAAAACAATAAAAAATTTATAATCTCCCTTAATTCGGGCAAGGTTTATGGGTTTTACCTGTTACCCACCTACTATAGCTCGCGGCCCAAATGTTTCCCAACTGAACAAACAAACAAACAAAAAAAATTGGAGAAGTATAAATAAACCTCCATGGGAAGGCCTAAGGGAGGAGAAAAGATTAGATATTGATATTATAGTTGATTACATCCCTGATCAAGTTTGAAGATATCCCTGTGCCTTCTGCACTCCCAAGTCATAGGAAACCCCTGTTTCCTTCTTGAGATGTCCATCATCCCTTCAAGACATCGTTGTGTATATTTATGGAGGATTGTTGAGGCCTGGGCAGGACGGATCTAGAGGACGGTTTCGCTTGGAGTCGACGAACAACTCAAGTTGTAGTTCTTCTGTATTTTCTTTAGCTTACATTAATAAAGAGGCGTTGTCTTGTTCTTGATGATTATGGTCTTTATGCATTAATTTATGTCATGATTTTCTTATAAAATCTTACGTTAATGCTTATTTGCTTACATGCTTATATGACCTAACACTTATATCATGAACATGCTTTCTATTACTGTTGTTGTATATGCTTTGCTTGAATGAGTTACAGGTTTTAAGGCATTGGAACACGCAGAGAGTTTGGACCCTACGGGAATAACCTCAAACGTAGGACCTCTGGGTAATACCTCTTCTTCATACTTCGGTAGTTTAAGTATTAGGACTGCTTGTTTGTATGTCTCTTTATGTTGTATGCCCTCCGCTCTGTTGGGGTTCTCAACCCAAGAGCCTAGGGTGATTCTACCCGTAACATCTATCACCCATGTTGAGATTCACATAAGAGAGTGAGGATTGAATGGAACTGAATAGTCAACCCAAAATCCTGCAATAAAGGAGTAAATAACAACAACAGGGCAGCACACTCCTTAGAGAGACAAGACACCATAGCACAATTGTGCCAAAAAAAGAAATCTGCACTTATAGCCAAAATAAGCCAAGTAACAACACTAAAGTTGATCATAAGTCCACTAGAGAGAGAATCATCAAACACAAGGGAGAAACTAACCCATGAAAAACAGAGCACCAAATATAGGTGCCCTTAGGCATTAATCACTTTCCTAGAAAATGATGCAAGTTATCACTCAAATTGTCCCTAAAGGAGAAGCCCTAATCTCATTGTTAAAATCTCTATACCAGCAACCTAGGTAAATTAATTCCTTATGATTCTTACTAAAAAATAATTTGATTGAATTCTTCAACTCATAGAATAAAATTTAGCTGGAAATAAAAAATTAGCAAAACCTACAGGGAACCAATCTCCAAAATATGCATAGAAATTTATGCCCTTCAAATATCAGCTTTTCTTTAAAATTACTCCAAGCTTACAAGGGTGCCCAAACTAGGAAAATAGCCCGCTAAGAAAACAACAAAAAAATTACAGCGAAACCTGGTTGTTCTAGTGCATCATACAGCCTGTACACCCCTGACAAAAACTGCTAAAAAAACCCTCCTGCTGTTGCTGAAATTTGTCCCATAAACTAAGTAACCTGACATTGGGATTCGGGATTCGTATGATACGGGGATTCGAGTGTCGGATTCGGACACGTTGATCCCCCAGAACAGGGCACGTAGGATTCGTTATATATTATTTTATTATATATATATATATATATATATATATATATATATTTCTTACACAAATTCTCATTAATTATACAAATTCATTGATTTCAAACATAGATTTTCATCTAGATGTTAGTTTTACTGTTTACAAAGTAAGTTAGTAACATTATAGCATGCATAGTACATACAAAATTCAAATACATGTCAATGTCACATAAATCATAAATGATAAATCAATGAATCATAAATTCTAAATTCATAAATCATAAATCATAATACATATTCAATTTATCAATGATCCAATAGGAGAAAGACAAGATAGTAAGATAAAGACACTGACAGTTGTAGTTTTCTTATTAAGTCATCAAATCAAAATGTGTTACATAGGTAGTGCAATGCCAACGGAAAATAGAAATGGAAAATATAAAACAACTACAGAGATACAAGCCTCAAGGCAGTAGGTAGCCCATGACTCATGAGTCATCAATCCTCATAGTCATCATCAAAATCAGCATCAATGTCCTCATCATCATGGTCACCACTGCTCTCCTCTGCATCCTCCTCCTCCCCTGTATCCATAGTCGCCTCTGCATCTGTTGGTGTGGAGGATGACCCCTCTACAATATCACCGTCATCAAATCTAACAGGCTCTAGCACTGGATCATTGAGATCCATGTTGGCCAATGCCAACTCAACACTGTTGCCCAGACCCATATCATCAGGAAAGACATCCCACGTCTTTGTCTTTCCCTTCAACCACTCTTCCCTCTGCCTGTAAATAAGACGAAGGTTGGTGTGCACATACACCATTGTCTCTACCCTGGACTGCTCAAGCCTGCTCTTCTTCACACTATACAAATTCCCATATGTGCTCCAATTCCTCTCGCAACAAGAGGATGAAGTCACCTGAGATAGGAGCCTCATGGCTAACTGCAGAAGAGGAGGGCTTGTTGCCCCATGATTTTCCCACCAAGAATAGGGCTTCTTAGCCCCCCTGTCTCTAATCACATCATATCTTGCAAATCGACCAGTGCCAGTGGAAAACTCTGCAAAGGCATCCTCCACCTCATCAAGCAATGCTCTATCCTGAAAAACCCGCTTGAATGCATCTTTCCTCCCCTATGAGATTTCACCATCCATGTGAGGAGGGAATCTGAGGGAAGGTCCACCATTCAGCCACTCATCATTGTAGTATTTTGGGTTCAATGAGTGAGCCAAACAATGTAGAAGTGTGCAAGTCTTGTCCCATCTGCTGACAAGAATATCCTGTATAGTACCACAAAAGGCCTCTGGTGATGTCTCATACTCGGGGCACTCACTTTGTAGAATAATGCTCCTCACAGACTCAATCATGGAATCCCATCCCTCATAAACCTCTCCTAGGATGGGTTTGTCTATATCTGCAAATCGAAGCAAAGAAATGATAGGGTCCATGATCTGAATAATTAGATTTACCCTCTACCACCAAGCATCATCTAGCACTATGTCCTTCACTCTTTTAGAGGCTACTTGATCTGTCTTTCTCCAAAAAGACCAAAACTCAGAAATAACCATGGCCCCAAGAGCGGTCTTGACCTCCCTCCACCTCTTCAACATGATGAATGAAAAGGCAAACCGTGTATCAGCAATCTTCAACAATGATAGATTGTTGTACTCCTTGTAGATAGTGAGGGCATTTGTATGATTTTGCACAAAGTTACGGATATGTCGTGCATCCTCAATAATGTTACCAATCTAAAGCAATGGATTTCAGTGCTAAGTTCAATGAATGGACAATGCAAGGTGTCCAAAACACTTGTGGATATTTAGCTTCCACAATCATGCCAGCAGCCTTGCAAACAGGTGCATTATCTGTAATGATTTGCACACAAGAATCAACACCTACATCTTCAATAACTTAATAAATAACTCACCAATAAATTGTGCATCCTTGTATTCTCCAAGTGTATCCACTGCTTTCAAGAAAACTAGACCATTCAAGGAAGACACCATGAAGTTGATGAGTGGGTGTCCTGTTGGATCTGTTCATCCATCAGAAACAATGCTAACCCCAGATGTTGTCCATGATGCTTTAATAGGCTCAAGCATTTTTTGCACCTTTTTTTTGCCTTCGTCAACATTGTGGTTCTAACTTCTAAGCTTCTCTGAAGCAGAAGGCACATACCATGATGGAGATCCATGAGTTAGAGCTCGGCACATCTCAATAAATAGAGGTGAGCTTGCAACATTAAAGGATATGAAGTCTTGATAGAAAAAGAAGGCAATGGTGAGATCAAGCTCTACCCGTTTCTCTTTTTGAAAAATCTTGTCCATTGGACAAAGTGAAATTGCCTTTCTTTTCGCTGCTTGTCCCCCAATAGCACTCTCAAATGGAAATTTGGTAGTGCCTTTCCTCAAAAATGGAAGGGGGTCATCATTCTTCATTTTTCTTGATTTTGCAGCCATATTTTCCATACCAACAGTGAACTCTTTTTCCATTTCTTTCCTCTTTTATAAAGGAACAGCTTTACAAGCTCCAACTCCACAACCTGATAAAGCCAACAAATGGTCTTTCACACAGTAATATGTGCTTGTGAAAGTATTGTGACAAAAGTTGCATCTCCAATGCACATTGCCTCCTCCCTTCCCCTTGGTGCTTGGCCCATCCTCTCTTGTGACATTTCCACAAGGGATATTTCTCAATGTTGTCTTTCAGAGGAAGTCTTCCCTCAACATTACTTGCAGCAGAATCTGATGATATTGGGGGAGGAGGGGCATCTCCAATGGGAACATTCTTCCCCTTCCTTTGCCCCCTACATGCTGCCCTTGATTGAGCCATGAATACTGTAAAAAAAAAAAAAAAAAAAACAAAACATGCACAAATTTGTAAAAGAAATACATATGCAAACTGCTGTAATACAAATGCAAAAAATAGAGATGAAATGCACTTACTTGGTGCTCGAATCTCCTTGTCGATCACTCCAAACCCTTGGCTCCTTGCTCCAAACTTCTAATAGCAAACCCACAACCCACTGTTTGCGAAAGGAATGAGAGAAAATAGTAAATAAAAAAACGAATGCGTTGTTTTTAAAGCCCGTGGGTTTCATTTTCGCGGGATTCGAATCCAGTTTTCGAGACACGTTGTGTCCTAACGAGACACGACCCAGATTCGAGCGTGTCTTGTTAGGACACGACGTGTCCCGAATTTGGGATTCAAATTCCCTCAAATTGTGTCTGATTCGTAGGTTTCGAACACTTCAGGAAAAAATGACGAATCCGGTTTCATGGCCCATAAACTTATACAGTTTCCCTTTTCTTTGGTGGGTTGTACGGCCTCCTACAGTTGCATCTACACCTATTGTGTATGGCCCCTTCAAATTCTATGAGCTGGGTTAATCTCCTTTTGTTGCTCATATTGTTTCCTCTTTTCTCCTTTGGACTTGCACATTGAGTGAAAATCCTTTACTACCCTCTCACTTGTGCTTTTTTAACACTCTCTATGTATCACACTCTGTGTCTTTTGCCTTGACTTTGTCTTTCTTTTATAGCATTGAGTTGATGACCACATCTCCAATATCTCAATGAGAATGACCATTGAGATTAAATCCCAATCAATGGTGGAGATTACATCTAAATCAATATGGAAAAAGTCGACCTCGGGAATAAATTGACAAGGGTCCAAAAATTGAAAAAGTCGTTGAAGTCAGGAGGTTTTTGAAAAAATCAACAAACACTCAACAAAATTTAAAAAGTACAAAAATGTTCATTTTTTTTTTGTAGCATCTAAAGTATCCACAACATCAAATAAATCCATTGCTACATAAATATGAAAAGAAAGCTAATATATAAGATGTATAAGAAGTCTAGTGCTATATCACATATCAACAGTGAATCAAATCTTGAATCCTGAGTCCTGACTCAGTCCCAAATATAATAAAAGTATATCATCATCATGAGTCATCTACATGTCATAAACTAATCAGTCACTGAATTCCTCTGCCCATTTTACAGGAATAGGGAATGGCTTTGCCTTTTCCTCTGTTAAACACACATGGACAGCAAAGAATAGGAAAGATAAATCAGTGAGTTCATTTTTTTATTAACAATAGATATACATTTATAGTACAAATATGTGACTCTTGGGTTTCAGATCCCAAGGTCTCTTGGACTCCTTTTGTCCATTCGACTTCCACACTAACCCATTTAGGATTAGGTGTCCAACATTCCCCCCCTTAATCCGAAGGGTTATGTATGAGTCCAAGAAGAGAGCTGTAATACAAAATGTGCAAAAAAATGCATGGCAGCACTAGGCTGAATGTGCTCTATGAAATGTTGGTATAAAGGGCAGTGGTTTAAGGATGACCACCAACACTGGAACGCTTAGTGCAGTTCCCGGAACTCTTCCAAAACTGGCAAGAAACTGAAGTTTTCTGCTAGAGGAAGTGATCCTATTGTTTTGAAGAGGGAAACCTTCAACCATAAAAGGGAGGTCTCACCTCGCATAAAAGGTAAAACTTCACCCTGAAAAGGGAAGTCTCAACCTGTGATGGTTTAAGGATAACCAACAACTCTGGAATGCTTAATGCAATTCCTGGAACTCTTCCAAAGCTGGCAAGAAGCTGGAGTCTTCTGCTAGAGGAAGTGTTCTTAATCTGTGATGGTTTAAGGATGACCAACAACTCTGTAATTCCTGGAACTCTTCCAAAACTGGCAAGAAGCTGAAGTCTTCTGCTAGAGGAAGTGTCCCAGATTGCCAACTGAAGGCATGTTCACGGGCATCTTTGTCTATGGCTACAACTCTGAAACTGGTGTGGCAGGTTGTGGCTCAGGCTTGCTTGATGTGACTTTGAAGCTTGTAGATGACCATCATTTCCCCCCCTGTCAGATACAAGGTGAGAAGATGGAGAAAACTCAATTGCAAGACTGTTCAATACTCTGGAACAAGTTCTGATATGTGTTTGGAATATCTTCTTGGCTGTTGATGCCCATTGCCAAGAAGCGATCCATCCAAGATGAATCTTTGTTCTTGCAGGACGTTTGTTTCTGAAGCATCTGTGTGAAGAATGGCTGGTTTTATGACAGTGCTTACATGGTTGAAGATCAAAACAGTGATCTTTCAAATGGCCAACTCGATCACAGTGTTGGCATTTCACGATCTGTTGTTTTTGTTGCTGTTGTTGTTGCTGTAGAAGAGGGGCAGAATCTGGAACAGCTGAAGCTGAACTGTCATGAGAAGCAGGTGAACTGTCATGAATAAATGCAGCACTCTGAAACTGAATGGGCTTGGCATAGTCTGGAATATGAAAGGACAAGTCCTTGTCATATCCAAGACCAGTTCTATGCTTGTTGTGGACAAGATGTTCCCAAGGTCTGATGATGGGCTTGGGAAGTGCAGACTGAATTTCTGGATCTGCATGTACAATTGCTGCTTTATTGGGTTCTGGATCTGATTCAACCTCAATCTTACTAATTTCACCACTTGCTGGTTTAACCTTGAACAACATATTGTTTTGAGCAGAAAACAATTTGGAATGACAAATTTGTTGAAGCTCATCTTGCTGGAACTGAGATTCTAGTTGCAAAAAATCAATCTTTTCTTGTGCATCATGCAGGCAGGTCTGAATGTCACAAAGAGTGTCTTTGCTGACATTTACCTTCCCATCAATAGTGGAGTGTATTAGTGTATTCAGTAACTCTAATACATCATCAAATCTAGCCATTGTCTCAACAAAGAAATGAACACTCAACAATCCTAGTGGAGACTATAGCAAGTCTAGACAAACCCCAGCTATTGAAGATTTCAAAAAATTAAGAATATCAGTTTGAAAAATACATTGTCCAATACCAGTCTTTCAGAGATTCTGTTCTTTAAATTTTGTAGAAATTTCACATCTGACTAGACTTCGTAGCTGATTCCTTCAAACTTTATCAAACTTGCCTCTATATCCCTTCTGGAAGCTCAGGAATGCAAAAAGAATAAAAAATCCGCAAATACCAGCAAATGTTAGGAAGAACAGTGGCTGTAGATATCAAGCACAGGTACAGTGATATGCTGCTCAACTGAAACAACCACAGAAAATACAAGTTTGTAGCCTTGGGGCTAGATCATTCTTTATGCTTCTGCTCAACTGAAACAACCACAAGCAATATACTACATATTATTGCATCAAGCCACGAAGAAAAGTTTCATGATATACTACGATGCACCATAAATCTCATATTCTCCACGATCCTGCACAGTGATAGCTTCTTTAACTTTACCCAGAATAAGGCATCTAAAAATTTATTTAGTCAGCTGCCCGCCTTGCAGTAATGAGCAGCCTGCATAGTTCTCAAGTCAATAATCAATAAAAATGAGAAGCCAGCACACTCTAGCACGGAGCTTTGATTTAGGAGCGCTCTGGGAAGTACAATGAATTGAGAAATTTGCAAGTGGGCAAGTGGAATGGAGGATCTGATTGATTGCCTGTTGTGCTTTGTATACGTCGGATTCTTAATTTGTTAAGCAAAGCATGTACTGTATCGTAGGCGTGATGATTTAAAGTCCAGGAGAATCTGCTCTCTGAGATTTTCCTGACGTGGATGGACAATAAGACGGTGCACTGTCAGCGGCGGCCGGAGGGGCTTTTTCTATGAAAGTGGGCCTCAGAAATCAGTGTCGCTTCGCGTTTCAATCTCTGGACAGATTTGGAATGGATAAAAGAAGAGATTCCCCTCCGTATCTTGAAAATCAAATGCTTTACTATTTTTTTTTTTAATCTTTCTCTGTCGTTCTTTTGAATTTGAGCGTGCAGAACAGGAAAACAGAGCTCTCGCAATCCAGCGCCATGGATCTCCGTATTCCTATCTTCGTCGTTTGAGTTGTATGAACGCAAACTGATCAAAACGCTGAATAATGTCTCAGCTGGGAAGATTTATGTCGAAATAGAAAGGGCCCGGTTGGTTAGGAAGCTTGCAAAAATCAAGGAGGAGCAGGGTCTTATTGCCGAGGCTGCTGACTTAATGCAAGAAGTTGCAGTGGAGAGAGATCACATTCATGTTATGTTATGTGCAGAGTTAGACATCTTGCGCAGCTCTAATTCCCACGCATTCAACACAACACAATAAAATGAAGCAGTGCGCATGTTATCCATCCAAAACAATGGTCAAAACAGTGTAACATTTGGAATAGCAATGGCCAAAAACCTGTTGCAATTCGGGGACCAGAGCACCGCAGACGTAGAGTTAAAGTTAATCGCTTCAGACGGGACAGAGTACGAACGGAATCCTCTTTATCTTCATTCTCAAGTTCTGATAAAATCTGAATTTTATGAAACCATACTGTCTGAACACTGGTCTACTGTTAAGCCGCCTATTAAAATCAAGATAACGAGCCCTTGCAACACAAACGGTAAGCGACAACGCAGTATGAGTGGTATCGAGTATTACAATAGACTGGAGCTGCAGAGCCGTTGGGTGGAGGCGTAGCGAAGGGAATTCATACCACCAGATTCGGATGCCTCAATGCAGCGAATCGATTCTTAAACGATAGAATAAAATGCACAGAGAATGATGGCAAAGATGCGCAGATGACTGACCATAGCAGTGAAGACTGTTACCCTGGGACCTGAGCAATGGAGCAGACCAGGAGTAACAAGGACAGATGTGTAGTGCTGGCCAGATTATCTCAGGATAGAGCGCATGCAGTGTAGCGGCTAATTATATGGAGTAGCAGCGCAGACATTGTCAGGCAGTAGAGGCGCAGGAAGGCAAGGTGCTCAGTAGTGTCAAGTATGCGTGGAACGTTACAGATAATGAATACCAGGCCAGCGCTATTCAAGGGAGCTCAGACACAGGTAATGAAGACCACGCTGATATATTTGAGTTTGCAGATCTACCACGCCAGTTTTACTATTACAGGATTATGGGCAGAGATGCAGTACTGACATGCACATAAAAAGGCCACAGAAAAACAAGCGGCTCTGATACCATGTTAAACACACATGGACAGCAAAGAATAGGAAAGATAAATCAGTGAGTTCATTTTTTTATTAACAATAGATATACATTTATAGTACAAATATGTGACTCTTGGGTTTCAGATCCCAAGGTCTCTTGGACTCCTTTTGTCCATTCGACTGCCACACTAACCCACTTAGGATTAGGTGTCCAACATCCTCTAAAGGAAGAAGGCCTTGCCCCTAGGGCTACAAATGGACTTTATCGTCCTCTAGAAGCAAAAAGAGGTGGTCGCCTTTGTCCTCTGTTGTTGCCCATCCTAGATGGTGTCACCTCCTCCTCCTCTTCCTCCTCCTTCTCTACCTCTCTCCCTTGCAACTGCTACCTCCTCCAACTCTAGTGCATCCGGATCCACCTCACAAAACTGGTAAATCTCCTCCTCTTAGGCAATGACAAACACTTCCTCTCTACATAGGCATGAATCACAAAGGTTAGAGTGCAAAATGAGCGGAAAAATCAGCCTTTCACTAACTTATATGTCGCCCAGTATTTCACTCACGAGTTTTTGGAAAAACTCCCGATTTTATCCCTAGTTTTTCATTTTTGAAAAAATCGCAACTTCTCGATGTTATCGCAATTTTATCGGAACTTTTTCCATAGTTATCTAAATCACTAATGTACAATTTACATTTTACCAGACACTAATCAACTCACTAATAAAAGACTCTTCAATTTAATAATTAACGTAAATTACAAAATAGAAAGGACCTTTCTGGATAGCTTCCACATGTCCAACACTAAACCTTTGTGCAAGTTCCTGTCCAATGCTACAAACATCAACACTCCCTCTTAGCAAGGAAATAATTCCTTGAAAAACCACCTGGGATTCGCTTCCCCTTCAATCTTGGCACACTGTCCCGCACATCATCCTTCACCATGGCATTCCTCCAAACCTATTGATCTCCTTCTTCTTCAATGATGCTACTTATTAGTGTCGTATAGTTCAGAAACTCCTTCAGAGGCTTGCTCTCCCATACTACGCTCCTAGGAACCCCCACATGCTCCTAAGCATCTCTCAATCTTTACATGAACCATTGAGCTCTTCTCACAGTACTAGAAGAAGCTAATCTCTCCTCTTCGTTTTAATGTTGACCTCCTGAACTAGAAGTTGTTGATCTACACTCTGTTACCCCTCTTTCAATAGGAGTACTCCAGAGCTTTTTGGCGACACCATATAAACCGAAAGGATGTGCCTTATAGCCCTATAAAGCCATGTGGCTCTATGTTATTTTGTGAAAGTGACTCTTAGATCCCCTTTGGTGTGGACGGCCATGGCTACTCCCAATATTGTTTGTTTCATGATATGTCTACCTCTGTGGCATGGTTGACTTCCCCTGGTGAGCAGTAACTCCCTGTTGTTGGAAATACTAAGAGGGGGTGAATCAATATTTCTCTTCAATTAGTTAATTTTTAATTTACAGCGCATTCATTAGCATCAAATCAACACCATTCAACAACGCACAGTATCAAAGACAGTAGAGTCTAGACACCATATTTTTAGGTGGAAACCCTTCTGGGGGAAAAACCTCCAAACGCTTTGTAATATTTGTCTTCAATAGTTGACATCAAAAGGAAGCTCCATCTTCCAAGTTTTTTCAGCATCAACTAAAGGAGGCTCCAACCCCATGGTTTACAGGTTCCAACCTAAAGGACGCTCCAACACCCTAGTTTACTAGCTCCAACTAGGACACTCTGACATCCTATCTTTATCAGCTCCGACTGAAAGGATGCTCTGAAACCCTGGTTTACCAGCAACAACAAGAAGGACGCTCCAATGCCCTACACAGGGTCCAACCTGCCCTAGCACCACCCTGTCGTCCTGAAGTGTTCTTAGGCTAAAACCTGAAGGAGACTTCACTCTCCTACCTCGCACCACCCAACCACCCTTGAAATTTAAAGAAATAAACTTTGGGCTCCGGTAAGAGGGATCATGACCCACTTTCAAAGATATTCAACAAAATTTCATTACTGCTAATAATTGTACAATGCAATGTTGCGAACATCAGCATTGGGATAAAATCGGCAAGGGTCCGAAAAACCAAAAAATCGTAAAAATTGGGAAAATATTGGTAAAAATTGACAAACATCGGAAAAATCAAAATACCATCAAAATATCGATAAAAATCAGCAAACATCGGCTAGGCCAAAAAATCATGATTTCAAGATAAAATTGCGATGTTATTGAGATGTTCGCAACACTAGTACAATGATACCAACTTCACAACCAATCAAATTGTTGATGTGCAATCAATTACAGAACTGCTCTTAGGAAACAAGTCATACCTCAAATGCCACTTCTGCTGGTAAGTAATTCAGATGTATAATGAAAACAGACTTCTTAAAAACTGCTCCCAAATGATGTGTCAATGAACTGATCAACATATGTCTTCAAATTTGTGCTTTTACTACAGGATGGGTTGTCTCATGCTTCTGCCTTGACTGTTGGAGATGATTTCTTTGCAAGAAGTCTGCCCCTGATGAATGGCTACCAATCTGAGACCTAATTCAACTTGTATCTGTGACTTAGGTACCCTTCCAATACCTCATATATCAAACTTAATAAGAGAAATCAAATGCACTGACTCCTTATCTCTGAGAAATGATTTTGAAGCAAATAAAATGGCACAAACAGATCCTGACAATCACCAAGTAACTCATAGTCTATATGACACTTGAAATTCAAACAGTGCAAGTACCTCACAATCGTTCTCACAAAATTCCAGTTCAATCAAACCTGGTGCTTGAAGGATGTGGTACTGTAACTAGCTTATGAATGGGGACGCAGCACTGTCATTTCTTTGCCGATGTTGAAGCCGTTTGTAAGTATATTGCCCAGATCAAGTACCATTATTCAACAACTCTGAAATTGTCCACAGTAGTTCAGTAAGATGCCAAAATAATCCACGGATCAACCTTCAAAAAATGTGTTCAACAGTGATTTGCAGAGGATGCGAAAGATGCCTTTGATTTGTGTCCTCAACAATGCAAATATACGTCAGACTAGTACACTCAAAATGCTTCAAGATAACATCATTGCCATAATACTGGAAAATGAGATTCAGATCTGATTAATCCGTGAAAGAGCGACAGACCTTATTCATGCTCAGAATTGTACCCAGCAATAAGTCCACAATTAATCTTCACAAGCAGATGCATAGTAGATCCACAAATGCAGCACTTGATTGCTACAGATCAACACGAACTTCCACAGTTCAACTTAGATTAGCTTCAGAGATGCCCTAACAAAACTACTCTCAAGGGCCTAATTGTTCCAGAATTCAAAGAGTGATCTGTGAAGATCGCCCTTGGTTTATTGAGACAAAAGAGTCACAAGTCTGTGTCAACAGAAGGCTGCTTTGAAGGCCAATTAGATGCTCTTGGAGAGTATGAATGAGCCCAGAAATTGCTTCAGATGTGTCCTGATGATAAGGTCGAATGGCCTCAGATCCTCAATCAGTTCCAAGAAAACTCAAAAAAACTTGCCTCAGATCCATGCCCTTGAGGGTGCGGAAATTGCAGAGGTAAAGAAGACTTCAGAATGACCTTGAGATGAGATGAGCAGACCTTAAACAGCCTCAATATTTCAGCAAAATCCAACCCATTCATAACATGAAAAATAAAGATAAATGCTTCAGATTTCGTGTGCCCTAGCGATCAAAAATTTCACTGTTCAATCATCTCAGGAATGCCCTTCGGTGAACTCGAATTGATCTTCAGAATCACAAGATTTGTAGCCCAAAAGATTGTCTCAAGAAAGACAAAACAAGACCCTAAATCCCAAAAGATTGTCTCAAGAAAAACAAAACGAGACCCTAAATCCCAAAAGAAAATAAGAATAACCAACCTCCTGAATCTCCAGCAATTTTTGTACACAGAAACAGATCCAAACTTCACAGAAATTCGGGCCTCCTTAAGATGACTCGTTGCTCCACAGGGCCGAAGCAGTTCAGAGATTAATTCCTTTTGTATGCACAGAAATTATGTGTCTTTGGAGGGCTAGCATGCCTCTATTTATAGAATAAATTTTGAAATTTTGAAATTTTTTGAGCCAAAACCCCTTTGCCAGCTTGCACCTAAATTTGAATTTAAATTTAAAAACCCTCCATAAGGTAAATTTGTGCCATAATAGTATTTGATTTAATTTTTAATAAAAGACCTTTTATCCTCATGACCCTAACCAATGATAAACTGCCACATCATCTCCTTTTGTGGATATTGACCACAACAAGGGGGCTTTGACCTTCCAAAGGGCATATCTTTCGAACCGTGAGGAGCTATGAGGCGTGCCATGTGCCATATATCGTTAGTGTTGGACAATCAAGTAGGGAAGCAATTGAAACAATTCTCCTTCCTTAATAACTGTTTGTGAATTATATTAACTTCTTATTATTCTTTGTTAGATTTTCTTTACATCAAACAATTATCATTGATCAAGACCATAAACCATGTGGATCATAAAAGACAATAGACATAAGATGTTAGCTCCAAGCAATGGCAAAACCCCTCCAAGGGGAAAACCCAAAAAGAAACTCTTCTCTTCTTATAGAAGCAAATCAAATGAAAAATCCAAGACCAAGACCTCGACCAAGCACCAAGTCAGCCCTCCAAAATTCTCTCCCAAACAAGTCAAAGGTCAACCAAGTCAACAAAGGTCAAACCTCCTACAATATGCTCCAAATCACAGTTTCAGCTCTCTATCTCAGGTCTGAAATTCAGACCTGCAACTTCAGCCTCCAGCAGATTGCAGAAACCCTAGCTTGTTGAAATTTGATGACTATAAAAAGTTTCCAACAATCCCAAACCGGTTTTAAATTCACCTTATCACTCACATTCAGTTAAATGCCCTTTCCCATAAACATACATTCAAAATATAGAATTCTAGAAATGAAATTTTCAAATTAAAACACATGGGACTGTCAACACATGCTGAAAATAAATATGGACATAACCAGACCAACAACACACATAAAAATACAGATTTTTGGTCAACTTAGACCCAAGCAAAACCCCTTCAATCTTCTCCGGGGAAAACCTGTTAGAGAGCTCTTCAAATTTATTTATCTTCCAAGTTCAGGAAAAATACATTTGCAGACAAAACAAAACAGCAAAATACAACTTATCTTTTCAGCCCAAAACTCCTTGAAAACCATGCCACTTTGCCTCAATTTATGTGCCCACTTGGAGCTGAAAATATGTATTGTACAAGTACGACTATATGAACTATCATGACTGTACAGATTCCATACCGATGTACGGACTTTTTTCAAAAAAAATCAAAAACTTCTCTCGAACGGCATGCAGCTCACAGCATTCAATGTTGTTCGTATTGTACCTTCTGTTGTCTTCTAAACCTTGATTTTATGCCCAGCTTTGCCCAAGAATCACTCCTTCAGCTTGATACAACAAAATTTTCCTTCAAAACTTTTCTCCAGCTCTCAGCCTCCTTTCTCCAATCTGCTCATGAAAAATGAACGAAATCTCTCTTTTCGTTTCTCCCTTTTGTTTTCCTAAATGACTTTTGGTCAACCCAAATATCTAATGGCTTAGATTCATTTAGATTGAGAGATGAGAATAAATGTGCATTTAATTCTCACTTTCTATTTTTTAACTCACCCATTAAATAAAGTACCCACATTGTACTTTATGTCTAAAGTCACTTTTCACTTTATAATTTAACATTGACTTTACCACTTATAAAGTCACTTTCACTTTATAAAGTCACACTTAGGAAAAGAATTATTTGGACAATTTTCCCTAGGTAGAGACTAACCCATGGGAAACCACTTGTCCAAGCTACATTAAAAATCAACATAGCTTTCTCACACGTGTGAGCCGAAGTGTGTACAAAAGTCAAATTTTCGGTTTCTTCTTCAGATTCTTCTTTTTCCTTGCCCTTTGATCTTCTTCTTCTTGCTTCTTGTTGCATATTGAACTTGATTGTTTTTGTTCTACCAAATAAGTCGATGTCTCTTCTATATAAACTCTTCTCAAGGGGTTGAATCAGTGATGCAAAAATCGCGATTTTATTGTATTATCGCGATTTTTTAAAAACAACAATATAATTGCCCTATTTTTACAGGTATTTTTTTCGCAATTTTTTCGGAAAAAAATCGCGACAATTTAGTTTTTATCGCGATTCAATATGGTTTTTATCATCGGGCCGGCTAACAGCGGGTTATAAACACCAAAAAAAAAAAATATATATATATATATATATATATTCATTTCATCAGACAGCAACAGCAGTGTATTGGGAGTGACCTAGGAGAAAAACCTTGGTCAATTGGGCACTGATTAGAGGAGAAAACGACTCAAAACCCCCAGTGGGTTGAGAGCTGAAGAGGAAAGGATCAATTTTCTCTGCCAAACCGATATGGGCAACAAATTTGTGTTTTTTTTGGCTTTTTTTTTGTTTTTGGTTGGGTTTGGATAACCCATTGGTTTATCAAATATTTTTGAGTTGATTTGATAGTGTTTTTGTTTGTTAAATTGTCAAAAATTCAATGTGTTTTGTCATGTTACTCATGTATGTAATTTTTTGTAATTTTTGTAACTTGCAATCCTTATTTTTCTATAGGTTCACCATTCAACTTCAAAGTTCAAACTTCATCTTACAAATTTAAAACTCAAGAGTCAAGAGTTCAACCAAGTTACAAACATGCCAAGGAAATTGAAACCTCTGTGGGAATTTGGCGAACCTGATGGAGGGTTTGATAGAATAAACTTGTCTTGCAAGTTGTGTGGGCAGCATATGTCAAGGGGGGTTTATAGATTGAAGTATCACCTTGCACAAATCTCTGGATTTGATGTAAGGCCTTGCCAAATACAAATCCGGAAATCATCCGAAGAGCCATGAGATCATTGGAAAATTTAGAACACAATAGAGAGGCCAAAGCAGAAATGAAGAAGCAACTAGCAAAGAGGGTGTTAGGCTCAGGTGAACAAGGAAGTGGCATTGGTTCTACTTCAGCATCAATATACACAACCAACCCAGTAGCTGCCTCGTCATTTTTTGTTCCTAGAACCACGCCTGGTTCACAACCATCTATCACTTCAATGCTTAAAAACACTGAGAAAGAACAAGCTGAAAAATTGTTGGCCAAATTTTTCCTTTGGAGTGATATTCCTTTCAGCGTTGCAAGGAATAATCCATTTTTCCAGCCTGTTGTCGATGCTATTGCAATTGTTGGCCCATGGTACAAAATCCCTTCTTATGATGACTTTAGAGATCGGATTCTTCAAAATGAAAAGGTTGACTGCACCAAAAGATTGGAGGAGTTTAGGGCATCATGGGCACAAACAGGATGCACTGTGATGTCAAATGGTTGGACCGACCAAAAGGGAAGAACCCTTATAAACTTCTTGGTTAGTTGTCCCAAGGGAACAATGTTTATGAAATCTATTGATGCATCTTCACATATCAAAGATGCAAAAACTTTATGTGATTTGCTGGATGTGTTTATTTTGGAGGTGGGTGCAGAACATGTTGTCCAAGTCATAACGGACAATGCTGCAAATTATGTTGTTGTTGGCATGATGCTTATGGAGAGGCATCCTACTTTATTTTGGACACCTTGTGCTACATATTGTATTGATTTGATGTTGGAGGACATAAAGAAAATTTCCTTTGTCAAAGATATTGTTGAGTCATCAAAAAGCATTATAAAATTTATATATAGTCATACATTTGTGCTTAGCTTGATGAGAAAATTCACCAACAACAAAGAGTTGGTGCACCCCGCCATTACACGGTTTGCCACCAGTTTCATATCTCTTCAATCCCTCTTGAATTCTATGTGGGATGTGAAAAAAATGTTTCTTTCAGAGAAGTGGCGTGCTTTGACAATGAGCCGCAAACTAGAGGGAAAAGCCATATGCAGATTAGTTTCATACCAGGGAGACTTATGGGCGGGAGTGTAAGAGGTGTGCACCGTTACTGAACCTTTGGTAAAAGTTCTTCGATTAGTTGATGGTGAGAAGCCCGCAATGGGTTATTTGTATGAGGCCATGGACAGAGCCAAAGAATCCATTCGGGCCTACTATGATGATAATGGAGATGAGGAGTTTCAGGGACAACTCCTCCTATAGGAAGTGATTGATGAACGATGGAACAACACACTCCATCATCCCATTCATATTGCAGAGATCTACCTGAACCCCGCATTTTCTTACCCATGTGGGTGCGTATTTGATGTTGAGATCATAGATGAATTCTTAACGTGTGTTCAGAGGATGGTGCAATCTCTAGCAGAACGTACAGAAATCTCCAAAGAAATTGAGACATACAGGATAGCAGGTGGCACATTTGGCTTTAACATGGTTGTGACTGATAGGACAACTAAAATGCCAGGTATTTTTTAGTTTGTTTCAAATTTCATTGTTTCTTCAAGTTCATAACTTCATACTTTGCTTCAACTTTCGAATTTCATTTTTTCTTATGTTTATTTAAGATTTTATTTGTAATTTTGTTGTAGATGCATGGTGGAGAATGTATGGTGCCAGGATACCCCTTCTGCAAAAGCTTTCCATTTGAATCCTTAGCCAAACATGTAGCTCCTCAGGATGCAAGCGCAACTAGAGTCTAATTTAAAAAATACACAACAAGAAGCGCAACATGTTAAACTTAAAAGTTAAAACTCAAAATATTGCAAATTTCCAGATAATTTTTTGAATTCATTAAACAATATTTCTTTTATAATTATTATTTCATGATCTCTGTACAGGTTGGAGTCCCAGCAACTTAATGACATGGTCTACGTCTACTACAATCTTCGATTGTGGGTGAGGCAACTTGAGAGGATACCTGATATGGAGGCCATCTCATTGGATGGGATTGACACCACTGTTGCATGGAGGGTTGAGGCCAAGAGGCCTCTCATGGAATCTGCTGATGATTGGTTAGAGCAGGCGGTAGTGGAGGGGAAGGAGGAGGAAGAGGAGCAATGGGAGGAGGAGGTGACACCACCTACCCGGGCTACCCTACCACCAGTAGAGGACGTGGTCTACCTCCTATAGCTCCTAGTTCTTCAGCTTCTAGAGAACAGCAGAGTCCACTGCCAACTTCACCAGCATCTACATCTAGAGGGAAAGGGAAAGTTATTGCATTTTCTCGCAAGAGGGGCAAAGGTAATCAGTAGCATTAGACTTTATTTATTTGGTTCATTTCATTGTATATGACATTATGACTCATGATATGAGATACATTATTATATTTTTTATTGATATTTTGAGGCTGAGTTGGGACTCAAGAGTCAGGACTTACTATTCAAGACATGATTCACTGTTATGTGTGATGTAGCACTAGAAATGATATTACACATCTTATATATTAGTTCTTTTATCATATTTATGTGTCAATGTATTTATTTTATGTTGTAGACGCTCTTTAGATATTAAAAAAATTGAAAAAAAATGAATATTTTTTTATTTTACAATTTTTTCCGGACTATTTTCCGATTTTTTGCCCTCGCCGATAATATCCCAATAACAATAACTGCAACATTGGGTTGAATTCAATTTGCTGATGATACCCTTCTAATGGGAGGTGCTTCGACTATCATTGCTAGGCGCTTCAAAAGGATCCTGGACCAGTTTATGGAATGCTCCGGAGGAAAAATAAATCAAGATAAAAGCTGTATTTATGGATGGAATATATCGGCCCACAAAACTCAAAGTATTGCAAGTATCTTAGAAGTCACCTACAAGACTGAATGGAACCACTTCACCTACCTAGGTATGCCAGTGAGCAAAGGCCCTCTGAAGACAGAAACTTAGAACACTATTCTCGACAAGATCAAGAGGAAAATCCAGCAGTGGGGAACCATGTGGCTGAACCCAGCAGGCCGTCTTGTCCTTCTCAAATCAGGTTTGATCTCTCTCCCTATCTATCGTTTTACTTTGCTCCAAGCTCCAATGAATTTTCACCATAAGTTGGAAAAAGCCCTTCGCCTTTTTCTCTGGCAAGGAGGGAAAACAGAGAAGAAAAAATTCAATTTGGTTGGTTGGAAAAGTATCATTCAGCCCCAAGAAAAAGGAGGTCTTGGAATAAGATCTCCTTATCTTTTGAACCTAGCGCTCGGGGCAAAAATAGTTTGGAGATTAATCACGGGGAGCCAGGCTTGGTGGAAATCAATTTTAGAAGCCAAGTCTCTCAGTGACTCCAGGCACAAGCTACTAGAGACAAACATACCCAACAGAGACAGCTCCAACATCTGGAAGTTATGCAAGAAAATTATCCCTATCATGGCACAGCATGTCTCCAAAGTACCAGGAGAGGGAGGCAGCATAAGCATATCTAAGGATAGAATTCTTGGTCAAAGTCCAGTGGAATCCAAAGAAGAGGTTCTTCCAGCTTTAAACTGGTTACAAGGCAAAGGAATTTGGAATCTTGCCCAAATTTCCAAGTGGGGAGACCCCCTCAAAGAATGGATTGGCTGGGAGCTGCCAGACTACCCAAGGGATCTTCATCCAAATTTCAGCGCTCTCAAAGAGCAGTTACACAGCAAAGCCCCGACTCAGAAAGGGGCAAGAGACAGCTTGCGATGGGATCCATCAGGCGCGGAGTACACGACCAAGGCAGGATACCACCACCTCTGCGCCAACGCCTTTCCACAGGACATATGGAACCATTGGAAGCTTGTTTGGAAAGCAGAGGCCCCCCCCAAAGTCAAATTCTTTTGTTGGCTCCTAATGAAAGGGAAAATCTTAACAGCTGAAAACCTCAAAAAAAGAGGAATCATAGGCCCCTCCAGATGTCCAATATGTCTTCAAGAAGAAGAGACAATGCAGCATCTATTTATCAACTGTAAGGTGGCAGCTAACTGTTGGAAAGAACTAGCCGCTGTTGGAAGAACAGAGTGGAATCCTAATCCAAGCATAGTAGAGGCAATCAAAAATTGGAAGAAGCTTTGTCCATGGAAGAGCAAGAAAATCAAGTTATCTCAAAGAATCTGGAATACTCTGCCCCTAACAATGCTGTGGAGTATCTGGATAGCAAGAAATAAGAAAGTGTTTCAAGACAAAAATCATAACATTAGAAAGATATGCCACAAAGCTATAAGCTTAGCCGTTGAAACTGTGACCATTCGACCTCACAGCAAAATCAATCTCAGCAACCTCAGTGTTGAAGAAAGAGACTTGGTCAATTATGGCAACGTAATTAACAGCTACGAAACCGTAAAGGAGGAGCAAAAAACAAAAGAGACAGCCACAGCGTGGAAATTGAGACCCAAGGAGGAAGAATTCGCCCTCTGGTTGAGTAACAGCAACAAATATTGTCTATTTTTTGATGGAGCTTCAAAATCCAACCCGGGTCGAGCAGGTGCTGGTGGTGTTATATGCAATGCAAATGGCACAACAATCTTGTTTTTTGAATGGGGGCTTGGAGACTTGACCAACAATCGGGCTGAAGGGCTGGCTCTATTTCAAGGTCTAATCCAAGTAATCAATCTGGGAATCAAGAAAGTTAATGTCTTTGGCGATTCAGCAATTATCATACGCCTTATGGAGCAAAAACAAAACACTCCTAACACTCTCCTACAACAAATCAACATAAGAAATCAAAATCTACATAAATTGATAGAGGAAGCCAACTACTATCACATTTTAAGGAATCTAAATAAAAAAGCGGACTCTCATGCTAATCAAGCATGCCACCACCCAAAAGGGCAGCTGCGCTGCAATGATCGCATCACTACTCAACCGATTCCATGAGTCACAATCATCCACTTGCAACATGTGATCTCATATCCTGCAGAACCAGCTGCAGCAATCACTCCAAAGGATCTCATGATAAGAAGGATAAGTATGACAGCGCAGAAAGGTGTAAACAGCAAGGAACCTCAACTCAAATCACAAAAGTTAAGATTTGCAATGCAGAGAATCGTCTTTGTTGCAGAGATGGCAATCCCAACCAAGATATATGCAACAGAACTCAAAATTGCGTTGGAAAGGGTAGCTCTAACTCCCGTCAAAGTATCGGGATAAGGAGAAGCCTCTCCCGCCAGTATGCCCACAGAAACTTCATAAGTACTCGCCCGCAGCATTCGCTCCAATGCACTTCTGGAAATACCCATTGCGAACTTGAAAGCAAAATAGGAGACGGAGGTCATCCTTGCAACAAAAGTTCAAGTAAGAATAGGAAGTGCCTCAGAAGCTCTGCTCTTATCCTGTTACAGAGCATCGTTGACTGTCATCAGAACATCAAGGGGGAAAGTAGCGGTCTCAGAAATCCTTTGTGCGATCGTGTAGGGGAGCCCACCACAGTAAAGTGCCTCAACAGAAGCCGCAGCAACAATCAAAAGAATTGGAACAGCCATCAGACAACGCCAAAGAACGCAGCCCACATCCAGTCAAAAGAAATCATGGAGCGCCCAGAGGATTGCTGGCATTGCCGAGACTTAAACAAGGAGTTTAACGAACTTCGAGCCCAGCAAGGAGCGCTGGAAGATTTGGTCCGTAGTATGGAAAACCAACTCGAAGACAAAATTAGCATTCTGGAACACAGGTTGGAGGAGCAGGTTAAGATCCTTCATACCAAATACAAAGCTGAAATGGAGCTCTTTTTGCACAGGGTACACACCCTCCACGAGCAATACAGTGCGTTGCACAACAGATGCATTAATGCAGAACAAAAATGCATACATGCTGAAGAGAAGATTGATGCACTCAAGAAAATGCTAGAAAAGAAGGAGGCTTCCTCCTCCTCAAGTGCCAAACCCACTGAAGTCAATATGGATCCAGAAGGATCAACAGCCAGAAAAATAAGTCACATTGAGATCGATTGATCATGATTTGTAAGTGCAAATTTTGGGGAAATCAGTATGTCTGTATCTACAGTAGTTTAAGTAGCACTAGTAGTAGTCTAGTTAAGATAAGGATCAAGGAGAAATTCTTTTTTGTAACTCCTGGGATCAAAACTGCTCCAGAAGCAATCTATGTAAGGCTCTAGCCTCTTTTTTCAGTTAATGAACAGCAACCGAACTTGTCAAAAAAAAAAACATTGGGTTGAATAGGCCTCTTCTGGGCCAACTTCTCCTTGGTAGGGCCGACTTGGTCTTGCAGGACAAAATGACTTATTAGACTCATAAATAATGATTTTCTTTTGTTACAACAAGTCCAAATAGGACTACAATACATGACAAAAATTCTTCTGTGACTCAAGAAGCCCTAGAAGGATGAAGAACATGCTTTGGCCAAGACTTTGAGCCAGAAACTCATGCTTGAATAAATAAAAATTAAATTTCTCTTTTATATAGAGTATACAAAGTCATGATTATAAAAATCATGATTATAAAAGTCATTATGAAGACCGAATCTAGTTACATTCTCCAACACTCCCTCTTAACTAGGGAGATATTAATAATTACATAACCGCTACAAAGATTCTCTCAAACTGAAATGTTCTCATAAATAGAGTCGGATTGATAAGCCATCATTAAGCATCAACATCATAACCAGCATTGTCAACATAGCAAGGCCTTAACTAACAAGTTCTACTTGTATCAGAGCATACTGTTGGGAGGCTTTACTTGAGACACCACACTACCTCTTGGGGCATATACCCCCCACCACACTACCTCTTAGGGCATATACCCACCATCCAGAGGTTCACTAGGTATGTCCTTTTAGGGCTATTCTTATCTTAGATTCCCAGTCTTCAAAGAATATTGGTCCTCTTCGACCACTCTTGTCTTGGACACTCTATCCAATCCTTAAAGAGTGTCATTCTACTTCCTATCTCGGATTCTATATCCTCAAGGAGTATCAATCTCAGATGCTTATCCAATCCTCCATTCTCCTTCCTAGTGCCTTCACTAGACTTACGGTTGTTAGTCTTGGTCTAGTGCATGACACATGGAAAATATGATATCTAACATCACTCCCTCTCAACCAGAGAGGAGATCCTCATTCCCTCTCGATCAGAGAATAGGTCCTTGCTCCTTCACAAACATTTAAGGAGACTTCTTATTCCCTCTCAAGCATAGAGGAGTTTCCCTACTTCCTTTTAATTAGGAAGACATAACCACAAGCTTCTTAGGAAGACATAACTACTCGTTCTTCATGGAGATCTTCAAGTAGTAGTTGCATGGCTCCTCCTCTCTTTTGCATCTCATCATATTGAGCTTTTGTAATGGAGCCAAAATTTCTTTAGTCTATGGCAGGGTTCAGGCCTGTTGACCACTACGTGTCAACAACCCATAGCAGTACACCCCCTTTTTCGCAAAAGGGACAGTGCCTGATCGATGTGTCTGTGTCATCCAACCATCATCATCAGCCTGACCAAAATGTTATAATATAAACCCATTATGCATGTGTATAATGTAGATAATCTCAGCAGATCTGTGTCATGTATGTAATTGCCTTGGTAAACCTACTTTTTTGGTGACGATCTACATTCCGAGAGGTTTTTTGTCTCACCGATCCATTCTTGGATGATCAGCAGAGTTTTCCTTCAGCCTTACCCCAAAGCCGGAATGGATTTTGTCACTAGGATCTTAGGCGAGTCCTAGTGTTCTGGATCGAGTCTATGTAAAAGTGATTTGAGAATAATCCTAAGTATTTGGTTAGGTTATTTTATTACAAATTGCTTAGTCTATTGGATTATATTTGTGTCGCAGAAATGGATAGTCTGTGAGGGTCTGTTACAGATGAGTTTCTCCCTTAAGATGTAAAACATATGAAAATCATGATGTAAAGTGTCTTGAAGGTTGGAAAAATAATTTATCCGCTCATAGGTTAATTAATTAAATTTTCTGGCCAAAATTTAATTAAAATCCTAAGCCAGAAACTTAATTAATTCTAGGTCCTAGGTAAATTTAAATTCTCCAAAGACAAAATCCGTCGGTCCTTAAAAATCAAAATTTAAAAGGTCCTGGGACTAAGGTAAATTAACTATTTTGCTAAATTTTAAGCCTTTGGTCCCTGGGGGGGTTAAGTCAAAATCAAATTTTTGAGGAAATTAACTCAAAAATTATTTTTGAGTTAATTAAAATGCATTTAATTGAAAAAATCGAATTTCTTCAAAAATTTAAAATTTCAACGGATAAAATAAAAAAAAAATTTAATCCTCATCAACGGTCGATATTGCTTTGACGAGGATCACTCGAACTGGTCGTTGGAGGGTTTATCTTTAAATAGGAAGTCATTTGTCAGTCCATTGATCCGACCTTTGAGTCATGTGCTAAGCGAAAATCTCTCGTGTAATCTTTTTTTTTAATAATAAATAAATACTTTGGGGTTAATCTTCGTTGGTGTTACTCTTCATGGAAACACTGTAGAATGTGTCGTTTTTCATGCGTAAATTTTTTTTAGCCATTGATGATAGCTTCTAAAGAGTGATTTGAATACAAGTATGTTGCTCAGTCGATGGGGTTTAAGTGATAATTTAAATTTTGAATGTAATAGAAGGTATCTCTATTTATCTGAATTTTATTATCATTTTCTCGCTCTATTTTAATGGCTAGATTGAGTTTTGCAGAAAAATCTTGATTTTTAGATCATCAGGCATTCGGGCAAGTTTTCAATTAGACCTGTCAACTCCCGATCCGTGTTTTCTGAAGAACTCAGTTGAATTTAATCCTGGGCTTATCATAAGAATTTTACTGGTGATGCATGAAAGGCTTCGAGCTAAGCACCCCCTTTAAAATCTAAAAGAAATCATTTTTTATGTACAAAATTGATAAATCTGACTGTTGAGAGCTTTAGGTTATTAGATCTAGGAGTGAAGTTGGACTCACACTCCCCAAATCTAATAGATTTGCCATTCCTGTGCATAGATCTATAATTATTTTTGGTTTTCTGACTTGGGTTTTTCTGGGTTTTAGTTTTATCATTGTATATATCGTTTGGGTGTTTTCTTGTTGTCGGGCAGCTACAGATTTGAAGAAGAAAACTATGTAGAGTCCAGATCTAAGCCCTGGAGGGTAAGATTTGGATCTCTGGGGTTCATCAACATAATTTTCCAAGGATATTATTCAGACATTTTGCAATCCAAGGATTTAAACTTAATTTTTTTTATCTAGGAGATTTTTTAAGCGTTTCACTGATAAACCTGAAGCAGAAATATAACATTTTAATCAAGGTTTTCTGGAAAAAAAAATTGGGTTCTTCGGCTACCATTTTCTGTTGTGTTTTCTGTTGGGTTTCTCTTTGTCTGCGTTTTGGGGTTTCCCCTCATCTCTGCGTCATTCCATTGCTGTCGTTCAACGGATCCTCCCACATTTTTGTTGTGTTTTTCAGCAAATTCGCAGTCCCTACAGCTCCATTATACCCACATATATATTTGTGGTTGCCTGTGATTCTATCATCGTCCCCCATCCGGCCTACATTCCCTCTCATTATTGTCTTCAAAATCCATTGTCATATCTCTCAAATCCACAGCCATTCCTCGCTGCATTTCCCCTCTGCCCAGCTCCTTCATCACTACTCAACGCTGCCCACACCAAACACTATCATTGTTGCTCCATTTTCCCCTTCGAATTCTCTTCCCTCCACGCAGTCGTCATATCTTCCCTCCTGCTCTGTCCTCCTGTTGCTCCATTTACCCCCGCGTCCTCCACGTCCACCTGCTTGCTGCCTATCCGCAACTTTCCTTCTTCTCGTCTAGCTCCTCGCCCATCACTGCAACTCCCTTTGCTCCTGCCACCATCATTCCCTTTCTGCAACCTCCGTTCTCCTACGACCTGCACACACAGCAAATAAACATTCGATATTTTTTTTATTTGTGTAATGTGTTAGGGTTAGCTTCATTTCTCTCATTCAAATTTTTATTTTTTTATTTGCGTTGTATATACATTAGGTCTAGGTTTGTTAATAATTCGAATTTGTTTTTTTTATTATTATTTGGTTGTATTTTGTTTTTATTTGTTTTGTTCATTTTTTTTTTACTAAAATGAAATCTCAAAAAAAATTGATCTTTTATTTTTATTTTTGCTTTGTATTTCATTTTCACTTTAATCTTTGTTTTGATTTTATTTTTTTATCTTTATTTTGATTTCATTTTAAAAAAACATTAAAAAAAATTGTGACTTCGGGATTGAGGATAAAATAAACTAAAAAAGGATTTGCACTTTCACATTTTATATTTTAATGTGGCCTAAGGCCCATTAAAATTTTAACTTTTAACACTTTAATTCATTTTAATTTTGTCACATTAAAAAGATTTTGATTTCTTCATTCAACTAATTACCTACGGAATAATTAAAATTCTAATTTAAAGTTCCTTGGTGTTATTTGGTGATTAAATGCAATTTTCATGATTTTTCTATGGTCAAGGTGCAATAAATTTTTAAATCATATTCACTGTTGGAGAAAGATAATTTTGCTAGATTATCATGATCATTGCTTTGCCACATTATAAATTGCTCTGGGTGACTTGTCATTTATTTAGTCTTTGTTTAATTCAAATTAATGGCATTGGTCTGTAGTCATTTTTATCTTGTGATTGTGTCTATCTATCTCAACTAACCGAGACTTGTTTTAAATTCATCAAGTTGTTCATCCTTAAAATCCCCTGGAGCATGTGTTCCACAAGCTATCCTCATCCATTCACCTTAGGGACTTGACTTGTCTAGGAGAGACTCTAAACGGAGTGAGTAAGGATTAGAGTGACAGCCCTTACTCTGAGTGTTGTCACGATGCCTAGACACTTTGTGCGACAACAAGGCCATCAACCTTTCACATCACTTTCCTCTAGTCATCATGTTAAAATTGGCAACTAGTGTTAAACTCCACTTTGGACAGCTCATTGATGGAGATTATTATTGCATTGAATTCCTCTTTTCGAGAGGACCAAAATCGACCTAAATATCATCAAATTTGGGCAAGGAAAAATATGTTTTTGAGATCTAGCCCACACGTGCTAATTGTCAAGGTCGGCCAAATCATCATGTAGGCTCATGAAGCCCAATGGATGTGTCTCTTGACCCCCAGCGACTTGTATAAATATGAGAGACCTCAAACCTCATTTGGCATCATCTCATCTCACACATTCTTCTCTCTCCTCATCTGATTGTTTCGTACAACTTATTGGGCAGCTATTTTCTCTCACACGTGGCAAGAAGGACGAATTTTAGGACATTACAAGGCCGAATTTCAGGAACAGTCGCAATTTTGACCAACGTTGACCAAGGCCATATTGACCTCCTTTGACTGTAGTTTTCATGCCAGAATTTTGATTTTGGAAGGCTACATTGATTGGCACGGGAAACAAGGTATTCTAGGCACATTGACCGAGGCTGACCACAAACTTGACCGCAGACTTGAAGTGCAAAATTTGACCAAGTTTGATCGTTGTTTTCAGGACTATTTTGGGCTAACTTTGACAGCTTTAAAAGGCCGAGTTTGACTGGGTTTGACCACACTGCTTTGTGGATAATTTGTTGTTGATTTGACCAGTGTTGACTTTTTGGTTAGGGTTGTTGACTATGCAGAAAAATTCAGATTTGACAAAGTTGCTTTGATCATCATTTGGCAAGTAAATTTTGACTTTATTGTACTCTCTCTCTGTGCTGAACATTTGATATAATAATAAGAAGAATTGATCATGGGTTTTCCCCATCTTGGACCTTTTCCGTGGCATCTGCCAAATCTAGTGTCCTCTTGTCTTGGCTTGTCTTCTGCATTTTATTGTTCATGTTCTATCTATAATTATTGTCAATGTGATTTATGGTTAATGTGATTGCTATTGGAAACTAAATTGGAAATTGTCATTGGGTTGCTAAAAGAACATTGAAGTAATTATGTTAAGCATAGAACATACCATTGTTAACTAAAATTAACACATCATCAACAAAAGCATTGTATTGAGCCAATCATAGCTCCCTCTAATCATGAAAGTGATCTTCATTGTCATCGAAACATAAACACCAGGTTATCTTTTTATATTGCTACTATTGACACCTAATCATTGGGATTAGGTGAATCCATGTAAATAGTGTAAATAGAAAATAAGGAGAATTAGAATATGAAGAGACACTGAGAGATGAAGCTCAAGGATCTCTCCCTCCATGTATATACCTATGATCATCCTTAATGCAAAAACACAATTCATTTGGGGAGTTACCTCGTGGCCTAACATGGTATCAAAGCCAGGTTCCAAAATTAGTTGTTGTGTTGTAACTCCTATCATTGTCTACCATTATTCTTCTTTGACAGAAAATTTGTCCTGCATTTCCTACCTTGCATAATCGTGTTGTCCCAAATCTTTGCATGGAATGGTTTTGAAGGTTGTGGAGGATTGAACATTGGTGCAGTAAGCATGGGAAGAGGCTCGAACTCTTGACCTCTGTGGGGAGGTTGACGCCTGAAGGCTCAACATAAGGTAATATCATTCATTTTTTTGAGGAAATTAATGGGCCTGACATGGTATCGAGAGTTAACGCCTCTCCACACCGCTCCACCATACCACCATATCGTTGGTTAACACCACCACCATATATCGTCAATTATCATAATTCATGTGCCATATATAATACCACACGTCATATATAATACCACATCACCTCCACTGTGTTAAACAATGCAACCATCGGACATACGTTGACCCTCCTCTGTCATATATAACTCTCGGTTATATAATATATAACCTCTGTCATATAATACCTCTCGTGGTAATACCTCCCTGTTAAAATTGGCAACTAGGGCCAAACTCCATGTGGGTCATCTTATTAATGGCAGCTGATATTTTTCTTGGATCCCTCTCATTGAGAGGTGTAGGATTGATCTAAAGATCATCCGATTCTGATAAGTATTCATGGAGATATGAATTTATTTGTGTTATGGGACAATTCGTCAAGGTCGGCCAACAACCAAATAAACCCCACATGTGCTCAACGTTTTAGTATAAATAGAGGTGCCTTGAAAGTCATTTGGACACACTCACTTGGGATCTCTTCCTCTCTACTTGTCTTTGGGTTTTGGTGAGAGGGGAGATCCTAAGGGATAACGTTGCCCTAATGGAAAAAGGTTCTACGCTATTTAGAGGGAGTGCCCTAGGCTCTATGCTGCCCTAATGAAGAAGCCCTAGACACAAGAGGAAAGGGAGATCTAGCACGATGAAGGAGGCCTAACAACATACCCTAACGCAGTCCTATCATGCCCTAATCTATACGTTGTTCTGGAAGGGTTTGAGACAGCCCTTAGACGCAACAAAAGGGATACCCTAACAGCGATAAGGAGGCTCCCATTCGTTGCCCTAACCTGCCCTCATACCCTGTCCAAAGGAGCCCTTATACGCTGCCCTAATCTACTGTCATAAGGAAACCTTAAGTATGCCCTAGCCGCAGATCTAAGGTAGGGTTACAACTGAGTTAAATGTGCCCTAGCCGCAGATCTAAATGGAGACTTAGCCGCAGATGAAGGAGAGCTCTAGCAACCGTTAAGGGAGAGGTCTGGCTGCAGTTAAAGGAGGCCTAAATCCGCAGCAAAGAGAGGCCAAATCCACAACAAATGAGGAGACCTATACGCAGCTAGGAGAGGAGGCCTAATCTACAGTCACGAGGAGCTCCTATACGTTATCAAAGGGAAGTCCTAATCTGTTGTCAAGCATAACCAAGATCTGCAGCAGAAATCTAAGTGTGTTGTAGGTGACAGCATGGAAATGTGTGTTGTAGGTGTTATAGTGGGTCAGCAGTATAGTTGTACATGATCAATACATGGACAACAAGGTACAACATGTCTAAATAGGACAGTTGCAAGCATGATGATAATGGGACAGCAATGAAGCTTGGTGGAGCAAGCAAATAGGACCGCTGCAAGCATGATGACACATGGGACCACTGCAAGCATGGTGAAGCATGGACAGCAGCAACATGGTGAAGCATGAACATCAGCAGCATGGTAAAGCATGGACAGCAACAAGCATAGTGCTGCAAGTACATTGGGACAGTAGTATAGTATTTGGTGCAACAAGTACACAAAGCAGCAATGGTGCAGCAAGCACATGGGTGACAGCATGGTGCAGCAAGTACACAAAGCAGCGATGGTGCAGCAAGCACATGGGTGACAGCATGGTGCAGCAAGTACACAAAGCAGCGATGGTGCCGCAAGCACATGGGTGACAACATGGTGCAGCAGTGGCATAAGGTACAACAGTGCCAAACACTGGAACAGCAGTGCAGCATGATGACGAGATGCAGCACAATGACAGGTGAAGGAGTCACCTTGGAGAATCAATTGAAGCAACTTGTCTTCAACTGATCTCATGTATCATCTTCTTAGAAATGATCTATGCTCCTATCTAGACAAGTCAAAGTGTTGACTTCTATTGTAAATGTATTATCTATCTCTCTTTATCTCTCTGTTGAACTATTGAAGAACATATAAAAAGAATTGATCAAGGGTTTCCCCACATTGGGGTTTGTCCCTGGCTAACGCCACATCTTGTGTCCTCTTGTCTTGGCTTGTCTTCTGCGATTTATGTTTATGTTCTATCTGTAATTTACTTTAATGCTGATGTGATTGCTAATCTGGAAAAGATATTGAGCTAACTATGAAAATTGAATTAAATTGCTCTAAGCATAGAACGTACCTAAACTTAACACTCCCCCCATACATTTACTCCTCCATAAAACCCCTCCTCCATATACTCCCTCCCCCATATAATAACTCTATCATATAAATATATACCAAAAGTGCCTTTTTTTACCGAATATATACCAAAAGTACATTTTTTCACAATATATAGCCAGCAAAGTACATTTTTTACACAGTACACAAATTTTAAAATGCATTCATTGATATCAATCGCTGGAGTAGTTCTCTCTGGAAAAGAGAACTATCCTGAATGGTCACAGAAGATAAAACACTCTCATTTTCAATGAGTTGTGGAGAGGAGTTTGTGAAGGAGAAAGAGATAATGAACCTACAAAGCCCACTTCAAATAAGGAGATAGTCATTTGGGAAAACAAGAACAACAAGGCTTATAAATGAAGAGGTGAGTCGCCATATTTCACCATTTTCAAATGGCTTTGGAAGCCTTACAGAAGTTGAAGGAATTCTATGACTCACACTTTGAACTTGAAGTTGTCCAACTGATGATTAAATTGTTCAATCTTGAATTGAAAAATGATGACCCTCTTGCTTTAGCATCAGAAGTAATATTTGTTGTCCTTTGAGATAATTCTAGGTTAATTAATCATGCCAGAGCAATCTAAAATGTTTTGTTTTTTAAGGTTTCTTTTGGATGACCAATGTTATGAACAGTTAAAAATTGATGCTTAAACCTTAACAATGTTGACTATAATGAAAGGGTTGATTCTTTGTCTCTAAACAGTAAATTGATTTATAATTGCATGAATAGCAAAGTTGAAAAAGTTATAACTCACTAAATATTCAAACTGAGTATTTATCTAATTATAAGACAGAATGCAGGTAAACGATGTTTACAGCCCAAACAAAATGTATTTAATTCTATGAAGATGGGTGTGACAATTTATAAATGTAGAGGAGTTTATAATAACATACAGTCTTATAAACTAATCTCTAATATTGATTATAACTTCACAGGGGATTTAAGATAGACTAATATTCAATTTAATCTTTTACCCATAGTTCTTCATTAAAACTTAAATGCATGAAGAATAACATAATGAAAAGAAAACATGAAAAAGACTCACAAGGAGACACTATTTGACACAAATCCAGAATCCTTTCGAAAATATCCAGTTTGATTACAATTCTGCTTTGAAAAGCTCATCCAAGGGTTCAATCCTTAATAACTCGAATGAGGAGTTATTTATACAAAAACACTTGATTTTTTAGAAACATCTTTAACAAATTTCAAAAATAGTACAAAAATATAGGAATCCAAAAAAAGTGTTGAGCTGTTGGCACTGTCTTCAAGGAAGTTGTTGATGATATGTGTTAGGGTCCCACCCTAACCCCCTTATTTATGTAATGGGATCACGTCATAGTCAAGAGTCAATAAAGCCCATATTAATATTTGTAAGTGGTTAACCCGCAATTAATGACGGGACCACAGTTAGTTGCAAATGGGCCGTAGTATTAGATAGATGGTATTAATAAAACCCACGGTATTGATCCGTGGTATTGCATGTATGAGTCATATATAAAGGATAGAGACTCCCTGTGAGGAGCATCGTGTCTTATTTTGTAAGCGAGCTCTGCTCTATTGGAGGTTGCCCCCTCGAAGAGGCAAGTGAACATTACTCTCTGAATAATAAAATCATTGTTGTTCTGTGTTCTGCGTATCTTTTCTTCGCATATTCTGTATTTGGGTATCATTTTGCAGGATAAGAGCATAACAAGTGGTATTAGAGAACTTTCCAGGGCCGGTGGGATCTCCATTTCTTAGCAAAAAAAAATTTGGCTAGAGACGTGTTCTGGCATCTTTAAACCACGGGATCTGTCATTGAGCGCATAAACCTGCGGATTTGGGGAGGCATGCACGCAGGAAATACAAGAGGTGATCACGTCTGTTGGACTCCCTTGTAACCCCTGTGGGTACCCCTTTGAGTAGTAGCGCATTAGACAGAACCGCGCACGGACTGTCTTCCACGTACCCTCTAGGTATATCGGAAGCCCCCTAGGCTCCCTTGAAACCTTGCCATAGATAAACCGTCAGCCGTCTTGCGGCTACAGTACACTGAGAACAGCACTCGGAGAGATTACTCGCCCGTACGATAGGGTAGTCGGGTTGTACGGCTAAGGGCACAGTCGATCCTCCTTAGTTAGAGCCCTGAAACATTGGGCCGAGTACTACTGCCAGACCCTTATGTATATTGCGATCTGTAGCACCTAACACTCCTCAAGACCATAGTTCCCTTTTCTGTCGGGGGATCACGCATCATCTCTTCCAGATCCGCTTGTGCAAAGGGGTGAAGCAGCAGCAGACATCAGTCCCGCAGTCTCGAGTTCACAGATCAGATTTATTAGATCCATCAAAGCCGCAGAGCCATCAGATCCGCCATTTAGATCTCTCAGATCCACCAGATCTTAGTAGTGTGTGGGGTTCCTATACCGGGGCATAATTTTCGCAGGACTTTTTGCAGCATTGACATTTCGAAGATTTGGCGACTGCAGTATTCATAAGGAAGGAGTAAAACTCCGTTAGGAGTTCTCAGAGAACAAAAAAAAAAAGTCTGAGATCTCCCGGGGCGCTTATTGGTGATCTAGCCCATCAGAATCAGGACAACGAGCTAAGAAGGTGGTACCATTCAATTCTTACTGACTTTTTTTTTGGGCGGTCCCAAATCTCAAGAACATCTGATTGGTGCATGGTAGAAACTAGAGCTCAAGCTATGGCCAATGAGAGGATGGACAACCTTGAAACAACCTTGCAATCCATCCAAACTCAAATTGAAAGCCTATCGAAACTAATCTTGAAGGGCAAGGAGGAAGCCCACGAGGAGGCGTATAATGGCAAGGGACACAGTGAGGGTGAGTCTAGCCACTCTCCTCACGTCTAGGGCACCCACCAACAATCTCGTCGTCCCAAGTTGGATATGCATAAATTTGATGGGTCTCAGCCGACAACATGGATAGCACAAATGGAGCAGTATTTCAATGTGAATAACATCTTAGATGATGATACTCAGCTTATGGTGGCGAGCATGTACTTGGACAATGAAAGGTGGCAATGGTGGGAATGGCATCAACGTTGCAGTGGACCTTTTCGGACTTGGACCACCTTCAAAAAAGCTCTTCAAGACCGCTTTGACCAAGAATCTTCTTTTTTGGGTCGTCTTACTAAGCTCCGACAAACTGGCACAGTGGACGAATATATTACAGCCTTCGAAGCCTTAGCCTTCCGCACCTGGGATCTCTCAAATGCGTTCTACACGGAATGTTTTATCAGCGGTCTTAAAGAAGCCATAAAAGCCCAAGTCCAACTGCACCACCCTCCCACGTGGATAGAGGCTTGCAAGGTAGCTCGTAACGTGGAACGTGCGTTAGCAGCCCAGTACAGTCGCCCAAATTTCCCCGCTAAGGGTCGCTCCCCATAGGCTCACAGCACCACTCAAACACTTAAGGTCCAAAAGGTGTCACCTGCAGAAATGGCCGAAAGAAGAAAGCAAGGATTATGTTACTACTGTGATGAAAAATACTCCCCAGGTCATAAATGCAAGGAGCCCAAATTTTTTCAAATTGATGCCACTAACTATAGCTCATCGGAGGAAGATCCACCACTGGAGAAACATGAGGAGGTAGAAGAGGACAACCAACAAGACAATGTACCTGACGAACCAGTTATTTCGTTGCATGCTTTGGCAGGGATTTCTTCACCTCAAACTCTCAAAATTAGAGGTTTTATTAAACATAGCCCAGTAGTAGTCTTGATTGATAGTGGAAGTACACATAATTTCATCCATCAAAAAGTCGCGTAAGCAGTGCATTGTTTTGTACGAGCAGTTTCTAACTTCCAAGTTCAAATCGCGGATGGTGGCACAATGAAGTGTGAAGGCCGCTGTGAAAATGTCAAACTTCAAATGGGGGATTATCAGTTGAAGACCCACATGTTTGCCATACACATGGGAGGATGCGACATTGTCCTCGGCGCTGACTGGCTCCGCACTCTGGGGCCTATCACAATGGATTTCCAGGAGTTATATATGAGTTTTAAGCAGAACAACTCCACACATACCCTCCGGGGACTCCAGGCGGGAGCTCCCTCTATCATCAGCTCGCATAGGATGGAAAAATTGCTAAAAAAGGGCCATCATGGAGTTATAGCTCAATTTAATGCCATCCAGGCAGTCGCAACCAAGTCTCTGCCAATTCATCCGGAGATGCAACAGATTTTAAATAACCATCTCCCGGTCTTTGACAAGCCTCATGAGCTTCCACCCTCGAGAGGGGAACATGATCATAGCATCACCTTGGTTCCAGGGGCCCAACCCCCAAATGTGCGCCCATATAGATATTCGTTCACCCAAAAGAATGAAATAGAAAAAATAATCAAGGAACTTTTGGAAGCAGGTGTCATTCGTCCCAGCATTAGTCCTTATTCATCACCGGTGGTCATGGTGCTCAAGAAAGATGGGGAGTGGCGGATGTGTCCACACTTCAGGGCTCTCAATAAGTTGACAATCAAAGATAAATTTCCCATCCCAGTGGTTGATGATTTGCTGGATGAACTCAATGGGGCTCAATTCTTCACTAAGCTGGATTTGCGCTCAGGCTACCATCAAATTCGCATGAAGGAAGTCGACATTCCAAAGACTGCTTTCCGCACTCATGAAGGCCATTATGAGTTCCTAGTCATGCCATTCGGTCTTTGTAATGCCCCATCTACTTTTCAGAGCCTTATGAACCACCTTCTCAAACCATATCTCAGGAAATTTGTCCTTGTCTTCTTCGATGACATCCTCATCTATAGTTGCACTTGGGCCGCACATCTTCAGCATGTAGATCTACTCCTACAACTGCTCCGCAAGCATAAATTATTTGTTAAAATGTCCAAGTGTGCATTTGGCATGGAAGAAGTTGAGTATTTGGGCCACATTGTGGGGCGTGAAGGTGTCAAGGTGGACCCCAAATAGATCCAGGCAATGCAGGAGTGGCCTCAACCTCGGACCTTGAAAAGCCTGAGAGGATTCTTGGGTCTCACAGGCTATTATCGCAAATTTGTCCGCAATTATGGTCGCATAGCAAAGCCCCTCACTCAACTCCTGAAGAAAAATTCATTCTTCTGGAATGAGGAAGCACAACAGGCCTTTACAACTCTCAAAAATGCCATGTGTTCCACTCCAGTCTTAGCACTACCTGATTTCACCAAATCTTTTGTCATTGAATGTGATGCTTCGGGTACGGGTATTGGGGCAGTCTTAATGCAGGAAGGACGACCTTTGGCCTTCACCAGCCAACAACTCAGTGGGAAGAATCTGGGCCAATCTACCTACGAGAAGGAAATGATGGCCATCTTACATGCAGTAGAGACCTGGCGACCTTACTTATTGGGGCGACGTTTCCAAATCCGCACAGACCATCACAGTCTTAAATATTTTTTGGAGCAACGCCTATCCTCCCCACAACAAAATAAATGGCTAGCCAAAATGTTGGGATATGATTATGAGATCATTTACAAGAAAGGGCAAGACAATAGGGTAGCAGATGCATTATCTCGCCAATTTGAGGAGGAAAGTACCCTGCTAGCAATTTCCCTTCCCATTCCAGAATGGATTGAAGAAGCTCGCCGGGAATGGTTTTCACATCCCAGGCTCTCCCAACTCATTTCTCAATTGCAGACGGATCCAAATTCCAACAAGGGCTACTCGTGGCAGGATGAGATTCTTCGCTATAAGGACAAAGTCGTCATATCACCAACCTCCACCCTCAAAAGTCGCATTTTGGCAGAATTGCACTCATCCCCCATTGCAGGACATTCAGGCTTTCAGAAGACATATGCTCGCACCAGAAGATCATTTTTTTGGACAGGTATGAAAAAGGACATCCTTACTTTCGTAGACGAATGCTATGTCTGTCAACGACACAAAGGGGAGACAGTCAATACGCCAGGCACATTACAATCGTTGCCCATCCCGGCATCAATATGGACAGAGGTTTCTATGGATTTCATTACAGGTCTTCCAAAGTCAGGAAACAAGTCAGTCATCATGGTGGTTGTGGACAGACTTTCGAAGTATGCTCATTTTTGCGCCCTACCCCACCCGTTTACACCAACTTTGGTCGCTCAATCTTTCATGGATCAGATCTTCAAATTGCATGGTATGCCCACTTCTATTGTGTCCGATCGTGACCCAATCTTCACAAGTAATTTTTGGCAAGAACTCTTCAGGCTACAAGGCACTCAACTGAAACTCAGTACTTCCTATCATCCACAAACGGATGGTCAAACTGAAGCCGTCAACAAATGTCTGGAAACCTACCTTAGGTGTTTCACTTCAGAAAAGCAACATCTTTGGGTACAATGGTTACCTCTGGCTGAATGGTGGTATAACACCAACTATCATGCCACCACCAAAATGACTCCCTATGAAGCAGTCTATGGTCAACTCCCTCCTTCCCCTACTTCTTATATTAAGGGATGTTCGAAGGTACAAGCAGTGGATCAACTCCTACAACACCGCGCCACCATGCTCGGCCATCTTCGAGAGAATCTTCATCAAGCTCAAAACCACATGAAGCAACAAGTAGACCAGCATCGCTCAGAGCGCCAATTTCAAGAAGGGGATCAGGTCTTTTTACGGCTGCAACCATATAAGCAAACATCACTCAAAGACAAGGGTTGTCAGAAACTATCTCCCAAATTCTACGGACCATATCAAGTACTTCAGCGCATTGGAGAAGTGGCTTACAAGTTGGCCTTGCCGCCTACTGCAAAAATCCATCCAGTTTTCCATGTCTCATGCCTCAAGAAAGTGATTGGGAACAATTGCAGAATTCAAACCAGTCTACCTGAATTGGACGAAGAAGGGTCAATCTGGCTTCAACCCGAACAGGTCCTAGACACACGAGACAAGCACCTGCGCGGCCGCATGATTAAGGAAGTCCTCGTCAAATGGAAAGACACCTCTCCGGAAGATGCAACTTGGGAACTAGCCACTATTCTTCAGCAGTTTCCGCAGCTTCAGCCTTGAGGACAAGGCTAGTCTCAAGGGGGAGGGCATGTTAGGGTCCCAGCCTAACCCCCTTATTTATGTAATGGGATCACGTCATAGTCAAGAGTCAATAAAGCCCATATTAATATTTGTAAGTGGTTAACCCGCAATTAATGACGGGACCACAGTTAGTTGCAAATGGGCCGTAGTATTAGATAGATGGTATTAATAAAACCCACGGTATTGATCCGTGGTATTGCATGTATGAGTCATATATAAAGGATAGAGACTCCCTGCGAGGAGCATCGTGTCTTATTTTGTAAGCGAGCTCTGCTCTATTGGAGGTTGCCCCCTCGAAGAGGCAAGTGAACATTACTCTTTGAATAATGAAATCATTGTTGTTCTGTGTTCTGGGTATCTTTTCTTCGCATATTCTGTATTTGGGTATCATTTTGCAGGATAAGAGCATAACAATATGGCCCCAAAATGTGTTGCCTCGTTGTCTGTCAGTTCAAGGTGAAAGTTACTCAATGATTTCACACAAGTGATCCCATCTGTCTTCACTTGGTATAGAAAGATTAATTAATTTTCTATAAACTTCATCCACCTCGGTATACTTTTCAAAAGTAGGCTTATTGACAAAGATATGTTTAATTTCATGCTTGATCATTAAATCAAAGTTTAAAGCCTCTAAGAAAGCCTTCCCTGTAAGATGACCTTTGATACCTGCAAATTTGGCTTTGTCAGTTGCAATTGTATAAAGCTTTTTGCAATATTCCTCCAAACTGATCAATCTGTCATTTGGTGCTACTAGTCCTGGCAATCCTCTTTGATTAAGCAAGTTGAACTTAAAATGAAATCTTTGGACAGTAGTTCTCAGAGTCTGGCACTTTGTCTCCAACTAAGTCATAAGATTCTTCTTCTGCAAAACTTTCTTAATCTCTAAAATGGTTTCTGTTTTGTCTGCAATATGAATCTCTTGATGATATCCTCTACAGCTTTAACATCAGTGGGATCATACCCAATCTTGATCACTAAATCTTCTAATGATTTGACGGTATTATCCTTTGCCAAGGAAGATATCTTCTCTATTTTCAATTGTGACTGCACATTTGAAAGAGTTTTTCTTAACTTTGACAGTGCCATGGCAATGTTAGACATGGTGGAGAAAAGCATCTCTCCAACCTCTCTATGCATCTCCATTTGGTCAATAAGATGTATTTGTTTTGCATCAAAAGAAAATATGGTTTTCTTATAATTTAAAGAAGTCTTTGGAAAAGGCACTTGGGCCTGTAAGAATGCCATTTGCATCCTTCCCTTTTCAATGTCAAATGTTGTCAACAATCTATGCTATGAAGTAGATGTCTGCTTCCAGAATTGAGCATAGACATTGGCCTTAAGAGTTTCATTCTTTTGCTTAATTTCCAAAAAATAGTGAAAATATTGGGTTCATCTTGTTCACTCACTCTTGTTGACTATGTAATCTCCAATAGATTATGTGAAGTTGAAGAGGAGGATGGAGTATTAAGGACATTTTCCTCTGATCCTGTAGAAACCTATGAATCATCCAAATTAATAATTATTGGCTCTTTCTGACCCTGAACAGTGGTAACTTTAGGATCTATCTTTTGTTTCTTCTGATAGATGATAAACTCTTTTGCACTCTTTGTTGAAGATGATGATTCTTCTCTCGGCCTCTTTTCCTGTTTGTTTTGAGAAATGGGAGTCTGGAGGGTAGAAGCAGGTAGAATTTGCTCTTCTGCTTCCTGGAGTGCGTTCTCCTCCCACTGTTCTTGATTCTTGTATTTCTCAATCTCTGGTCTGGGAGTGTGATTATAAGGAGTGGTTTTGAGTTCCACCCTTAAATTAGAGATTATGTTGAATGGGTCATATGACCAGGTAAGATTATGTTGAATGGGTCATATGACCAGATAAAGCTTGGTTGCAATCCCAACTGCTTGAGAAATGAATCTGCTTCAATTCCCACTGCTTTGGTATTACATATAAAAGGTCCCTCTTGGGACTTGATCTTAAACTGAGACTTCCTCTTGCCTAAAACAAAATGAATCTCATCCATGTTAATCATTTGCCTTATATATTCCAAAGAGAAAATTTTGACTAGAACATATTTAGGCAGGTTATAAGGAGCTAGGTCACAGCCATATACCCTTATCTCTGTATAATTCTAGTAAAGATACTAGTCTCCAGTTTTGGCTTGGTCACTCAGGTGTAGGACCCTTTTTATCTCTGAACTGATTCTAGGTTCACTTTGGCTATTAAGAAGTTGTGCAACTAGATGAATGAAACAGTCAATAAAATCTGTAAATTTAAACTCAGTTGAGTTTCTTCTGACCAATGAGGTCCACTGTATAACTGATTGATTGATTTGTTGATCATCCTACTTATGTAAAGTTATTGGCAGCATGTCTCCTTGTTGAAAAAGGAACATATGAACCAGTACAAAAGAGTATTTGAACCAATGTTGCAGGAAACGTCCCCCCCCCCCGGATCTAATGCCCAAAGCGCGTCCTGTACGGATTCGTACAGGAAGTGTCCCCGGAAGTGCGACTCCAAAATTCGGAAGCGTGGTTCCGCCTGTTTTGGACACTTTCTGGAAATTCCGGAAGCGTCCCTCTGAAGCGCAACACTTCAAAGGGCAAATCGTACAATTCCCATACAGTTCCGTACACACTTCCGGAAAAAGCGCCGCGCTGTTTAGAAAATCGATTTTTTTTTTTTTTTTAATTTTAAGTGAGTTTGCATATTGGGGGTGGGTCCACCTTCGGTTAGGGTGAGGAATGAAGGCAAAAAAAATATAATATATATATATATATATATAGCAGATGCTCCCTCATGGTAATGTTAAATTCTTAAAGTAAAAGTGACATTCTCCTTTATTTTTCATTTTCATCCTTTTACTTAAATTTTTAACATTACCGTGAAATGACTCAGGATGTTTGAGAGTGGTTCCAGCCTCATTGGACTTCATATGGAGAAAATAGAATTTCATATCCCATTCAAAATTCAGCAGACTAAACAGTTTTCAAGAATTCAGGATCAATGGGATTGTGGCATTTCATTAGATTATATCAAGTATGAAGGTATGCGATTAGCATTTAATCAAGAGCACCAAGCCCTATATGTACCCTAGTGTTGGTCTCCTTTGTCACGCCCTTAGCAAAAAATTACCTTTCAATCAAGTCAAAATCATCGATCAAGCATGTTAAGCTCTTTCTACCATATTTTAAGTCTTGAATTAGGTAGTTTGTTCAAAATTGGGCAATGTTGACTAATATCCCTAGACAATCGAGGTAGAGGCAAAGGCTAGACAAGAGGAGAAGAATCTAGATTCTAGACGGTTGATGCATCTAAATGGTTGATGCTCGAATAATTAATCATTAATGTACAATGGATGCTATATCTATCTTGATTTATGCAAAAATATGCATGTTTTCATGTCTTCTACAACTAATTTGGTATTTGAGATGTTTGTTTTGAGTATAAATGCAAAAAAATATAAAATATATATATATATAGCAAACGCTTCGCTTCCTAGATTTTTGGAAAATGGCGCTTCCGCATCCCCGTTTCGTCCCCACTTCGTGCAACATTGATTTGAACACACCCTCTGTACTCATCTTCATCATCTGTTCATGCATATTTTCCGCGAGAAATTGACTGTAAATGCAAAAAAATATAAAATATATATATATAGCAAACGCTTCGCTTCCTAGATTTTTGGAAAATGGCGCTTCCGCGTCCCCGTTTCGTCCCCACTTCGTGCAACATTGATTTGAACACACCCTCTGTACTCATCTTCATCATCTGTTCATGCATATTTTCAGCGAGAAATTCACTGTAATTATACATGAATGCTGACTTGTGCTCTTTGGAGAAGATGGATAGATAACTTAGAATAGGTTCATCTACCCATTGGTCTGTCTGGTAACCTAACAAGCAAGAAACTAGGGAGATGATTTGTTTGGCTCTCTCTGGGAACATAGAGGTTGGATATGGAGGATTCTTTTTGGGAAGCTCAGCATCTTCTGGAAGAAAGATTTCAAAAATTTGAGCTCTTTGGGGGAAAGTGAGTTTATGATATAAATCCATGAGGACAGCAGCAAATGGCTAAGGGAGTCATTCTCAAGAATTAACAACATTTTGTTTATGGTTTCAGGTGTAATAGAGATCAGAATGTCTCCATTCTGGGCCACAACGGTTCTTTGGAGGGGATTATACCTAGCCTAACACCACATGACCAAATCAGGGAATAAGTGGGTTTGAGGGAACATAAACATGGGCAACAGGGATTCCCACAGATTAATCTCATCCTCTGAATCCTGGTAAGTTTGTTTTAGCTAGTGGTGTAATTCGAACAAGTCGAATTCACACTCTGTATCAGTGATTTTGAAGAACTGGTCTGCTAAGGGGATATGGTCAAGGTCTAGGGTAGCAGAAGTTTTAGGATTTTCCTAAGTCGGGGTTTTGCTGCCAGAGGGCTGGTCATTTCCCTTTGGTGCCATATTCTGATAAAACAAAGAGGAAGAGTAACAGGATGTTGATAGGATAGATACCTGAACAAAGGACAGTCTCTGTAGACACTGGTGAGCTTGGTATCTGCTTGAAAAAGTAAGCGCAATCGGTAACAGAGTTTTACCAGAGCTGAGCTTTAAAACCTGTAATTTCAAACAGTGGCGATGAAGTCAGGGGAATCGCACGAAAGGAATGGAGGGTTTATTTATAACTACAAATGAATTACCGTTAGGATTAAACCGTTACCAAATGGGATTTAGGAGCATTAATGGACAACGAGAGCCTGGTAACGGACAAGAGTGTAACAGGCAAATGATAACGAGAATGTAGCAACGGGTATGGACAAGTGGCAGAATATGATTAACGGAGGGAATGTGCGAGAAGTGATGTGATAACTGTTGGTAGGATGACGTGTTAACGTGAGCACGATGAGCGGATTTCATGGGGGGGAGGGGAGGGCGGTGGGTAGTGGTAAGCGGTATTGAGCAGGGGGGTGCAAAGCTATGAGGGGATGACACGTCGCAAGGGGCCCGCCGAAAGGATAACACTTTTCGGACCCCACCCCCTTGTCATTAACGTGAATCGAGGGAAGGGGGTGTGAAATGACTTCCCGCCATTGATCTGGGCGGGGAAAAGGATCACCGTTGAAAATAAGCTGCTCAATAGCACTTGGTGACAATGAAATTGTCGTTTTGTGACTTTGGAATAAAATCATTTCATAACTTTATTACATATAATTAATCACCCTTCAAAACGTGATTAACTTCTAATTAAAGCATAATTAATTTATTGAATAGGCGCATTTGATCTAGCGGCCATTTTATTTTTCCTAATTCTATCCTAACCCTACTCTAGTATATATTTTGCATTTGGCCAAGTTTTGAGTATATTTGGTCAATTTTTCTTCCTATTCTATCCTATCTAATTCATGTTCAACCAAGATTAAACAATTTGGTGAACTTATTCTTTAATCTAGAGACAAAAATTTAAATGATTTGATCATGGTTAAACTGTATGATTCAAACCAAAATATTAGGTTGTGGCATTTAAACAAGCTGCACACAAAAACCCTAATTTATTTCTAATGCAAATATTATCCTTTTCTAGTGGCATTTAAATTTTCTCACTTATACAATTGTTTTTTCCTTTTCATGGGGTTTCTTTTCATCATTTTTTATTGCATTTTCACGCTTTTATTCTATTTTTTTTATACCTTCTTTTTGTAAAAAAAAAAAACTAACTTATCAAAACCAAATATGTTACAACAAGATCCATTATGCATGATATAAAAACCACTGGTGTTCAAATAAACATTCCTTTCATAGCTTATGTCAAGGCACTATATCTCACTTATTCAAATTATCTTGAGTCATTGCAAGTAAGTGGAAACCTCAAGGAGGCTACCTTTGACTCCCTTGCAAGGAAGTTTGTTGAGAGGGAGAAGGCTTTTGGGAAGAAGATAGATCCTTACTCTTCTGAAGAAGTTGTCTGTCTTGCACATAGAGAGAAGAATCATGCACAAGATTTTTCTAGAGGAAGAGGTGGCCGAAGAGGAAGAGGGAGAAGGAATTTTAGAGGCAAGGGGGCAGATAGTTCCAAGGAGAAAAGTCTAATCTTCATTGCATACAATGCAATAGAGATGGACATGATGCATCCACATGTAAGTTGCCTTGGGACAAAATTGGGCAGGAAAGCAAAGGTAAAACCAATGACAAAGGGAAAGGTAAAGCACTTGAATCCACTATGTTGTGGCACATTGCAATATTGGAGTAACTAAAGACTTATTTAATGCTTCACTTGCTTCTTGGAAAAATGATTGGTTGCTTGATTCAAGGGCAACTTGCCACATGAATTTTTAGATAAGATTTTTTTGAAGAATTTACTAACAATGTTTATGGAGCAGTATACTTTGCAGACCAGTCAAAACTCAACCTATTAGGGCTTGGCACCATCAAGCTCAAACTGTCTGGTTTTCCAGACTTTCCTCTGCATGATGTTCTATATCTCTCGGAGCCGAGGAGAAACTTGTTGTCTTTGGTCCACATCTGCTAGCAAGGACACTCCATTCATATGTTTGATGGCAAGGTTGAGGTCAAAAAAGCATCAAATCACTCACTTGTCATGACGAGGATAGAAGAAGAAAGACTTCTAAAGTTGCAAGGTACCTCTGTTCGTGCATAAAACTTCTCATACAGTTCTCATTATGATGAAGGTACATTTCCATCAAGTCTTTTATGGCATGCTAGATTTGGACACTTGAATTATGACAACCTTCGTATATTGAAGAAAAGTGGTGTTATTGGTTTGCGTACAATTCCTAGGAAACTTAAGCAATGTGATGTTTGTATCTTAGGAAAGCACAGCAAACAGTGTTTTCATGAACATTTCAGAGCACATAGAAAACTTGAACTTATTCATTCAGACTTATATGGCCCAATGCCTATTCCTTTTGCAAATGGAAATAAATATATGATGACATTTATTGATGACTACACCAAAATGTGTTGGGTTTATTTATTGAAGAACAAATCTAATGCTTTTCAAACATTCAAAAATTTTCATGCATGGATTGAAAATGATGCACAATCTCATATTGGCTCTATTCGCACTGATAATGGAAAAGAATACACTTCAAATGAATTTGAAAACTATCTTTGCCAGCATGGGATCGAACATCAAACAATTGTGCCTTATAACCCCCAACAGAATCGAGTAGCTAAAAGAATAAACAGGACAATCTTAAATATGGTACATTCCATGATGTTTTTCAAGAATGTAAAATTTGGTGTTTTAGGTTGTTGCAGTTCTATGTGTTGTGTATATAAAGAATAGGTGTCCATCTAATGCTATTAGAAACAAGACTCCTTATGAAATGTGGTATGGCCACATTCCTTCGGTAAAGCATCTCAGGGTCTTTGGTTCCACCTGTTATGCCTTGATACCTAAGGAACAAAGAAACAAACTTGGTGCAAGGAGTCATAAGTGTATCTTCTTGGGGTATTCAAATACCTCCAAAGCATACCGTCTCTATGATGAAGTTAATAAGAAGTTTGTAGTATCTAGAGATGTGATATTTCTTGAATCTTCCAAGGCTAACAATGTTGTTGAGTAGCAGTTTGATCGCTTGGATAGATTCGGACATGCAAAGTCTTTTTAAGAATTTGATAATGACATTCCACATCTTGAAGCGAGGATTCCTATACTAAATCAATCTGTGGAATCTTCTTCTGAAGCACTTTCTCCCCCGCATGAAGCTCCAGCCACTAATCCTGATGACACTTTGGGTGATGTGATTGACAAAATTGGGATACTAAATCTTGACTCACCCCTAACTCAATCAACTTAGCAGCCTAGGCCATCTCAAAAAGGTCCTCCAAAATGGTTGACAAAGACATTTGAAATTGTTCATCCTAATGAGGTTGGAAAGACACAAACAAGAAGTTCAATCAGACAAAATGGAGGTGATGTAGACAATTCTGATTCACCTATTGATATGGATGTTTCTTATGATTGTGAACTAAATATGTCTTCAGATTTTGAACCAACTTCCTTCAAAGAAGTCACTTCTCATGATGAATGGAAAGAAGCGATGCAAAGTATGATGCCTTGATAAAGAATGGCACTTGGAAGCTGGTTGATCCTCCATTGGGAACCAAACCAATAGGTTGCAAGTGGGTCTACAAGAACAAGTATAAAGTTGATGGCTCACTTGACAAGCACAAAGCCAGGCTTGTGGCAAAAGGTTTTGCACAGAAAGAAGGGGTCGACTATGAGGAGACTTTTTCCCCCACAGCAAAATGGGCTACCATCCAGACACTCTTTGCCTTGGCAGCTCATAACGGTTGGAAAGTCCATCAAATGGATGTAAAAACTGCTTTCTTGAATGGAGATCTGAAAGAGAATGTTTTAAAGTCCCAGCCAGAAGGATTTGTTGTGAAGGGTCAAGAACATAAAGTATGCAATCTTGTAGGATCCTTGTATGGCCTCAAGCAAGCATCGTAAGCCTGGTTCGAGAAGTTAACTAAGCATCTTCTGAAACTCAACTTCAAACATTATGATCTTGATGATGCAACTTTGTTTGTCAAGAAAGTTGGCAAAATAGTTGTATATCTTGTGGTGTATGTAGATGATCTTTTGATGACAAGGAACAATGAGAGCTATATTGCATCCATAAAGAAGGAATTGAGGAAAGGTTTTGAAATGACAGACTTGGGGTATGTTCACTACTATATTGGTATTGAAGTAACTCAACATATGAAGTTTATATTCCTCTCTCAAAAAAAGTACATTGGAGATTTGTTGAACAAGTTTGGCAACGCTGAGTGAAATCCTTTGACTACTCCAATGGAACAAAACTTAAAGCTCACATCCACTAAAAGAAAAGAATCTGAGGATGCAACAAAGTATAGACAGCTTGTAGGAAGTCTCAACTCCCTGACTACTACCAAACCAGACATTTCATTTGTTGTTGGAATCCTCTCCAGGTTTATGCAAAAGCCTTGTGAGGGACATTGGTCTGCTGCGAAAAGAGTTCTAAACTTCTAAACTACTTGAAGGGAACTTAAGACTTTGGACTTCAGTATACACAGGTGGGTGACTTCAGCTTGATTGGATACTCTAATTTAGACTTCGATGGAGATAAAGAAACTACGGTATCTACTTCAAGTTATGCTATGAGTCTTGGATCAGGAGTTGTCTCCTGGAGGTCACGCAAACAATCAGTTCCAGCAGATTCCACAACAGAGGAAGAATATGTGGCAGCAGCTAAAGCAAACAAGGAAATTGTGTGGCTCAGAAAAATTCTGGAAGATTTGCAGGTGAAACAAGTGCATTCAACTCCACTCATGATTGACAACACTTCTACAATAAAGTTGGCCAAGAACCTAAAGTTCCACGATCGAACGAAGCACATCAATAAAAAATACCATCTGATTCGACATCATGTTGAGGCCAAGACAATCCATCTACACCATTGTTCCACAAATGAGCAAATTGCAGACATCTTCACTAAGGTGCTTGGAAGAGAAAAGTTCGAAAGATTCAAAACGATGCTTGAACTCACCAACATCCCTTGATTAAGGGGGGAATGTTGACACCTAATCATTAGGACAAGGTTACTTGGGAGCGGGAGCAAAAACGGGGAGCGGGAGCAGGAGCGACATTTTCAGAAGCTCCCGGTTTGGGAGAGATTCGGGGAGCGATTTTTTATATAATATATATATATATTTTTATTTTTTATATTTTGATGCATATATGTCAACAAAAGCATGTAGAATGATTAATTAGATATAAAAAGCATAAAAAACATAGATTGAACCGTATAACAACAATCATCTAGAAGTTATAATCTTCAGCAACCACGTCCACAAGTTAGTAACATAGTAACATACAACATATTGAGTCTCATGATTCATCAATCTTAAAGTTTCAAGTTTTCAAAATTCAATATATAACATTTATCATCATTGATCACCAAAGTTGTACTTGTAAGCTAAGTGTAACCATTACAACAAATAATATCTAACATGAAATGAAATGTTATAGAATGAAATGAAATGAAACAACTTTCAACTTTCACGACGCATCATATTCATAATTCATTACCAATGAGTTATAATTGCCAACTTCAAACTTCAAACTTAAATTGTCATATATTGTTTACAAAAAAATATCATAATAAATATGAAAGAGTCAACAGTTATAAAAACTACTAGAAACTAGAGAAGACAAGTAAATCAGGATCTAATGAGAAATGTCTAGTTTTTTAGTCTTGTTGGAAAATCAGGATCTTTGTCATTAATATCACCCTCTAAGCATTAATATTCAGAGGTATCTTTCTCATTACCTCTGGATCTGTATAGGGATCTTGGTCATTAATATCACCCTCTAAGCATTAACATAAGATAGAAAAGACATAGCATGTCAAGTCAATATTTTGTTTGAGTGATGGGTACATATTTAGTAGGGTCATGATAGAGGAGTTTGACAACCAGTGTCACTAACATCAAGGTACATAGAGGGATTGATGCTCTTGATTAAATACGAGTTCCATACCCTAATACATGACAAAATCCAATGGAGATATTCAACCCCTCAATCCTGAAATCCTAAAAAACTGATAAGTCTATTGGATTTTGAATGAAATCTAAAATTCTAATTTCTCCATATGAAATCCAATGAGGTCGGAACCACTCTCAAACGCCCTGAGTCATTTCATGGAAATGTTAAAAATTTAAGTAAAAGTATTAAAATGAAGATTAAGGAGAATGTCAATTTTACTTTAAGGTGCTCTCTTCCTTATGTCCTTTCTTCCTTCTCCAAAAAATCTCCTCAAGTTGTCAACCTTCTTTTTTTATAAGTTGCTTTCTTTTGCTATCTTCCAAGGTTGCTTCTAACCCACTATAATGTTTTTCAGTCTCCTCCAAACTGTGGTTACAGGTCTTGGCCTTCTTGCACAAAACTTGCGGCTATATTTCAAAGGTTTGTTCCTTTAAGAAAATTTGTACAAATGTTGCCCAGAATTCTCCTCCAAGGCTCGATCTGCATGCTACAAAAACTTGGTCCTTTGTCCAATCACAAAAAGACACAAAGATAGATTTATTTTCTTCTTTGTTGGGTAGCTTTGGATTTGAGGTTGTCTTAGAGATGTCTTCCTTATGTTTTGGTGTACTTGTATGTCTTCTCAAAGAAAATAGAATGTATCCAACAACTGTGATCTTCAAGTTTCCATCTCCTTTACCTTTGCTTTGATACCATGTTGGAGAATCAAGTAGGGTAGCAATTAAAACAATTCTCCTTCCCTAATAATTGTTTGTGAACTTATATTAACTTCTTATTATTATTTGTTAGATTCTTTACATCAAACAATTATCAAGACCATAAACCATGAAGATCATAAAAGGCAATGAACACAAGATGTAGGCTCCAAGCCGGGGCAAAACCCCTCCAAGGGGAAAACCTAGAAAGAATCTCCTCTATTCTTATAGAATAAAATCAAATGAGAAATCCAAGACCCAACATCAAGACCAAGACTTCCTCCAAGCACCAAGTCAACACTTCAAAATCTCTTCCAAACAAGTCAAAGATCAACCAAGTCAACAAAAGTCAAACCTCCTCCAATCTGCTCCAAATCACAGTTTTGGCTCTCTACCTCAGCGCTGAAATTGGGACCCGCAACTTCAGCCACCAACAGACTGCAAAAACCCTAGCTTTCTCACACGTGTGAGCATAAATGTGTACAAAAGTCAAATTTTTGGTTTCTTCTTGAGATTCTTCTTTTTCCTTAACCTTCGCTCTTTTTCTTCTTGCTTCATGTTGAAGATCGAACTTGATTGTTTTTGTTCTAAACTTCTACCAAATGAGTCGAAGTCTTTTCTATATATACTCTTCTCAAGGGGTCAAATAGGCCTCTTCTGGGCCGACTTCTCCTTGGCAAGGACGACTTGGTCTTTGCAGACAAAATGACCTACTAGACTCAAAAATAATGATTTTCTTTTGTTACAGCAAGTCCAAATAAGACTATAATACATGACAAAATTTCTTCTTTGACTCAAGAAGCCCTAAAAGCATTAAGAACATGCTTTGACGTAGACTTTGAGCATGAAACCCATGCTTGAATAATTAATAAAAATTCTCTTTTTATATAAAATATACAATGTCATGATTATAAAAGTCATTATGAAGATTGAATCTAGTTACATTCTCCAACAATTAGAATCGGCATGACAAGGACTATCAAATGATGATGGTCATGAGCCCAACAGACGTGATTTTCCTTGTCATTTTGGTCAACGAAAGCGAGGCTTCTAGGGCTTCTTGTCATTTGGAGCTTTCAATCGATGTAAATTGGACGAATATTAAGAGCATTCAAGGACTGACGTTGGCATCAATGACAACACCATTCAACAATCTTCCCCTTTGTCATTGATCACAACACACATACTCCCCCTAACTCCATGCTTCTTCTTCTCTTGATTTCTCTCACCCTTTAACATCAATGGCAAAGGGTTACCCCCCTGACGAGATATCTTCCTATGACACTTCTCTCTTGTTCACTTGTTATGCCTCATACAGCTGATCTTCTGCAATTATGTCCATAACTCTTCTTTCCAAACCTGCTAAATCTTCCCACAATGCTAAATATTGATCTGACAACTTCTTCATATCTGCCATTTGTCAAACCGTCAAAGGATAGATCTTCAAAGGTGCAACCACTGCTACATAAACTCCCCGTCTTCAAAATTCACAGGTCAGGGAGTCGTCAAGCTCGATCATTTAGAATGATACATGAACCTGTGTTGTTTCAAGATCATCATCCTGAATCTCGATTTCTTCTTCACTTGTAGATTCATCATGATCTTGTGTCTTTTCAACTCCTAAAAGCATGGTCTTTGGAATTTCTTCATTTACCTGTTCTTCTTGTTCTTGTCTTCTTTTCCAAACATTCTTGTTTCCAAAATTGGTGTTTTCTCTTAGGGAAGACTTCCTTCAGCCACGATCCATATGTCCATAGTTGTGGCATTTGAAGCATTCTACATGATACCTGAATGATGGTGCAACTAGGTATATGCCTTGTGTTCTTGCCAAGGTTGCTTGGGAGTGAGAGTGGAAGTGGGAAGCAGGGGCGGAAGTGGGAAGTGGGAGCGGAAGCAAGAGCGGGGAGTGACATTTTCAAAAGCTCCTGGATCGGAAGCGATTTTGGGAGAAAATTTTATTTAATATTTTTTTATATATTTTGATGCATATATGTCAACAAAAGCATGTAGAATGATGAAATAGTGATAAAAATCATATAAACATGGATTAAACCATATAACATCATTCATCTAGTAGTTATAATATTCATCAACTACAGGTCCACAAATTACAAGTTCTCATTTATATAGTATGTAAAGGTGCACATAACCAAAATAGCATCGAGTGCAATTCATCTCTGAACCGAAAATACATCAACAAATAAGCTCTCGATGGCCTCTAATATCCAAAAAAATCATGCTACAACAAATACCTACATATCATCAAAATCATTGCCTATATTGGGATCTTTGTCATTAATATCACCCTCTAAGCATTAACATAAGACAGAAAAAACATAACATGTCAAGTCAAGATTTTGTTTGAGTGATGGGTACAATTTTAGTAGGGTCATGATAGAGGAGTTCAGCTACCAACGTCACTAACATCAAGGTACACAAAGCGCTTGGTGCTCTTGATTAAATACGAGTTTCATACCCTAGTACATGACAAAATCCAATGGAAACATTGCAATCCCCCAATCCTGAAATCCTGAATAATTGATAAGTTTGTTGGATTTTGAGTGAGATCTAAAATTCTACTTTTTTCCATATGAAATCCAATGAGTTTGGAACCACTCTCAAACATCTTGTGTCATTTCATGATAATGTTAAAAATTAAAGTAAAAGGCCCTTTTACTTTAAGAATTTAGCATCACTGTGAATTGCATATCAATACTAGGGCCATAGACTTGAATATTAGGCTGCCCCACTCAAAAATTATTGTTTCTTTGAAAAAAATTGTGTTTGGAACGACTTTGAGAAATATTTTTTGTGAAGAAAGCTAGGGAGAGATTTTTTTTGTGGGAGCGCGTTCCCGGGGTACTCCCACTCAGGTGCGCTTCGGGAGCGGATTCGAGGGGGAGCTCCCCCGCAGCCCTGGGACTCGACACGAGGCGAGCACCTATTCTAATTATTCTGATGCAGGGAGTTATTTTGAGGGAGCCTGTCAAGGGTCTCCAAGGCTCTGGGGAGCTGGTATAGTTTTGTATCTTTCTCCTGCTCACTATTTTCAATTAAGATGGGGTGCTGGCATTGGTGCAAACACCCAGGCAGAATTGTTAGCACTGTGTGTTCATTTATCTTTTTCCAGAGATAAAGGAATTTGGCATTTGCAGGTGGCCACTGATTCCAAGGTAGTTGTTGATTAGTTCAGAGGAAAAGCTCTGTTGGATAGCATATTTCTGTCTTCTTGGCAACATTCAATTAGGGAGCTTCAGGAGTCTTATGACTCTGCAACTATAGAATACATTTACCAAAACTTCAACCAACAGACTGATGCCCTTTCTAAGGAATTAATTGCTGTTGATGAAGACCTTTTGGTATGCAATGAATTTATTGGTGAGGAGGCTCTTCCAAAGTTACAGAGGCATATCTTGTGAAGGATGAATGTTAGTGTCAGGTTTTTCAGGTTATCACAATGGTCTCTCGTACTTACCCTGCATGAAAGACAAGACTGGGCCTTTTCGGTTATGTTTTTGAAGATATTGATGTATCCACTTGGTAGGAAGTACTAGCATCTGCTGAAGGTTCTTTTTTCTTTGGATAATTTGGAATAAAAGATTTAAAGGTCTCTCTGAGACAATTAGCGATCTCCGTGAGCTGGAATAGCAAATATACAGATTTTTTTTCCTCCAAAAAAATTTAAAGGAGAAAAACAAGTTTATAAAAATAAAAATTAAAAAAAAAAAAGAAATTAAATTAAAAAGAGGTATGAAAAATATGGCAAGTCTACATAGTTTTCATGCTTATCCAAAGAAAGCTCAACTACACCTTAGATATTGATGACCAATGATTATAACAAGACAGCAATAACACTCACCTTGAGCTCTTCTGCCATTATTTTATTGTTGGTATTTTGAACCCCTCGCTTCACAGCAATCTTAGCAATTTCACATCTTTCCCAAATCTTTAAAATAGCAGCAGCTAATCCTTGGAGGCGCCTATTTCTCCCTTTTAGAAATAATAAGTTAAATTTACATACCTAGAAACACTAAATAATAACAAAGCAGACAACATTCGAAGCATATTTTATATGTTTATGAACATCGTATCAAGAGATTACCTAAGGCAAAGTGAACAGGTAGTGGCTTTGCAAGCTTACGCAAATTGGTCATCTCCTGATTATTCAACTTCGACCTTTTTGTGCCATAAGGAAGAAGCCTGAAAGGTGTCTTGTAATTGGGAACCACTTCTGGAAGCAAGTCAGCATCTACAGGCAATGGATCATTTCCCCACCAATCAATAAAACGAGGGCCCAGCCCATCTAAGATATCATTTGTTTCTTTTTGAGGGTCCATTTCCACTGTAGACTGAACAATCAGTGCCTCATTAGCAATGTCACAGCCAAGCTGAGGACCACTATGAATATTTTCATCTATCAAATCGCTTTCCCTGTCTCTGAGTGATATTTCAGATGCCTTCCTTCTTATCACTGAATCAGCTGTTTTTTTTGCAGGGACTATATCAGGTACAAATGGTTTGGTATCTTCAGCCAGTGAACTGACACCTGAACTGATTTCAGCCTGAACCTTAGCAGCTTTTATGGATGGAGGTTCATAGTTACTTCCTCTATATAAAACAAGAACACTTCCTGCCCTCCAAATAACCAGTCCTCCAGTTTTATCCTAAACAACATGATATAAGAAACCTGTGAATGCTTATAGTTTTATATACAAAAGGAAAAGATACACCGGGCCTCAAGGCAAGCAATTAAATTAAACAAAAATGAATATTTCATAAATTTACAAACAGAGAAAACAAAATGCAGCCTGGTCTTAAAATTGAACAAGTATTCCATATTTTATTTATTGTTATTGAATATATGTAGAAATCTTCATCAATCTGCCAATGCCCTTAGACACCAAATATTCTGTACGCGTAAAGCATAAACAAAGAGACATGTGGGAGATGATTAATGAATTCTGAAGGCTTTCACCGGCAACAATTTTTTTGACCTCCATAGAGTTAAGAATTTATTGTGGCAATACAAGGTAGGCCAGGCCAAAGATTCTAGGAAAGAATACCGCCTCTCAGTGAGTATTCCTCACTCTTTGTTGCCCCACTTAAATGGAGAGGGGTCACTTTTAAAGATAAGTGGATCATTAAACAGGCAGGAAAGAGTATATGGAACGCTATATGTTAATTGAGCATCTCCTTCCTGTGGGAATGGCATTGCCGAGCAACCTTTTATGGAGATTATACAATAGTTCATTTAGGTGACTCAGTGGCTTAGAGGGCAGATTTAGCCAAACAGTATCATAATCGTGCTAGGATAGACATTTTCAGGAAGGTGTTGGGGTATCTTACAAGGAGTGCCCTCGCCCAATTCGTGAGTGGAAATCCATATTCCCTTCCTGTGACTCAGTACTGCAAAATTGTATGATATATATTTTAATGTGCATCAGTGAAATATATGTTGCACTTTCCTTCAATAAAAAATAAAAGCTTGGAGAACTTGTAAATGGAAACATACTCAAAGTTCAAACAATTGCTGTAAGATGAACGAAAGTATTACACAGTAGTTCTTGTGTTGTATCATAGAAAATCATAAAATGTAATAAGAAATACAACACAGTTACCGTTACCCGGAGGAGCAAACTATAAACAAAAAATGGCAAAGAAACATGCTGCAAAATGATAGCGGGTTTCAAATACTACTAGTAATGAAAGAAACGAAAGAAACAAAACAAAGGGACAATTACAACATCTTAACAAAGAGTTTTCTTTTTCTGGGAATATGTTGAGGATAAGAAGATGGCAAGAAAAGCTGCTAACCTCTGCCAGTTGGTGAGCTCTTTTCATGTTATGCAAGTAGGGTTCGTCAAATTTGAGCCTAACTAACTCGGAAGTCTTCCAGCTGTCATGTATCTTATCAAGAATATTCTGAGTAAGTCCTGCCTTCTTCACATTAATCCTTTCCTTTAATCTTATTCCGAGGGTCCTCAGTCTCCTTAGTTCTGTATCAGGAATTGTCAGCTCCGCTAATGTAGGAGCTCTTACTCTCTTCTGCTTCACGGCTTCTCCTTCTTCGGCGTCCTCGTCACCTCTCTCCCAAGGCAACAAAATGTTCGCAACCTCCTGGCCATCTTCAGGAACCACACTGTCCATATTGCCCCAGCTCTTCTCGAGTAAAGATCCAATGTTGTTATTGGGGAGAAATTTCCGATCTGGAGAATCAATTTCTGCATTGGAGTCTCTCTCCTTTTTGGCTTCCAGGACGTACCTGAGATTCCTAACCCTGTCCACAATTCTGTTCATTGCACTTATACCTCTGCCTCCATTGAAATGCCGAGTTTGCACCATATCGTCTTTCTTGGTATCCAACTCTGCCTTATTTCTTCCAGCATTCTTCTTCTCAAACTCCTTAGCGGGTACATTACTCCATTCTTGCATCCATGGGGCTGTAGGCATATTGAGTCCACTGCCAAATCCAGGACCCCCTCTGGAGGGATAAAATGGCATACTTTGTTCATCAGGATAAGGTCTATCTTTCACAGCAGTCTTTGATAAAGTCTTCAATGCATCCCTGGTACTGTTTGCAGATGAGCTCTGTTTATCCCAGGGGCGTCTTTGTGATTCGCCTTTATCTTCTTTCCTTGGGTACTTTGGCCTCTGGGTATTAGGCCTGTCGGACCTAGAATCGTGTGCTTTATCACGAAATCTGGGGTTCCTAATCTTATTTGAGTCGGTTTTTGGTTTGTTAGTATTATATTCGAAGTATGTACACAAACGGTTGTGATGCTGCCCGGGAGTTCCAGTTAACGAACAGGGATTGATGGATATGTGCAAACATGCGCCCTTGACATGGGATGAGGATGAAAGAGAATGCAGCGCACTAACTAGGCATAGAGGATGAGCAGGGATCAATGCCATTGAAGAGTGAACGAAGCCCCTAAAGTGTTGAATCTTTAAACTGTTCTTATAAATGCAGCTCATTACCCAGTTCTAATACATCCTTACCCGCCAAAATATCAGAGAAGTTATAGATAAAACACAACATAAGGACCTTATGTCCCAATTGGGCACCAAAAAAGAACTGGGTAGGAGACAGAAGGAATGAAAAATCTTATCTGGGTTAATCGTAAACGGATGGATTTGGATTAGGTAACCTCTGCCAAGCTTTCACAACTGTAGCCCACCATTAAGGTAATCTTCTGCCCGCTGAATTGGAAGACCCCTTCAATCACTTTTGTGCCTTAGAGAATTCGAAAATGAATGGGTAACATGAGAGCGTTCCCGTGAGCATGAAGATCGGCTGACGAAAAGATAAGAGAATAACTAGCTGTTATTGATTTTACTAAAAGGAAGACGGTAGAAACATCCCTTAGCTTGTCCCTGCATACCTTGATATGGAGGGGATGAGAATTCGTGCATATCTTGGCGCTCCTCGTGGATATTTCTCCCTCTGCCTGGATATTTTGGCTAAATCCCAGACTTATCTACGGCCCGATCAGTGCCGTGGAGGTTTTAGTGTTTTACATTATGCTGCTTTTTTCCGATTTTTTTCCCCTTATCTAAAATCAATCTTTCTTTCTTTTTTACCCTTTTTCGAGTATTTTTTTTTTTCCTACACTTAAAATCAATCTCTTTTTTTTAAACCCATTTCAAGTATGTTTTAAAATGTTGGGTATAAAAATGTTGAGGTATTAATAGGTTTTAGTGTTTTTTGGGAAAACATTTCATTTTGGAATGTGATGTTCATTATACATTGTACATTAACATTGGTTAGTTGGCATTGTCTTTGGTCAGCTCATCACTAATTTGAATAGTAAGAGGATTGAATTACAAAAAGCAAAAATATTGGGAAGCTAGTGGACATTAAAATTTCATTTCATTTCATTATTGTGCTTTTTAACTTGCTCTTGTTTTTTATCTTTTCAAAAGTGTTTTTTCAAGTTTGTAAGTCTTAAAAGAAAGTTTTCAAATTATCAATATTATCTTAAAACAAAACAATGTTATTTGAAATAATGAAATGAAATGATATTTTAACGTCCACAAGACTAAAAATAGTTTATGGGATCATTAATTCTCTACTTTTCGCCTTTTGCAATTCAATCCTTTTCTTATTTAAATTGATGATGAGCTGGCCCAACCTTCCAACAATCCCCTCGTTGAAAAGACAATGCCAAGAAACCAATGCTAACATATTCCCATAACTTTCTCTGATGTCTTTGAATGCATCACATTCCAAAATGAAATGTTTTTCTGATTCCACTGCCCCAGACGTGCAAAATGTACACACCTGTTCTTCCCAAGCTTCTTTAGGCCTTTTCCACCATCCTGTTTAACACCAAAGTTGATGCGAGTTGGTTCTTAATTGAGCAATAAGAACCTTTGCCCTCCACGAAATGCTAGTTCCAATGAACTTTTTTTGTTGTAGATCACACATAGGGTTGAATTCCTCAATGTAGTACTTCTTCTTTCTACCCAACTCTTTTCCCCATACCTGTTTAAGAAACTTCTCCATAACAAAACTATTTAGCTCCTTGTTATTTGTTGGACAGGCACTGAAGTAGATATTCCATTTTTGCATCCATGTGTAGTTTTCTTTCATCCATGTTTTCTTTCTTTCACTCATGCCTTCATTGAAGATAACATTAGGTCATCTACCTACTCCCATTTGCTCAATTCTTTTTAGATATCTTGTGAGCCACACCATAGCAATTGCTTTGATGGGAGTTGCTCCTGTTTCACTCAACATTATCTCATAAGGAACCGAACTTTTTATTTTGAACTTGCTCATGATCAAACTTTTTTGGATTTTCTCATTTGGTTTCCATTTTGAGACGGGGTGTGCTACTAGCCCACAATTCACACCCATATAGCATCACTGGACAAACTAGGAGTCCAAAAAGCACTTTAATCATTTTCCAATCCCATAACTTTGCCTCTCTACATCTATTTTGAAGAGCATATAATGCTTTCCACCCTCCTAAAAATCTCTTCTTTCTGCAGTCCTCCCAATTAAGTTTGTTGTTGAAATCAATCCAGAGGTACTTGTACTCATTTACGTCTTCAAGAATGTTGCCTTTAAAACAAAACGTATGCTAGTTCTGGTTCCTTTTATTAAAGAAAATCATTATTTTGGTCTTGCTAGTATTGACTTCCATCCCCACCGCTCTACAAAAATGCTCAAGGGCATATAGGTGCATTTGCAATCCGTGGGCCGATTTAGAAATCAATAAAAGATCATCAGCATACAAAAGAACATTTATCACAAACCCCCCCAACCGAACACCATCTCCACCTTGCATATTTAGCCACTCTTCCAGTTTATCAATATATAAACCAAAAAGAGTAGGGGATATAGGGCAACCTTGCTTGACTCCAATGTCACTTCTAAAGCTTTCTGAAATACCTGTTGAGGTTCTAATTTTGGCTTTCACCTCTTCATAAAGTCTATGGACAGCGGCTCTATAATGCAAAGGAATTTCAAGTTCTTCCATTCTATGCCACAACTTATCTCCAGGGACTATGTCAAATGCCTTTTTGAAGTCAACAAAGTAGCATAATACTTCTTCTTTGTCCTCCCAAACCTTTTCAATAACGTGTCTCAATGTGATACCATGATCCACTGTAGAATGCTTCAGCCTAAAACCTGTTTTTCCTCTTGCCCTCTTTTCTTTTACTTCTGCCCACTCATTGATTCTATTGTCTACCATGCTGCTGAAAAGCTTTGCAAACATAGGATTGATCATAATGGTTCTATAGTTGGAAGGATTATTAATGTCTCCACTTTTAAAAAGGGGTATTGATGGCTAGTTGTCCAGTCTCTTGGGAATCCATGTTGAATGATGTTGTTGAATATTTCGATGATGTGCGATGCAAGAGTGTTCATTCCCCATTTTAGATACTCTGCTTGAAGTTCAACCAAGTTCTTTGCCTTTCCTATTTTCAGCTTCTTAATTCCAATCTCTACCTCATGTAATGTGAAGAGCTTTGTAGTTTTGTTGATCCTGGGGGGAGGCTTTGCTTCTGATTCTTTCTCATAGAGTTGTCTTGCATATTTAAACCATTGATTGGTTGTAATATTATTATCGATTTGGTCCTTCCTTGGTTGAAGTTCTTGCCAGAAAAGCTTTGGGTTATTCTTGCTTAGATATATTAACTTCTCTCGCCTTGTTTGCATGAACTCATCTTTTTTCCTTTTTAGTATATGTTTATATAACTTTACATTCATCTTCTCATTGCCTGCCTTTTTCAAGGTTCTCCTTGCCATTTTGCATTCCTCATCAAACCAAGCATTTACAGGAAAACAATTTGATTCTGATTTCCTATTTTTTGCTCTTTTGCACTTCTCAAGTGCACTTTGAATTATATTTGTTAACTCATGACTGTTGAAGCTTTTGAAACCAGTTTTCTCCTTCTGAATTAATCTCTCTAACATTGTCTTGAAGATAGTACAATTTTCTTGTGTTAGAAGAATTTTGCCCCTTGATAGTGATTATCGAGAGCATTGGGTTTTCCTCCTATGTTGCCTTTCTTCTAACCATGATAACTTTATATAAATTGGGTTATGGTCTGATTTTAAGTCCCAAATATGTTCTCCAATCTTAACTTCGTCTATCTTTTCTATCAAGCTTTGTGAACACATCACATAGTCAACGATACTTTCCCCATTGTATGTGTTGCAAGTGAAGTTCCCAGACCTTTTCCATCTATCTAGACCATTGCAAATAATTAAGTTGAAAGCCCCACATAGTGTAAGCAACTCCTCTCCAAAATGATTGCTAACTTTGTCATCTTCTGAACACCTCACCCATTGGGGATTCTCCTCTTCAGTGAGCCAAATAGGACTGTGATCCTCTTTGCAACAATGAATACTAGCTTGATGATTTGTTTTTCTAACATTGAAATATCCCACTAAAAGAACTTCTCCCTGCTGAGAATACATGACAATATCTTGCTTTAACGCTGCATACAGATCCTTGTTGTCTAGACCCTTATTTTTTATAGTTTTTGAGACTTAAGGGGCAAAATAGCATGCTGCAATTCTTATGTGATTCTCATTCTCTAATATTTTGAACCATAAATATTGTTTATTTGCATCTTCTTTAATTAACTGAATGTAACGACCTTCTTTTTCTTTCACTAGAACTAGTATCCCCCCATACCCTTTGTCATTTTCTTCTATCTCGATCCAAACTGCTAACTTCAAATAATCGTCAAACATAGGAGTTTTGCAACCATCATGTTTGTGAGTTTCCATGAGAAAAAATTATGTCTCTACCTTCCGCAATAGGCCCTAACCTATGTCTCCTCCTCCCAGGGTAACCTCTACAGTTCCAACAATTTAAACATATGTATACCTGGGTAGGATTTGACTACTACGCAGTTTGGTACATAAGACTCAAATTTGGGTCTTCACCCCTTTTCATCCATGTTGATCTTGTCGTTTCTCTCCCTATTATCGAATTCTATGTTTTTTCTTTACTGCCAGCTTGTTGTCATGTTTTGCCCGGACGCCCAAACACTGCAATAACTACTTTACCATTGTACAACCATGCCCTTTCCCTTCATTTCTTGCTACTCTAATTTTCTCCACTTCTTCCCTTCTCTCCTCTTGTTGTTTGTTGGTTAAATCTTCGTCTAGGAAGAAGTGTGAGCCTTTCAAGAGTTTCTTTTTGCCTAAGAGTTGGTGTTTGTCTTGCACGCTTGCCATGGTGACTTTTATGGGTCGAGGCCTCTCTTCACATATCTTCCCTTCAAATATTCTTTTCAAGCGTCTGCATCTCTTTTAATTTTCATTTTTTTATTGTTTTTCAAGTTTGTAAGTCTCAAAGGAAAGTTTTAGAAATTATCATTATTATCTTAAAAAAATATATTTGAAATAATTTATCAGTGATATTTTACGAGTAGGCTTTGGGTGTGACTTTTTGGAAAGTTTTCTGGTTGATTTTCCAATCTAATTTGCCTAGAATCAGGTAGGCTTCATGGAAATCACAAGTTTGAAAGTGAAATCTTCACAATCAAAGTTCCCCAGGGGTTTTTGAGGGCGTTGAATCCATATATGCAGTTAAAAAACCAATTTAAACAACACAAATTAACATTTGGCCACAAAATTTTTAGCCAGATTTTGGCCAAAAAACCGTCGGAAACTCCAAAAAATCGCACTTAAAGTCTACTATGATATTTTATAGGGAAAATTTTCACTTTTTTTAGGTATTTCTAGGTATTGAATATTTAAACTTGGTTCCTTACATTGAAGAAGACATAAACTTAGCCAATTAAAAGTGATTTTAGGTCTTACTTTAGAACTAAAAGGTGGCTTCAACATAAATAATATCCAAAATAAACCAACGACTCTTGTGGTCATCATCAATTCTAACTCTGATAGGGTCATGTGCTTTTGAGTATCATTTAATATTAGTCCCATACATGAGACTAGATACTACTTGGGATTGCAACTTAAAATTTGGTCAAGGTGGTGCTTATGGGTTTATCACAAGTATCATCCAATCTTAGTACCATAAATGAGACTACATACTACCTAGGGTTGCAATATAACATTGGTCAAGGTGGTGCCTATGGGTTTATCGCTTTGGTGATTTTTTAGACATCACATTGAATTTCAAAATATATATGTATGTGTGTTGTAAGGAATCCTATAATATTAATATTGGTATAATTTAAAAAGGGATGTAGGAATGTGAGGGATTTGGCCAAATCATGAGAGAAATATACAAATATCATATGCTTGTGGCCTAAAAAAGGCTACAAACAATCAATCATAAGCCTATGCTCTCTACCTGATTATACTGCTAAAAAAAGAGGTTTGATTGACAACCATAATAGTCATATGATATTCAAATATATCTATAAATTTAATGGTTTTGAAATCAACCTCAAATTGATAGTAATTTGGCCTTTGATCACACCTAAAATTGAGAAGGAGATAAGCACTCTAAATACGGTCACATTTTGTCAGGGGTAATGAGAATTAAACCTTCAAGCAAACTCTTTAGTAAATAGAGGGATCACAAGGAATCTTGGCGTTCACAAAAAAAATGAGAGGTGGAGTTATCACCCAATTCCTTATACTTTCTAAGATTTTGAAATGAGTGATCACAACATTGTAATTAATAGCCAAATGTCATTCAAACACTATCAATGGTTTACAAGCAAGGCCGTAGGCTTGAAAGGACAAGCCTTCCTCTATCTCATGCTCAAAACTAACTCAGATCTTGGATTTCAGTTCCTCAGCAAAGAAATTGATCCAGGTGGATATTGGTGGCCACCCGCCTATTCCACTTGGACCCCCACCATTGTTTCTTTTACTTTTTCAGTTTTCTTATTTGTAGCACAATTTACTATTTTTGGCAGTTTTTCGGGTCCTAAACTTCTGGAGCCACTTTGAGGCCCTAAACGACGTTTTTTGGGAAAATTAGGACCAACATGGCTTAATAACTAATGTTGGTCATTCAAAATTTGTAGTCCTTAGATAAACCTTTCTAGAGAGGTATTGTGCGCGTCAAACAGAGATCGTATGCCAAAGTTACGACCCCGGAAAGTTGATGTACCAATTTACCCAATTAGGGCCCATAGTTTGGCGCTTCATCTCCTAGGGTTAGGTTGTTGAATGTTTAGGGTTTTCCATTGTTTCTGAATAATAAATAGGCCTTTAAGTCTCATTGTAACATAGTTCAGAGTCATGTAGCCACCACATCTCATCTCAGAGATAAGCTACCATCGCCCGAGCTAGTCTTATTTCCATTATGTTTGTAAGCATATTTTAGTATTTGATATTAATGAAATGAAGTGTTATTTCTACTTCATCTTTGTATTTATGGTTATATCTGTAATTTGTTGCGTTCTTCTTTAAATCCAGATCAGTGGTATCAGAGCGATCTGCTCTTTCTTTGTTTTTCTTTGCATGTCCCAACAAGGTCCGGATATAAGGAGTTAGGGCTCAATCTGGTTGAACCTTTGCAAGATCATACTCACAAACCCCGACGACCGCCCATGGGAGAAGAAAAGAAAGACGAGGGGGCAGGATATCCTATCAAAATATTGCTCAAGGAGGCCCTCAAGAAACAAAGGAACGCGATGATGGATAACTTTGCCCAGATCCTTCAACGGTTGCCCACCGACGGTGCATCCACATCCAACAGCCACTCTGGAGGCTCCACTCCTTTTAAGGTACAAGTAAACTTTGACATTCCCATATTTGAGGGCCAAATAGATGTAGACGTTGTAGATAAATGGTTAAATCTTCTAGAAGGATATTTTTCTATTCATGATTTTTCCAGCCGAGAAAATATTACTTTTGCTCTTCTCAAAGTTACCCCCCACGTCAAAGACTGGTGGGAAACCTACTATGAGCAAAAGGATGAAAGTATGACCTTGTTGTTTTTAGCCGCACCCACTTGGAATTCGTTTCGAGATGCCATCAAGGAGCAATACTACCCTGTAGGGAGCTATGAGTATAAATACATAAAGTGGACAACACTGCGATAGGGAAGGGACCAAGATGTGTTGGAGTTTACCAATGTTTTTCATACCCTTTGCATGAAGTTGGGTATCAAGGATTTTGATAAACATTTGGTACTCAAGTACCGCAGCTGCCTACACAAGTACATCTAGGATGAGATGGAGTTCCTGGACATCTCCTACTCGGCACGGCGTACTGATATTCCATCAAGATCAAGCAGAAGTTTAAATAGAAGAAGTGAGACTTTGGATATGTGAATCCAAAGCAAGGGAAAGGTGCCCCCAAACCACAGAACAAAGGATAAAGCCAAGGCAGGGTGGCCCAGGACAACCCGCCAAAGCCGCAAGCAAAGAACAACACCGTGAAGCCGAAGAAGGACACGGGAAAGTGGTGTGAGTTCCATAAGAGCTCCACTCACAACACAAGTGAGTGTCGGGCCAAGCAGTCACTAGTGGTTGAGCTGGAGGCTTAGGAATCAAATGCATGTTCCGACTCTGAGTCAGAACCCGATAAGGGGAATGAAAAAGGGAAGCAGATTATTGATGTAGAGCCCAACGCCATTGTTCCCATTACAAAGATCTAGAAGGAAGAACCCAAAGATCCAGAGGAGGAGGAGCGCCTCTTCCACTCCTAGATGTGGGTAAATGGTTCCCCGCTACAGTTCATTGTCAAAAACGAGAGCCAAAAGAACCTCAGTTCGGCAGAGTTTGTGAAACGGCTGGGCTTACCGACCACAACACACCCACAACCGTACACCATTAGGTGGCTTCACGAAGGACAGGATCTTCGTGTGAGCCAGCAATGCCGCCTTCCATACAACATCAAGCCCTTCACGGATGAGGTGTTATGTGACGTTGGTACCCTTGATGTTTGTGGTGTATTATTAGGCCAACCATACTTGTGGAAGTGACATGTTGTGTATGAGTCAAGGCCTTGCGATGTTATTGTTACTTTGAGAAATGGGTTGCACAAGATACCGGAGGTAGCACCGCATACCGCCATCTCTTTGGTTACTGCAAAACAATGCAGTAAGCTCATTTCCAAAACCGAGAAATTTGTTTTACTGATGATACGCCCTCAGGGAAATAAGAAGACGGTGGCCACGAACTCCAGACAGTGCCCCTTCGCACGACAACAACAAATGGACAAGGTCGTAGAGGAGTACGAGGGCATCTTCACCTCCCCCGCAGGGGTGCCTCTACATTGTCAGGTCAAGGACTCCATCAATCTGACACCAGGTGTGTCATTTCCCAATGGACCAATCTATCGGTGCTCCATTTTGGAGAACGATGAAATCAAGAGGCAAATTCAGGAGCTGTTATAGAAAAGTCACATCCGATCAAGTTCATTGCCCTATGGGAGCCCGATCATGTTGGTATAGAAGAAGGATGGGACTTGGAGACTCTATTGACTATCGGGCGTTGAACAAGATCATTGTCCGGAATAGGTACCCGATCCCACAGATTGATGACCTTCTGGACCAACTCAAGGGGGAAGAATATTTCAGTAAGGTTGACTTGAAGTCTGGATATCACCAAGTACTAATCGAACCCTCCGATGTGTGGAAGACTAACTTCAAAGCCAAGGAGGGCCTTTTCTAATGGTTGGTTATGCCTTTTGGGTTGATGAATGCTCCTGCAACCTTCATAAGGCTGATGGATGACATCTTGCAGCCATTCACAAACTCATTTGTAGTGGTATACTTGGATGACATCCTGATCTTCAACTAGAGTTGGAAAGAGCACCTCCACCACATCTGACAGGTTCTCCAAACACTGTGGCAACACAAGCTGTGTGCCAATTTGGACAAATGCACTTTTGGCATGACCCAGGTTTAGTATCTAGGATACATTATTGATGAATGGGGGGTGCATGTGGATCCAGCCAAGATCCAAGTCATTCGGGATTGGCTAGCCCCAACCACTCTAACAGAGCTTCGCAACTTTCTCAATCTTACTAATTTCTACGCAGGTTCGTGTTGGGATTCTCTCATATCACTTGGCCTTTGAGTCAAGTCACCAAGGGAGGAGTGAAAGCAAAATTATTTTGTTTTGAATCTCAACAGAAGGCATTCAAAAAGTTGAAACATCGCCTCTACTCTACACCAGTGCTCACATTACCAGACTTGCAACAACCATTTGAGATCAAGACGGATGCCTCTAACTATGCTATTGGGCAACCCTTACTCAATAAGGGCATGTAGTGACATATTACAGTGAGACACTTTCAAACACAGTCGCAAGTATCCCACTATGACAAAGAGATGTATTCCATTGTGCAGGTCTGATGATAATGGAAGCATTACATTTTGGGGAAGGAAACGGTCATCCACACAGACCACCGACCCCTGCAGTTCATAAAAACGCAAGGGAAGTTGCAGAATGATCGCCATCATAAGTGGTCCACATACCTGCAGCAGTTCCATTTGAATATCAAGTATAAGAAGGGAAACACCAATAATGTTCCAAACTGCCTCAGCCGACCACCGATCATGACATTAACCACCGTGCTCAACTCTTGTGGGAACGAGAGTTCTGATTAACCACTTCTCTACAAAAGCGACCCAGAATTCAGTCACACATACCAGATGCTCTTGGAGGGTCAGCGATTTCCAGATTTTCACCTCCAGGATGACCTGTTATTCCACCTGGGACACCTTTCTATTCCTTCAAGCAAGCGTGCCAACATGATTTGGGAAGCGCACTACAGTCGGGCCGCTGGGCATTTCGGGGTCAAGAAACGGTGGCAATACTGTAGAAGTATTTCTAATGGCCGAATCTTCAACAGGATGTCGGGAAGTACATCAGATCGTGCACTGCCTGCGCCATTGCCAAACCGACCATCAAGAAGCAAGGCCTCTATACTCTGTTGCCTACCCCTAGTCGAACTTGGGAATCCATCTCCATGGATTACATGTCAGGCCTTCCTTCTGCTAAGCATGACAATGACTGTGGTTTTGTGGTCGTCGACAGATTCTCGAAGATGGCCATTATGGCGGCTTGTAAGAAGAATATCACAGTAGAAGCCACTGCTAAAGTCTTCTTTGAACGAGTGTGGGTACACTTTGGGATCCCATAGTCTATCATCTCAGATTGAGACAACAGGTTCCTCAGTACATTTTGGTCTAGTCTCTGGTCGATGCTGGACACCAAGCTCACTAAGTCCACAACTTTCCATCCCCAAACTGATGGCCAAACAAAGGTCATCAACAGGATGATCGTACACATTCTGCGCATGTACAACTCAAAGCATCCAAGCACGTGGGATGAGAGCCTCCCCTATGTCTAGCATAGATATAACTGGGCTCTCCATAGCTCGACTGGCCACATCCCTTTTCATGTGGGCTTGGGATTCCAACCACTATGTCCCATTGATGTGGCCATACCATTTGCAGTTACTCAGACATATTCGCCTCATGTATAGTCTGAATCCGATAAGGAAAACAACTTAATTGAGCACATCCAACATATCTGCCAGCAGGTCCATGACATTCTGGAGAAATCAAATGCCAAGTACAAGCAACAACATGATCAACATTGGGTGCCACACAAGTTTCAGGTCGGCGACAATGTCTGGTTGCATTTGCAAAAGGAACGCCTTACCGGAGCCCATCAGAAACTTAGACCACTCTGATATGGTCATTACACCATTACCAAGGCTATGGGAGACAATGCATTTGAGCTCAACATTCCCCCATTCCTTGGCCTGCACCAAGTGTTCAATGTGGACTGCCTTCGACCATACTTCCACCATTGCTAGACACATCACACATTGCAGAACATCTCACACATACAGAGTTAAATCCAGATTGCATGGAACAAGCCACAACTGATTGGATCATGGACACGTAGATCAAGAACACCCGATAACAAAGGATCCAACTATATCGAGTTGTCAAAGTAGGACAGCTCCTTCACCAGGGCAAGTGGCTCACCAGGGACCAAGTCTAGTAGAAGTTTCCTCATCTCATGGAGGAACTCAACGCAATGGGGACCATTGCTTCCTAATGGGGGAGGAATGATCCAAGTGGATATTGGTGGCCAACCACCTATTCGACTTGGACCCCCACCATTGTTTCTTTTACTTTTTTCAGTTTCCTTATTTGTAGCACAATTTACTATTTTTGGCAGTTTTTCGGGCCCTAAACTTCCGAAGTTGTTTTGAGGCCCTAAACAACGTTTATTTTTGGAAAACAGACAGCAACATTAGGCATAGTGTGATGTTGGTCATTCAAAAGTTGTAGTCCTTAGACAGATCTTTCTAACGAGGTATTGTGCGCATCAAACAGAGATCGTATGCCAAAGTTACGACCCCGAGAAGTTGATGTACTAATTTACCCGAATGGGGACCATAGTTTGGTGCTTCATCTCCTAGGGTTAGGTTTTTGGATGTTTAGGGTTTTCTATTGTTTCTGAATAATAAATAGGCCTTTGAGCCTCATTGTAACACAGTTCAGAGGCATGTAGCCGCCACATCTCTTCTCAAAGATAAGCTACCATCGCCCGAGCTAGTCTTATTTCCATTCTGTTTGTAAGCATATTTCAGTATTTGATATTAATGAAATGAAGTGTTATTTCTACTACATCTTTGTATTTATGGTTATATCTGTAATTTGTTGCGTTCCTATTTAAATCCGGATCAGAAATTAATTAGCAAGGTGTAATAATGAAGGGTCATCGAAGAGAGGATGTTGTGTTGAAGGGAGAAGGATAGGGTAGCCCAAACCTTATGTGGTAAGGCCCTCACCCAGTGTTGACTAATACTTTAGAAATTTGAGTCAATTTCAAGGTGTGAGCCAGACATCTTCTTGAATTGGTTTTTTGTGAGAAGGCAAAAATTATGTATAATTCTTTGGTTTGGTCTTACTTAGTTCTCTAGTCTTTAGAGGGTTAGTGAAACTTATGTATAGTTACATTAGGCATATCTACATCTTGGGAAACCCCTTAGACTTTTGAGTTTGGTTTTCATCCTGAACCTCATCTTTTGGGTATTTTCAATTCAAGTATCTTCACAAAAATTTGGAGATTGCTTCAAATTTTTCATGTGGTCCCTTAGCTGTGTAACAACCCCTGTGTGATTTTCCATGTAAAAAAATATAAGACCAAGGTTATGGGACACATATTCCAAGCTGAATGGTAGGCAGATATTATAGTGGGTGTCACTTTCGGTTTATTTATGGCTAAGGAAATTGGCAAAAGCAAAGAGGCATTAATTGACATTTATTTATGAAAATACAGGAAAATAGGAGAAAAGGAAGGTGAAGAGACACATATTTGCATGCAAGGGAAATTAGAGGGAAAATGAAGGAAAATGAAGAAAATAGAGGCCTCAATGATAAAAAGGCTTAAGAGAATCAATTGTATCTTTTGTTAGTTGGACCTTTTGTCATTTTAGCTCTGTTCTTTCATACCCTTGCACAATTAGAGCCTTCTTGGAGCATTTTGGCATACATTGGATTTTAAGAAAGAAGACAAAGGAAAGCAGGGAGTGCAAGGAAACAATTGGATCAACAACTACAGTTGGATTTCTTTGCAGGTAACAGGTTGCATGTGTGATTTCCTGTTGATTTATGGATGCATGGTATATGCATATGATTTTTTGGTTATGTGTTGTCATTGGCATCTAGATTGACAGTGGTTTTAGCCTTACCTTGCCATTCCTTGGATATCCTTGGTGTTGTGGGTTTTCTACTTTTTGTCTTTATGATTTGTGCTCAGGTTCCTCTATGGTTGTGGGTTGGAACAAACACTCTGGAAGCCCTGGAACAACTTGGGTTGATTTACTAGTCTTGGAGCCTAGGTTGGGGAAAACGCTCTAGAGCCCTTGGTGGGATGAGTTACTAGTCCCTGGAGCCAGGTTGGACAAACGCTCTGGAGCCCTGGAAGGCTATGCGTTGAGTTACTAGTTCCTGGAGCCCCATAAATCTTGGGTTAAGACCAATTTGGTTGGTGTGAGTGATGTCTGACCTTAGAGGTGGAATCACTGTGGTTGAGGGTTGAGGTGGTCTAGCACCCAAAAGCCCTGGTTTGGTTTTGTCTTGGTTTATTCCATGAGATCCCACACTCATGCTTGGAATATGGTGCGGGGGTGATTGGATGAAAGAGAGATTTGGTTCAACCCAATGTATGGTTGAGTGGTACATGTAAGTCCCTAACTTGGTTGGTATTTTCATATGTTAATATGAGACATTTTCCTATTGTCATCTATGAGCATTTGTAGTGATTATGTTGGTGATATTATGGATGAGTTGCCATGGTTTCTATGCTTGTTATTTTCTAGTTATATGATGGTTATATGTTGTGTATTACCTATGGCTCTTGTCATGAATTGTTTAGTTATTGGTTGGTTGATGAATGTAAGGAATAATAAGTGTTATTGCAGTTATGTGGAGACGACATAGAGCCTTCTTAATGATTGTCAGACTATTATGATCATATATGCGTTCATGACCCGTAGCTTCTATGTTTGCCATATATTTGATGAAATGCTTTTTATGGATTAGGAAGTCTAGGTCAAGTTCTTGCTTCAAGATTTAACGTTTAGATTTGTCCTCATGTTATTTATGATTCTGGAAAGTCTAAGGCAATTATGGGTTGTGGTCTGGAGGCTGGCCTGAAAAGGTGGCACAGATCCCGGGATTGCATGCTCATAATTGAAGATTTTAGGTCATAACCACTGGCAGTTAGGCTTATGAGTGCGGTTGTAGCCTCATAACCGCATGCATGCCTTGTTGTGGGTGCGGTTGGGGGTTAGGTCAATGAAAAAGTATTTCCAGCTCAAGATCTAGTCATCAGAGGTTGTCGACTAACTTCTAGGTGATCTAGTGCTCCTAAGGGATATTAGTAAGCTGTCAATTTGTAGGCCCCACTTCCATAACTAGAAATTGGAGGTCGGGCCATGTCATGGTGACATTCGTCTCATGTTTACCCTAGCGAGCTAGTGAATTTGGGTAAAGGTGGGAGGGGGTGGTTATAGGCTTCTTGTCTCACTGGCATAATTTAAGGTATGTAGAGGTCTCTCGTTGACTAGTGGAAACCAAGATTTCTTTGGGTAATTTCCTCTATGCATCTTCTTGACCCCTAGAATGTCCTTGACCAAAATTAACATTATAGATATATTTATAGTGTAGTTCACATGGATTACAAGGAAGCACAAGGATTTAAAAGGGCATTGAGAAGGCATAAAGAATCATTACAATGTAATAAGTCCTCTATTTTTTTTAATAGATTCGAAGGTGCATGAAAAATGACATCATTATACATCACAAAATGATATAATCATGAGTACAATCATGCACCAAAAGCAAAATATTGAGTTTCTAGAAGTCAAATTCAACATTTTGAGGAACATGTTATCAACCTAAGCAAAAATTCACACTCTACAACCTTAAACCACAAAATGTCAACAAACTATATCTATGCATAATGAAAGGAAGAAGACACAATACATCAAAAGATGGAGGGCATGGATATTGAGAACCAAAACTCCCTTCCTATCAACCTTGGGCGAGAAGAAGTTAACAACCTTCATGTCTTCCACTAAATTTGTAGGTTTAACAAAGTAATAGAATATTATAAGTCTCTTTTAAGTTATATACATGTAAGTTTGTTTACAAGATTCAGTGGGATGTAATAATTGTCAAGTTTTTTAAATTTTTACGTTGAAGTTTTTTAGAACCATCACCTACGCTTGAAAATTCAAGATATTGGTTTTTGTACTCTAATTTTTATCTTCTTCAATAAATTTTATTCTATAAAATTTCTTAGATTCTATTAAAATATATATATATATATATATATATATATATATATATATATATTGATATAATTTTAATATAAATATATACCAATGAAAATTCATTCCAAGTGAGAACTCGAGATAGAAAGGGAATGAATAACGCCAACATAGATCCATGTTAAACCCAACTCTATTAAGAGCTGAGAGGGATAAAAATTTTTGATGTGCAAACCTCTTTTAAAGTGTGAAACTTGAAGAAAGGTTTGCACCTCGAGAGATTTAATCCCTGTTGGTGCTTGATAGATCCTAGGTTAACATGGATCTATGCTAGTTATTTATATATATCCAATGTGTCAACTATCTGTTAAGCATGAAAGGAATTGCACATAGCCCTTATCTTGAGCAATACACTAATAAAGTGTTTTAACTATAATTTTTCATTTCATTTGCTTTATACAATATATACATAGTCTCACTTCATAAATAAAATGGATATCTACATGACATTTTTTTGTTATTAATATTTATTTATAAATGTTACATGTAAACACCATATTAAACATTGAAAGAATTACTAACTCCCCCTCATACACTAAATTAGAAAGCACATGCTAATAATTATTTGAATAAGATCTCGATATCTCTCTCCCACATTGAAATAAGATATCAATCTCTCTCTCACTTTCTCTCATATTGAAATATTTTATTTATAATTCACATTGATTTTTTTAATTAATTTATTTAAATGCCACATATTATCAAAAATATTTTATTTTTTTTTTGTTTTTTTTTGTAAGTCAGTAGAGAAGCCTTATATTACTAGAAAAACATAGAGTACAACAAAAGTAGTTGTCCAACTAGATTGGAAACCATACCAGCTACAATAAAAGATAATATTTACCACACATTTAGCCAGACATGCCATAATGTTTTTCTGTCTCTAATATCCCTTAAACATATCTACAAAATTGACTTTGCTACCATTGCTAACAATCAGTTTATAACTTAATCTCAGTATGCCTACCATTCTATCTACATATTCTAAAGCTACAAACCTAGCTAGTACATTATAACTACTATATGGCCTAAGCAACCATGTAACTAAACTAAGCAAAAAAATGGACACCTGTTTCAGCCGCAGGTGTTGCTCCCTTCAATGGAGTTGTTGTCGATGCCACCCCTTCTCCTTGAGTCGCATGTTGATGACCGCTTACTCCTGTAGTCTCCCTTTCACTATATTTCCTCAGATGGGTCAAATCTCCTTGTTCTTGCCCCAACGTGATATCTAGATTGTGGATATATTTTAGGTAGATGGAGAACATCTTATTCATGTCTCCAATCCTGTCATCTTGCAATTGCTTTATATTCACCAGCCTTTTGAGGGTCTCTTCTATAGCTCATAGTCTCTGGTCAATCGGCTTCAACTAGAGCTAGTTCTCCATTTGCCTCTTAGTTCTATCCTCAGCCACCTACACATGCAGCTTCCTCACTAAGGTTTTGACAGCCACACTGTCTCCAATGTTTTGTGATACACCATCATGCGCGTTTGGGATTTTCTGGTGTCTATAATCCAATCGTTTTCTTCTTCAATTTGGCCATCTGAGACAACCCTTCGTAGACGCTTGACCTCATTCTCCCAAATTTCCATGATTTCTTTCCCTTTTTCTGGGACAGAGGCTTGGTAATTTATTGTAGCCTCCCTCACCGCATCATTCATCCTCATCCTCTTAACCGTCATTGAACCCTGCGCCTCCACGCGAGGCTTGCCACTAGCATTGTGTCCCTTAGCCATGGCAGTCTTGGAAGCCTTAATTTCCAAAACAACAGACTCCCACTTGTCATAACACTCTCTTATAGCTTTCCACCTTATCTCTATGTATCCTTCGTGTTATCCAGCCTCTTCATATAAAGGAAACAACCAGAACAGGTTGTGTCACCCTGTCCTTTGAGCGCCTTCCTTGTCTATTTTTAGTAATTTCAGCATTCCAACAATGTTACAGTACAATCGTGCGAGTCTGGGTGCATATTCCTTCTCATTCACCCCTTCCATCAGTCTGTTGAGAATCATTATTACCATGGTTCTATTCTAGTACTCCTCCCCTTTAGGCTTCGAACTTCTCCACTCCTCACACCACCCTTTCCAATTAATGCAACATTCTGACAGATGATCATTTGAAGCCAAATTCCTTTCCCTCCCATCACCAACCGTCACTTCTTTTGTATGTTGTAAACACGTACCCCTTCTCGTCTCCCTAAGAGCCACTACCTGTCTTACCATAATAAACATTATTCATTCATATCTCCAGGTGGGTCTCTAACCTGATTTGGGCCCACACCTTGTCTATCTCCCCACCTTCTTGACATGGAGTAATCTCGCTCTACCATTGTTCGGCAATCTTCCTTTATCTAACCCTCCAACAGGTCCTCCCATGCCACCTTAGTAATCGACCTAGTACTATATACCCCTGCATTTTCCACCCTGTTTACTAACGTGTTAGCTAAGTGATGAGCCAAGGTGAACTCCACGATTTTCAGCACCTCTATGTGTCCATGTATTCGTTGGCTGAACTGCGCGAGGCACCAACTCTTCGTGACTTTGCTAAGTTGTGCGCCACATCGCAACTGACGTGTCACTTGGATAGCTAGCGCAGAATCCCCTTCAACTATCACATTCACCATTCCTTCCCTGCGCAACGTTTCTAACCCATGCTCTAGGGCCTGAAATTTTGTTGCATTGTTCGAAGCTTGTCCCATATTGATGAAATATAGTCTTTGAATTTTACCTGTCCAGTCTTGAATGATCCCTCCAGCCCTTGCCTTGCCTAGGTTTCATTTGGATGCCCTGTCAAAGTTCAGTTTAGGGAAACTTTCCGGGGGAGCTAGCCACATTGCAGAGCCCAATTGTATATGGCTCACTTTGGGTCTGTGGTTCAGACTACTCAGGTAATCCATGTCAAAAAAATTTATAATTCTCATTTCCTGAGGGGTTGATCCTCTGAGGTTTGAATGCCTCTTCTAATAACTGTCTCCTTAAGTTGATAACAAATTTCCTCCATCATAACAATAGTGGGCTTCTGAATATAGAATTAGGGAATCGACCGGAGCTCCAAGTATGAACCCTAGTTCCGCCGTCTTGCTCTCGGCCTCAGTTGGGTCTCTGATCCCTAGTTCCGCCGTCTTGCCCTCGGCCTCAGTTGGGTCTCTGATCGCTCGGGCTACGCAGGGGATCAATAGATCCAAGCAAATAGTCAGGTCCTGTAGCTCAGATATAGGTTCGCAAGATGGACAGGCCATGAACGCTGGCTCGGAACTTAACGCCACGGCCTCCATACCCCCAGCCGCCGGCGTGAAAGATGGTTGCGCCATGAAAACTTGTGCCGCAGACTCAAATGCACCAGCAACTCTCGTGGCCGAGAGTTCAAAGATAGCTTGGCCCCGCTCCCCTGCTTCCAAAGCGCGAGTTGGCTGCCCTTTTCAGATTGTCGGCGCTGTGGCTAAGGACGATCAGGCAGATCCCCTAGTATCTCCTCTGACCTTAGCTTTTGGAAAGATCTGCAGGGGAAAGGAGCTTTCAGAACCTTCCTCACCTTTCCAGGTTCAAATCAAGCTCATAACGGGCAAAACCATGCTACAATGGGTAAGCCCGACGGATCAAGTGCAGAATCTCAAGCATGCACTGGACATCAAACTAGGGATACCCTCTGCAGCTCAGCGGCTTCTCTATGAAGGTAAACAACTTGAGGATCTCTTTCCTATTTCTTTTTATGGCATTAAGAAAGATGCATCTATCATTTTAACCCTTCGTTTAAGAGGAGGAGCTGAGGGAGAACCATCCTCAACCAATGCTTTTTCATATAAAGATGTCGTCCATGGCAAGAAGAATGAAAAGACAACTCCACCAGTTCAGGCTGCTCCCAAGCCTTTCTTGGTTGACAAAGTGGAGGAGATTCCCTCTATTGAGATCTCTTACCCAAATCTGGCAGACGAAACCCAAAAATTCGCAGAAAGGGCCATCATATGCAGATTCAATGGGCTCTGGCCACGCTCAAAGGATCTTCTGGATTGGATCTATGACAACTGGACACGCAGATGCAAGGTCTACTTCTGCGCAAAGGGATATTTTATAGTGTTGTTCGATAACCTCGAGCACTATGAAGATGCCTTAGAGGAAGGCCCTTGGTTCATGGGAGCAGCAGGCCTCTTCCTAACTCCATGGTTCCCAGACTTTGACCCAGCCTCTGCAGTTATCACAAAAGCCCCTGTTTGGATCAGGCTCCCAAATCTCCCATTACATCTATGGTTCACAGCAATATACAGGCAAATAGGCAACGCTTTGGGCAGCTTTCTCATGGGAGACTACATGCGGGAAATCCAAGGTCTCTACACTTATGCGAGAATTTGTGTAGAGCTAGATCTCAGCAAGGGTTTGCCAGAGCAAATCCATCTCAAGATCAATGACACTGTTTGGACCCAGTTTCTCGATTACGAAAACACTGCCTTCCGATGCCGCCATTGTCACCTAACAGGGCATCTTCAGACCTCCTGCCCAGCGCTACCAGCAAGATCGAAAAAGGGAATCTTTGCGAAAACCAAACCCAAGCGGTGGGCTCCCTGTACACCGCAGCCAGATCGAAGATCCAGCCCTCCCCCCAATCCAGAGGAAGGGGAAAGCGATTCGGATTCAGAACAGGTGCCTCAGCCGATGGATCCGCCCACGGATCCTATGGGGCGCTCTCAGGACCCAGCTATAGCCCAGAAACGCACCCATGAGACCTCCTCTGATTCAGAAAAGGGTTTCCAGATGGAAGGGAATTCCAGTCTTCAAGTTGTCCTAGCTCATTCTCCCCATGATGGCTGGACAAAAGTCAACAAAAAGAAAGGAAAAAAACAATGTGTTGTAGTTTCTGGCCCTAAGGGGTAATCAGGCATTCTGTGATTTCTTGTCTTCTGATGTAATTATGAGTCCTTCTTCCGGAACCGAGGTTGATGGCTCCATCATTTCCGGTTTGCCGGTTTTTTGTTCATCCTGATTGTACTATATTTCACTTAATAGAATTAGTCTTTACCAAGGAAAAAAAATAAAAAAATAAAAAAAATAAAAAAAATAAAAAAAAAAATTCCTCCATCAGGTTTGCAATTGGGAGCTTCTTATCACGAAATATGCAACAATTACACTCCTTCTATACTAACCAAAGGATGAATGCCGGAATGATGTTCCAGGTCATATTCACCACTTCATTTTTAGTATACTGCAACCACCATTTTTTTTATTATGGTTTCTTGTATGCTTTCCTTGTTTCAGTTAGTTTGTCTAAAGATGAGGGTCAACCACTCCCATAGGGATTCAATATAGTTGCAAGTGTTCAGAAGGTGATTAAGGCTTTCTTCTGCATTCTCGCATAGACAACACCATGATGCACTTGTAAATCCTCGCTTTACTAAATTTTCCTAGGTTAAAACCTTCCTATGCAAAATCAACCACATAAAAATTTTAATTTTCAGCCAGTGTGGAGCCAACCAGACTTTTCTCCATGATGGGTCACAGGATTCGTTATGTCTTGCTCTGAGGTATACCTTGGCTTCCTTAAGGTTAAAATCTCCCCCCTCTTTTTGTCCCCATCTAAGCTAATCCTGGTCGTTGTTCACGAGGATTTGTCTTTTCCTCTGTGATATTCCCGATTGCCGAATCACTCAGGGCGGCCTGCTGAAAAATGTTTAGGTTCCATCATCTCCATTTGTTATTCTCCAATCCTTGTGCCCAGAATTGGTGGGCTTCATTATACCCCCAACTGTCTATGGATAATTGGAGGGGTAACCATTCACGTCTGTTTAGTTTCAGTGGTTGTTGCCAAGCATCCTCCCATAATAGGGCTTCCTTTCCATTTCTTATTTCCCAAAAGCAATGCTATTGTATGATGTCTTTATTATTCCAAGCCAAATTCCATATAGCCGACCCCTGGATTGAACCCGAGAGCCTAACCAGGTATTTTGTTTGGAAATTAGGGGCATATTTTGCCTTCCACAGTTTCGCCCATGGAGTCTCCCCTCTTTTTAACCATCTCCACCACAATTTGGCTCCATTTGTTTTATTTGTTATCTCTGGATCTTGGAGCCCTAGGCCTCTTGCATATTTTGGTTTATAAACAATGTTCCATGCCACCAATGCCCATTTTCGTTTTTCCTCTGCCCCTCTCCATAGGAAGTTTCTTTGAACTTCCCTGATTTTTTGGAGCACTCCCTTAGGTGTAGGCAGGATGGATAGCATGTAGCCTAGGATAGTCTGAAGCACCGCCTTTACTAGGACCAACTGACCTACCAAGTTCAAGGCTCTTACCATCCATCATTTAACCTTGTCTTCAAGGTTAGAGATTACTTTCTCCCAATTGGATTTCTTCCAAGCTTGCACTATTAGGGGGATCCATAGGTACTTTGATGGGAGGGATTTCCTTTGGAACCCTAAAATAGTTGTTAAGTTTCTTTGGATAGCAATGTGGGTGTTAAAGAAAAAAATCATGGACTTAGACTAGTTTAACTCCATACCTGAAGCAACCATGAAGGTGTCTAGGATGTCTTTGAATGACCGTGCCTCCTTTATCATAGGAATACCATGAAGCATGGTATCATCCATGAATTGTTGATGCATTGTCACGTGATTGTCCTCATGCAACGCAATTCCCTTTATGTCTCCTTCTTTGTTGGCTGCTCCAATCGCCCTCCCTACGCCTTCCATCATCAAGATAAATAGGAAGGGATGCAACAAGTCCCCTTGCTAAATTCCTAGGCATTCCATCATTAAGATCAATAGGAAGGGACGTAACGGGTCCCCTTGCTAAGTTATTTTTGACGGAAATAAAGGTTTTGTTGAGGCTCCATTAATCATGATTGAAAAGTTGGGTGATGAAACCAGTGCCATAATCCATTTGATCCAGTGTTCATCAAAACCAAATACTTCTAACACTGATTCCATGTATTCCCAACTAATCTTATCATAAGCCTTAGACAAATCTAGTTGCATGATCATTCCTGCTTTTTTTCGGGTCTTCAACGAATGCATTATTTCATGCGTAAAAATAACATTATCCATAATCTATCTCCCGTCGACAAAGCCTGATTGTTCCTCCAAGATCAAACATGGAAGAATTGTTTTCATTGTGTTGACTGCTACTTTGGATATGGTCTTTTTTTTTCCTAAGGAAAAAGCATAATTTTCATTAAGAAATTTAAGAAAATTACATGTTGTAAGCCAACATGTGAGAAATGCTTTCACTATTATCAACAGAGTGTCAGTCCAGATGTTATGAGCATTATATTTACATATCTTCCTTCATTAAACTTGAAAGGTAAAAAATAAACCAGGTTTGTATCTAAATCATAATTTCATTATAAAAATTGTATAGCAAAAATAAACAAAAAGCAAAAAACTAGGAGGATCATATTGATCAGTCCTGATAATGAACCACCTCTTTGATGAAAGGCCTATGGTAGATCTAGAAAAAGTCTCCATCCCTGTACTCCTAAATCAACCACTGTGCTCTGGTTAGCTGCGCGGCCTCTTTGGAAAGAAGATCAACGACCTCATTCCTTTCCCTGTGGATATGAGAGCAGACAAAAGACTCAAACTGATATTTTAATACAATAGCTTCCTCCATCAAGTCTCTGAGTGTGTGCAAGTGACAGATATAGATCCCATTTATCCAATTAATGATGAGTTGAGAGTCTCTAAAAATTTGAAGGTTATGGCAATGTTTTTCCCTAGCAAAGATGAGGAGATGTCTAAGACTGTTTAGTTCCACGTAGTTGTTTGTGCCTCTCCCTAATCCCACTTTTATTTTGAAGCTCACCGAATCATTTAGATGTAGGACTGCCCCTCCCCCGCAACCCTCCGGTTGGGCCGAGCCATCGAAGTACACCCATGGCTGACTTCTGTCAATTACTTCTGGGACTATTTCCCGAGGGGGACGCTGGATCGGTTCCTCGGGGATTGAGTTATAAATGGCCATCATATGGTTGCAGACTGCCGCTCCCAAAATATCTTTATCCTGGAAAATTCTATGGTTCTGAATAATCCATATGCCCCAGCATATAATGAGAGGTAAGTTTTTTAATTTCTGGTTGGCAGTACTTGACCACCATGTCTGCCATGCCTCATTTACATTTTGACCTGTCCAACGAAGGTGAACTGAGAGTGCTGTGGTGATGATATTCCAGATATCAGCCGATACTGAGCAATGGAGAAAGAGGTGATCTGTGTCCTCAATGGCAGCTTTGCATAGGCTGCATCTGGAAGGGCCATGGAAGTTTCGATTTTTCAGGTTTTGGTCTGTGGGAATTTTATTTGAAAGGATATTCCATATGATAGGCCTTGTTTTATGATATCAATGGAGGGTGTGATGGCCTTCCAGATGATTGAGATCCCCATGGGATTGTGGCTGGGGCTACGTATCCATTCTGAAATTGATAGGGGATAAATGTACTTGTTGTAAACTACATCCTTCCAGAGGCTGCTCGAGGTAATGATTTTCCAACCCATTTTTTCTCCTAGGGCCTTTGAAAAGTCATGGGGTTCCTTAAGGCCCCATCCTCCCCATTTCTTGGGTTTTACTATCCTTTCCCATTTGACCCAAGCGAAAGTTTTACCTACATTTTGGCCACGCTAGAGGAATCTGCAGCAGATCTGCTTGATTCTACGATGAATGCCTTTAGGGATCCAAGCCAGAGACATCCAGTAGACTGGAATTGCCTCAAGGACTGATTTTATGAGGGTGAGTCGCCAGCCCTAGAGAGCCACTTCTGTTGCCAAATATTTATTCGGGCTTCAATTTTTGCAAGCATCCACGACCAATCTGCAATTCGGTACCCGTTTGGCTTTAGCCTGAAACCCAGATATTTCAGTCCAGCTTCCAGCTCCTGCCTTACGAACCTGAAGTGTTGGGAGGCATATCTTTGTTCATTTGGGAGACAGGAGCTGAAAATGATTGTTGATTTGTCGAAGTTCGGCTCCATTCCTGTTGCTTTGCAAAAAAGAGATAAAATTGACTTGAAACTAGAGGTATCTCTAAAGGAGCCATTTAGAAAAATTAGAACATCATCAACAAATAGAAGGTGAGAAATAATGGTGTTGTCATTGATTTCCACTCCTCCCTGAGTGCCATTTATTCTTGCTGATTTTAGGAGCCTATTGAGACCTTCCATAATTAGAAGGAATGGATATGATCTTGTATAGAACATTACATAGGGTTATCAGCCTGAAGTTCTCTCGGGTGTTAACCATTTCTTCCTTAGGAATAAGGGATATAAAAGGCAAATTCAAGGCTTTGAGAATCGTTGCTGACTCCTGACAATCTGCCACTACCTCATAGATATCATGTTTAACTACTTCCCAGTAGGCTTTGAAGAAATCAATATTAAATCCATCCAATTCAGGGGCTTTTCCATTAGCCATTTCATTCACATCCAGGGTGACTTCTTCCATGGAGACCAGTTTGTTCAAAATCTTATTGTGTTCTTCTATGATCAACTTCGGGACATGCCTCACAATCCTTTGGATTTTCTCTCGTCTATTCACTTGGGGTTCTTCTGCTATTTTTTGGAAGTGTTGAACTAAGACATTTTCAATATCTTGATGCGCTTCATAGGTTTTCCCCCTCTCATCCTTAATTCTAAGAATTCAATTGGAATTCTTATGTCCTATCGTTGATTGATGAAAGAACTTAGTGTTTCTCTCACCTTCCCTGAACCACAAAACTCGGGATTTCTGTCTTCATAGAATTTCCTCTTGTCTACATCTGTCCTCCCACTGCTTCAGTAACTCCATCTCCTCTCCTCTTCTTTCCTTTGAATATCCTTTTGTGATCAGTTTTTGTTGTAATGTTTCCATTTTCTATTCCAATTCCTTTTTCACTTGGAAGATGTTCCCAAATTCTATCTTATTCCATTGTTTTAATTTCGACTTGATATGTTTTAACCTTTCCCTTAAGGGATACATTTTGGAGCCCTTGACTGGGATCTGTTCCCCCGACCATCTCTTGATATTATCCATAAAGGCAGGGTGGTCCATCCAAAAGGCTTCAAATCTAAATGGCCTATTTTTGGGAGTACCTAACATCTCAATCATTAATATTACTAGCTAGTGGTATGATCATTCGTAGGGAAGGATATTTTCTACGGAATCTACTCCTATCATTAGTAAATCCTTCGAGATTAAAAACTTTTCAAGTCTGGACGCAACTCGATGTTGCCCTCCCCGCTTGTTACTCCAAGTGAAGCAACCATTAGCGGTTTCCATATCAAAGAGTTTGGTCACCTCTATGAATTCCTTGAATGCTTTGACAACTCAGTCTAGTCGACTTTGGCCCCCGTTTTTTCCCTGATAGGGAGGTTATCATATTGAAGTATCCCCCTAGAACCCAAGGGAGATGCCCTTTCCTAGTTTTTATCTTCCTCAGATCTTGAAGGAGTTTTATCTTCTCTTATGTTCTTTGAGGCCTGTAAACGTTTGTAAACACCATTATGCTTGGAGTCCCTATAACCTGCATTTCTATCGATAAGTATGACCTTGTTGTTTCTGAATCAAGTAAGATCAAAGATTGGGGATTCAAGCTAATCGTCAATCCCTCTTTAGAGCCATGCGCTTCAACCTCCATGATATCCTACCTTCTCCCTAATTTCCTCCTTCATTCCTTGATTTTCTCAACAGAGCATTTTGACTCTTGCAAGAAAATGAGATCTGGTTGTTCCATTTTAATATTCTTCTTAAGCAGATGTTTTTTTGTAAGGCTACTAATGCCTCTTATACTCCATGTTAAAATTTTCATGATTTAACTGCAATTAAGGGTGAGTGAGCTTAATGCTCTCATCTTACCTAAATTTAGTAGCATGGCTCCCAACTCCTTGAGGGTGAAGTTGTTTGCCTTCCTCCCCCCTTTTTTTTTTGCCTATGTCATGATGTTAAAAATGTTTGAGATGTCGTTGCTTTCACTCCCAACTTGGTTGTTTCTCAATGTGATCTTTTCTGGCCCCTTATTTTTGTCTTTTCTCTCATTTGGTATATATACTAGATTCTATCCATTTGATCCACAAGGATAGCTTCTAGTCCCTATTTTCTCGCTTGCTCCACCATATCCTGGAGGTCGATATCTTCCCGTTCTATTATTTCTTATAGTTCTGGGTCCTTTATTTCTACCTCGCTTGGGGTCATTTCCACATCTCTTTCAAAATCCTTTGATAAATGTGGGGTGTCCCCTTGTTGTCCATTATGTTTGGTTGGCTACACCATTTCTTCTTCTTTCCTTTTGCCCTTTCCCCATTTTCCTCTTCCTCAACCCCTTGATCCTCTAGGTTTTCTTCGAAGAGGATTTCAATTTAATTGTTTTTGAGCTTTTTTCCCTCCCTGATTTCTTTGTTGTTGTCTCCTATTAGCTCTACCCCTTGGGTTGGGTCTAACAAACCCGTCCACATCCTTTCGGTTTGGTTCTTTGCCACGTTCCTCCACTTTATTTAACAAGCATTCCCTTATGAGGTGTCCATGTTCATGGAATCTTATGCATCTGAAAGGAATCTGCTCATAGTCCATGGGTTGTAGCCAAAATTCATCCCAGAACTCTAGTTTGATTGTTTCAGGAAATGCCCCAGAAACATCCATTTCCACACAGATTTTTGCATATGATGTACATCTTCCTTGTGTCATTGCTTCTAATATTTTAATAAATTTTCCCAATGTGTCTTCTATCAGCTTTAAAGTTGAAGGAAGCCAATAATCCAGGGGAAGGGAGTACAACTAGACCTAGACTGGGACATTGGTAAAGGTTTCCTTCTCTGGGGTGAAATTCTCCATCCATGGCCACATGTATAAACCAACTGATGCAAAAAATTAGGGACCACCATCAAAGATTCGGTCTCTATCTTCCATATTGGCGAAGACCACCATAAAAAAACCTTTAGACCCTAGATGTAGTTCTATTTCCCCTCTCGGTTTCCAATGATGTTTAATCCAGTCACACAAGGCTTTTTTTGTGGGCCAAAGGCCCATAAACTTGCATATGACAACATATGGCCTCATACAATCTCTAAAGGCTTGATTCTTGGTATCAATGATTAAATTCGTCGAGATCAGTGTTGTTTTTTGGCTTACATGACCCTATGGAGCCTTTTGAGTTTTGTTGTTGTTGCTGATCTACTTGCTTTCCTGTCGGACATGTCTTCATCTCTTCTCTATCTGTTCCCACCTACTCCATCCGTACCTTGGACATTTTTTGACATAACATTTACGTGACCACCGAAACCTGCCTTGATCCCCTTTCCCTTGTCCACTACCACATTTTGATACCTCCCCCTTTGAACACCATCAGTGTCAAACCCTAGGCACCTATGATCATAAACCCTCGCTCCTCCCGAGAACCATTCTCCACTACTCAATAAACTATAGTTAAAATATATATGTGTGTGTAGTTTTGATTACTTTATATCTTTCTATATATAAAGTTGATATAAAATTTTGTTACTTAATAAGGACAAGTATAATATAAATATTATTTTTAGATCTCACATTCAACTCCATATTATGTAATGAAGGAATTACACATCTCCCTCATACTAAAAAGCAAATATAGATGAAATTATAATTTTATTTTTATTTTTAAGTTTTAATTACTTTATCTCTCTATATAATGTTGATGTAAAATTAAAATGAAAATCGAAGTATGTTATCTCTAACCTACTTTGAAGGAATTTGTTAATTTAAATAGTACTTTATTATTTTTAAATGTAACGTCGCGCGATGACATCTCTCCCATACCGGACTGTAGAGCACCTCTTGATGCAATTATATTTATTAGCACAATATCATGAATCATTCGAAGTAAGAACTTTATTGACTGTTGATTTCTTACTTGGAATGAATCTTGTTGTGGTTAATCTAAAACAAAATGAAATGACTTGAATGCTTACATAAATATGGATAAGATGCATGGTATTTAATGTTTTGATGTGAATATTAATTCCAAGTAAGAAATCAAGAGTTAAGATTCAATATTTAGTAACCTAATGCCTTTGAATAGAGTTAAAATGGAGATGGAAATAATAGAAAGTGAACAAAATAGAAGAGAATTAAAATCCTATCACTCAAACCCTATTAAGATTAAGATTAAAAACAAGTAAAAATCTAATACTCAAACCCTATTAAGATTAAGATTAAAAACAAGTAAAAATCTAATAAAATAAGTGTCGTGCACAAAGAACTTGGATCACCAATAATGAAAATCCACCTTTATCATCAAAAGTTGTAGATTGAACAAAGTTCAAACAAATTTGGATAGCAAAATTCCAAGGTACAAACCATCTCTTCTAAATGGGACAATGATTGTCATGATCTAGTAAAATAAAACCATAACCACATATACTCCACACTAGCATTTAATCTCAATCTCTTTAGGATAAATAAGAAAGTAAGATTGGAATAAGGAGCACACACTCAAGTGCTCAAGTTCTCACAAAGAAAAATGGACCTCTATTCTCCTTTCTTAATACAATATAAAGAATAAGAATGAGAGAGGAATGATTGAGAAAAAAGGAATAATGGCCACATGCTATAATAACCCTGAAATATCTCCACCACACGCTAAGGTACATCTCCTTGGAACCACATAATATTCATAGAGTTTAAAAGGAAACTCACTAGATTAAGTTATGAATAAGGGGAATAAGTGAGTGAAACTAGTGGCATAAAACCACCTCAAATTATATGAGGTTAAGGTGTATCTTCAAGATAGAGAAATCCAAGAATAAATCAAAATAGTGTCTCACACAACTTCACTTAGAATAGACTAACATGTAGGCCTTAGATTACAGGGAACATGGATCTAAAATAAAAAGGGTGATTCCTTACTTAGATGCATGGTTTTATGATAAGTTTCATCTCAAAATATGTCAACATAATATAAATTTAGAACCACAAACTTAGGTTTCTTAAATAGAAAATTAGGAAAGAAATATGCATAAAAATAGTGATCACTTCATATAAGTAAGATGCATCCTCTCAAGGACTAAAATAACAAGTTTGACCACAACATAGCAGAAGGAATTTCCCCATCAAAGCATGTGGCTTCTAGGTTACTTTATCATAAATTCAAAGATTGAACCAAGGAAAATAAAGGACCATTAATGAAGGAACAACAAGTAGGGTCATGTGAAAGCCTCTTAAGATTCAACAATGTCAAATAATAGCCAATATATCCATGTAGGTCCATAAAGCTCCATATAAACCATGCCAAAACACAACTAGTCTGAAAATCTCAAAGTGCTCAAACTGCCCTAAAATTGGGTATCGGTGTTGTATGTCATATTGGGTCCCCGTATGCATTAAAAACAACATTGTTAAAAATAACCCTATCTCAAAATCCAATGAAACTCACACCATAAGCAAATCTTCTTATTGGATCCTCAAATATGAAATTGGATTATTAATAAAAACACTCCAAAAACTACTAAAATTGGTAATTTAAAAAAATAGAAATTGTTGAAAATAACAACTTCTCATATTTTCCCAAACAAAACCCCATACATATCTTCCTAAATGGTGTCCAAAACTATGATAAAGAAATGCAAAAAATGGCGCTCCAAACTCTCACTAATCATACCCTTGTAGGTTTTAAACCTTTACAATGATGTAATGCTCACACATATTCTTAATGATAAAAAAGTAGACAATGACAATCACGCATACTACACGGATATTTACCTTGGAAATGCAAACTGAGAAAACTGACAAATTGTTCTATCCACACCTCTATTTTTTATCACCATTCAAATTCATTATTTACAATACAATATATAAGATCCCACAACATACAAAATCCCTAATCCATTGACCTATATTGTATTGCAACCTTGATTCCTTAATCAAGATTAGAAAACCATGAGATAAAACACCATGCGCCACAAAACTGTTAAAAGCAAAAACCATGTAATAAAAATTGCCAAAAATGGATACAAAATATTGAAAAAAAATAAAATTAAAAATCCATTGGATTTTCCCCCTCTTTGGCCCCCCTATTGTGTCTAGTGCATATGAGTCACATATGGTGATAGTCATTCAATGATCTATACATTGTCATGGATATTCCATTGGACAATTTGTCACAACAAGTCTACTAAAGATATAATGCAAATATAAAATCTACACTAAGAGGGTTAATTTTTTCTTAGATTTATGGATTCATTAGGTACTTTGTTATGATTATACAGTTATATAAGATGCAAAAAATAAAGAACAACAAAAATACAATAGCTCACAACTATAAGAACATAATATATGACGTGGGAACCCTTGCAAGGGAAAACCCATCTCTAAGGTGAGATTGTTCTGCTCTCTCTTTTTTTGAATGGAAATGAATGCAAGTACAAAGAAGTGAGTCATATGGCCCATGGGTTCCTATAGTATACAAACCCACTATTGTTTCTTTCTTTATATGCACTCTCAACCCCTCAAATTGAATGGAACCTTCCCTCCTAGTGGCCCAGTTATAACGTAGTCTGATACCCTACTAGTGATTAAGTTTGACTCCATCGACTCTTAACTGAAATTAAAATATTGGCCCTTCTAGAGTCTTATTCATCGTGATCACATGGCTAGCCCTTTTTCCATGAGTAGGGATGATGTGGCATCCTCTCCATGGTGATCAAAGTAGGAAAGTTGACTTTTGTGTGGCATAAATTTTGCATACAAACTCCATTTGAGGTCTTTCTTGCACCTCTGGAAAGATATCTGACAATGCCAGTGTTTTGGCGCTAGTGAAAGTATTTAGGCCCTAAAACACTTCAAGAAATTGGGCCTCAATAGTAAAAATGGTCCTATGAGTTGATTCCTCCCATTTTTCCACTCTAAAAGCATCAATATGGATGAAAAATAATATAATGATCCATTATAGGTCATGCCAAAAACATAACACGTCTAACATTATTCCACTTATTGATTTATTTGCATACAAGGGGTCACGGGATTACATGATCAACAATCTAGGGTAGTAATGCCCATTATTTCTCTACACCAAGAGAACTTCTCAGTGCCCACGAACTTTATTATTAAATCAAAACATTTTTCAAATTATCCACCTTCGCCAACAACACCTTCTTGTATTCAACCATGTCCCTCACAAATTAAAAGTTAACATCAATATGCTTTGTCTAAGAATGACAAGTTTGGTTCTTTGTCTAAAAGATTACATTCTAATTGTCAAAATCTAACCTTATAGCTTCATGTATAAACCCAATACCTAAACACAATCCATGTAACCATACAACTTCCTTAGTTGCATGAGTGGTTGTGATGTATACAACTTTTGTGTTTGAAAGTTCCATTATAGATTGCCGCTTGCTCACCCAATTGATTGCTCCTCCAAACATGTTAAACATATAACTACTTATATATATTTGGTGATCCAAATATCAAGCTCAATCTACATCAACAAATCCATGTATTTCCAACATTATATCTTCTCCAAGTCTTTCTCAATAGTATACTCCATAATCTATAGTATCACATAAATACCTAAAAACCCTCTTTACAATTGTATGATGCTCCTTGCTTGATTTTGACATATACCTACTCAATGCTTAGTCTAGTAAGAGCCATTACATACATCAAACTACCAAAAGCACTGATATATTGAACACAAGACATGTCCTCTTCCTTTTCCCGTGTCTCCGGACATCGATCTATAGATATCTTGACACTGACAAGAATAGGGACCTTGTCCAGCCTACATTCTTGCATATTAAACTTCTACAATATTGCCTCAACATATTCCTTTTAATTCAACAAAAGTTTCTTAGATTCCCAATCTCTTTTAATTTACATACCCAAAATACAATTTGCAAAACCAAGGTCTTTCATGTCAAATTTAGAGGACAACTACGTTTTCACATCCTTGATGATTTCCTTGTTGTTTCCAATCAACAACATATCATCCACAGATAAGAACAAATAAATAAAATGATCACCAATTAATTTGAAATACACACAATTATCGACTCTACTCCTTGTTAAACCAATTCGAACCACACCAACTCATCCCGAACTTGGTGGTTAAACTCTACTGCGGTGACGATACTGTAGGGGAAGCCCTGCGGGAAAATAGCTCGGTGTCAGGAAGATAAAAAGCTTAATGCCTCTTCTCATTAGAAGGTCGTCTTCTTTGAAACCCATTTCTTACATATTTTCTTTCCCACTCCACACTTTACTTTTATTTGAAACGCAATACCTGCGCTCGCTCATAGCGATGCGATAAATTTGCTTCTGCATCCTCTTACCCCGAATAGAGGAATCCCTTCGTTTTGGGAGGGACTCCTGGGAATGAATCCAGCGGAGATGGGGCCTGTAGCTCAGAGGATTAGAGCACGTGGTTGCGAACCACGGTGTCGGGGGTTCGAATCCCTCCTCGCCCACCCCGAAAGGGGACAAAAGGGAGGCCTTTCGGGGGTAGGGAGATTATGATTGGGATAGCGCAAAGCTATGGAACTTAGTCTTCACAAAGGGTCATTTATTGAAAATGATACCCGGTACGGCCGAGAGTAACCAGCATATTTGTGTCTGACCTCCTATAAATCTTCCTCATTATTAGATTTAGATTAGGGTTATAGAATGAGAGATTCTTCCAAATCCGAGGAAAAATATGAGGGAAAATAGATTGACAGCATGCAGGGATCCAATTCTGACTTCCAGGGAACGAACTTATAGTTCTAACAGCTGGTAACGGGTCAAGTGACTAGTAATGGGTCGAGCAAATAGAGGGATATAAATATCATTTTTGGATGCCACATCCCTAAAGATTGCTTTAACCCATACAAAAAAAAAAATTAGCTCGCAAACCAACAATTTTTTTCCTTTCACTATAAAATCTTCTAGTTGATTCATGTAATTTTTTTCTCCATATCCCCATGTAGGAATGTTGTCTTCACATCCATGTGTTCTACTTCAAGATCAATAGCAACAACAATAGATAAAATAAATTTAATAGAAGTTAACTTGGTAAGAGGAGAAAAAAATTTCACCAAAGTCAATTCCCTCTACCTAGGAATAACCTTTTGCTACTAACTAAGATTTGTATATTTATCCACTTTACCTTTTGCATTCATCTTCTTCTCAAACACCCATTTTCTATCAATGGGATTTCCTTCAGTTGGCAACTCAAATGGATCCCAAGCATCATTCTTGTCTAATATTACCATTTCCTTAACCATAGAATTCTTCCAAAGTTTACCATCCCTTGAATTCACTACCTCTCTAATAGCTAGGGGATCTTCATCAATAATAAATAAAGCAAAAATAGAATGAAAACTAGGTGGAGTATACCTTTCCACGTTGCCTTATTTCCCAAACTAATCTCCTCAATACTAAAGCATGAGGTTCTTTTTCTTCTTAATCATGTTCTTCTATTGGGTCAAATTATTCATTCTACAACTCAAACTCCAATACAGGCTGGTTCTTTTTCCCTTGGTGGGACTTCCTATTTGACAACATCTTTGACCTCTCTAAAGACAACATCTTGACTATAAACAACCTTCCTAGTTTCTAGGTTCCAAAACTTATAATATTTGAAACCATCTTTAAAAGCAATAAAGATGCACCTTTTAGCTTTATTGTCCACCTTGCTCCTATTTTCCTTTGGAATGTGTGCATAAGCATCACAGTAAAAAACTATGAGATGTTAAGAGATGGTTTCTTTCTAGTTCATCCCTCATGCAGAGTCTTGTTAACCAATGATTAATGAGAGGGACCGATTTAATAAGTAACACATAATATCCACTACCTCTACCATAATTCCTATCCTAACCCAACATTGTTAAGCATGTTCCTTTCTTTTTCCATCAATGTCATATTCATCCTTTTTGCAATCCCATTCTCTTCAGCTATGTATAATGTAGTCTTCTTCCTTGTTATACTCCACTACTTACATAATCCCTCGAATTCATTCCCACAAAATTCTCCACCATTTTCTGTCCTAGACACCTTAATTTTCTTCTGTTTGATTTTCCACAAGAGCTTTGAACTCTCTAAATTTGACAAAGATTTAGGATTTATTCCAAAGGAAATAAATCCATGTATTCATTGAGAAATCATCTATAGATAAGATATATTGCACATACTTTCCTAATGATGGAACATGCACATGTCCAAACACGTCACTATGTACTAACTCTAAAATTCCCTTGGCTCTTGTATCACTTGTTGAGAATCTTACTTGATTATTTTTACCATAAATGCAATGTACTCTAAAATTCCCTTGGCTCTTGTATCACTTGTTGAGAATCTTACTTGATTATTTTTACCATAAATGCAATGTTCAAAAAAGTCAAGATCCAAAGTGCAATGAAACATATCTTCAACTATACCTTTATTGTGTATTTCTCAAAGGTTCTCTCTAGTATGCCCCAGCCTTTGATGCCATAACGTCATCTTTTTTCTAGATACATTAGGAGTTCTATCTTATTCATTTCAACCCTCACAAATAATAGAATTGTTACACATATTAATGATTATTATTTCTAATAGCTTGTACATAGTTCCAATTTGAACTTCCCTTAGCAACACCGATGCTCCTTGAATACTCCTGCAAGTTTCCTTTTCAAACATAGTAATTACACCCACATCACTCATCCTACTTACAAATATAAGGTTTTTAGCCAAACCTAGAATGTGTAGAGTACTAAGGAGCGTTTGAATCCTTCCATTCTTGACCATGAATCTAAATTTTCATCATCCCATGATCCCAGCTATGGAGTCATCTCTAAGGAAAACATTACCTCCATTATACCTTTCATATTTTCAAAACCATTTCCTTTGGGAGTCATATGAAAGGAGGCACCTAAATCAATCAACCACATGTTGTGATCTATAAGTGTGCTTGAAGAAGACAAGTAAACACATGATCCTTCTTCTAAGGGGTTCTTATCTTCTTTGCAGGGACCATCATCAAATTCCTTCCCTCTCTCTACACTTTGGATCTACACTTTTTTCCTAAAAGTCCTTTCTTTTCCAAATTTCCAACATTTATTTACAAATTTTCATAGAGATTTAGATCTACCTCTAGATTTAGATATCCCACATGAGGACTTATTTTTATTTTTATCCTATGAATGTCCTCTTACAAATAAGGCATATGTGCTCTAACTTTCTATGTTTTTTTTGCCTCGTCTCCTCTGACAACAAGGATTAAACTACATCATCAAAACTCAAAACAATTGCAATACTACCTATGACCATAACTTGTTATATAACCAGATTACAAAAGAGAAGAAAAGATAGATCAACGACTTGAAAATTAGCCTCTTTGAGGGGGAAACCTCCTTTACATCACATAAATGAACAATTCTTGGATGATACAAATGACAATGCCTCCTTCGTATATATAGGAGTCTAAGGGGCCACAAAATAATCAATGTCTACATAACAATAATTATGTAAGGGCACAACAATAACAACGGTGAGTTTTTATGGGGCACAACAATAACAATAAGGGGGCTACACTAACAATAACAATAAGGTGGTTACACTAATAATAACAATAAGGGGGAAACACTAATATTATAGGGACCTAACATGCCCCTCTCCTTCAAGAAAAGTGTTGTCCTAAACACTTAAGTAGTCCTAGATGCTTATGTATAAAATACTCATCCTCCCATGTGGAATCTTCAACGAGTAAGCTCTTCCACTCAATGAGATACTCTGAAATTAACCAATTCCATAGTTGTCGGGTTCTTGTATCTGTGACTGCTTTAGGCTCCAATATGATTTCTCCTTCTTCGTCAAGTTCTAGCAATATTGTTTGGACTGGGAGCTTGTCACTGATAACCTTCTTTAAGCATGAAACATGGAAAACTGGGTGTAGTTGAGAAGATGTAGGCAGTTCCAATTTGTATGCCATAGTACCAATCTTTGCAACACTTTGTAAGTACCATAGTACTTGGGTGATAATTCATTACCTTCTTAGCTTGCTTGAGGGACATTTGTTTGTATGGTTGTGTTGTGGCAAAATCACAACCCCTCATTTTTATTTATTTATTTTATTATATATATATATATATATATATATATACACAATAGAGACCCTCTACATAAATTCTCGTCATATCTCCCTTTAATACTTTCATTTGGTTAATTGTGTGATTTTTTTGTGAGATTTTCACTTTCTTTAAATTTGCATTTTGATTCTTCATTGCGTTCAATTTCTCGCTAGCTTTCCATCGGCTCTGATTTTGTCTCATTTGAGCTTATGGTTTGCAAACAATGCTTAGTCAAAGTTTCAAGAATTTTCACTCCTTGGGCTAAAAAATGTACAAAATGTATATTACTTTAAATTTGTAAATAATTAATTTTTAACTATTTTATTAATTTTAATTAACTAGTATTTAATAACTTTTAATTATTTTATTAACTATCCTACAAAACCATTGGAATCGAGAATTTGTATAAACATTAACAAAACTTTATAATAAAATACATATTTAATGTTGTATATAGTCTGAATTTAATAAAAATATGAAAATCGTGGATCCTGGATGCACAATTTAATTTGAATTTCATAAAATTTACGGGAATCTGGGATCCCAAGAGCAATAATAAAAGTGGTTGTGGTTTTTTTAGTCACAAGAATCATTATAAAATGTTGGTTTTTGTTTATATGGGAGGTCCCACCTCCACGTGGGCCTCCCCTCTCTCCTCATCTCTCCATCTCGCTTCACCTTATCCCTCCTCACCATATCCCTACTCGTCGACTTTCCCACACCCTTTTCTTTATTCCTTATGAGATTTTCCATCCCTCGGATCCCTCTCCCTCCTTATTCCTCCTTTTACTTTTCCGCATCCCAACACCTTATACCTCCCTGACTCCCATTTTTAATTCCATCTGAGGATCCTCCTGGTCCCTCCAGCCTATCCCATTACTCCACCTGCTTATTCCTTCTCTCCACATTCTCTTATACCCTCCTCCTTATAGCTCCACGAGATTCTTCAAAGAGTGTAACAACCCTGGTAAAAGTCCATGTAAAAATATATAAGACCACAATTATGGGACATGTATTTCAAGCTAAATGGTGGGCAAAACATCCTAGTGGTCATCACTTCGGTTTATTATGGCTAAAGGAAATTGGAAAAGGCAATGGATAAGGCGTTGGAAAGGCATGACACATTAATTGGAATTTTATTTATGAAAATAATGGAAATTATGAAAAAAGGAAGGTGAAAGGTCACAGGTTGCATGTGAGGAGGAAAATGAAGGAAAATAATGAAAATTTGAAGGAAATAGAGGCCTGATTAATAAAAAGGCATATGAGGATTAGTTCATGGACTTTTCGTCAGTTTTAGCTTGAAGCTCTCTCTTTTACTCTCTCTCTCGTACTCTTTGACACTTAGAGTTTTCTTGGATCACTCTTGGGGGAGTGTGGCATACTTGGGATTTGGAGTAAGAAGGAAAAGGAAGAGTAGGAAAGCGTGTTGACACCTAATATTGAGATCGTGTGAATATATGTAAAATAGTGTAAATAGAAAATAAGGAGAATAGGAATATGAAGAGACACTTGGAGATGAAGCCAATAGTCTCTCCCTCCATGTATATATTTATGATCAAATTTAATGGGAAAATACAATTCATTTGAGGAGTTACCTCCTGGCGTGACATGGTGTTAGGCCCCTATACTACTAGTGTAACCCCTTATCGTTATTAGTATAACCCCCTTATTATATTGTTGTACCCATGTAGTCCCCATATTATTACTATTGTGCCCCATAGAAGCCCACTATTGTTATTATTGTGCCCTTACATTATTATTGTTATGTCGGCTCTAATTATATTATGACCCCTTAAACTCCTATATATAGAAAGGAGGTCTTGTCATTTGTATCATCCAAGAATTGTTCATTTGTGTAATGTAAAGGAGGTTGCCCCCTCGAAGAGGCTGAATTCTAAGGCATTGATCTATCTTTTCTATCTTTTTGTGAGCTGGTTTCATAACACATGGTATCATAACACAGGTCCCTTTTAGACTTGTAACTCATGTATTCTACCAGTTTTATGCTCCCATTTAGAGTTTGTTTCCTGGAGATGTTGAACGCATGAGGGTGTCGGAGGTTTGTTGCCTGTAGATGTTGAACACATGAGGGTGCCAAAGGTTTGTTGCCTGGAGGAGTTGTGGTGAGGTGAGAGTCGAACGAAGGTGCATTAAATCTCTCTTGCGTGAATAATATGCCGATATTTAATGTTTATGTCTGTGTTATGAATATGTTGAAGCGTTGGCATGACTATGTTGTATGGTATGCGTTCTAAAGAATGCTTTATATACGGTGTATCGAAATATGGTGTTTTTTTTGTTTTTTTTTATTTTTATATACGATGTTCTAACTCTGCTATTACGTTGAATTGAAGGAGGCGATAGGGTGCAGCATAATCTATTACGTTGAATTGAAGGAGGCGATAGGGTGCAACATAATCTGTAACAGTCACCACCCTTGAGGTTTATATGTGTTGTGCCATATGTTAATACCGCCTTCGACTTCGTTGTGGTATCCCCACATGCCATACTACATACAAGCTCGTCTCCCGCTGTAAACGTTGTTCGATGGTCGTTTGAGATGGCCCAACTCCACATACCAGCCCAACATATTGAATGGTATTTCATTGCCTCCCGTTGGATGGCATGACATACCACTTGACAGTCATACCACCTGCATTACATTGAACTCTATAAGATACCCGACTCTGTTGCATTGAAAACAACTATACCATACGTTGGATACTAACTTCCGCCATACTGATACCGCCCATAATCCCATACCACTGTTGTCATACCACCATACTCATGTCATAACGTTGTGTAATACATAACACTCTGTCAAGATATTACAACCTTGCCACCTGCGTTGAATGGTGTGGGACTCGACTATTGAACACTGGTCATATAACTCCATTTTGTCTAGATAATACCTCCCCCATATACACCCTCCTCCATACAAATCCTCCCCCATATAAGGGCCCTCCCCCAATAATACCTATGTTATATAAAACACTGCAATTTTGTTACACATATAACTACCACAAGTGCAATTTTTTTTATATTGGTAGCAAAGTATATTTTACATAATATACATTTTTAAAATGCATTCACTGATATCTATTGTTGGAGTAGTTCTCTCTCGAAAAAAGAACTATCATGAATGATCAAGGAAGATAAAGCACACTCTCATTTTCAATTAGTTGTGGAAATGAGTGTGTGTAGGAGAAGGAGATAATGAACCTACAAAGCCCACCTTAGATATAGAGATTTCTATTTGGGAAAATAAGAACAACAAGGCTTATGCCTTGATTGCAACATCTGTAAATGAAGATGCGATTCACCATATTTAACCATTCTCAAATGCTTTCGAAGCCTTACAGAAGTTGAAGGAACTATATCACTCACACTTTGAACTTGAAGTTGTCCAATTGATGATTAAATTGCCCAGTCTTGAATTGAAAAATGATGACCCTCTTGCTTTAGCATCAAAAGTAAGATCCATTATGCATGATATAAAAACCATTGGTGTTGAAATAGACATTCATCTCATAACTTATGACAAGGCACTATATCCCACTTATTCAAATTATCTTGAGTCATTGCAAGCAAGTGGAAACCTCAAGGAGATTACCTTTGACTCCCTTGAGAATAAGTTTGCTGGGAGAGAGAAGGATTTTTGGAAGAAGACAACTCTTCAGTCTTTTGGAGAAGTTGTGTGTCTTACACATAGAGAGAAGAATCATGCACAAGATTCTTCTAGAGGAAGAGGTGGCAGAAGAGGAAGAGGAAGAAGGAATTTTGGAGGTGGGGGGGCAAACAGTTCCAAGCAAAAAAAGTATGATCTTCATTGCATATGTTGCAATAAATATGTACATGATGCATCCACATGTAAGTTGCCTTGGGACAGAATTGAGTAGGAAATAAATGAAGCCAAAGGTAAAACCAATGACAAAGGGAAAGGTAAAGCACCTAAATCCGCTCACTATGTTGTGGCACATTGCAATATTGGAGTAATTGAAGACTTATTTAAAGCTTCACTTGCTTCTTGGAAAAATGATTGGTTGCTTGATTCAGGGGCAACTTGACATATGAATTTTAGAATATATTTTTTTGAAGAATTTACTGACAAGGTTGATGGAGCAATATACTTTGCAGAAAAGTCAAAACTCAAGCCATCAGGGCTTGGCATCATCAGGCTCAAACTCCCTGGTCTTCCAGAATTTCTTCTGCATGATGTTTTATATCTCTCGGAGCTGAGGATAAACTTGTTGTCTTTGGTCCACATCCGCCAGCAAGGACACTCCATTCACATGTTTGATGGCAAGGTTGAGGTAAAAAAAGCATCAGATCCCTCACTTGTCATGACGGGGATAAAAGAAGAAAGACTTCTGAAGCTGCAAGGAACCTCTTCTTATGCACAAAACTTCTCATACAGTTCTCAATATGAAGAAGGCACATTTCCATCCAGTCTTTTATGGCATGCTAGATTTGGACACTTGAATTATGACAACCTTCGTATGTTGAAGAAAGGTGGTGTTATTAGTTTGCCTACAATTCCTAGGAAACTTAAGCATTGTGATGCTTGTATCTTAGGAAAGCACATCAAACAATCTTTTCATGATTCACATTCTAGAGCACATAGAAAACTTGAACTTATTCATTCAGACTTATGTGGCCCAATGCCCGTTCCTTCTATAAATGGAAATAAAATATGATGATATTTATTGATGACTACACCAAAATGTGTTGGGGTTTATTTATTGAAGAACAAATCTGATGCTTTTGAAACATTCAAGAATATTCATGTATGGATTGAAAATGATGCACAATCTCATATTGACTCTATTCACACTGATAATGGCAAATAATATACTTCAAATGAATTTGAAAACTATGTTCGACAACTTGGGATCAAACATCAAACAATTGTGCCTTATAATCCCCAACATAACGAATTAGTTGAAAGAATGAACAAGACAATCTTAAATATGGTACGTTGCACCATGTTTTTCAAGAATGTTAAGTTGATGTTTTGGGCCGATGCAGTTTGATGTGTTTTGTATGTAAATAATATGTGTCCATCTAATGCTATCAGAAAAGACTCCTTATGAAATGTGGTATGGCCACATTCCTTTAGTAAATCATCTCAGGGTCTTTGTAACACCCTCCTCCAACATTCACCCAAGTAACTATGCCAATTGGGGTAAACATGAGATGAGAGGCTAGTATGATCATATTCGACCTCCTAGGTAACCTTAAGGAAGTGGAATCGACGAAACATCACACCCAATCATCCAACATCACCAATAGAACTCTCAGGAGACAACTCAACCACTCAAACAGTCTGTCCCTAGGTCCCACTATTGTTCTGGACCTATGAGGCCATAGTTGTTGTCATGATATGGGCAAAGGAGCGACCAGAGACCTAAAGTCGCTCTCATAGGCTTGCATGCCAGTGACTATGGACCAAACTTGCCAGTTTTGTGCCAGGGACCCCGGGATTTAAGACATTTTTTCAGGCCCATAGCCCAGGCCACTGCCTAGAATGGAATGAATGCTTGAAATCAAGAAAGGTACAGGGAAACAATGAAGCAAAACCAATAAACTCAAAAATACCTTAACCAGACCCCTACTAGCCATGACAGGAATTTCATCAAACATATTGTCAACATATAACCTATAGGTGTAAACAACAGAATTAAGTGTGGGGATCTGATACTTATTTTAGAATCGCTATAAACCATTGTTCCCTCATGTCATTTTCTACATATTCATCTATTAGGTCATATACACATTATTTATTCATATACAAGTAAAAACATGTTGAGAGCCATACATAGCAACTGTCATAAAGTGTGCATATAACCAACATAATAGGAACATAAATACAATAAACATATCAGCCATAAAAAGCCATACATACACCAGTAAATTTACACATGAAAATCAATGGAATGAATTTCTCATTAATCAAAGCAATGAACTAACCAGTGATGGGACTACCACATTCCACCCAACCATAGATTGGTTGAGCCAAGTCTCTATTCATCCAATCACCCTTGTGCCATATTCCAAGCATGAATGTGGAACCCATAGAACACATCAAAAACACCAATTAATGTGGAAGCCACCGGAGTTCTCCGCCTACACCGTGAGGAATTTGAGTGCCTCCTAGTCTCTCAAGCTTTACCGTGCATCCGCAGTCCGATCCAGGGATGAATAGGCCCTACATCGAGACATACTCTCCAGGATTTACCATGCATTCCATCCCAGAATCACTAGGCTCAACAAAGAGAAAATCCACCTCTTGGCTTTACCATATATCCCGCCATTAACCGACAAGGATTCTTAGGCCCACCACGACACACAATTTGGATTTACCACAACCCACAGTTTGGTTTAGGGGTTACTAAGACAGTGGCTTCGTGCATCCTTAGTCTGGTTTAGGGACCACTACACCATGTGTTTTTCAATTCAGAGATCCACCCCACTCAGCTTTGAATCCAATCCGGCCATCCCACATAAACCGAATGAGAGAATCCATCTCATCAAAACTATGAGGAAATGGCAAGGCTAGTCTGAAAATACTGTCACACCTAGCAAAACCCATGCCATGGTAGAAAAGAAACGCATGCAATACCATGCATGCCAAATATAGCAAGGAAAATACACATGCAAGTCGATTCCTGCAATGAAGGCTGTTGTAGTTGCTTGATACTGCCTTTCCCTACTTGATCTTTGCTTCCTCTTGCCTTCTTTGCCTTTCTTGCTTCAATGCCAAAGTGCTCCAAGAAAACTCTAAGTGTCCAAGAGTATGAGAGAGAGAGAGAGAGAATAAGGAAAGTGCTCTAAAACTGAACTGACAAAAGGTTTCCAATTGATCCTCATAAGCCTTTTTATGAATGATGCCTCTATTTTCTTCATTTTCCATTATTTTCCTTCAATTTCCTCCTCACATGCAACCTGCAACCTTTCACCTCCCTTTTCTCCTAATTTCCATTAGTTTTGTAAATAATTGTGCCAAAAATGCCATTTTACCTTTCCAAAGCCTTAGCCATTGCCTTTGCCAATTTCCTTAGCCATAAACAACCAAATGAACACCCCTTAGGATATCGTGCCCAACATCTAGCTTGGAATAAGTGTCCTATTCATACATGGTTATTGTTTTTAACTTTTATTACATGAAATTTTCACCAGGGATGTTACATAACCCTTCCCCTTCAACGACACCATCCTCGATGTTCAATCACTCATATACCTCAGCAACCTACTGAAAGAAGACATACTGCTCATGGAGCTTTAGAACATAGCTTGATGCAGTATTTACAATGCAAGATCTACTCAAGAGAAAACATCATGACAACATACCGCATAGTGGAGCTTTATAACACAGCTCGTTATAGCGTTTACATCCATACATATGGGTACATATAGAAACATCACCATAAATATAGATACCAGAACATATGCCAAATCATATACCAAAACATATATCAAACATATACGAGTCATCATACCTAAGCACATATCAAAACATCATATAGCATATATCAAACCATCATAAATCATATATCGAACCACCATAAAGCATATACCAAATCACCATAAGAAAATACCAAACCACCATGTCAAGTTGCTTTGCCTTAACCGACAAACAAGGAAGGATACATGGCCTGCATCTAAACCGCCATCTCCCATGTAGCTTCATTGGGCCCAAAGTGCTTCCATGGCACTTTAACTTGCTCGATTGCTTAGTTTCAGAGCATGAGCACCTTTTTCTGTAATATACACTGAGGCTTCAGTTGGAATTCTCCATCTAGTTCCACCTGCAATATAGATCAGTCAATTACATGATCAACATCATTAACATCCTTCTTAAGCAAAGATACAAGGAAAACATCGTGGACTTTCACTGTTGGAGGTAGTGCAAGCCGATAGGCTACTGGCCTAATCCTCTCAATGATACTGATGGGTCCACAAAACTGTGGTGCCATCTTGGCACATGAGCCAATCTGCAAGGAGCTCTTCTTCGGTTTGATGTGCAAGTACCCTTGTTCCCCAACCTGGAACTCCTTGAACAACCTGTTCTTTTTTTCATAACTCTTCTGCCTATCCTATGCTTCCTTGAGATTCTTCTTGATCACCTGCATCTCCTGTTCCATGTCAGCCAACATATTTGGTCCAATCAATACTCTGCTAACCGAATTACTCCAACTAATGGGAGTGTTACAACTTTGCCCATACAATGCCTAAAAAGGACTCATCCTCAATGACCCCTGATAACCATTATTGTATGTGGACTCTACCAAAGGGATATACTCTTCCCACTTTCGTTGTTGATGTATCACATACCCTCAACACATCTTCCAATATCCTGTTGACCCTCTCTGTCTGTCCATTTGTCTGCGGATGATAAGCTGTGTTGAAGGCCAACTTTGTGCCCAAACCTGCAAATAACTCCTTCCAAAAATTGGAAGTGAACTTTGCATCCCTATCTAACACAATCTTCTTCAGAACACCATGTAGTCTAACCACATATTTGATGAACACCCATGCCACATCGCTAACTAAGAATGTAGACTTCACTGGAAGAAAGTGTGCAACCTTTATTAACCTGTCCACAATGACCATGATGCAATCATGTTGCTTCACTGTCTTCGGCAACCCTGTGATGAATTCCATGGAAATAACCTCCCATTTCCACTCTGGAATCACGATCGGTTGTAGCAGTCCACCTAGATGTTTACACTCTGCCTTCACTCGCTGACAATAAAAACATCTAGCCACAAATCTTCTACATCCCTCTTCAAATTTGATTAATAGTAATATCTCTTCACTGCTGTCAGTGTATTTTGATAACCTGGGTGACCTAAATATGGTTATGAAATTCCCTCAAGATCACCTTCTTGAGCTCACTGTTATCCGGTACATATATCCTATCTCAGAACCTGACAAATCCATTCGCTGTAAGACAATAGTCCATGCCCTGTGCACCTGCACCTGCACTTGCACCTGTACCTGTACTATCACCCTGTTGCAACCTGTGCAAAATCTCCATATACCTGACATCCGGATGTCTTGCCTACAAAATCCTAACCTGTAAGTCCATCCCATAGGAGATCACAACTGCCAAGTGATGTACCTATACATGTCTACTGAGAGTATCTACCACCTTGTTCTCTTTACCTTTGATGTACCTGATCTCGAATCAAACTCACTGATCGTGGCCAACCATCTAGCCTGCCTGGAATTTAGATTCGACTGGTCAAACAAATACCTCAACGCAATGTGATCACTCATAAGTACAAACCTCCTACCAAGAAGATAATGTCTCCATGTCTTCAATGCATGTATAATCTTTTATAGCTCAAGATCATGTGTCGGGTAGTTCTACTCATTCTCGTTTAGTTTCTGGGACTGATAACATACCACCTGTCCATCATGCACAAGGACTCCACCAAGCCCTCTCTTGCAAGCATCTGTGCATACCATAAACTCTTTGTCCGGATTTGTAATCTATAATACTGGTGCATGCGTCAACAACTGCTTAAGTTGCTCAAAGGTAGCCTCACACTCCTTTGTCCATTCGAACTTCTTACCTTTCCTTTGCAATGATGTAATGGGATAAGAAATCTGTGAGAAGTTCCTGATGAACCTCCTATAATAGCCTGCTATACCCATGAAAGATATCACCTCATCCACATTCTTAGGAGCTACCCACTCCATGATGGCCCTTATCTTCTCTGGATCTACTAGAAAGCCCTCCTTTGAGACAACATGCCCCAAGTAGTGTACCTCAGTCTGAAAGAAAATACACTTGTTGAGCTTAGCATACCACTGATGCTCTCTCAATAACCTCAACACTGTTTCTAAGTGCTCGACGTGCTCTTCCTCATTTAAAGAATATACTAGTATATCATCAATGAACACAATAGAAAACTTATCCAAATATGGATGAAACACACTATTCATCAAACACATGAATGTAGCTGGAGCATTAGTTAAGCCAAATGGAACAACAACAAAATCATAATGCCCGTACCTGGTCCTGAACGCAATCTTGTAAATGTCCTCCTCTTTGATGCGTACCTGATGGTATCCGAATCTCAAGTCAATCTTCAAGAACACTATTGTTCCCTTCAGCTGATCAAACAAGTCATTATTCCTAAACAAAGGGTACCTGTTCTTGATAGTCACTTTGTTCAACTGCTTGTAGTCAATGCATAATTTGAGGGTACCATCTTTCTTCCTCACAAACAAAATTGGTGCATCCCAAGGTGATACACTTGACCTAATGTATCCCTTGTTCAATATTTCCTTCAGCTGCAATTTTAACTCAACCAACTCATGTGTGCTCATCCTATAAGGCGTTTCCAATGCTGGAGATGCCCCTAACACTAACTCAATCAAAAAGTATACCTCCCTGTGAGGTGGAAACTTTGTAATGTCCTCATGGAATACATATTGAAACTGATGCAACACTAGATATTTGTTCAACACATCTGCATCCTCAACCTCCTTATCCTTATCACTATAAATGTGTATTACAAATAACTTGCACCCTTTCTTGCAGCTACACTTTGCTTCCATAAATGTCACCATCCTAACTGATGTGGTTTTCTTCTTACCTTGCAAGACTTTTGGTTGTCCATTGTCATCAACACACTCAATAGCTTTGTCATAGATGTCAACCATGGTTCCATGTAGATACAACCAATCCATGCCCAACGACATATTGTATGATCCCAAGGGTAACACATTCAAATGTGTTGCTATAGGCATATCATTTAAATCAAATGCACAAGCTCTTACCCAATGTTGAACTCACTTATTTGTACATGTAGCCAACTGCACTAACTAAGACTTTGCATGTAATTCCTTATTCAAACCACACTTATCCACCAAGTCAAGACTAACATAGCTATAATTAGATATAGGGTCAATCAAAATAGAAACAACTTGATCACAAAGCTTACCGTCCATCTCAATGATAGATGCCTGGTATTGTGCTTTCCCATTGTCCATTGCTGCATAGATACGTGGAATACTCTAACCAACATCCCCAATAGTCTACGCCTCCTGTGCATTGTATATCTTAGGCCTTCCACCCTAATGTTGCAGATAATTTCTCCTAAGGTGTTCCTCACCACATGTCCAACACTTCAATCGACCAGTGCCCTCACCTCTGTGTTATTGTGACCCATGTCCCTCTCTAGCTACATTAAATCTCTTTTGCAGAGCCACATTTTCTTTCCCATCTGCATGTTAAGGCCTTGTCCTCTTAGGCAACCATTTACCTCTACCTTTATATTTTCCCTTCCATCCATGCTGGGATTCATTCTTACGCTTTTATTGCTCATAGCAATGCTTTAGTTTCCCAATAACTTCCTGAAGTGATCGAGGCTCATCATACTCAATTCGTTTTCTAAATGCTAATGGCAAAGCACTGAAAAATCTTTGAACTTTAGCCTCCTCATCCGTAAGATACGGTACATACCTCAATAGTTCCAAAACTTGGTTGTGTACTCTTCGTCTGTCATTGATCCCATCTTTAACTCATAGCATTATTTAGCCTTACTGTCATAGTACCTTTCTGACAAGCACTTCTTCCTGAAAAGCCTCTTGAATTCATGCCAACTCAAGTCATCCGTCTTGATGTCTCTAACCCGCTTAACATCTTCCCACCAGATGTTTACTTTACCTTTCAAGTTGAAGATAGCTATTCTAGCCTTCATGTTATCCGTGTACTGATGAAACTCAAAGAATCTGTTCATCGCAAGTATCCAAGCCTCTGCATATTCTAGCTTATTCACATCTCCATCAAAAGTAGGTTGTTTTTCTTTCTTGAATTCATTCGGTAAGTATCACCTATCATTCCTCCTGTAAGGATGATAATGATGACGATCATGATGTCTATTAGAACCAGAACAAGAATAATACATGTACTCATCACCCCTCCTTTCCGGAGTGTCCAACAACCTACCATCTCTCACTGTGTCAGATCTATCCGACCTTTTCCTACCAGGAGATCTACTGCCATATGATCCATTAGTCCCATGCTCATTTGCATGGATGATCCGAAGTGACCCTTGTCGCAGCAAGTCTAACAAATTCTGAAGAAGTATAGCATTGACCTCTGCTTGCTTCTCTCGTGCCTGTATGATCCGATCATTATCTATATTATAACTCCTTATATCTTCCTTCAAACTTCTCAATGTAACTACCAAATCTGAAGAGTTCCCAACACCATATTGCTCTTCGGATTCATAGGGAGAGTCCTTGTAGTCAACCATCTTGCTAGCCATTTGATCTTTCTCTTCCTGCAATGCATAATATGTCAGATAAACCAAATCACAATAAACCAATGTACCTTAGTATAGCTTGGGGAGGATACCTTGTCTACAAAATCTCCAAATCATCGTGATACATGTATAACATAATCATAACAGCATATAAACATTCGCAAGTAATTGTATCAACTCATAAACATCACTCTAACTAGGGTCCAATCATCAATGCAAGGCCATATCAGCAATGCATGCTATGACCTCATGCATGACAACAACCATCACTCCATTGTACACATTTCCACATGCAACCCACAATATGCGTAAGCAATTCCAAATCAATTACACCTACGCATAAATGCATGTAGTCGAACATAAGAGATCAAATCTTGTAATGAACCTACAACACTGATACTCGTAATCAAAATATTCAAAATGTAACCTAACATACAAGGATGTAAGCAGGTGACATAAAATCAACATGTAAGCGACAAATAACCATATACAGTCAGTCACATACTCATGTCAAATACTCTTCACGAAATCAACATCAAATTCTCCATGATAACCATACTACAACCCTAATCCAACATCAAGCAATTGCAACAAGTATATAAGTGTAAGAGACACACATGCAACTAACATGCATGCATGACTAACACATTCAACCCATCCAGTTCGAGAGTTGAACCATGCTCTAATACCACTCTGTAACACCCTCCTCCCACATCCACCCAAGTAACTATGCCAACCAGGGTAAACATGAGATGAGATGCTACTATGATCAGATTCAACCTCCTAGGTAACCTTAAGGAAGTGGAATCGATGAAACATCACACACAATCATCCAACATCATCTACATAACCCTCAAGAGACAAGTCAACCACTCAGACAGCCTGTCCCTGGGTCCCACTGCTATTTTTGACCCGTGAGGCCATAGTCACTCTCATGCTATGGGAAAGGGAGTGACCAGAGATCTAAAGTCGCTATAATAGGTCTGCATGCTAACAACTGTGGACCAAACTTGCCAATTTTGTGCCAGTGACTCCAGGATTTAAGCCACTTTTACAGGCCCAGAGCCTAGGCCACTGCCCAGAATGGAATGAATGCTTGAAATCAAGAAAGGTATAGGGAAACAATGATGCAAAATAAATAAATTCAACAAGACCTTAACCAGACCCCTACTAGCCATGACAGGCATTTCATCAAACATATTGTCAACATATAACCTACAGGTGTAAACAACATAATTAAGTGTAGGGATCTCATACTTATATGAGAATCACTATAAACCATTGTTCCCTCATGTCATTTGTTGCATATTCATCTATTAGGTCATAGACACATTATCCATTCATATACAAGTAAAAACATGTTGAGATACATACATAGCAGCTGTCATAAAATGTGCATATAACTAACATAATAAGGAAATAAATGCAATAAACATATCATCCATCAAAATCCATATATACACCAGTAAATTTACACATGAAAATCAATGGAATGAGTTTCTCATTAATCAAAGCAATGAACCAACCGGTGATGGGACTACCACATTCCATCCTACCATAGATTGGCTAAGCCAAGTCTCTCTTCAGCCAATCACCCTCGTGCCATATTCCAAGTGTGAATGTGGGACTCACAGAACACATCAAAAACACCAATCAATGTGGATGTCACCGGAGTTCTCCGCCTACACCATGAGGAATTTGAGTGCCTCCTAGTCTCTTAGGCTTTACCATGCATCCGCAATCCAATATAGGGATCACTAGGCCCTACACCGAGACATACTCTCCAGGGTTTACCATGTATTCCATCCTGGAATCACTAGGCCCAACGGAGAGAAAATACACCTCTTGGCTTTATCTTATATCCCACCATTCACTGGCAAGGATTCCTAGGCCCATCGAGGCACACAATCTGGCTGTACTGCAACCCACAGTCTTGTTCAGTGGTTACTAGGCCAGTGGCTTCGTGCATCCTCAATCCAGTTCAAGGACCACTACACCATGTGTTTATCAATTCGGAGATCCACCCCACTCAGCTTTGAATCCAATTCGACCATCCCACATAAACCAAATGAGAGAACCCATCTCATCAAAGCTATCAGGAAATGACAAGGCTAGGCTGAAAATACTGTCACACCTGGCAAAACCCATGCCATGGTAGAAAAGAAACACATCTAATCCCATGCATGCCAAATATAGCAAGGAAAATACACATGCAAGTCGATACCTGCAATGAAGCCTGTTATAGCTGCTTGATCCTGCCTTTCCATGCTTGATCTTTTCTTCCTCTTGCCTTCTTTGCCTTTCTTGCCCCAATGCCAAAGTGCTCCAAGAAAACTCTAAGTGCCCAAGAGTATGAGAGAGAGAGAATAATGAAAGTGCTCCAAACGTAAATTCACAAAAGGTTTCCAACTGATCCTCAAAAGACTTTTTTTTTTTATGAATGAGAACTCTATTTTCTTCATTTTCCATTATTTTCCTTCAATTTCCTCCTTGCATGCAACCTGTGACATTTCACCTCCCTTTTCTCCTAATTTCCATTATTTTTATAAATAATTGTGCCAAAAATTCCATTTTTCCTCTCCAAATCCTTCGCCAATTTCCTTAGCCATAAACAACCAAATGAACACCACCTAGGATGCCTTGCCCAACATTCAACTTGGAATAAGTGTCCCATTCATCTATGGTTATTGTTTTTAACTTTTATTACATGAAGTTTTCATTAGGGTTGTTACAGTCTTTGGTTCCACCTGTTATGCCTTGATACCTAAGGAACAAAGAAACAAACTTGGTGCAAGGAGTCATAAGTGTATCTTCTTGGGGTATTCAAATACCTCCAAAGCATACTGTCTCTATGATGAAGTTAATAAGAAGTTTGTAGTGTTGAGAGATGTGATCTTCCTTGAATCTTCCAAGGCTGACAATGTTGTTGAGCGACAACCTGATCGCTTGTATAGATTTAGACATGCTAAGTCTTTTCAAGAATTTGATAATGAGATTCCACATCTTGAAAGGGGGGTTCCTATACTAGATCAATTTGTGGAATCTTCTTCTGAAGCATTTTCTCCCCTGCATGAAGCTTCAACCATTGATCTAGATGACACTTTGAGTGATGTGATGGACAAAATTAGGGACTAAATGTTGACTCAGGCCCAACTCAGTCAACGAGAAACCTAAGCCATCTCAGAAAGGTCCTCCAAAATGGCTGACAAAGACACTTGAAAGTGTTCATCCTGATGAGGTTGGAAATACAAGAACAAGAAGTTCTACCAGGCAAAATGGAGGTGATGTAGACGATTTTGATTCACCTCATGATATGGATGTTTCTTATGATCGTGAAATGAATTTGTCTACAGATTTTGAACCAACTTCCTTCAAAGAAGCCTCTTCTCATGATGAATGGAAAGAAGTGATGCAGAAAGAGTATGATGCCTTCATAAAGAATGACACTTGGAAGCTGGTTGATCCTCCATTGGGAACCAAACCAATAGGCTACAAGCGGGTCTACAAGAACAAGTATAAAGCTTATGGCTCACATGAAAAGCACAAAGACATGTTTGTGGCAAAAGGTTTTGCATAGAAGGAAGGGGTCGACTATGAGGAGAATTTTCCCCCACAGCAAAATGGGCTACCATCCGGACACTCTTTGCCTTGGTAGCACAGAACGGTTGGAAAGTCCATCAAATGGATGTAAAAACTACTTTCTTAAATGGAGATTTGAAAGAGAATGTTTTTATGTCCTAACCAGAAGGATTTGTTGTGAAGGGTCAGGAACATAAAATATGCAAGCTTGTAAACTCCTTGTATAGCCTCAAGCAAGCATCGCGAGCTTGGTACGAGAAGTTAACTGAGCATCTTCTAAAACTCAACTTAAATCATTATGATCTTAATTATGCAACTTTGTTTGTCAATAAAGTTGGAAAAACATTTATATATCTTGTGGTGTATGTAGATGATCTTTGACGACAAGGAACAACGAGAGCTATATTGCATCCATAAAGAAGGAATTGAGGAAAGGTTTTGAAATGACAGACTAAGGGCATGTTCACTATTATCTTGGTATTGGAGTAACTCAACATCCGAAGTTTATATTCCTCTCTCATAAGAAGTACATTGGAGATTTGTTGAACAAGTCTGGCATGGCTGAGTGCAATCCTTTGACTACTCCAATGGAACAGAACTTAAAGTTCAAATCCATTGAAGGAAACGAATTTGAGGATGCAACAAAGTATAGACAACTTGTAGGAAGTCTCAACTACCTGACTACTACCATACCAAACATTTCATTTGTTGTTGGAATCCTCTCCAGGTTTATGCAAAAGCCTTGTGAGGGACATTGGTCTGTTGCAAAAATAGTTCTAAAGTACTTGAAGGGAACTCAAATCTTTGGACTTAAGTATACACAATGGGCGACTTCAACTTGATTGGATACTCTGATTCGGACTTTGATGGAGATAAAGAAATTGGGATATCTACTTCAGGTTATGCTATGAGTCTTGGATCAAGAGCTGTCTCCTAGAGGTCACGCAAACAATCAGTTCCAACAAATTCCACAACAGAGGCAAAATATGTGGAAACAACTGAAGAAACAAAGGAAATTGTGTGGCTAAGGAAAATTATGGAAGACTTTCAGGTGAAATAAGTGTAGGTTTGAACCCCGTACATAAATTACCTGCATACGAATTCTAAAACATAGAAAATAAACAATGCGAGAGCATAATACATAAAACACATATACACAGAGATTTCCCCTGGATCCTAAAACTGGGACTACCAGCTTGATTTTTCGTTATATATTCCTTTCAATGTTACAATACATATTTATACATGCCGAAGCATCCAATACCATGGACTGAAAAACCATCGCGTCCAAAACCATGGACCGAAAACCATCGAGTCCAAAAAACATGTGCGAAAATCATGCACAAAACCATAGGTGGGTCCACCCAACCTATCATAGGGTCCAAAACCCCGTAAAGTGGGGTTACAAGTACCCCTCAAACCCCATATGACCTCCCCCCCTCTAACCCCCGGTTAACTACGTGGGCTAGTCATGGAAAGAATATAACACAACCCAACATTCTCCCACTTGTTGTTTTCTTCCACAGGGGGCCACAAGAGAGCTTAGTCATTTATCCAGCCCTACAACGCCCATTGTTTCTCTACACCAAGAGAACTTCTCAGAGCTCACAGATTTTGTCAGTGCATTTGCAGTATTCTTCAAAGTGTCCACCTTTACCAACAACACCTTTTTGTCTTCTATCATATCCCTCGCAAAGTGATACTGAACATCAATGTGCTTTGTCTTTGAATGATATGCGGGGTTCTTTGCCAAGAAAATTTCACTTTATCTATCACAGTCTATCCTTATAGCTTCATGTACTAACCCCATACTTGAACACAATCTCTGCAACCAAACTGCTTCCTTGCTTGCATGAGTGGCTGCCATGTATTCTGCCTCTGTAGTTAATAGCGCCACTACAGATTGTTTCTTACTCATCCAACTGACTGCACCTCCAAATAGGTTAAACACATACCCACTTGTAGATCTTCTCTGATCCAGATCTCCAGCCCAGTCTGCATCAACAAACCCACGAATATCCAACACTCTGTCCAATCATGGTCTTCCTTGGCAGCACAAACCATAATCACTAGTGACACATAAATACCTGAAAACATGCTTCACTACTGTCCAATGCTCCTTTCCTGATTTTGACATAAACCTGCTCAATACTCCCACTGCATGTGCAATGTCTGGTCTAGTACAGACCATTGCATACATCAGGCTACCGACTGCACTTGCATATGGAACACAATACATGTCTTCTTCCTCTTCTTGTGTCTTGGGACACTGTTCAACAGATAACCTCACACCTACAGGGATAGGAACCTTCACCGGTTTACTATCTTGCATATTAAACCTATGTAGTATTGTCTTGACATACTTCCTCTGGTTTAACCAGAGCTTCCTCTTTGCTCGATCTCTTTTAATTTCCATGCCCAAAATATAGTTTGCAGCACCAAGATCTTTCATGTCGAACTTGGAGGAAAATTGGGTCTTCAAATCCTGGATAATTTCTTTGTCATTTCCAACCAACAACATATCATCCACATACAAGACTAGATAAATAACATGATCACCAATTAATTTAAAATACACACAATGATCTGCTTTGCTTCTAGTGAAGCCAAGTCCCCGTATAAATGTATCAAATTTCTGATACCACATCCTTGGTCACTGTTTTAACCCATACAGAGACTTCTTTAACTTGCATACCAGTTCTTTCTTACCCTTCACCGCAAAGCCTTCAGGTTGCTTCATGTAGATCTCCTATTCCAGATCCCCATGAAGAAATGTTGTTTTCACATCCATCTGTTCTACCTCAAAATCAAAAGCAACAACAACAGATAAAAGTAACCTAATAGAAGTTACCTTGGCAACAGGACAAAAAATATCACCAAAATCAATTCTAGGCACTTGGGAATAACCTTTTGCTACCAACCGAGCTTTGTATTTCTCCACTTTTCCTTCTAAATTTGTCTTCTTTTTGAACACCCCTTTGCTGCCAATGGGTTTCCTTCTAGTCGGCAACTCCACCAGATCCCAAGCCTCATTTTTGTGCAAAGATGCCATTTCATCAACCATGACCTCTTTCCAGAGTTTTCCATCCTCTGAATCCACTGCTTCATAGTTCTAGGATAATCATCAGTAACAGACAAAGAAAAATTTGAACAGAAAGTAGATGGACTATACCTTTCTGGTTGCCTTCTTTCTCGAACTAATCTTCTCACAGCTGGAGTTTGTGGCTCTTCATCTTCTGATTCCTCCTCTGCTATAGAGTCTGATTCTTCCTCCTTTAGCTCAAACTCTATCTTCTCAGGTTCCTTTAGTTTGACTTCATGTTTAATAACATCTTTCACCTCTCTGAACACCACATCTCAGCTATACACAACCTTCCTTGTTACTGGGTTCCAAAGCTCATAACCCTTTAAACCATCCTTATACCCAATAAATATGCACTTTTCAGATTTACTATCCAACTTGGTTCTTTTCTCCTTTGGAACATGTACATATGCATCACATCCAAATACCCTTAGATGTGAAAGAGAGGGTTTCTTACCAGTCCATACCTCTTGTGGAGTCTTACCCTCCAATGCTGATGAAGGTGACCTATTGACTAGGTAACATGCAGTATCCATCGCCTCTGCCCAGAATTCCTATCCTAACCCGGCACCACTGAGCATGCTTCTTGCCCTTTCCATCAACGTCTTGTTCATTCTTTCTGCAACTCCATTTTGCTGAGGTGTATGTGGAGTAGTCTTCTGCCGTGATATACCACACTTCTTACATAATTCTTCAAATTCCTTACTGCAAAACTCTCCACCGTTATGTGTCCTTAGCACATTTATCTTCTTCTCTGTCTGGTTTTTCACCAGAACCTTAAATTCTTTAAACCTGTCAAAGACTTCAAATTTCTTCTTAAGGAAATATATCCATGTATTCCTTGAGAAGTCATCTATAAATGATACATAGTACACAGACTTACCCAGTGATGGAACCTTCACAGGTCCAAACACATCACTGTGCCCAAGCTCTAATATCTGTTTCGACCTTTTACCACCAGAGGGGAAACTCACCCGATTTTGCTTCCCATATACACAATTTTCACAGAAATCAAAATCCAGAGAGCTATTACTCATACCTTCTACCATACCTTTACCATGAAGTATCTGAAGGCCCTTCTCTCCAATATGTCCAAGCCTTTGATGCCACAACATGGTCTTCTCTTCAGAGACCACTAGATTTTCTGCTCCACTTTCAGGAACCATAGAACTATTTCACCCATCAATAACAGTGCTACCTTGCAGCTTGTACAGAGTTCCAATCCAAACTCCCTGCATCAATACCAGTGCTCCCTAAACCATTTTGTAGATATCCTTCTCGAACATTGTTTTTACACCTGCATCATCCAACTTGCTTATAAGAATTAGATTTCTGGCTAATGCAGGAATATGTAGAACACTTGGAAGCGTTCTAATCTTTCCACCTTGCAACTTCAACTTTACTTTTCCGCGAACAACGATTCTAGTCTTCCTGTCATCCCCCAAGAAGACATCACCACCATCATATTTCTCATACTTGCAGAACCACTCTCTATGGGGAGTGAAGTGAAAGGATGCACCTGAGTCAATCAACCATGCCTCATGATCTACATGTGTACTTGAAGAAGCCAAGTACACATCCCCACCTTCATCTGAGGTGGTTTTCGCCTCTATAGAAGGCGCCTCATCAGATCCCTTTCCTTTGTCAGGAACTTTAGATTTACAATCCCTTTTAAAGTGGCCTTCCTTTCTACATTTCCAGCACACCACCTTTACATGTTTTCCTGGAGATTTAGATCTACTCTAGATTTAGATCTCCCACTCGATGACTTATTTTTGTTTCTGTTCTGGGACCGTCCTCGTACAGACAAGGCATCACCATTCTGGCTATCCATATTTTTCCATCTCATCTCCTCCGTTAGCAAGGTTGAGACTATTTCATCAAACTGCAAGGTAGTTGCATTGCTACCTATTGCAATAACTAGACTATCCCACGAATCTGGTAGGGAACACAACAAACTGATGCACTAACCTTCATCTGAAATTTTAATATCAACAGATGCTAACTGACTTACCACAATATTAAATGCATTCAGATGCTCTGTCACCAAGTCTCCATCTTTCATCCTCAGGTTATACAACTTTTTCCGTAGGAACAGTTTATTCACCAGAGACTTAGATTGGTACAAATTCCCTAACTTGTCCCACAAAGCCTTCATCGTAGCTTCCCGTGATACATTCAGCAACACTAAATCTGAGACACACAATCGTATTGTGCTCTTTGCCTTCTCATCCAAATTCTTCCATTCTTCATCGGACACTCCCGTTGGTTTAGTACTTGGATCTACCATGATCCACTAATCTTTATCCACCAACAGATCCTCCATCTTGATTTTCCACAACTCAAAACTCTGACCATTAAATTTCTCGATCTCTATCTTTCCACTTCTCGCCATCTTCTTTCACCACAAGAATCGATCTCACAGATCTCCCACTAAACAAGGTCTACCATAGGCCTGAGCGAAACCCCTTAGCAACAAAGGCGTCCCCTTGAAGCCAAAACTGCTCTGATACCAAATGTAGGTTTGAACCCCATACAGAAATTACTTGCATACGAATTCTAAAACACAAAAAATAAACAATGTGAGAGCATAACACATAAAACACATATACACAGAGATTTCCCCTGGATCCCAAAACCGGGACTACCAGCTTGATTTTTCATTATATATTCCTTTCAATGTTATAATACATATTTATACATGCCAAAGCATCCAATACCATGGACCGAAAAACCATCGCGTCCAAAACCATGGACCGAAAACCATCGCATCCAAAAAACATGTGCAAAAATCATGCACAAAACCATAGGTGGGTCCGCCCAACCTAACATAGGGTCCAAAACCAAAATTTTCCAGGGCGCTGCCCTAGACCCCATAAAGTGGGGTTACAGGTACCCCTCAAACCCCCTGTGACCTCCCCCCCTCTAACCCCCGGTTAACTACGTGGGCTAGTCATGGAAAGAATATAACACAACCCAACAACAAGTGCATTCAATTCCACTTACGATTGACAACACTTCTGCAATAAATTTGGCTAAGAACCCAAAGTTCCATGATCAAATGAAGCACATCAATATTAAATACCATGTGATTCGACACCATGTTGAGGCTAAGACAATCCAGCTATGCCATTGTTCCACAACTGAGCATATTGCAGACATCTTCACCAAAGCGCTTGGAAGATAAAAGTCTGAAAGATTTAGAACGATGCTTGGACTCACCAACATCCCTTCAGATTAAGGGATGGAATGTTGACACCTAATCATTGGGATTGGGTGAATATATGTAAAATAGTGTAAATGGAAAATAAAGAGAATAGGAATATGAGGAGACACTGGGACATGAAGCCCAAGAGTCTCTCCCTCCATGTATATATCTATGATTAGCCTTAATGGAAAAACACAATTCATTTGAGGAGTTACCTCATGGCCTAACAAAGCACAAGAGGACATCGTGATCAACAACTAAAATGGATTTTGCTTGCAAGTATCGAGTTGCATGTAAGATTTCCTTTCTAGTTTTGGCATACATGGCATGTGCATGTGGTTATTTGGATATGATTTGTCATTGGCATGGAGGATTTCTTGGATTGACAGTGCTTTTTCCTAGCCTTTCCATTTCGTAGATAACCATGGTGTTATGGGTTTTACTTTTGTTTTCTGATTGGTTTTCTTGTGCCTTTGGCTGTGGGTTGAGTTATTAGTTCCTGGAAGCCTTGGTTGGAAAAATGATCTGGAAGTCCTATAAAAACTTGGGGTTAGTTACTAGTCTTGTGTAATAATCCTAGTGAAAATTCCATGTAATAAAAGAATAAAGGCAAAAATAATAACCACAGTTGATGGGACACTTATTCCAAGCTAAATGTTGGGTAAGACAATGTGTGTTCATTTGGTTTTTTATGGTTAAGGAAATTGGCAAAGGAAATGTCTAAGGATTTGGAAAGGAAAAATGGCATTATTTGACACCTATTTATGAAAATAATGGAAATTAGGAGAAAAGGAAGGTGAAAGGTCACAAGTTGCATGTGAGGAGGAAAATGAAGAAAATAGAGGCCTCATTAATAGCAAGGCTTATGAGGATCAGTTGGTACCTTTTTTGTGAGTTCAGCTTTGGAGCTCTCTCATTACTCTCTCTCTCTCTCTCTCTCTCTCTCTCTCAGTCTTACATAGTTAGAGTTTTCTTGTAGCACTTTGGAATTGGATCAAGAAAGGCAAGGAAGGAAAGAAGAAGGAAGGAGCAAGAAAGGAAGAGTAGGATGAAGCAACTACAACAAGATTCTTTGCATGTACTGATTTGCATGTGTGTTTTCCTTGCTATATTTGGCATACATGGTATTGAATGTGGTTCTTCGCTGTTATGGCATGAGTTTTTTAGGTGTGACAATGTTTTCAACCTAGCCTTGCCATTTCCGGATAGCCATGGTGTGATGGGGTTCTCATGTTTTGGTTGAGTTGGATTGCTAGATGGCTTCGAAGCTGAGTGAGGTGGATCTCTGAAAGAAAGAACACATCGCCTAGTGATCCCTGAACCAGATTGTGGATTGCGGTAAAGCCACTGGCCTAGTGACCCCTGAACCAGACTATCGGTTGTGGTAAAGCCAGGTATTGTGTGCCTCAATGCGCCCAGGAATCCTTGAACAATTAATGGTGGGATATATGGTAAAGCCTAGAGGGTGGAGTCTCAGTTTAGGGCCTAATGATCCCTGGATTAGACTATGGATTGCGGTAAAGCCCGAGAGACTAGGAGACAAGAAAATTCCTCACAGTGTAGGTGGAGAAATCTGGTAGCATCCATGCTTGTTTTGGCCTACTGATCTGGTGGAGATCATGGTAAAGCCTGTTATTACATGTTTATTGTGTTGGCCTAGTGATCCAATGTGGATTGCGATAAAGCCTAGTTTCTATTGATGAGGGTGAGGTGGTTTAGCCTCGGGATGCCATGGTTGGTTCTTTTGGTTTGAGTCCCACATTCATGCTTGGAATATGGCACAAGGGTGATTGGCTGAAGAGAGATTTGACTCAGCCAATCTATGGTCGGGTGGAACGTGGTAGTCCCATACTAGGTTAGCTTTTGCATTAATTAATATGAGGTTCTTTCCTTGGTATCTTATGTAGAAATGTACTCGTTTATTTGTGGATTCTATGGCTGATGTATCCTTGATATTTATGTTGTTATTATGCTGGTTATAAGCATGTATTATGATAGTGATGATGTATGGCTCTCCTCATGTTTTGATTTGTAAATGAATGAATACTATATCTATGACCTAATAGTTGATAATGCAGCTAATGATATAAGGGAACAATGCTTCTTAGCAATTCTCAGATAAATATGAGACCCCTATGCTCAGATTTGTTGTTTAAACATGTAGATTACATATTTGTGACATGTTTGACGAAATGCCTATCATGGTTAGTAGGGGTCCAATCAACTCCTTGTTCAAGAAATTGCGTTTGTATCATTATTAAGTTGTTATCCTTTAGTTATGAAAGTGTCATTGATTTTTGGGTAGTGACTTGGGCTTTGGGCCTAAAAAATTGGCATAAATGTCGGAGTCACAGGCACATGTCTAAGGATAAAAGACCCCAGATGCATGCATACCCATGTTGTGGGAGCGTTTGGAGCCTCCTAGATGCATGCATGTCCATATCAAGGGAGCATCCAAGGGTTTAATGGTCTAAAACTTCAGTTGGTCTCAGGGGCTGGTTACTTGAGTGGTTGGGATGGCTCCTGGGAGTTCTGCTCCTGATGGGGAAGTTTGTATGGTGTTTTTATGTCGATTCCACTTCCTTAAGGTGACTTAGGAGGTTATATCCCATTATAGTGGCCTCTTGTCACATATTTACCCCGATTGGTCGGTTAATTGGGTAGATGTGGGATGAGGGTGTTACATCCTTGAAGCCTTGGTTGGACAAACGCTCTGGAAGCCCTTGGTGGGTTGAGTTACTAGTCCTAGAAGCCCTAGTTGGACAAACGCTTTGGAAGCCTGATGACATCTGTGGGTTGAGTTACTAGTCCTCAAGGCCCTGGTTGGAATAAACACTTTGGAGCCCTGGACAACTTGGGTAGAGACCAATCTGGTGATGGTTAGTGATGTCTGACCGTGAGGTAGAATCACTGGTTGAGGGTTGAGGTGGTTTGGCATATGGAAGCCCTGGTTTGATTTTGATTTATTTGTTTTATGAGATCCCACATTCATGCTTGGAATATGGCACGGGGGTGACTGGATTAAAGAGAGATTTGGTTCAACCTAGTCTATGGTCGGATGGTACGTGGAAGTCCCAGACCTAGTTGCATTTTGCATATGTTAATAAGAACTCATTTCCTCTTGTAATTGATGGGTAAATGTACTTGTTATTATTTGATCTTGATGGTTGTTTTATCATTGATATATCTCTGGTTATTCGCTGGTTATAAGCATGTTTTATGACAGTTATTATGGATGGATCTCATCATGTTTTGATTAGTATGTGAAACAATAATGAATGGATGACCTAATATATGAAAATGCAACTAATGTGATAAGGCATCAATGCTTCTTAGCGATTCTTAGATAAATATGAAACCTCCTATGCTCAGATTAGTTGTTGAAAAGTATAGATTTCATATTTGTGATATGTTTGACAAAATGAATGTCATGGTTGGGCCTGGTTAAGTCAAGTCATTGATCATGTTTTGTGTTAGAGGCTTTGTCTTTTTGTCATTAATTTCCTTGGAAAGTCTCATCAAGTTCCGGGTAATGGTTTGGAGACTGACCCTGAAAAAGTGGCCTAAATCTCGCAGTCTATGTTACAGAACTAGCTGAAAAAGACTACAGTCTCTCCCTTGTAGGCATTGTGGGAGTGACTAGAGGGTCCCAATTGCATGCATGTCCATGTCGTGTGAGCAATTGGGAGGTTTAATTCATTGAAAGGATAGGTTAACTTAGGGTTTGGGTACCTGGAGTGGTGGATTAAATTCCGAGGGTCCTATAGCACCTAAGGGAGGTCTGTAAAGTGTTGGTTCGTCGGTTCCACTTCCTTAACTGCACTTAGGGAGTTGAATAATACCATAGTAACTCTTCATGACATGTTTACCCCGGTGGGCCGGTTATATTGGGTAAATGTGGGAGGAGGGTGTTACTGAGTGGTATCGGGGCATGGTTCAACACTTGGACTGGATGGGTGGAATGTTTTTGTCATGCATGCATGTAGAGTGTCTATGTGCTTGTTATGTATGCATGTTAGTGGTCATTGTTACAGTTGTGTTTCCATGTAGGATTCAATGTTTTTGTTGTTGGGATGTGTTTGTCATGAACTCATGTTGGTTCTATATGCATTTGTTATGCATGTTAGTGTCTATATGTTGTTATGCATGCATTGTCATGGTTATAGTTATGCATGTATAGTAGGTGAAACATGCATTGTGAGGCCATTGTATGTAGTTGGTGTCATTGTGATGTTGTTGATAAGATATGATGTTGATATGTTTGCTAAGATGGAGTAGGAGATACAGACTATTAGAGCAAGGTTGCAACACTAAACTTTGGGGGTAAGAGCAGATCATCATACATGTATTGTATGTTTGGCATGTTGGTATTTTAGTTAATGGATTGTTATATACATTAGGGTTATATACATGTTTATCATTTTATTGTTGTTGTGGTTACAGGCATGGTAAATGCTAGTTGATTAGTGTAGTCATATGCACGTGTCAGATAGTCATGAATGATAGTAACATGTGGTTGTATGCATTGTTTTTGTTATTATATGATAGTTAGCTTGATGATTATGTTATATGTTGTTGATAAGTATGTTATATGTTAACTTGTTGATTGTTATATGATAGTTAACTTGATGATTACGTTATATGTTGTTGATGAGTATGTTATATGTTAACTTCTTGTTGTTATATGTTAGTTAACTTGATGATCAGGGTTATTGAAATTAAGCCCTTGATCGTATATGTATCGTGCTAACCTGGATTGACCTATGCAGATGATTATGGTTATTACATTCAGGTATGAGTTAATATATTGTGATATTATGTCATACTAATCTAGACTGACTATGCATATGTGATTGTTATGCATGGACGACAATTGTTTATGAGTTTATGATGTGAACATGTTAGCTAGTTATTTCCATAGATATCATGACCTTATTTATGCCTGAGTTGATGTGTTGTGAAGTTATATTGTCTGAATCTAGATTGATTGTGCAGAAAAGGTAGCCTCTCCTGAGATCCATTAAGGCATGAGTTTGCTTATGTCGTCTACTTGGTGTTTGAATGTTTGATTATGTCATTTATTTGGCGTTTGAGTGTTTGGTGTCTATTATGTCGTCTATCTATTATTTGAATGTTTGATTACTTGCATGATATGAGTATGTGTCTGTAAGATTGCATGAATGAATGGTCTTGTTTTAAGATGGTTGTACTAACACATTATGTGTTGAGACAATTGATATGTACTTGAGTGTAAGTAGGTGATAGTTGTAGCATTATGTATTATGACTGATGAATGTGAGTTGATTGTTGAGTATGACATGGTTGTTAGTCTTGGTAAAGGTTGATTTCAAATTCATAGACATGATGCCTTGATTTGTGGAACATGTGACTGACATGTGTAAACAGTTGCAATAAATATGCTAAGTATTAGCGTGACAAGGTAACAATTGATTTATTTATATAGCTAACAATTGGGTGATGCGGTAGTACATAGTAAGACTCAATTGCAGCAAGGTAAAATGTAAAAGAAAGGATTTGGGTGAGAATTCCTTTGGTTATGTTTGGAAACCGTAATTCCAAACGAATGAATGCTTTGAATACATGAAGTCTTCTTAACCCTAATCTTGTTTGACATTATGTGGATATGTGCTAAATTCATGAACATGTATTTGACAGGTATATTAGCTAGTTTCTAGTTATATCTAGATCCGTCAAGGGAATCAGAGTCCCTTGAGAGATGGCATGGATGTGTCCAGTTATAAGGCAACGTGCTTGACACAACAAGGTAAGATAACTGGTATATTGTTATATTTATTATGCACTGACAATTATGTGTTTATGGTAGTATGATGTAGGGGATTGCATGGCAAGAGACTGTCATGAAATATTGAAGAAGGCCCAGGTTGAACTTTCCCTTGGAAGCATTGGGAACCCTGGGGATTGAGTCATGGTGTTCGTTGCTAGTCTTGTGATTTTGGTATTTTTTTATTTGTTTTCACTTGATTTGTGGTATTGATTGCGTCTAGTGCATGGCCATGCTACTTTGTTTGTGGTGTCGTATTGCTAATGGTGTTTCATGGTTTGCTTCTTGTTTGTTTCTTGTTCTTGCATTTTATGTTTGAGGGTCTTGGGAATTGGTTTGGGAAAGAGGAAAGTTGATGGAGCTTGGGGAAAGCTGAATGAAGTCCAACAGGTAATGTAAGGCCTAGATGAAGCTCGATGCATGAGTAAGGGTAGTTGAAGGAAAGAGTATGACAACTAGTTGGATTGGTTGGGTCCATTGGTGTAAATGGACAGTAGCAGTAAAGTCATGAGAAAGGTGACAGAAAAGTTAAAGCAAATGGATTTGAGGCATCAGATGCCTTGGCCATGTCGGGAACTGTTGTTCTCAATGTTGTGCATGGATAAAGGGAGTTCTCCTAACCTTGAATTTATGTTATTTGGTAATTATATTGTATGCATGCATGTCATCTTCTAACATGGTCGTAAAAGATCATGATCATTTTATGCTAATGTTTATAAATAAGCATGTATCTATGTCATTATCTAACAAGGTTGTCAGGGATTATTCTTGTGGAGGAATGATTGCTTATGCAAGTGAATGGCATGAAGAGGTTCCTGGATATAAGGAATTAAGTGGGAAGAGTAGCCTCGATAAATTTATGAGGTCATTATCATGTGGATATGAGTTGATATTATGTGTTTATAGCATGCCCATGCTTACGTTATGGATAGGTAATGCTGAGAGATACATCAACAGAATGAAAGTAGCATGATCCGCAACATGCTAGGATAAGCATGGATGGAGGAGAGACACAGCAAGTAAGGCTGCTTGGTAGAGACAATGTGGTTTTGGGTGTGCAGTGCTACTGTTGTGTATATGTTATGCATATTGGATATTCAGTGATTGTACCTATGGTGTTGTGTGCTAGTTGTATATATGGTTTTGTTTGCATATTGCGTATGTAGTGCTGGGTATAGATGGTGCTATGTACATGTTCGATATGTGGTGTTATGTACATATTGTACTATCCACATGATGAATATGTAGTGTTGTGTGCATATGGTGTTGTGCGCATGTTGGATATATTGTGCTGTGTACATATGGTGCTATGTACATATTGTATATGCAGTGCTGTGTACATACGGTGTTGTGTGCATGTTGTACATGCGGTGCTATGTACATATGGTGTTATGTACAGATTGTACATGTGGTGTTGTGTGCATGTGGTGCTCTGTACATGTCGTGCATGTGGCATTGTGTACATGTGGTGTCATGTACATGTCGTGCATGTGGTGTTGTGTACATGTGGTATTGCGTACATGTTGTACAGGTGGTGCAATGTACATGTGGTGTTGTGTACACGTTGTGCAGGTGGTGCCGTGTACATGTGATGTTGTACACACGTTGTGCAAGTGGTGTTGTGTACAAGTGGTACTGTGTACATGTTGGGCATATGGTACTGGTGTACATGTGGTACTGTGTGCATGTCGTACATGTTGTGTTGCGGGCATGTAGTACTTTGTATGTGCATTGTGTATTCATGGTGTCGTGACATGTGTATAAGTTGTGTTGTACTCTGTGTTGGTATATGTATTGTGTTGTGTTGTACAAGGTTGTAGGTATATGCATTGTGTTGTATGCCAGGTGTAGGTGTATGTATTTTTTTGTATTGTACACCGGGTGTAGGTATATGTATTGTCTTGTACGCTAGGTGTAGGTGTATGTATTGCATTGTGTTGTACATCGGGTGTAGGTGTATGTGTTGTGATGTATATTGTGTGTATATGTACGTGAACAAAGAGGATAGAAGGCATTAGGTGCTTGTCGGGTGTGGCAACCAATCCGGTGTGTGGACAAAGGCAGAAGAAAAGGAACGATTAAAGGATAAGTATCAATATCTTATTTCAATTTTATTAGCATGTGATCTATAATTCTGATTTATGATGGTTACACATGATCTATGATTTTGGTTTATGATGATTGCATGCTACTCATGATTTTGATCTATGATGCTTGTGTTTTTAACTAACCGGATGTGATATGTTTATACATGATGATTTGGTCAAGAGCTAGTTTGGCTTGTTGTGACAGGTAGTGAACACAAGTGCAAGTGTACCTTATTGATGGGCCACCAATGAGATATGATTTGGATTTATTTCAATTCGTTTAAATCTAATGGAAATTAATGGAAGACACCTGGTTAGGAAGGTGTCAGTAACACTTCAGGAGCACCATACATTGGTGTGCCCATTGAGAGCAATGACTGTATGCATTCCGATGTTGCTATGTATGTGTATATTGGAAGGTTGTGAAGATATTTGTATTGAGCTGGATTGAATTAGATGCACAAGAGCTCCAGAGTAGATTGTAGTATGGATTATTTGTTAGTTGAAGCAAATGTGTATAAGATTATATGTGGATGTTATGGTAAATACCGTAATGAGCTATGTTATAAATCTCTAGTAAAAAGTATGTTTACGACACTGCTCGGCTAGTTGAGATCTGCCTCACTTCCACCTTTTTCAGTTTTGAGGGTGAGTTCTTTGAGAAAACCTGTGGGGTTGCCATGGGCTCACCCATATCCCCTGTCGTTGCTAATCTATTTATGGAAGATTTTGAATCCAGGGCTCTAAACTCTGCCTGCCTCTTGCCTAAGCTTTGGAAAAGGTATGTAGATGACACCAATGTCATCTAGTCTCATGACTAAGAGGAGTTAGATCTCTTCTTCGATCATCTCAACAATCAATCCTCAGCCATTAAGTTCACTAAGGAACAAGAAGTCGATGGTTGCCTCCCTTTCCTTGATATTCTTATTTCTAAGAATAATGATGGTTCCCTCTCCCACCAGGTGTTTCGAAAGAAAACACATATGGAGCAGTATCTTCATGCTAGTTCCCACCATTTCCCGGCTCAGAAGATGGGTGTTCTTAATACCCTTGCTACTCATGCCCTAAGGATCTCGGATGAAAAGAGCTTTGAGAAAGAAAAATCCCATCTCCTTGATGTCTTTGTTGAGAATAGTTATAGTAGTTACATAGGTCAGAAAGCTTTCCTCAAAGCTGCCAGGAATTCTCTTACTAAAAGGGAACCGAAGGATCGGATTCCTGGTGTCCATATTCCGTTTGTTTAGGGGACCACTGACAAGATTGCAAGAATTCTTAAGAAACATAATGTCCCCGCGACCTTTAGGCCCTTTAGCACCATTCGTAAGTCCCTCAGATCAGTGAAGGATCCTATCGACCCTAGGGATATGAAAGGGGTATACATTATCCCTTGTTCCTGTGGGACCCCTACATTGGTGAGATTGGTCGCTCCATTAATCAAAGGATTAGTGAGCACGTTGCTGACCTTAAGCATAGAAGAACCAAGTCTTCCGCCTTAGCAGAACATGCGGAAAAAACCAAACATCATGTTTGTATTGAGGAAGCTAGTGTGATTGCTAGGGTTTCACAATTCCATCATCGGAAATTTAGGGAAGCCCTTGAGATTGAAAAAAGGCCAAGCAATCTCAATAGAGAGGATGGTTGGAAAATTAGTAGTCACTGGGTCCCAACACTCTCTTCCTAGTCGCTTTCTTTTCTTCCCTCCCTCATTTTTTGGCTTGTTTTTATTATACCTTATCCTAATAATTTTAACTAATAGATAATTTTTATTACCTGTACCGTTATATAATAATAAGTTAATTTAACAATTAGATATACGATTAATTATTTCTAGATATTTAATAGATTATTTTCGATTCCTTTTAGAATAAGTATTATCTGAATAAAAGTTCATTGTAAAGTAGTTAAGACCTTTATGTAAATTCATATAAACATTGCATTAAATCTGGATAATCTATTGAATAGGTCAACCTCTAGGCTAATTAGATAAATAATTATTTTTATTTATATATTAAAATATGATCCTAACTCTTGACTTTTATATTTTATATATTTCTAATTAACTAATAACTTAATAATCATTTAAAATTACTTTATATATATATATATATATAAATATATATATATATCATATGCCCTTTTGACTTTTTATGATAAGATAACTTCCGATTTGATAAATTAAATTAACTTATTTTTATCCCCCTGGTCCTAGTCCAACTAACTACTCCCTAGTCAAATTTAGCTATTATAGCCGTTGCCTGGTCATGAATTATAGCCGTTGGAGGTCTGCTTTGTCTATTTAACATGCATAGCTTGATGTTCTCCTCAACTTGTCCTGACGATGAACCACACTGGTTGGTTCGAAACGCGTCGACAAATGAAATATCATGTGATTTACGCTGAAAAATCTATCGTAAACTTGATATGGATCACAAAAGCCTCAATTCAACAAGCAGTATGTTGTTATGTTTTTAGCAGGATGTCATTGTAAATACTACAACGAGTTGTGTTATAAAGCTCCATAGGTAGTATGTTTTGTTTTCAATGGTTTGCTGGTTTGTAGGTGTCAATGAACATCGAAGACAATGTTCCCCCAATTGGGAGGGTTCTATAACAACCCTGGTTAAAAATCCATGTAAAAATGTATAAGACCATGGTAATGGGACATGTATTCCAAGCTGAATTGTGGGAAAAAACATCCTAGTGGGTATCACTTCGGTTTATTATGGCTAAAGGAAATTGACAAAGGCAATGGCTAAGGATTTGGAAAGACATGAGTCATTAATTGATATTGTATTTATGAAAACACTGGAAATTAGGAGAAAAGGAAGGTGAAAGGTCACGGGTTGCATTTGAGGAGGAAAATGAAGGAAAACAATGGAAAATTGAAAAAAATAGAGGCCTTATTAATAAAAAGGCTTTTGACGATCAATTCATGGAATTTTTGTTAGTTTTAGGTTGAAGCTCTCTCTTCTACTCTTTCTCTCTCATACTCTTGGACACTTAGAGTTTTCTTGGAGCACTCTTGGAGTAGTGTGGCATACTTGGGATTTGAAGCAAGAAGGCAAAGGAAGAGTAGGAAAGTGCTAGAGGACATCAGGATCAACAACTACAACAAATTTTGCTTACAGGTATCAAGTTGCATGTATGATTTTCTTGCTAGTTTTGGCATGCATAGCATATGCATGTGGTTATTTGGTTATGATATGTCATTGGCATGGATGATTTGCTATATTGACAGTGGTTTTGCCTAGCCTTGCGATTTCCTGGATAGCCATGGTGTTGTGCGTTATACTTTTGTTTTCTGGTTGGTTTTCCTTTGCCTTTGGCTCTATGTTGAGTTATTAGTTCATGGAAGCCTTGATTGGACAAACACTCTAGAAGCCCTATAACAACTTAGGCTGAGTTACTAGTCCTAGAAGCCTTGGTTGAACAAACGCTCTAAAAGCCCTTGGTGGGTTGAGTTAGCAGTCCTGGAAGCCCTGATTGGAAAAACGCTCTAGAAGCTTGGTGGCAGTTGTGAGTTGAGTTACTAGTCCTGGTGTTGGGTTGTATTATATTCTTTCCACGACTAGCCCACGTAGCTAACTGGGGGGTTAGAGGGGGGGCGGAGCCCCCCTTCGTTGTGCCGATTGTGTAGAGGGGGGGGGGGGGTCACACGGGGTTTGAGGTGTACCCGTAACCCCACTTTATGGGGTCCGGGGCAACGCCCCAGAAAATTTTTGGTTTTGGACCCTATGTTAGGTTGGGCAGACCCACCTATGGTTTTGTGCATAATTTTCGCAGATGGTATTGGACGCGATGGTTTTCGGTCCATGGTATTGGATGCTTCGGCATGTATGAATATGTATTATAACATTGAAAGAAATATAATGAAAAATCAAGCTGGTAGTCCCGGTTTTGGGATCCAGGGGAAATCTCTATGTATATGTGTTTTATGTGTTATGCTCTTGCATTGTTTATTTTCTGTGTTTTAGAATTTGTATGCAGGTAATTTCTGTACAGGTTTAAAACCTACATTTGGTATCAAAGCAGTTTTGGCTTCAAGGGGATGCCTTTGTTGCTGAGGGGTTTTACTCGGGGCTGTGGTAGACCCTGTTTAGTGGGAGATCTGTGAGATCGATTCTGGTGGTGAAAGAAGATGGCGAGCAGTGGAAAGATAGAGATCGAGAAATTTAATGGTCAGAGTTTTGAGTTGTGGAAACTCAAGATGGATGATCTGTTGGTGGATAAAGATTAGTGGATTGCGGTAGATCCGGGTACTAAACCAACGGGAGTGTCTGATGAAGAATGGAAGAAGTTGGATCGGAAGGCAAAGAGCACAATACGATTATGTGTCTCAGATTTAGTATTGCTGAATGTATCAGGGGAAGCTACGGTGAAGGCTTTGTGGGACAAGTTAGGGAATTTGTACCAATCTAAGTCTTTGGTGAATAAACTGTTCCTGCGGAAAAAGCTATATAACCTGAGGATGAAAGATTGAGACTCGGTGACAGAGCATCTGAACGCATTTAATACTGTGGTAAGTCAGTTAACATCTGTTGATATTAAAATTTCAGATGAAGATAAGTGCATCAGTTTGTTGTGTTCTCTACCAGATTCGTGGGATAGTCTGGTTATTGCAATAGGTAGCATGCAACTGCTTTGCAGTTTGATGAAATAGTCTCATCCTTGCTGACGGAGGAGATGAGACGGAAAAATGTGGAGAGCCAGAATGGTGATGCCTTGTCTGTATGAGGACAATCCCAGAACAGAAACAAAAATAAGTCAACGAGTGGGAGATCTAAATCTAGAGGGAGATCAAAATCTCCAGGAAAAATTGTAAAGGTGGTGTGCTGGAAATGCAGAAAGGAAGGCCACTTCAAAAGGGACTGTAAATCTAAAGCTCCTGACAAAGTAAAGGGATCTGATGAGGCTCCTTCTACAGAGGCGAAAACCACCTCAGATGAAGGTGGGGATGTGTACTTGGCTTCTTCAAGTACACATGTAGATCATGAGGCATGGTTGATTGACTCAGGTGCATCCTTTCACTTCACTCCCCATAGAGAGTGGTTCTGTGAGTATGAGAAATATGATGGTGGTGATGTATTCTTGGGGGATGATAGGAAGGCTAGAATAATTGGTCGTGGAAAAGTAAAGTTGAAGTTGCAAGGTGGAAGGGTTAGGACACTTCCGGGTGTTTTGCATATTCCTGCATTAGCCAGAAATCTGATTTCTGTTAGCAAGTTGGATGATGCAGGTGTAAAAACAGTGTTTGAGAAGGATACCTGCAAGATGGTTCGAGGAGCACTTGTATTGATGCGTGGAGTTCAAATTAGAACTCTGTACAAGCTGCAAGGTAGCAATGTTGTTGATGGGTGCAATAATTTCGTGGTTCATGAAAGTGGAGCAGAAATCTAGTGGTCTCTGGAGAAAAGACCATGCTGTGGCATCAAAGGCTTGGACATATTGGAGAGAAGGGCCTTCGAATACTTCATGGTAAAGGTATGGTAGAAGGTATGAGTAATAGCTCTCTGGATTTTGATTTTTGTGAAAATTGTGTATACAAGAAGCAGAATCGGGTGAGTTTCCCCTCTGGTGGTAAGAGGGCAAAACATATATTAGAGCTTGTGCACAATGATGTGTTTGGACCTGTGAAGGTTCCATCACTGGGTAAGTCTGTGTATTATGTATCATTTATAGATGACTTCTCAAGGAATACATGGATATATTTCCTTAAGAAGAAATATGAAGTTTTTGACAGGTTTAAAGAATTTAAGGCTCTCGTGGAAAATCAGACAGAGAAGAAGATAAAGGTGTTGAGGACAGATAATGGTGGAGAGTTTTGCAGCAAGGAATTTGAAGAATTCTGTAAGAAGTGTGGTATAGCACGACATAAGACTACTCCATATACACCTCAGCAAAATGGAGTTGTAGAAAGAATGAACAAGACGTTGATGGAAAGGGCAAGAAGCATGCTTAGTGGTGCCGGGTTGGGACAGGAATTCTGGGCAGAGGCGGTGGATATTGCATGTTACTTGGTCAACATGTCACCTTCATCAGCATTGGAGGATAAGACTCCACAAGAGGTATGGACTGGTAAGAAACCCTCTCTTTCACATCTAAGGGTATTTGGATGTGATGCATATGTACATGTTCCAAAGGAGAAAAGAACCAAGTTGGATAGTAAATCTGAAAAGTGCATATTTATTGGTTATAAGGATGGTTTAAAGGGTTATAAGCTTTGGAACCCAGTAACAAGGAAGGTTGTGTAAAACCGAGATGTGGTGTTCAGAGAGGTGAAAGATGTTATTAAACATGAAGTCCAACTAAAGGACCTGAGAAGATAGAGTTTGAGCTAAAGGAGGAAGAATCAGACTCTACAGCAGAGGAGGAATTAGAAGATGAAGAGCCACAAACTACGGCTGTGAGAAGATCATTTCGAGAAAGAAGGCAGCAAGAAAGGTATAGTCCATCTGCTTTCTGTTCAAATTTTGCTTTGTCTGTTACTGATGATGATCCCAGAATTGTGAAGGAAGCAGTGGATTCAGAGAATGGAAAACTCTGGAAAGAGGCCATGGTTGATGAAATGGCATCTTTGCACAAAAATGAGGCTTGGGATCTGGTGGAGTTTCCGGCTGGAAGGAAACCCATTGGCAGCAAATGGGTGTTCAAAAAGAAGACAAATGCAGAAGGAAAAGTGGAGAAATACAAAGCTCGGTTGGTAGCAAAAGGTTATTCCTAGGTGTCAGGAATTGATTTTGGTGATATTTTTTCTCCAGTTGCCAAGGTAACTTCTATTAGGTTACTTTTATGTGTTGCTGCTGCTTTTGATTTTGAGGTAGAACAGATGGATGTGAAAACAACATTTCTTCATGGGGATCTGGAAGAGGAGATCTACATGAAGCAACCTAAAGGCTTTGCGGTGAAGGGTAAGAAAGAACTGGTATGCAAGTTAAAGAAGTCTTTGTATGGGTTAAAACAGTCACCAAGGATGTGGTATCAAAAATTTGATACATTTATACGGGGACTTGGCTTCACCAGAAGCAAAGTAGATCACTGTGTGTATTTTAAATTAATTGGTGACCGTGTTATTTATTTGGTCTTGTATGTGGATGATATGTTGCTGGTTGGAAATGACAAAGAAATTATCCAGGATTTGAAGACCCAATTGTCCTCCAAATTAGACATGAAAGATATTGGTGCTGCAAACTATATTTTGGCCATGGAAATTAAAAGAGGTCGGGCAAAGAGGAAGCTCTAGTTAAACCAGAGGAAGTATGTCGAGACAATAATGTAGTGGTTTAATATGCAGGATAGTAAACCGGTGAAGGTTCCTATTCCTATAGGTGTAAATTTATCTACTGAACAGTGTCCCAAGACACAAGAAGAGGAAGAGGACATGTCCCGTGTTCCATATGCAAGTGTAGTCGGTAGCCTGATGTATGCAATAGTCTGTAATAGACCAGAAATTGCACATGCAGTGGGAGTATTGAGCAGGTTTATGTCAAAACCAGGGAAGGAGCATTGGATAGTAGTGAAGCGGGTTTTCAGGTATTTGCGTGGCACTAGTGATTATGGTTTGTGCTACCAAGGAAGACCAGGATTGGACAGAGTGTTGGATATTCGTGGCTTTTTTGATGCAGACTGGGCTGGAGATCTGGATTAGAGAAGATCTACAAGTGGGTATGTGTTTAACCTATTTGGAGGTGCAGTTAGTTGGATGAGTAAGAAACAATTTGTAGTGGCATTATCAACTACAGAGGCATAATACATGGCAGCCACTCATGTAAGCAAGGAAGCAGTTTGGTTGCAAAGATTGTGTTCAAGTATGGGGTTAGTACAGGGAGCTATAAGGATAGACTGTGACAGCCAAAGTGCATTTTTCTTGGCAAAGAACCCCGCATATCATTCAAAGACAAAGCACATTGATGTTTAGTATCACTTTGTGAGGGATATGATAGAAGACAAAAAGGTGTTGCTGGTAAAGGTGGACACTTTGAAGAATACTACAGATGCATTGACAAAATCTATGAGCTCTGAGAAGTTCTCTTGGTGTAGAGAGACAATGGGTGTTTTAGGGCTGGAAAAATGACTAAGCTCTCTTGTGCCCCCCTGTGGAAAGAAAACAATAAGTGGGACAATGTTGGGTTGTTTTATATTCTTTCCACGACTAGCCCATGTAGTTAACCGGGGGGTTAGAGGGGGGGCGGAGCCCCCCTTCATTGTGATGATTGTGTAGCGAGGGGGGGTCACAGGGGGTTTGAGGTGTACCCGTAACCCCACTTTATGGGGTTCGGGGCAGCGCCCCAGAAAATTTTGGTTTTGGAACCTATGTTAGGTTGGGCGGATCCACCTGGTTTTGTGAATGATTTTCACACATGGTATTGGAAACGATGTTTTTCGGTCCATGGTATTGGATGCTTCAGCATGTATAAATATGTATTATAACATTGAAAGGAACATAATGAAAAATCAAGCTGGTAGTCCCGGTTTTGGGATCCAGGGGAAATCTCTGTGTATATGTGTTTTATGTGTTGTGCTCTCGCATTGTTTATTTTCTGTGTTTTAGAATTCGTATGCAGGTAATTTCTGTACAGGGTTAAAACCTATGGAAACCCTGGTTAGAACAAACGCTCTAGAGCCCTAGACAACTTGGGTAGATACCAATCTAGTGATGGCTAGTGATGTTCGATCGTGAGGTGGAATCACTGGTTGAGGGTTGAAGTGGTTTGGCCTCTGGAAGCACTGGTTTGATTTTTATTGATTTGTTTTATGAGATCCCAAATTCATGCTTGGAATATGGCACGAGGATGATTGGATGAAAGAGAGATTTGGTTCATCCTAGTCTATGGTCGGGTGGCACGTGGAAGTACCAGACATGGTTTCATTTTTCATATGTTAATAAGAGCCGTTTTCCTCTTGTAATTGATGGGTAAATGTACTTGTTATTACGTGATCTTGATGGTTGTTTTATCATTGATATATCTCTGGTCATTTGCTAGTTATAAGCATGTTTTATGACAGTTATGATGGATGGCTCTCATCATGTTTTGATTAGTATGTGAAACATTAATGAATTAATGACCTAATAGATGATAATGTATCTAATGTGATAAGGCATCAATGCTTCTTATCGATTCTCAAATAAGTATGAGACCCCTATGCTCAGATCTGTTGTTGAAAACTGTAGATTTCACATTTGTGATATTTTTGATGAAATGTCTGTCATGGTTGGGCTTGGTTGAATCAATTCCTTGATCAATTTCTGTGTTAGAGGCTTTGTCTTGTTTCCATTAATTGTCTTGTAAAGTCTCATCAAGTTCTGGGCAGTGGTTTGGAGACTAGCCCTGAAAAAGTGGGTTAAATCTCGCAGTCTCTGGCACAAAATTGGATGAAAAAGACTGTAGTCTCTCCCTTGCAGGCATTGTGGGAGAAACTGGAGGGTCCCATTCACATGCATGCCCATGTCATGGGAGCGAATGGGGGTTTAATTCGTTGAAAGGAAAAGTTAACTTAAGGGTTGGGCACCTGGAGTGGTCGATTAACTCTTGGGGGTCCTGTAGCACGTGAGGGAGGTCTCTAAAGGTTCGTCAGTTCCACTTCCTTAACTGCGCTTATGGAGTTGAATCATATCATAGTAACTCTTGGTCACATGTTTACCCCATTGGGCCCATTAGCTTGGGTAAATGTGGGAGGAGGGTGGTTACAAAGAGTTTTCCAAAAGTCACGTAATTTTTAAAATTATATATATAATTTTTAATTTAATTATTTTGTAATTAATTTATATATAGTTTTTAATTAATAGTAATAAGTTTATATAATTTAATTATTTATTTTAATTTATATAAATAATTTTCAAATTAGAAATTTATTGATAATTTGTAAAAATGCACAAATTTTGTCGGCCATGCATTTTTCAGAATTTTGGCAGTTTTGACACCTTAACTTTGGAGGCTAATATCTTGAGTTTTACTTGGCCCCAAAATATCTCATTGGAAAAATAGAACAATGGAGAAAAATATGGTAACATAAAAGCAAGTAGATATCGACATTTAATGACCCAAAAATTTAGCAAAAGTCTAAATAACGAATTAGCAACAATAATTGGTTTTGCTAAATTTGATATGGGAGAATTTCATTGGCTTGGAAAAAATGTTATCACTAATTCATTCTCTAGATTATTCAAGTGCTAATTAGAGCTCTACAAGAGGCAATCACAATAGGGAAGCTTTTTATTATTATTTATTCAATTTTTGACAATTTGTTGAGAGTTTGTTTTCCCAAATTTGTTATTTTATTTTTATGAGCATACCAATTTTTTTTTTTTTGAATGGTTCTGGGATGGGATCTATTGGAGAGGATTAGGCAATCAGATTTTGGAGCAATGATATTACCCTAACAAAGGAGAATGAGAGGATTTTCAGCTCCAAAATAGATGGATCTAAAACCACTTCCAACAACTCTCTATTTTTGGAATTTTTTTTGTAAATTATAAATATTAGTCTTGAGAATGAGGAAAGGGTTCATATTCTTTGCATTTTGAATTCTCTAAAGCAATTTTTAAAGAGTTTTTAGCTATAGGAGAAAGGGGATACACAGATTTGAGTAGTTTAGTCTTGTTATAGAGCAAAGTTTGTACTGTTACAACTCTGTCCTCTGATTAGCGGAGCTAATTATTTTGGGAGAATTGTAGGAGATCAAATTGAGAAACATAGCAAAGAGACCATGCTTAACAATATGTATTTGAGTACTATTATTTGTAATGCAAATTTCATCTTTTTTGATAGTAGATCTATTCAAATTACTTCATGTTGTGCACTATTGTTAATATGAATGTTTGTCTTTTGGATCAACTATCTAATTCATTAGTTTCATGGATATGTTATCAATTTTTTGATTTTCTCAAGTGCTTAAATCAGATTTCTGATTAATTATTGTTGGTAGGCCAAAATGCCCCATTTTTATCCCCTTCCTATCACAAAACCACAACCATTAACCTCTGTTTTTCTACATAAACCTCCTCATTCCTGCACTAGTCCAAGAATATTGTCTATTCCTACATAAATTTCATATTTCATGTTTAAAGTTTATTCAATGCTTAATTAATCATTTTACTTAGATTTCATGCCTTTAAATATTTCTTGTAACTTATATTTACTTTCCTAAAGTATTTGATAAAGCTAAAGTATTAACCGTTATGTTAGCTTGATCTAGTGCAGGAAGATTCTTGCACCGCCAGCAACTATCCGTTCCGTGATCTCTGTAACAGTCGATCACTCCACGCAAGCATCTTGGTCCACGTTTTCCAGTTCAGTTGCGGTTATTTGGAGTTGAAATTAAAGTGGAGGAAAATCAGGGATATGGCCGAAGATTAGTCTACAACCACGAATAGTTCACACTTTATTATAGCCATCGGCTTAAGTTGTAATTTTGTTTGTTATTTTTGTTTCAGCTGAAAGGGTTGATTTGGAATGACTATAATTTTTGGTTACGGCCACCGGCCGAAGGGTTGTATAAAATGTAGATTTTAGATAGAACTAGCTAGTAAGCGATAGCTATAGCAGATCATTGTAATTTCTAGTTTATTTGTAATTTCGTTGTCGCTCTCATTCTGGGCTGGACTTGAACTCTCGGGTAAATTTGCTGATCGAAATTAACACAAGGAGCTGCGCCATGGATTTTTCATTCTGCATGTAATTCTTCATTGATGTATTGATAACGTGCTGAAGGTTTTCGTTTCCTAAAACGGGAAACAAGCTGGTTGGCTAAGGCCCAACCAACCCAGCTCGTTTACCCTCTTGCTTGTTATCTTAAAAGTTGTGTTAATTTTATTCATTTACAGTAGTGTGATTTGAATCTCGAATTTTGTGCTTTCCTATGAATTCTAATTTATTCCATTAAATAGTCAAGTGTGAACGGATCCGTTATGTGGAAGTTAAATCAAATTGTTTCATATAATTTCTTTGTTGGTTTGCTTTCACTTGGATCATGTAGATTCTAATGCATGCAAGATCTTGCACTCTGGTTCGCCACTTCGTTTACAACGGATGTTTCATTCTTTTCCTTTTACATGATTTAATCTATTTCTGCAAAGCAAGTGTTTGTCTCTAATACTGAAAGTTGAATTCTTAAAGATTAAAGATAACTTCAGGAAATAGAAGAGAATGCTGTTGCATATCTCGATTTGTATTTTCACTTCAAAATTTAAGGAAAAAGACTAGAAGTAATATGGAATATTACAATGAACCTTTTCAAGTTATATTTGTTTACATGCAAAACTCCTTTGACTGAAGAAAGTTTGCTTTACTTTCGAAGATTGTTTTTATCTTAAGAGTTTCTTTCTATTTTTAAGATTCAGTCAATTAAAGCATTCTTTTCGTGTGTAAGATTATTTCAGATTCTACTCGCACTTGCAATTCCTACACCCCAACATGTTGGCACCGTTGCCAGGGAGGCGATTTGAATTGGTAAGATTTTTTCGTTTTTTCAATAGGGGTAAGTCTGCTATTATTTTTTCCTGTTGTGTGCTTCTATTTGCTTGAAGGAATTTATAGGTGTCCAATTATTTTTTATTTGCAGTATTTTTATTGGAATTTTGTTTTGTCATTTTTTGAAATGAATGCTTAAAAGAGGTAGGGGTCCGCAACCCTCTAGGGGCCAAAGAAATACAGATAAATCTGAAACCAAATGTCATATTGGGCCTTCTTTTGCATGCAGAAATTCCAAACAAACCGAGACTCATCATGTTGGAACAATCTACTTGGGCTCTGGTAGCAGTGGTCCAGGTGTGCCACAATCCACAAAGGGGAAGAAGAGGGCTATTGGAACCCATAGTTAGCCTTCTCAGCCTATTGAGAGCGGTTCACGTGGAAGAATAACCATGGCAGATTAGGAAGACCATGCAAAAAGAATTGGTGAAAATCAGGTAAATGAGGAACAATCCACTTTCGGATTCCCAATTATGGATCTTGATACACAAGTAAAAATGAAAAATATTTCACCATCAACTCTTCCTAATTTTTATGGTAAGGTACATGAAGACCTAGACTCTTTCTTATTTGAGTTTGATATTTTGTGTAGAAGTTATGATTATTCATCTAATTCCCAAAAGTTAAAGCTGTTTCCTGCAACTCTCAAGGACGCAGCACTCCGCTAGTTCATGGGACTAGGAGGAAACACTATATCTTCTTGGGAACAAATGAAGAGAGTGTTCTTGTCAAAATATCAGGAATATTGTAAAACTAGAGATATTCAAGATGAAATCTTTACTATTGTGCAAAATGATGATGAGACTCTAGAGGACTACTTGGAGAGATTCCTGTACATCCTCCAAAGGTCAAAGCACAAATTTGATCTAAGTACCATTAGAACCTTGTTCTTACGGGGGCTTACTGATGATGCTAGGAATAATCTAAATCTGTTAGGACAAGGGGATATTGCTCAGAAATCTTTTGATCAAATCTGTGACTTGTGCAGGAAATTCTCGAGGAACCAATATAGATCCGGTAAAGGAATTCAGAATAGAAATAAGAAAACCGAATCTACTGATGCTATGATTATTGGATTAGAAAACAAAATGGACAATATGAAAATTGAAATAATGAATACTGTTAGTAAACAAATAGACTCTTTGAAGTTTTAGCAAAAACTTGTAGAGGAACAAGAGTCATTGTCTATTTTCTGTCCAAAATGTAGAAGAAAGCATATTTTAAGAGAATGTCCTCTCGATATTAAAGAAACTAATAAATGTGAAATTTGTATAGAGAACCATGCCACGGAAAAATTTCCCTCCATACCTGGGATGAAAGCTGTACTTGAAGGAGGACAACCTGAAGCTGAATCATTGCATGCTATGGGAGAATGAAGAAACTGGCCTCAGGTAAGTGCAGGTATGGCTTCTGAACCTCCACCGCATTTTTTTGGTTATAATGCACATTAATATTCCTATCATAACACTATTCACTCTCAACATTGGTAGCATGGGAACCAATATCATTATGGACAACCCTCCCAATCTTGGCAACAAGGATGGAGAGGGCCAAACCATTCACACTATTCCTATCCTGCACCTATGCAGTCATATCCTCCTACATATGCACCTTACCCAATGCCACAACCATCATTACCTCAGTTGAGTCAACCAATGCCACCATTGCCTTTACCTCCACCGTTTCGGCCTCCTCAGCTGACTGCCCAACCTTTACCCAACCCCAATAACAAAGCGGTACAAATAATCCATTCTATGAACCCGCTTTCCTCATCCAGATGTCAGTCCATGCTAGTTGGAGTCAATGACCTCCAATTGAGATTGGGGAAGATAGTAACCTCTGAAAATCAAAAGCAACATATGGTGATTATCAATGAGAAAGGTGAGGAGGAAACTCCCAACCATTCTGAAAAAAATGAAACCATCCAGCCTATCCCCGTACCTTCTGAGCCTTTTCCATCTTCTTCCAACCGACCTCCCTATCTGGAGAGGTTAGTTGTGGAGAAGAATGACCCCATTCCTGAGTCTAGCCTGGCTTCTGAGCTTATGAACCTTTTCATAAAGGCACCTTTGCTCCAAGCTATTAAAGAGATCCCCATTTGCACAAAAATAATTAGGGAACTCTATCTCAAGAATCCAGGAAGGAGAATATTAGAATCTCAAACTATTCAATTTGTTGGTAGAGCAGCAGAGTTAATGACAGGGTGTATGCACATGGAGAAATATACCGACCCCGGAAACCCTGTTGTCTCTGTTAAGATAGGTGATGTCCTTGTCTCCAATGTACTTATAGACTTGGGGGTGGCCATTAATGTTATGACCAAGAAAACCATGGATCAACTTGGATTGGTCCATATTCGTCCTACTCCCAATGTGCTTGAACTAGTAGACAGATCTAAAATCAAGCCGGAAGGGGTGTTGGATGATGTGGTCATTTATTTAGACTCTTGGGAATACCCCACAAACTTCATTGTACTTCAGCCAAAGAATCCTGTGGGAGGACATCCCTTGATCTTGGGATGACCATGGCTTGCTATGGCCGATGCTTATATCAGATGTCGTTCTGGTGACATATATATTTCCCATGGAGATTCTAGGAAGAAGGCCACCTTGTGTCCACCCGCCAGATCCATTCAGGAGCTCTGAGACACTTTATGGTTAGACTACAGTAGTGATGAGGAGACTTAGCCTGTTTCCTTGATACATCAGAATGCTTAGTTCTCGCAGGAGGGTGAGATTCAAGACTTCTTTAACAATATAGACACCATGCCCAATTTCGAGTCATTGAGTCAGATTTTTAGTCTAGATTTTCAGGAAAGTCATGACTCTCTACCTCCCTCGCCACCATCTCTAGCGACACCTCTGTGTACTCTTGAGCCTGATACCACTCTTGTTGAGATTAGTCCAGGTAAACCCTTTCATATCAGTTCAAACTTGGATTCATCCCAGCAAGAGCAACTTGTGAATTTTTTGCGAAACCATTTGGATGCCTTTGCATGGAGCTATGAAGAGAAGAAAGGAATCCTTGCCGAAACTTGTACCCACCATATCTATATTCAGGATGGAGCCTGACTTGTCCGACAACCCCAAAGGTGTATGAACCTAACTCTAAGAGATGTTGTAAAGGAAGAATTGCAAAAACTCTTAGATGCTGATTTTATCTATCCCATTTATGACAGCCAGTCGGTCTCTCCATTGGTATTAGTCCCAAAAAATGATGGGAGATGACGCATTTGTATTGACTACAGAGAATTGAACAAAGCCACTCTCAAAGATTACTTCCCCCTTCCTTTCATCGACCAGGTACTCGATACCCTTGCTGGTAAGAAGTACTTTTCTTTTCTAGATGGCTTTAGTAGTTATAACCATATACAGATTGCACCTGAGGATCAAGACAAAACCACTTTTACATGTCCATGGGGTACATTTGCTTACCGAGTGCTTCCCTTTGGGCTATGTAATGCCCTGGCTACCTTTCAAAGGGCAGTCTTGGCCATTTTTGCTGACCTTGAGTGTGTGGAAATCTACATGGATGACTTTTCTGTGTTTGGTGATTCATTTCAAGAAGCCCTCAAAAATCTAGAAAAAGTGCTTCTTTGCTGCCAAGAAGCTCATCTCACCTTGAGTGACAAAAAATACAGATTAATGTGCAAGGCAAGAGTGGTTCTTGGCCATCTTATTTTTGACAAAGGTATCCAAGTTGACCTTGTAAAAATATAAATTATTTTGAGTCTTCCTATACCCAAAACTCAAAGGGAAGTGAGAGGTTTTCTAGGACACGCGGGCTACTATAGGAGATTCATTGAGAGTTTCTCAAGGATAGCTACCCCCCTTTTTTGACTTTTGGCTAAAGATAGTGAGTTTTCCTAGTCCACAGCTTGCCAACAATCCTTTGAGACATTGAAGGAAAAACTAGTTTAGGCACCAATTTTGAGAGGACCAAACTGGTTCTTGCCATTTCATATTTCCTCTGATGCTTTAGACACTGCTATTGGCGCAGCTTTAGGAAAAGAAGAAGACAAACAATTTTATGCTATTTATTTCATTAGTAAAAACTTGTCACCCGCTGAACTAAATTATACGGTTACTGAGAAAGAGTTTTTAGCTGTAATTTTTTCCATTAATAAATTCAGACATTATATTATAGGGTATGAAGTCTTCATGCATACTGACCATTCCGCAATAAGATATTTGATGAATAAACCATTAACTAGCGGTAGAGTGACTAGGTGGTTATTATTGTTGCAGGAATTTAATATTACCATTATTGATAGACCGAGAAAATCTAACGTAGTAGCAGATTATCTTTCAAGATTAAATAATCCCGATGAAGAAATCCCTGTTGATGATGATTTTCTCGACGAACATCTTTTTGCTGTGTCGAAAAAATCCCCGTGGTTTTCTGACATAACTAACTATTTAGTCATTGGAAAATTACCACCTCACTTATCCGCTCATGAAAAGCGGAATATCATACAGAAAAGCGCTGCATATTCCTGGATTTAAGGATACCTTTTTTACATTGGAGCAGATCTTATTATCCGTAGATGTGTAAGAGAGGAATAAGTGTTTGATATTTTAAAATTTGCCCATGATGAACCTTGCGGGGGTCACTTTGCTGATAAGCAGATTGCATACAAAGTGTTACGAGCTGGCTATTTTTGGCCCTCCTTGTTTAAGGATGCCAAACAATATGTCAAGCGATGTGACAACTGTCAGCGAATTGGCCAACCTAATCAAACCAATGAAATGCCTTTATGTCCTCAGGTTATGATTGAGCCTTTTGAAAAATGGGCCATTGATTTTGTAGGACCAATTAACCTGACATCATTAAATAAAAAGCATATTTTGGTTTGTACAGATTTCGTTACAAAATGGGTAGAAGCTAAAGCTGTTTCTTTTGCTACTGAAAGAGTTGTTGTTGATTTTCTTTTTACTAAAATCTTTACTAGATTTGGTGTGCCTAGAGAAATTGTTTCTGACAATGGATCGCAATTTATTTCTAATTTGTTACAGGGTATGATGGAGCAGTACAAAATTCGGCACATGAAATCTACACCGTATCACCTGCAAGCAAATGGTCAGGTGGAGTCCACAAACAAGGTAATTGAGACCATCCTCACAAAGACAATAAATATTCACAGAAAGGATTGGGTTGAAAAATTACTGGAAGCCTTGTGGCTATACCGAACAACTTGGAGGAACATCACAGGACACACATAATATGAGTTGGTGTACGGGAAACAAGTCCTCTTGCTGATAGAATTCCAAATCAAGACTTTCAGGACTGTAGTCCAATTGGGGTTAGATCTCTTTAAAGCACGACAACAACATCTTCTACAGTTGACTGAGCTAGATGAATTTCGAAGGGATGTTGTTCAACAGAACATCTTGGTTCAACAACATTGCAAGAAGTGGCATGAAAAGTCTATCTAGAAGAAGCAATTCCAACCAGGTGATTGGGTACTCCTTTACGATTCTAGATTCAAATATTTTAAAGGGAAATTCCATACCCGTTGGATGGGACCTTATGAGGTGGTCAAAGTGTTTGAAAATGGAGAGGTAGAAATTAAAACTACTGATGGATAGAATTCTGTGTTACTGGTAAATGGGCATAGATTGAAGGTGTATTTTTAGCCCCTTACTAAAGGAGATTTTATGCAGCAAGTCCAACAACAATCTGAAAAGGAGCTGGTAGGTGGTAGCACCAAACTGTTGAAGATTTGATTCTTTCTTTTCCTCATTAAAATAATAATAATAATAATAAAAGAAAAAATAAGAAGAAAAATGACAAAAAAAATTGAAAAGTATAATTTTTTTTCCTATAATTATGAAAATCAGTTGACTGACATGATTGCAGAAGGATCAACTTGAAAACGAACATGCTCCCAGGGAGATCGAAATTTCAATAAAAAGTGAATGTTACTTAATTTTTTAGATATGCTGGCTGCCACCAAGAAGAAGCAAGTTCAAGGAACCCAACCCTTACCCAATTTTGGGGTAAATAGCATGGAAATTTTTATCCAAGTAAACGCTTAATTCCCGCTGCAATTACTTTTCCGGCACCAGTGCAGGCAGACCTTGAAGGTAAAATTCTACCTTTCTTCTATTTTCCCATTTCGTAATTCCCACTATTTTTCTTTTCTGAATCCCATAATGAGTCACCCTCCTTTTTCTTCTAATTTTTTTCCCTATTCAATTTTGTAAAATCCCTCTTTTCTCCCTTGAATTTTTTCCCACATCCCATTCTCGTTTATCCCCCTTGGTAGTATTATTCTTGGAATCCCTATTATGACATTCCTTCCCATTCTGAAAATTACCCCTTCCCACTTCTTTGTTCCCTCATGGATCGATTGCAAGATCTGATATAGTCAGATCAGAAGGCATGCTCATGAAGCACCAAAGAATGGCGAATAAAACTTCTCTTGTATGTTTAGGAAATTTTCAAAGTCCAGCCAAAAAACTGAGTTCTATCAAATTTTTTTATTATACCCTCTTTCTTCGATGCTATAGAAATCCCTGGTGCAGGAACACACATGATTGGTGCAAGTAGGCTTTGTGCAGGCACATTGCAGTGCAAGCAGGATCAGTCCAAGCACGACTAGTGCAGGCACGCAAACATAATGCAAATAATTGTTTGAACACAATACAGAAGCAGGATGTTATTGAGAAATTTACATTTTTTTCTGCAGATGAATAAATACCACAATGATAGATCATAGCATTGTATTATTTAAATTTTGGTTAAAACTTTGTTTTATCATTTACTAACTTAGGGAGAAATCATTTAAAAGTGCGAGATATTTTAGGTTCTAAAGTCTAATCTTTTTAATGAGTACCAAAGTACACCTTATGTGAATTATGAGGCAACCAGGGATAGTACAGACCCACCTGAAATCCTACACTTACCTCCATTGAAAAGATCCTCCATCACGCGCTTTCTCACCTCACCTCATAATCTGATCCCCCACGACCGTTACACCGCCACTGCAAAAATTTGAGCCTCCTCCAATTATCATTGCCTGCCGTAGTAGATTGATACGTGTGTGCATCCATCCCGAAGAAGAAATAATAATGATTGAATGTGATTGGATGGGAGCGATTAACAAGACGGTGGAACAACTGGATCTCCATCATAAAATTCTTGGCAACTCCCTTGCACTCTGCAGTGTGAAATATTTCCACAGCTGTGACAAAGAATTGAGGTGAATTTGACACAGAGATGGTACCTGTGAGACATGAACCATCATCTGTGAGGGAGATAAAGAAAATGACCAAGTATCGAGGGAGTCTTGCACTATTGCAAGAATCAGGATTTCTCCCATTTTTACAGAAATTCGACGGGTTCGATATGGCCGTGGCTCTGGAATTTGCAAGGACGTTCAAGGAGGGCCAAGCTAAAGTAGGCTCACTGGAATTTGAAGTCACGGAGGAATCTATAGTGTGAGTTATAGGCTTGTCAACCGTGGGTGAAAAATGGTTCAAGAAGGAGAGGATCGAAAAGAACATATGGCGCCGACTTGTGGGCGATCGAAATCTCAAGGTTGACTAGAAGAAAGGGCTTACACAGAGCGCCATGCTCGGAAAATGGCGAGACCTTCTGTACATATTACATAAATTTTTCACTTGCGAGGGACGTTATACATTAACGCTCGTGTATCATATCAGGTTGTTGCTGCATTTTGAATCAGGGAAACACATCAATTTTCCATATTACCTACTCCGAAGTCTAGAGAAAATAGCGAAAGGGGTGCAGAATGGGAGTGCCAGTCAGGTTGCAGATAAACTATACCGTCACGAGCTCATTGCAATCCTGGTCAAGAAAGAGCTGGAAGCTAAGGGAATAACTTGGGAGGAATTCTTGAAATAATTTCGGGAGAGAAGTGCAGGGGAGTCAACTGGAAAAAGTGTAGGCAAGAAGAGGAAAGTTGAGACGAAAAGTAAAGACAAAACGGTGCAAGTAGGGAAGAAAATTGTTGAAGAAACCCCATCCTCAGTAAAAAGAAGAACGACCAGGACCTCGACAAGGAGAAGGTCTGTCTCTTCGGGGACAAGTTGTGCTCAGTTGAGCTCCTCGATCTTGATTGATGAGACACCCCAGGCTTCACCTGGAGATCATAACCTCTCTGTTCTCGCAGATGCAGTAGCCCACATAGCGGGGAATGAAGAAGATGCAGAAAAGGAAGACGACATACTCTTTTTGATGTTCATTCATAAATTGAAGAAGAAAAAAATGAAAACAAGTGCAAGTAAAGACCCGGCAGGAGGCTAGTTAGATGACGAGGCGTAGCACCAATAAGCCCTTGACAATTTTGATGAACAGGGTAGTGAAGCCCTCGATAATTTTGATGAACAGGGTACTGAAGCCCTTGACGAATTGAAGGAATAGGGTAATGGAGCCCCTGATGAATTGAAGGAACAGGGTAGTGAAACCCCTGATGAGGTGAATGAACAGGGTACTAAAGCCCCTGCTGAGTTGGATGTATAGGGCATTAAAACTCCTAATGAGTTAAACGCACAAGAGGATGAAACCCTCGGTGACATGGAAGCCCTTAGCACTGAAACCCTTGGTGATATTATGATACATACGGTGGATGGCAGACAAAGTGCTCGCACTAGATGAGCTGGAAACAGAGACTCTACCCTCTATCCGAATAACCAGATAGTAGAGCTCGAGCAGCAAATTCATGACTTGGAAAAACTAAACCAGGTCATGAAGGAGCAGACCTGACAGAAGCAAGGTGAGATAGAGTTAGCAGAAGAGGTCAAAGAGCAGAAATGCCAAGTGAAGATATGGAAGTTTCAGGCTTCTAAATGCTACAAGAGCCTCAAGAAGGTGACTAAACAACTTAAGAAACCCGAGGAAAGAAGATGAAGGTAGTGAAGGCAGGAATCAATATCCAGGTGCAGGATTGAAAGATGACTTCCTACATTGAAGATTTTTGTAGCAGGTAAAGGTTGTGTGAGGACACACAACAACTTAGGGATGGGAGGATGTTGGTAGGCCAAAATGCCCCATTTTTATCCCCTTCCTATCACAAAACCACAACCATTAACCTCTGTTTTTCTACATAAACCTCCTCATTCCTGCACTAGTCCAAGAATACTGTCTATTCCTACATAAACTTCATATTTCATGTTTAAGGTTTATTAAGTTCTTAATTAATCATTTTAAGTAGATTTCGTGCCTTTAAATATTTCTTGTAACTTATATTTACTTTCCTAAAGTATTTGATAAAGCTAAAGTATTAATCGTTATGCTAGCTTGATCTAGTGCAGGAAGATTCCTGCACCGCCAACAACTATCTGTTCCGTGATCTCCGTAACAGTTGATCACTCCATGCGGGCATATTGGTCCACGTCGTCCTGTTCAGTTACGATTATCTAGAGTTGAAATTAAAGCGGAGGGCAACCAGGGATATGGCCAAAGATCAGTCTACGACCATGAATAGTTTGCACTTTATTATAGCCATCGACTTAAGTTGTAATTTTGTTTGTTATTTTTGTTTCAGCTGAAAGGCTTGATTTGGAATGACTATAATTTTTGGTTACGGCCACAGGCCGAAGGGTTGTATAAAATGTAGATTTCATATAGAACTAGCTAGTAAGCGATAACGATAGTAGATCGTTGTAATTTCTGGTTTATTTGTAATTTCGTTGTCGCCCTCGTTCTGGGTTGGACTTGAACTCTCATGTAAATTTGCTGATCGAAATTAATACAAGGAGCTGCACCATGGCTTTTTCATTCTATGTGTAATTCTTCATTGATGTATCAATAACGTGATGAAGGTTTTCGTTTCCTAAAACGGGAAACGAGCTGGTTGGCTAGGGCCCAACCAACCCAGCTCGTTTACCCTCTTGCTTGTTATCTTAAAAGGTGTGTTAACTTTATTCATTTACAGTAGTGTGATTTGAATCTCAAATTTTGTGCTTGCTTATGAATTTTGATTTATTCCATTAAATAGTCAAGTGTGAACAGATCCATTGTGTGGAAGTTAAATTAAATCATTTCATATAATTTCTTTGTTGGTTTGCTTTCGCTTGGATCATGCAGATGAGATCCTTCCTACACTAATGCATGCAGGATCTTGCACTCTGGTTCGCTAGTTCGTTTACAACGAATGTTTCATTCTTTTCCTTTTACATGATTTAATCTATTTCTGCAAAGCAAGTGTTTGTCTCTAATACTGAAAGTTGAATTCTTAAAGATTAAAGATAACTTTAGGAAATAGAAGAGAATGTTGTTGCATATCTCAATTTCTATTTTCACTTCACACTTTAAGGAAAAAGACTAGAAGTAATCTGGAATATTACCATGAACTGTTTCAAGTTATATTTGTTTACATGAAAAACTCCTTTGACTGAAGAAAGTTTCCTTTACTTTCGAGGATTGTTTTTATCTTAAGAGTTTCTTTCTATTTTTAAGATTCAGTTGATTAAAGCATTCTTTTTGTGTGCAAGATTATTTCAGATTCTACTCGCACTTGCAATTCGTGCACCCCAACAACTATTTACTCAGAAATCTTCCATTTAAAAATGCTTTAATTGCCATTAGAATTAAGTGAAATATTTTCTAGTTTTGGTGACCAATCATTCATTATTTTAATCTCCAAACAAAGCATGCATGGAACTCATAATATCAACCGTTATAACTTCTTCAACAGTTGGGAATTCATTATTAAAATAGTGTTAAATCCCCAATTTGTTTAAAGTCTTGCACTTGGTATCTCGGAGCTATCTCCTAGACATTCCTTTACTTTTCACATTGCATTTGGATTAGATTTAGAGTTAGATTAATTAGTGTCATTCTAAAATTCCTCTTACATAGGGGAAAAATTTAGTGTGGCTTGGATGAGCCTTAATTCAACTTAAGGGTTGCTTTCTTGCTCGTGCATAGTAAGGGAGTAATAATGATATTTCTCTTATTATTTGGTAAGTAATTGAAATATTATAAGTCATCAAGGAGAGAGGGGGCAACTGGACCCAATAAAACTTGTCTGAACAACCAAATCAAACAGATAAGGGCTTAGTTGGGGCTTTGACCGGGTGGTCTCCCTTATGTTGATGAGGTCATTTTTGGATATCAACATTTTTGGCGCTAGAAGGATGGCTTGACGACTTGTTGTATTTTGGAGTTTTTATATTTTTTTATTTATTTAATCACAATGGCTCCTCCCAAATTTCCCATTTGATGTTTTATCTCTGGATGCGCATTCGTCACTACTCCACTAGAAATAATAAGACACTTGTCAAAGGTAGAAGTTAATGGTAAGAATATTGCTTCTACACTTGATCATGCCTTAAAATTTATTCAAAATTTTGCAAATTCTACTTTTCATGATATTGATGAAGGTATTTTATGCAGAATTTTTACTCTTACATTCTCGGGAAAATCCAAAAGATGGTGTGAATCTCTCGCAGTTGTTTCTATTTTTAGTTGGGACCAATTTATCACAAAGTTCCTTTACGAGTTTGACGGTTATGATTATGAACATGTATGTGTTGAACTTGAAGATTTACAAAAGTTTGAAAATGAATCTTCCATAGATTTTACCATTAGATTTCAATTAATTTGCTTAAGATTCAAAGTTGAAGATAAACCTTCAGATATTGAATTGATGGAATGGTTTGAATATGTTTGTTCTCTTCCTTGCATTCCAAATCCATATGAAATTATTTCAATCTTTGATGAATCTTCTTCAGTTTCTATTAACATGACTAAAAATTCACATTTGGAGGACACACATGCTAATCATGATAAAATCACATGAGCCATGTATGGTAAATTCCTACAATTGGTGCATTCTTCCTACATTATTGTTGAACAACGTGATACTCTCTCTCATGTTACAAATTCATAATCACAAAGCTTGGAAGAATTTGACAATCAACCTCAAGAAGATATTGACAAGACACTTGAAGAATCAGTTATCAATCAAACTGAAAATCAACACGAGATAAAATCAGAAGATCAACAAGCAAATCTGCAAGAGCAAATTGAAGACTTCAACAATAAACAATTTGCTACAAGAATTTCTGATTTTTCTCATGTTGATAAGCTACAAAGCTTAAGGTTGCGAAACATCAGCCTTCAAGAAAGTTTAATCAACCACATCAATGATTTTGAATCTGGAATTCACATTAAAGGAAACCCCCAAGGATCTCTTGCCAGAGAGACTTTTAGGTTCATTTCTTTTAATTCTCATTTATCTCTTTATCTTGATCTTTTTGCTAATAACAATTCATCTCTTTCTTGTTCTATAAATCCTCTTTGCACAATTATTGTTCCAGAGAATAGAAGAGTTGACATAAATAAATTTCCAATTAGTTTTGATGGGGGAAAAGAGACATACATCAATCATTCTTTCAATGTTGCTGAAAATACACTCAATCATGCCTCTTCTTTTGATACTTCTTACAAAAAGGAAGGGAATTCTAATGAAGTTAATAGGGTCATTTATGATGATTATTTAGAATGGGAAGATAGTGAGTCAATTCAATCATTATCAAATTCTTTCACTCTTGATAATTCTTGTATGTTTCAAGATGAAAACTCTTTTTTTACCAATATTTTTATTAAAGAACTTCATCTTGAATTTCCATCAAATCATAATGACTTTTCCATTCCTGTTTATGATTATGATAATATTCAAGTTTCCAATCATACTCATAGTCTTGAATCTATCTCTTACTCACAAGTTGATGCTGATAATTATTCTAATTGCATTATCTTGGTTGATTCTTGTGAAAAGGAAATTATTTTGAATGTGTCCCAATTATGATGTATCATTAGTCGTAACACTAGTGTACGTAATGATTTGACTTTGATTTTTTGATTTTTGCTTCATTTAATATGCCTATTTCTGGATTTACTTTCTTCTTTCATTTTACAATGCTTGAATAAATTATGTTGGCATATTGAGCAATTAAGTGTCCAATACTCGCAAAGTGCATTACTAGAATCTGATGATGAATTGTAAAATTTAGATCATGAGCATAAGAAGCCTTTAATCTTCCAATTTCATTTGATGTTCATATATTACCAACTTACTCTTTCTCATAGTATGCATTCTTCACATGAATTAACACTTGTGAGAACATTAATACTATATGAATAGCCATCTAACCCAATTGACGACCTTCTGACACATGCATTAAACTTCCATCCACACTTTCCTGATCCATTTGAAAGTCATTTGGAAGATTCACTTACATAGAAGATTACTAATTTTCACCACATGTATATAAAACTGGAAATTTTATGCAGACTATTGCATATAAAGGTGCGTTTTCACAAGTTGGCATGTTATTCTCTCCTTTGAACCTCTTCTGATTTCTAATCGAGATTCATCCATATTTTCATGATCCCATGGAGATCTAGTTGGAAGAAATGTTTGAAGAGAGAATGATTATAAATAAGTTTCTTTTTGTTAATAAGTGAGCAATAGATGTACATATTGAATTTAGGTTTATGTGTGTTAGCTTAACCTTATCTCTACTTTTATTACTAATGTTTGATGTGTACATACGTGCTGGAAATAAGACGCTCAAATGGTTACATTGGAATTCATATCTTCCCTCATGTAGTTAGGATAGGAGTATAATTAATTTAGATTAGTTTTCTTGTCTATTTATTTCTCTTTTAATAATGCAGGGAGAGGAATAAAGCAAACAATTAGCATTTTAAAGTCATAATCATGTTCAAAGAAGTATATATTTTCGCATCATTATATAGGTGCTTTGCTTTGTATTTTCTTTGATATGTAAATTTGTAAGATGAATCATGATCATTTTTCACTCCTTATTAATGCAGTTGAAATCAAATGCTTCACTCCTTCTTGTTCAAATTCGTTGTAAGCCTTTTGCTTTTCACATTTTAAATGACAAATTTATGAAGGTCCTGAAAGCAAAGGAAATAAAAAAGAATCTGGAAATAGTTGTAAAGCCTCTCGTCCATGGCTTTACCTTTTTTCTTTCTGGCATTTTGCATTTTCTATGACAAAGCTAAACCAATCCTTTTCACCATATTATTCATCATGTGTCATCTCTTAGTTGCACCCCTTTACAAATCACGAGATGACTAATTATCCATTCTTCATGGTGTGTGCACATGGATCATTATTGTTGGGCAATCATGTCTTCAGTCTAGAGCCACAACTATTTTTGAAGCATATACTTTCTTCTCCCTAGATGAAAAGTATAGTTGAGCTTTTCTACCTTCATTCCATTCTCGCGCATATTTCACGCTGCCTTGGTTCTTGAAATCCCACGATCTCGTAACTTTTTAAGAATCCAATTGTGAAACACTCCTGGCGATTTGAGAATTTGTGTTCCAGCCTTCTCGCAATCTTTGCCATCTTGCAATCCTATCTTCTCGAAATCCTGGAATCCCAAGATCCAGTAACACTTTTTATATTCTAATTAATCACACCTTAGAAGATCCGAGAATCTGAGTTCCACGTCACACACTTAAATGGTATGGCCCACATTCTAGATTTATTCATATTTTCACTTCCTCTTTGTTGCTCGGCTACTCGGAATCCCACAAACATTATTTAGATATAATTTCGCAACCCTTCTGGGATCCCAGGTGGTCTCATATCACCTTGCGCATATTTATGGGATTTCAGCTCCAGTTATTTCCTCTCGCTCAAATGCCCGCATGCCCGACTGATGTGGATGTACATGATGTTTTCCAATTCATACTGATTTTCGAATTAAAGTGCACAATTTTCATTTCAAAACACCTATTATGTACATGCAGTAAATCGGTAAGCAGACATGGAAATAACAATCACTATATTGATGCAGGAAATTGGTAAGTGCACTCAAAATATTTTGGATTTTATCTTCAAAGTGCCATGAGGACATGTAACAAATTTCACAGAGGTAATGGATCATGTTTAGTTATGTTTGAGTTTTAATTCTCTTGTGGTTTGCTTGTTTTCACATTAATCCATGTCCTCTTCATGTATATATATACCCACAGACCATTGTTGCATTGGTTGGTATTTTGGATTAATTTCTTGAGATTGAATGGATATTTTGGCGCTGATATAAAATAAAAAGTGACAAGAAGAGAATAATTATTGCTGCAATTCAAAGCGGAGCACATTTTCAATTCTGGCAATTTCTTGTTTACTTTTGATTCCTTGAGTGTGAGATTTTATTTTTCTATCTTATCGCTCAATTCAATAAGTGATGTTAATTGGGAAAATAAAAAATTCATAGAATGAAACTTCTTTACACTTCTTAATCAAAAGAAGAAATTATCCTTTTGAAGAAATTCTGCATCAATCGGGTAAACCTTCATGAAATTCTTCAACGATAAGTTTCATATGCCCATTTTCATCTGTTACCATGTTTTTTATTTTAACTTTGGTTTTAGTGTTTGCTAATCTAGCTCTATTTCTGTAGGTTTCAAGGATCACTTTGAAAACTCTGCAGCGTTACCGGCTCAAACTCAGAACTCATTCTCCTTGTTTTGCTTGCTTTCGAGTTTTGGAAAAACAATTATGATGTCGATCAAATTGCAAATCAGCTAAATTGGGGAGTCCCTGAACCTCTAGTTTATTTCACAAGCCTTATTTTTATTAGTAGAAAATCATAAAAGAAAAATTATGCAGGCTTAGTGCTGAAACAAAAAAATTTTCAAGGGGAGAAACTTCTTATTTGGTTTCACTTATTGTTATAGATGCTATCTAGAGTTAAATTTTTTTTTGTTTGAATAAAGTCTAATTAATTAAAAGTTTACAAGACAACTTAACAAGATATCAACTTAAAAAAAATTCCATTTTGATCCTTATATTTGTTCTTTTGTTGAGACATTCTTCATAAATTGTCTTGTTGAGGTTTTCTTTCGATTTCATATTTTTACTCAAAATTTTTGTTTTTGGTTTGCATCTCCTTTCCTCTTTCTACACTTTTTTGAGTGTCACTTCACCTTTGCTTCATATTGGTTTTGGTGACATTATTAGGATTTATATGGGATAATTTTTCTCACCCAACATTGGTCGGAATGCATGGGAAATTTTAACTTTGTCAATTTCATGGGTTTTCATTTACCTCAATGAGATAAGTTTATTGGATTCCAAAGTCCTCTTTCCTCCATTATTTTCCATGGAGGAATATTCATCTTTTCCAAGTGATAGAGTTCATCTTTCCAAGGAAATAACTGGCTTGAGTCTAACTTAATGAATCTCGTCCATCCCCCCCACTTCACATAAAGAACCTTTAGATTGATAGTTGCAAGGAGAGATGTGGGAGTTAAACTTTTATGAGTATTATATCCGTTACCTTTAAAATATCTTGTACCACCCTGCCCTCTTCACCCAATTGCAAAAAAATAATTATCTATTTTAAAGTGATCAAAAGTGTTATAGGCCATGTTTGTCGCATCTAGTCAATAGGCTTGCAAACTTGATCAATCCACTTCCGTGAACATGTTTTCATCATCCTTACACAAAGCCTTAAGCATGACCTTTCCAAATGTCTGAGTTTTTGGGTCTAACTGCTAAAAATCAATGCTTTTAAGCACCAACACACGCTACCTCTTCAGCCACTTGCGTTCAATGCCAGTTTCTCCTTTCTGCACCAGCATTGGTGAGCACTAGTTGCTTAGTGCTAGGGGTGCGATGATTCTAGAATTTGGGGAAAATTAAAAAAACATTTCAAAGCTTCCTCTTCCAGAAGCTTCCAAGGCTTGTTTTAACTATTTACCATGGATAAGAGCTCAAATCCTATCCGATCCTACCTTGGATACTTCACCTCTTATCCCTTGAACTCATCCTCCCATCATAAGTGGATCTCAATCTCATTATGGTAAATCCTAAACTACCATCCCTCTCCTATAAATTTACTGCCATCCATAGCATCAAGGTTGGATTTTGGAGATTGATTATGCCCTCATGTTGATGCCTTGAATCTAAAGGAGTCATCATCTTCATGCATTAGGGTGGCATATAGGTGTGCTTTCTGACAAGGAAGGACAAGTCAACTTGGGGAGATCTCTACAAGATCAACTACTATTCTTGATTGTAAACTCTCTCCTATTTCTATTAACACAAAGAGTATCTTTTTTTCTTATATGTGTTGTCTCATGTTTGCATTCTTGTATTTCAAGGCCTTGCTGATTCATTGAATAGAGATGTTAGATTATGCTACTTGGTAGTCATAGCTCCTTTTCTTGTTTTAGTTGTGTGTGTAGGTTCTAATTATAGCACTTGGAGCTACAATTGGAGCTTACAAGTGAGGAGGAACGAGAAGCTTACTATAGATTTGAGTTAGGCCTCTTTCCCATTCTATAACTTCTCTAAGGAAAATCCTATGTTCTTTGTCTTCTGTTGTTCTAGACCAGTCCACTAGGTCTAGGAAATTCACCTTTGTCTGCAATCATAAATTCTTCATAACAAATTAGAGGCTCCACCGAGGATCGTTTCTTTCCCTTATTTCCTTGACCTTAGAACTTGTCTCACCTCTTGAACCAACCTTCATTTCCATACTCAGACCTTAAATGACCTTAGGAAAACCCTTCTCTAGAGCTTGGTTTGATTTTTTATGTCATATTTTGGCCGAATCTGCCTCAACACACCCCTTGGTCTGGAGACAGAGTGCTTCAATGCACCCTCTCCTTATCCATAACTGCGTTGCATCGCACTTGCTCCTGTTTTGCACGTGCATTGATCCAGTGTTATCTGCATTGCAGAGCACCTTATCCTATTGTGCACCCAAGATGATCCAGAGTATCTGCACTGCAGTGCATTTTCTCTTGTTCTGCACTTGCACTGCAATGCAATGGTGTCCCTATTACACTTGAGTTGATCCTCTAAGATGCAAAAAAATTGCATTTATTGCCTTGATCTTTGATATAGTTTGGTTAAAGAAGTTTTATTGAGTTTGTATCTGTCTCTAAAAAGCTAATCCCTTCACTGAAATTGCGTGTTTTTGCTTTTAATTTTTCAAAAAAAATACCCCCTTAATCGTCAAGTCACGGGGGGGGAAGGGTTGAATTATGTATGAGTGTTAATCACTTCTGAGTTTCATCACCTTTTTTATAAGATTTTGTTTTGTTCTTTCTTTCTTCTAATCAATTTGGGTTTGTATGCATAGATTGATTGTTGAGTTTGAAAAGTGACTTTTACATTATAGTTAAAGTCTATGTGGTTTATTTTCGTCAGCAATCAAGTTACATTCATATGTTTCTTTGAATTTGAAACATTAAAAGAAAAGAAAAGAAAAACAATTATTTGCATTACATATAGGGCTTTGATTTTGATTGGAATAGTGAAGTTGAGGAGATCGATTGTTGCATCGCTTGTTTGTTGCATTGTTGATTGATTTCTTCTTCCCCTACTTAGTTAGGCCTTTCATTATTAAAAGGAAAATGTAAAGAGTTATTTTTGTCATATTGGTTGCATAATAAGTGTGTTCAGGTGACATCGCGTTTTGAGCCATGAAATCAAAACATGATAAACTCTAAAATTCACCTCAATTAACCTAAGGAGCATTTGAAACTTAAACTACACATCTAAAGGTCTAGTCTAGAGATGCGTTCCAACATCTTTAAACGTAGGAGCTATTGTTTCTTGTTAGCGTTACAATCCGGGGGTGATATCCCATTCCACGTACATAAGTGTATTAGATAGTTCTCCATGTACCTTTAGGTATATCGGATGACACTCCACACATGATAAGTATATGGGAATGCTCTCATCGAATGATTATGCATTAGACAACACTACTACAGACTTTGATTCCACCTACCTTTGGGTATATTTTGGAATTCCCCACTAGGTTGCTATCCCGCCATAGGTAACTGAGTCAACCATCTTGTATACTATGATTCATCGAACACAACATTAGGGGAGATTGCCTGCCCATACAGAAATCCTTGGTTCAACAAGGTGGTATATTGCAGTTCATAGTTACTTGGTAAACCCTTTTGCCTAGTTAGCCCTGTTTTGTTTTATTTTGTGTCTTTAATTTTTAAAATCAATTATTTAACCACAGAACAACATCCTCTACGTGGAAGAAATGCTTAGTAGATTTTAGGTTGAGACTAATGGAAACAATTCCTGAGTCTACCAGTCAAGGAAACCCCTCTGACGGGAATCTTGGTCCTTTTCCTTCTTTTGGAAATTTTGGTGTTCCTTATATGGCAACATTGTCCCTTCCCAGATTTACCATTGGTTTACTAATTTGGTTATCTTTGACCTCCTTGGTTCGAAATGTCCAAATTGCTTCTCAACCAAGTTCTCCTCTAGTTTAACAACACCAACCTCAAGTTGATCCTAACGTTGACCCTTTTCCTTCTTCACTTGTTGTTTCTTCATCCCTTTCTTCCTCCTCGCCTGGTGAAAGTCATGATTCTAGTAACTAGGAAGCAAAATAAGTAGGGGGGAATTAAGAAACCATTGCTATGAATGCAACTAGTATGGAGGAACCTTCAAATCAACCCCACAAAGTTAAATTCCCTTGCAAGTTATGTAAGGGTGATCACCTTCTTGGAGATTTCCCTGGTATTACATAGGTATTAAAAGTGTGGTCCACATGCTCACATCAACCTTTGTCATCAGCTTTTGGAGATCATGCTGGTGACAAACCATCAACTAGTGATCATAAGGTTCACAGAAATAAGGGTAAAGTTAAGTTTCCCCATGGGTTATGTGAATGGAATCATCCTATTCACCTTTCTCATTATATGGATGAAGCCTCAAAAGTGTTGGAAAACCTTACATCTTCTCAGCCTCAACTTCCAGTTGGTTATCTAAAGATTTCTCCTAATCTGCTAACGTTGATGAAGTGATTGATCAGAATCTGTCTCTAGTTAATCCCATTCTCTTTGAACATTAATCCCATGAGTCCATTCCCAACCAACCATTGGTTGAGAAAATGGTTCACTCAATTCCACTGTCCGTTGATCATACCTTTCTCATAGAGAGTGAGTCTCATCCCGCCCAATTTATTCTCATCTCTTCAGGTTCCAATGAACTAGGTGGAAATCCTTCCATTCTAATGGCATAGGGAAAAATCCTCCCATTCCCACAGTACAAGAGGGAAATTATCTCGTTCCCATAGCACATGGCGATAGTTCTCCTGTTCTGATCCGTTGGATAAAAAATATGCTAAAAAATGAAAAATTTAAAATTGATGCAAAACCTAAATGACCATGTAGATCTCATCATCGTGAATTCAACGCAACTCGTTTTACAAAAAATGAACATCGTATGCTCCAAAAAATGAGTTCTGATCGATTTGGAAAATAGGCAAAATTTTGTGTAGGGCTGCCCAGTGAGTAGTCCGTACTACTGATGTGGTGAAACAGATTTAAACAAGAACGCACCAAATTACAGATATAACCATACATAGAGAGATGCAGCAGAAATAATACTTCATTTCATTACTGTAAATTACTGAAATATGCTTACAAACAGAAATGGAAATAAACTAGCTAGGGCGATGGTAGCTTATCTCTAAGAAGAGATGTGGCGGCTACATGTCTCTGAATTGTCTTACATTGAGGCTCAAAGGCCTATTTATTGTTGAAAAACCATGGAAAACCCTAAACATCCAAAAACCTAACCCTAGGAGATGAAGTGCCAAACTATGGGCCCCGTTTTGGGTAAATTGGTACATCAACTTCCGGGCATCGTAACTTTGGCATATGATCTCTATTTGACATGCAAAATACCTCGTTAGAAATATCTATCCGAGGTATACAACATTGGGAAGAGATATAGCAGTCCATGGAACCATGTTGCTCCCAGTTTTCCCAAAAAACATCGTTTAGGGCCTCAAAACGACTCTGGAAGTTCAGGACCCGAAAAACTACTAAAAATAGTAAACTGTGCTACAATTAAGGAAACTGAAAAGCTGAAAGAAACAATGGTGGGGGTCCAAGTGGAATTGGTGGGTGGCCACCAATATCCACCTAGATCGTTCCTCCCCCCTTAGGAAGTAATGGTCCTTATTGCATTGAGTTCCTCCATGAGATAAGGAAACTTCTGCTGAACTTGGACTCTGGTGAGCCACTTTCCCTGGTGAAGGAGTTGGCCTGCTTTGACAACTCGATACAGTTGGATATTCTGTTGGTGAGTGTGCTTGATCCATGTGTCCATGATCCGATCAGTTGCAGCTTGTTCCATGCAATTTGGATTTAACTCTGTGGTTGTGAGCTGTTCTGCAATGTCAGATGTGTCTAGTAATGGTGGAAAGTATGGCCGAAGGCGGTCCACATTGAACACTAGGTGTAGGCCAAGGAATGGCGGAATGCTGAGCTCAAATGCATTGTCTCCCACAACCTTGGTAATGGTGTAAGGACCATATCGGAGTGGTCTGAGTTTCCGATAGGCTCCGGTAAGGGGTTCCTTTTGCAAATGCAACCAGACTTTGTCGCCCACCTGAAACTTGTGTGGCACCCGATGTTGATCATGTCGTTGCTTGTAGTTGGCATTTGATTTATCCAAAATGTCGTGGACTTGCTGGCGAATATGTTGGATGTGCTCAATGAAGTTGTTTTCCTTATCTGTTTTGGGCTGGTGTTAGGGTCCCACCCTAACCCCCTTATTTATGTAATGGGATCGAGTCATAGTCAAGAGTCAATAAAGCCCACATTAATAATTGTAAGTGGTTAACCCACAATTAATGACGGGACCACATTTAGTTGCAAATGGGTCGTAGTATTAGATAGATGGTAATAATAAAACCCATGGTATTGATCCTTGGTATTGCATGTATGAGTCATATATAAAGGATAGAGACTCCCTGCGAGGAGCATCGTGTCTTATTTTTGTATCGAGCTCTGCTCTATTGGAGGTTGCCCCCTCGAAGAGGCCAGTGAACATTGCTTTCTCAATAATAAAGTATTTGCTGTTGTCTCTCACTGTTCTATGTTCTGGGTATCTTTCTTCGCATATTCTGTATTTGGGTATCTTTTGCAGGTTAAGAGCATAACAAGTGGTATCAGAGCACTTTCCAAGGACGGTGGGATCTCCATTTCGTAGAATTTTTTTTTTGTCTAGAGACATGTTCCAGCGTCTTTAAACCACGGGATCTGTCGTTGAGCGCATAAACCTGCGGATTTGGGGAGGCATGCACGCAGGAAATACAAGAGGTGGTCACGCTTGTTGGACTCCCTTGTAACCCCTGTGGGTACCCCTTTGAGTAGTAGCGCATTAGACAGAACCATGTACGGACTGTCTTCCAAGTACCTTCTAGGTATATCGGAAGCCCCTTAGCTCCTCTGCAACCTCGCCATAGATAAACCTTCAGTCGTCTTGCTGCTACAGTACACCGAGAACAGCACTCGGAGAGATTACTCGCCCGTATGATAGGGTAGTCGGATTGTACGACTAAGGGTACGGTTGATCCTTCTTAGTTAGAGCCCTGAAACATTGGGCCGAGTACTACTGTCAGACCCTTATGTATATTGCGATCTGTAGCACCTGACACTCCTCGAGACCATAGTTCCCTTTTCTATCTGGGGATCACGCATCATATCTTCCAGATCAGCGCGCAAAGAGGTGCAGCAGCAGCAGACATCAGTCCAGTAGTTCTGAGCAGCAATCTGTTCCGCCGCCCAGAACTATCCGATCCGCCATTCAGATCTCTTAGATCCACCAGATCTGAGTCGTTGTGAAGGGTTCCTATACCGGGGTATAATTTTCGCAGGACATTTGGCCACATTGACATTTTGAGGATTTGGCAACTGCAGTATTGATAAGGAAGGAGTAAAACTCCGTTAGGAGTTTTCAGAAGAGTCTGAGATCTCCCGGGGCGCTTATTGGTGATCTAGCCCATCAGAATCAGGACGACGCGCTGACCACGGTGGTACCATTCAATTCTTAGTGAAAATTTTTTGAGGCAGTCCCAATTTTCAAAAAACATCAGGTCGATGCATGGTAGAAACTAGAGCTCAAGCAATGGCCAATGAAAGGATGGACAAACTTGAAGACTCCGTGTAATCCCTCCACATTCAGCTTAACCGACTAACTAGACTGGTCGAGAGCATAATCCCGAAGGGCAAGGAGTCAGCCCACGAGGAGGCGTATAATGGCAATGGACACAGTGAGGGTGAGTCTAGCCACTCTCCGCACGTCTGGCACACCCACCAACAACCCCGTCAGCGACCTCCCAAGTTGGATATGCATAAATTTGATGGTTCTCACTCGTCAGCATGGGTAGCACAAATGGAGCAGTATTTCAATCTGAATAACATCTTAGATGATGCGACTCAGCTTATGGTGGGGAGCATGTACTTGGACAATGAAAGGTGGCAATGGTGGGAATGGCATCAACATTGCAATGGACCTTTTCTGACTTGCACCAAATTCAAAAAAGCTCTTCAAGACTGCTTTGCCCAGGAATCTTCTTTTTTGGGTCGTCTTACTAAGCTCCGACAGACTGGTACAATGGATGAATATATTACAGCTTTTGAAGCCTTAGCCTTCCGCACTTGGGGTCTCTCAGATGTGTTCTACACGGAATGTTTTATCAGCGGTCTTAAAGAAGCCATCAAAGCCCAAGTCCTACTGCACCACCCTCCCACATGGACGGAGGCTTACAAGGTAGCTCGTAACGTGGAACGTGCATTAGCAGCCCAGTACAGTCGCCCAAATTTCTCCGCTAAAGGTCGCCCCCCACAGGCTCACAACACGACTCAAACACTTAAGGTCCAAAAGGTGTCACTATGCAGAAATGGCCGAAAGAAGAAAGCAAGGACTATGTTACTACTGTGATGAAAAATACTCCCTAGGTCATAAATGCAAGGAGCCCAAATTTTTTCAAATTGATGCCACTAACTACAACTCAACAGAGGAAGATCCACCACTTGAGGAACATGAGGCGCTAGAAGAAGACAACCAAAAGGACAATGTCTCTGATGAACGAGTTATTTCGCTGCATGCTTTGGCAGGGATTTCTTCACCTCAAACTCTCAAAATCAGAGGTTTTATTAAACATCGCCTAGTAGTAGTCTTGATTGATAGTGGAAGTACACATAATTTCATCCATCAAAAAGTTGCAGAAGCAGTGCATTGTTTTGTACGAGCAGTTTCTAACTTCCAAGTCCAAATTGCGGATGGGGGCACATTGAAATGTGAAGGCCGCTGTGAAAATGTCAAAATTCAAATGGGGGATTATCAGTTGAAAACCCACATGTGTTCCATACACATGGGAGGTTGCGACATTGTCCTCAGCGCTGAATGGCTCCGCACTCTTGGGCCAATCACAATGGATTTCCAGGAGTTATATATGAGTTTTAAGTAGAACAACTACACACATACCCTCCGTGGACTCAGGCGGGAGCCCCCTCTATCATCAGCTCGCATAGGATGGAAAAATTGTTAAAAAAGGGCAATCATGGAGTTATAGCTCAATTTAATGCCATCCAGGCAGTCGAAACCAAGTCTCTGCCAATTCATCCTTAGATGCAACAGATTTTAAATAACCATCTGCCGGTCTTTGACAAGCCTCATGAGCTTCCACCCTCGCGAGGGGAACATGATCATAGCATCACCTTAGTTCCAAGGGCCCAACCCCCAAATGTGCGCCCATACAGATATCCGTTCACCCAAAAGAATGAAATAGAAAAAATAATCAAGGAACTTTTGGAAGCAGGTGTCATTCGTCCCAGCATTAGTCCTTATTCATCCCCAGTGGTCATGGTGCTCAAGAAAGATGGGGAGTGGCGGATGTGTCCCAACTTCAGGGCCCTCAATAAGTTGACAGTCAAAGATAAAATTCCCATTCCGGTGGTTGACGATTTGCTGGATGAACTCAATGGGGCTCAATTCTTCACTAAGCTGGATCTTCGCTCAGGCTACCACCAAATTCGCAAGAAGGAAGTCGACATTCCAAAGACTGCTTTCAGAACTCATGAAGGCCATTATGAGTTCCTGGTCATGCCATTTGGTCTTTGTAATGCCCCCTCTACTTTTTAGAGCCTTATGAACCACATTCTCAAACCATATCTCAGGAAATTTGTCCTTGTCTTCTTCGATGGCATCCTCATCTATAGTTGCACTTCGGCTGCACATCTTCAGCATGTAGATCTACTCTTGCAACTGCTCCGCAAGCATAAATTATTTCTCAATATGTCCAAGTGTTGTTTTGGCATGGAAGAAGTTAAGTATTTGGGCCACATTGTGGGGCGTGAAGGTGTCAAGGTGGACCCCAAAAAGATCCAGGCAATGCGGGATTGGCCTCAACCTAAGACCTTGAAGAGCTTGAGAGGATTTTTGGGTCTCACAGGCTATTATCGTAAATTTGTCCGCAACTATGGCCACATAGTGAAGCCTCTCACTCAACTCCTAAAGAAAAATTCATTCTTCTGGAATGAGGAAGCACAACAGGCATTTACTGCTCTAAAAAATGCCATGTGTTCCACTCCAGTCTTAGCACTACCTGACTTCACCAAATCTTTTGTGATTGAATGTGATGCTTCAGGTACAAGTATTGGGGCGGTCTTAATGCAGGAAGGGCGACCTTTGGCCTTCACAAGCCAACAACTAAGTGGGAGGAATCTGGGCCAATCTACCTACGAGAAGGAAATGACGGCCATCTTACATGCAGTAGAGACCTGGCGACCTTACTTATTGGGGCGACGTTTCCAAATCCGCACAGATCATCATAGTCTTAAATATTTTTTGGAGCAACGCCTCTCCTCCCCACAACAAAATAAATGGCTCGCCAAAATGCTGGGATATGATTATGAGATCATTTACAAGAAAGGGAAAGACAATAGTGTAGCAGATGCATTATCTCGCCAATTTGAGGAGGAAAGTACTCTGCTAGAAATTTCCCTCCCCATTCTAGAATGGATTGAAGAGGCTCGCAGGGAATGGTTTTCACATCCCGGGCTCTCCCAACTCATTTCTCAATTGTAGGTAGATCCAAATTCCACCAAGGGCTACTCGTCGTAGGATGATATTCTTCGCTACAGGGACAGAGTCGTAATAGCACCAACATCCACCCTCAAAAGTCGCATTTTGGCAGAATTGCACTCATCTCCCATTGCAGGACATTGGGGCTTTCAGAAGACGTATGCTCGCACCAGAAGATCATTTTTTTGGACAGGCATGAAAAAGGACATCCTTACTTTCGTAGCAGAATGCGATGTATGTCAACGCCACAAAGGGGAAACCGTCAACACACCAGGCACATTACAACCATTGCCCATCCCGGCATCAATTTGGACGGAGGTTTCTATGGATTTCATTACAGGTCTTCCAAAGTCAGGAAACAAGTCAGTCATCATGGTGGTTATGGAAAGACTTTCGAAGTATGGTCATTTTTGCGCCCTACCCCACCCGTTTACACCAAGTTTGGTCGCTCAATCTTTCATGGATCAGATTTTCAAATTGCATGGCATGCCCACTTCTATTGTGTCCGATCGCGACCCGATCTTCACTAGTAATTTTTGGCAGGAACTCCTCAGAATACAGGCACTCAACTAAAACTCAGTACTTCCTATCACCCGCAAACGGATGGTCAAACTGAAGCCGTCAACAAATGTTTGGAAACCTACCTTAGGTGTTTCACTTCAGAAAAGCAACATCTTTGGGTACAGTGGTTACCTCTGGCTGAATGGTGGTATAACACCAACTATCATGCCACCACCAAAATGACTACCTATGAAGCAGTATATGGTCAACTCCCTCCTTCCCCTACTTCTTATCTCAAGGGGTGCTCAAAAGTACAAGCAGTGGATCAACTCCTACAACACCGCGCAACCATGCTCATCCATCTTAGAGAGAATCTTCATCAAGCTCAGAACTGCATGAAGCAACAGGTAGACCAGCATCGCTCAGAGCGCTAATTTCAAGAAGGGGATCAGGTCTTTTTGAGGCTGCAACCATATAAGCAAACATCACTCAAAGACAAGGGTTGTCAGAAACTATCTCCAAAATTCTACGGACCATACCAAGTACTTCAGGGCATTGGAGAAGTGGCGTACAAGTTGGCTTTGCCACCTACTGCAAAAATCCATCCAGTTTTCCATGTCTCGTGCCTCAAGAAAGTGATTGGGAACAATTGCAGAATTCAAACCAGTCTACCTGAATTGGAAGAAGAAGGTTCAATCTGGCTCCAACCTGAACAAGTCCTAGACACACGAGACCGGCATTTGCGGGGCCGCATCATTAGGGAAGTCCTCGTCAAGTGGAAAGACACCTCTCCGGAAGATGCAACTTGGGAACCAACCACTATTCTTCAGCAGTTTCCGCGGCTTCAGCCTTGAGGACAAGGCTAGTCTTAAGGGGGAGGGCATGTTAGGGTCCCACCCTAACCCCCTTATTTATGTAATGGGATCGAGTCATAGTCAAGAGTCAATAAAGCCCACATTAATAATTGTAAGTGGTTAACCCGCAATTAATGACGGGACCACAGTTAGTTGCAAATGGGCCGTAGTATTAGATAGATGGTAATAATAAAACCCATGGTATTGATCCTTGGTATTGCATGTATGAGTCATATATAAAGGATAGATACTCCCTGCGAGGAGCATCGTGTCTTATTTTTGTATTGAGCTCTGCTCTATTGGAGGTTGCCCCCTCGAAGAGGCCAGTGAACATTGCTTTCTCAATAATAAAGTATTTGCTGTTGTCTCTCACTATTCTATGTTCTGGGTATCTTTCTTTGCATATTCTGTATTTGGGTATCTTTTGCAGGTTAAGAGCATAACAACTGGACATGAGCTGAATCTGCATGAGTCGCTGCAAATGGCATGGCCACATCAATGGGACATAGTGTTGAAATATGGCAACAAGAGTATTCCAATTTAATTTGCCCTTTAATTAAATTGTGAATTAAAATCAAATTTAGTCTTAATAGCTGCTTGGAAATAATTAATTAATTTATTTTAAATTAATTAGTTGGAGAAATTCAGGTTAGAAGTCTTTATGAAGTCATGCAAGACTTATCCCTTAAATTAAGGAAATAATATTGAGTTATATTTGAGTTGTAATTAGTTAACTCAGTGTACTGGGTTAAGTCCAGTTAAATTAGTTCCAAACTGTTTGAGGAACTAATAGTGAGTTAACAGTCAGTTGATGCATTAATGCACTCAACTAGTGCTGCTCCAGTTAACTGAAGATTCCCTCATCAGAAACTCATGCATGTCTATTCTGAGAAAGACCCAATTGAGATTAATGTTCAAGGACAATGTACTATCAGTTTCATGTGTTTTCTCATGGAGAAAACTCATGCATGTAGTCAAGGATTCATCCTTGAGGATTACGCAGTTTGAAGGCTTGTTTTTCCACTTGGTAATAGGCTAATCATCCACAAGGAACAACACAAGGAAATAGGAGCTTGGAGGGCAGAGAGGAAGGCTGGAGAGAATCCAAGATTGTCTGTGAGCATATGAGAGGATTGTACTGAGAGCTGGCTAGCTGTGAGAGCTAAGGCTCTGTATAAATCCTATGTATTTCCACCATGTATGATAATATAATAGTGTGGGGTTTTTTTTCGAGAATTTCCCTAAAGTATTTTCATGTGTATTGTGCCATTGATTCTTCTTCTTCTGGTTATATTTTTCAGCTCGATCTTTAAGCTTCCACAAATTGATAGTAGAAGTAGGTTATAGTATCCTGCTTTGATTTATATTGCATTATCGGGTTAACTTATCAAAAATTTTCTACATGGTATCAGAGATGTGAACAATATATTGAGAAGAGAATTCGAAGTTTGAAGTTCGGGGTTGCAGGTGCAAATCAAATTCATATCATACTTCAAGGTTGGCCAATGGTGTTCTATGGCTTGAGACTCGAGTATGCCTTGGAAGGTAGCTCGAATTACATAGGATGGAAAGATAGAATGGAGGCTGTATTATAAGACAATGGCTTGAATGAATTCATTGATGAAGAAATCCCAAAGCCAGCTTCAATTAATGCACAAGAGTTGGCTGAGTGGAAGAAGTGTGTGGCGAAGGTGAGACAGATCATCCTTGAGGGAGTTCGATACTATATTGTCTCAAGTCTCTATGGGAAGGATACTCCATTTTCAATGTGGAAGACATTGAAGGACCTCTACCAGAATAGTAGTGACCAGAGGAAATTGGCGCTCAAGGATAAGCTTCGAAGAATCAAGATGGAGAAGGGCGATACTATTTCCACATATCTGAACAAGCTCACCACCTCCAGGGATGAGCTTGGAAGTGTGGGAATAACTATTGCAAATGATGATATGGTGAGCCTCGCTCTCCTTGGCCTTCCAAAGAGTTTGAATAGCTACCAGGACTCTGTGAATGGAAGGGAGAAACTGCCGGATTGGGAACGATTGTGGTCGGATCTTATGCAGGAGGAGATCAGGAGGAGCACACGAGATGGTTATTCGTCCAAGAATGATGATGAAGAAAATCTGGCCTTAGCAAGTAAGGCAAGGAAAGGGAAGAGGAAGGCTTCCCATTTCAAATCGAATTCTTCTCATGGAGGGAAGAAGGGTGACATGTCTAAAGTAAGATGCTTTAATTGTCACAAGATGGGACATTATGCGACTAATTGCCCATCGAAGAAGTCCAAGAAGGGATCCTCGGAAGGATCGGAAGGTGAGGCATTAGCCTCTCAATTCGAAATGGACTTTACCCTCATCGCATGCATGGTGTCATCGATGATGGGTTGTGTCTGGTATCTTGACAGTGGAGCATCATTCCACATGACCGGTGATACAAATTTATTTAGTGCCTTGGAGGATAAAGACGTCAAGATGCCCATAGAGATGGGTGGCGACAGAAGGTATAGTGTTTAAGGAGTGGGCACGGTTGCTTTTAAGAGGGAGCATGGAGCTCCTCTCACCTTGACAGATGTGATGTATGTGCATGGACTGAAGAAGAACTTGGTATCAGTCGCGATGTTGGGGGACAAAGGCTACGATGTTGTCTTCAGTAAAGGAAAGGCATTCCTAAGAGACATAGCCGCGGGTTAGACCAAGAGGATAGGGATTCGATCGAAAAATCTCTATAAACTAGACGTAGATGATTGTGCAGCATTGAGTACGAAAGCAGAATTGGTGCAAAGCCAAGACATTGGCGAGTTGTGGCACATGCGGTTGGGCCATTTGCATCAAGGGGCTTTGAAGATAATGCAAAAAATATCTACAGGACTTCCCAAAGGTAAACTTGAGCAAGTTGACACATGCAAAGGTTGTACCTTGGGAAAGTACACCAAGTCTTCCTTTCATGATCGAGACAGTCGAGCAGAGGCTGTCTTAGAGCGAGTTCATATTGATTTGTGTGGACCATTCTCAACGACATCCACAAAGAAGCAAAGGTATTATGTGATTTTCATTGATGACTATTCTCGTAAATGCTGGATTTATTTCATGCAGAAGAAGGACCAAACCTTCACAAAGTTTTGTGAGTTCAAAGCTTTGGTCGAGAAAGAGTCAGGGAAGAAGATCAAGTCCTTGAGAAGCAAAAACGGTGGAGAATATGTCTCTTAAGAGTTTAAGGACTTCTGTGTAGTGGAAGGAATTAAACAAGAGTTGACGACACCTCATAACCCACAACAGAATGGGGTGGTCGAGAGGAAGAATATAACTATTGTAGGGGCAGCACGAGCAATGCTGCATGACCAAGGCCTACCATTTCACTTGTGGGTTGAGGCATGAAACACAACAGTCTATTTGCAGAATAGAAGCCCGCATTGCATACTTGGGATGAAGACACCAAAGGAAGCTTTCTCCCATAAGAGACTAAATGTGGGTCACTTCAGGATCTTTGGCTCATCAGTATATTGCCATGTGACAAAGGATGCACGGAAGAAGCTTGAGCCGACAACAGAATTGGGGATATTTGCGGGGTACAGTGATACACTTCAAAACTATCGGGTGTACTTACCTACCAGTTGGAGGACAATGGTTCACAAAGATCTCAAGTTTGATGAGCAGAAGGTCATGTGAGTTTCCCTTGAGAGGGAGCTCCAACTATACGCTGTGGAGGAACTGTTGGTTCCTAAGGAGGAGGAGCCTTAGACTGATGTGGAGCAGCCACATGTAGATGTTCCAAGAGTAGAGACATCCACTCAAGCAGAGTCTTCTAGAGATGGACGGAAGCGCATAAGAGAAGCTGACAGATTGTTGGAGGATGCGAGAGAGAATGTGGGAGCACCATCTTCTCAACGCAGAAAGAGGAGGTCACCTGAGAGGTACACTGGATACATGGCCCTTGTTGGGGAATGTGTTGAGACTGAGGCATATTCCTTTGAGGAAGAAGTGCAGTAGCCGATTTGGGTTGATGCTATGGTGGAGGAGTATGACTCCATAGTTCGTAACAGTGTTTGGGACGTGGTTTCGAGACTGGATAACAATTTAGTTGTGATTTATTGTTGGCTTTACAAGGTAAAGCAAGCTGCTGATGGTAGTGTGGAGAAGCATGAGGCAAGATTTGTTTCCCGTGGCTTTTCACAGGTCGAGAGGATCATGTTGCTGCAGTATATTTCGATAGAGGAGTAAGATGTCGACATTTTGACAAAGGCATTGTCAAAGTGTAAATTCGAGTTCCATAGAGACAGGATCGGGGTGGCAGATAATCCATTTCTTGTTGAGAGGGAGTGTTGAAATATGGCAACAAGAATATTCCAATTTAATTTGTCCTTGAATTAAATTGTGAATTAAAATCAAATTTAGTCTTAATAGCTACTTGGAAATAATTAATTAATTTATTTTAAATTAATTAGTTGGAGAAATTCAAGTTAGAAGTCTTTCTGAAGTCATGCAAGAGTTATCCCTTAAATTAAGGAGATAAGATTGAGTTATATTTGAGTTGTAATTAGTTAACTCAGTTTACTGAGTTAAGTCCAGTTAAATTAGTTCCAAACTGTTTGAGGAACTAATAGTGAGTTAACAGTCAGTTGATGCATTAATGCACTCAACTAGTGCTACTCCAGTTAACTGAAGATTCCCTCATCAGAAACTCATGCATGTCTATTCTAAGAAAGACCCAGTTGATATTAATTCTCAAGGACAATGTACTATCAGTTGCATGTGTTTTCTCATGGAGAAAAATCATGCATGCAGTTAAGGATTCATCCTTGAGGATTGCGTAGTTTTGAAGGCTTGTTTTTCTGCTTGGTAATAGCCTAATCATCCACAGGAACAACGCAAGAAATAGGAGCTTGGAGGGAAGAGAGGAAGGCTGGAAAGAAGCCAAGATTGCCTATGAGCATTTGTGAGGATTGTACTGAGAGCTGGCTAGCTGTGAGAGCTAAGGCTTTGTATAAATCCTATGTATTTCCACCATGTATGATAATACAATAGTGTGGGGTTTTTATCTGATAATTTCCCCAAAGTATTTTCATGTGTATTGTGCCATTGATTCTTCTTCTTCTAGTTATATTATTTAGCTTGATATTTAAGCTTCCGCAAATTGATAGTAAAAGTAGGTTATAGTATTCTGCTTTGATTTATATTGCATTATCGGGTTAACCTATCACAGATTTTCTACACATAGTGGTTGGAATCCCAAGCCCACCTAAAAAGGGCTGTGGCCAGTCGAGCTGTGGAGAGCCCGGTTATAGCTGTGCTGAACATAGGGGGGGCTCTCATCCCATGTGCGTGGATGCTTTGAGTTGTACATGTGCAGAATGTGTATGATCATCCTATTGAAAACCTTCGTCTGGCCATTATTTTGGGGATGGAAGGTTGTGGACTTAGTGAGTTTGGTTTCTAGCATCGACCAGAGACTGGACCAAAATGTATTGAGGAACCTGCTGTCCCGATCTGAGATGATATACTGTGGGATCCCAAAGTGTACCCACACTCATTCAAAGAAGAGTTTAGCAGTGGTTTCTGTTGTGATATTCTTCTTGTAGGCCGCCATAATGGCCACCTTCGAGAACTTGTCGGCGACCACAAAAACACAGTCGTTTCCATGCTTATTAGAAGGAAGACCCGACATGCAATCCATGGATATGGATTCCCAAGGTCGAATAGGGGTAGGAAACAGAGTATAGAGGCCTTACTTCTTGATGGTTGGTTTGGCAATGACGCAGGCAGTGCATGATCTGATGTACTTCCCAACATCCTGTCGAAGATTCGGCCAATAGAAATACTTCTGCAGTACTGCCACCATTTTCTTGACCCAGAAATGCCAAGCAACCCGACTGTAGTGTGCTTCCCAAATCATATTGGCACGCTCGCTTGAAGAAACACAAAGGTGACCCAGGTGGCATAACAGGGCATCCTGGAGGTGAACATCTGGAACATGCTGACCCTCCAGGAGTGTCTGGTATGTGTGGTTGAATTTTGGGTCGATTTTGTAGAGAAGTGGCCAATCAGAAGTCTCGTGCCCACAAGAGGTTAGCACGGTGGTTAACGCCATGATCGGCAGTCGACTAAGGTAATCTGCAACATTATTGGTGTTGCCCTTCTTATACTTAATATTCAAATGGAACTATTGTAGGTATGTGGACCACTTTTGATGGCGATCATTCTACAATTTCCCCTGGGTCTGTATGAACTGCATGGGCCGGTGGTTTGTGTGGATGATTGTTTCCTTCCCCAAAATGTAATGTTTCCATTGTCGGCAGGCCTGCACAATGGAATACATCTCTTTGTCATAAGTGGGATACTTCCGGACTGTGTCTAAAAGTGTCTCACTATGATATGCCACTAGATGCCTGTGTTGAGTAAGGATTGCCCCAATAGCATAGTCAGAGGCATCTGTCTCAACCTCAAATGGTTGTTGCAAGTTTGGTAATGCGAGCACTGGTTCCGAGCAGAGGCAATCTTTCAACTCTGTGAATGCCTTCTGTTGAGATTCAGACCAAAATAATTTTGCTTTTGCTCCTCCCTTGGTGACTTGACTCAAGGGCCAAGTGATATGAGAAAATCCCAACACGAACCTGTGGTAGAAGTTGGCAAGACCCAGAAAGCTGCAAAGCTCTATCAGAGTGGTTGGAGATGGCCAATCCAGAATGACTTGGATCTTGGATGGATCCACATGCACCCCCCGTTCATTAGTAATGTATCCCAGATACTGAACCTGTGTCATGCCAAAAGTGCATTTCTCCAAATTGGCACATAACTTATGTTGCCGCAGTGTTTGGAGAACCTTTCGGATGTGGTGGAGGTGCTCTTCCCAACTTTGGCTAAAGATCATGATGTCATCCAAGTATACCACTACAAATGAGTTGGTGAATGGCCACAAGATGTCATCCATTAGCCTCATGAAGGTTTTAGGAGCATTCACCAATCTGAAAGGCATAACCAACCATTCGAAAAGGCCCTCCTTGGCTTTGAAGGTAGTCTTCCACACATCTGAGGGTTCGATTGGTACCTGGTGATATCCTGACTTCAAATCGATCTTGCTGAAATATTTTTCCCCCTTCAGTTGGTCCAGGAGGTCATCAATCTATGGGATAGGGTGCCTATTACAGATAGTGATCTTGTTCAGCGCCCAATAGTCAATACAAAGTCTCCAAGTCCCATCCTTCTTCTATACCAACACGATCGGGCTCCCATAGGGTGATGAACTCGAACGGATGTGACCTTTCTGCAACAGCTCCTGAATCTGCCTCTTGGTTTCATCATTCTCTAGAACGGAGCGCTGATAGATTGGTCCATTAGGCAGCCACTCACCTAGGGTCAGATCGATAGAGTGCTTGACCTGACAGTGCAGAGGAACCCTTGCAGGGGAGGTGAAGATGTCCTCGTGCTCCTCCACGACCTTGTCCATCTGTAGTTGTCGTGCAGAGGGGCCCTGTCTGGAGGTCGTGGCCACCATCTTCTTCTTTCCTTGAGGGCATATCACCAGGAAAACAAATTTCCCATTTTTGGAAATGAGCTTACTGCATTGTTTTGCAATAACCAAAGAGATGGCGGTAGGCGGTGCTACCTCCTATATCCTGTACAACTTATTTCCCAAAGTAACAATAACAACACGGGACCTTGATTCATACACAACATGTCACTTCCACAAGTATGGTTGGCCTAATAATACATCACAAAAATCAAGGGGAGCAACATCACACAATACCTCATCTGTGAAGGGCTTGATGTTGTATGGAAGGCGACACTGCTGGCTCACACGAAGATCCCGTCCTTGGTGAAGCCACCCAATGGTGTACAGTTGTGGATGTTCTGTGGTCGGTAAGCCTAACCGCTTCATGACCTCTGCCGAAATGAGGTTCTTTTGGCTCCCGTTGTCGAAAATGAACTGTAGCGGGGAGCCCTTTACCCACATCTGGTAGTGCAAGAGGCGCTCCTTCTCCTCCGGATCTTCGGGTTCCTCCTTCTGGATCTTCGTGGTGGTAATGGTGGCATTAGGCTCCGCATCAATAATCTGCTTCCCTTTGTCACTCCCCTTGTTGGGTTCTGACTCAGAGTCGGAACATGCATCTGATTATGAAACCTTTATCTCGGTCGCCAGCGACTACTTGGCCCGAAACTCACTTGTGTTGTGAGTGAAGCTCTTATGGAACTCACACCACTTTCCCGTGTCCTTTTTCGGCTTCGCGGCACTGTTCTTTACTTGCAGCTTTGGTGGGTTGTCTTGGGCCACCCCACCTTGGCTTTGTCCTTTGTTCTGCGGTTTGGGGGCACCTTTCCCTTGCTTCAGATTCGCAGATCCAAAGTCTCGCTTGTTCTGTTTAAACTTTTGCTCAATCTTGACGACATATCGGTATGACGTGCTGAGCGAGGAGATGTTCAGGAATTATATTTCTTCCTGGATGTACCTGTGCAGGTAGCTACGATATTTGAGTGCCAAATGCTGCTATGAATCTTTGATACCCAACTTTGTGTGAAGGGTATGGAAAATATTGGTAAACTTTGGCACTTCTTGGTCCTTTCCCTGTCGCACCGTGGTCCACTTTATGTATTGATCCTCACAGCTTCTAACAGGGTAGTACTGCTCCTTGATGGCAGCCCGAAATGAATTCCGAGTGGGTGCGGCTGAAAACAGTGAGGCTATACTTTCATCCTTCTGCTCGCAGTAGGTTTCCCACCAGTCCTTGATGTGGGGGGCGGCTTTGAGAAGAGTGAAAGTAATCTTTTTCTGACCCGAAAAATCATGAACAAAAAAATACCCTTCTAGAAGATTTTAACCATTTATCTACGGCGTCTGCATCTATTTGACCCTCAAATATGGGAATGTCAAAGTTGTCTTGTACCTTAAAGGGTGTGGCGCTTCCAGAGTAGCTACTCGAAGTAGATGTGTCACCCTTGGGTAGCCGCTGAAGGGTCTGGGAAAATTTGTCCATCATCGCATTCTTTTGTCGCTCGAGGGCCTCTTCGAGCAAGATTTTGATAGGATCTCCTACCCCCTCATCTTTCTTTTCATCCGCCATGGGAGGCAGTCGGGATTTGCGAGGCTGGTCTTGCAAAGGTTCGACCAGTTCAAGCCCTAACTCCTTATATCTCGACCTCATTAGGGACATGCAAAGAAACACAGAGAAAGAGAAGATCACTCTAATACCACTGATCCGGATTTAAATAGGAACGCAACAAATTACAGATATAACCATACATAGAGAGATGCAACACAAATAATACTTCATTTCATTACTGTAAATAACTGAAATATGCTTACAAACAAAAATAGAAATAAACTAGCTACGATGATGGTAGATTATCTCTGAGAAGAGATGTGGCGGCTACATGCTTCTGAATTGTCTTAAATTGAGGCTTGAAGGCCTATTTATTGTTAGAAATAATGAAAACCCTAAAAATCCAAAAACCTAACCCTAGGAGATGAAGCGCCAAATTATGGGCCCCATTTTGGGTAAATTGGTACATCAACTTCCTGGGGTCGTAACTTTGGCATATGATCTCCGTTTGATGCATAAAATACCTCGTTAGAAAGACTCAAGGCCCGAAAAACTGTGCTACAATTAAGGAAACTGAAAAGCTGAAAGAAACAATGGTGGGGGGTCTAAGTGGAATTAGCGGGTGACCACCAATATCCACCTAGATCATTCCTCCCCCTTAGGAAGCAATGGTCCCTATTGCGTTGAGTTCCTCCATGTGATGAGGAAACTTTTGCTGAACTTGGTCCCTGGTGAGCCACTTGCCCTGGTGAAGGAGTTAGCCTACTTTGACAACTCGACACAGTTGGATATTCTGCTGGTGAGTGTGCTTGATATGTGTGTCCATGATCTGATCAGTTGTAGCTTGTTCCATGCAATCTGGATTTAACTCTATGGGTGTGAGCTATTCTACAATGTCGGATGTGTCTAGTAATGGTGGAAAGTATGGCGGAAGGCGGTCCACATGGAACACTGGTTGCAGGCCAAGGAATGGGGGAATGCTGAGCTCAAATGCATTGTCTCCCACAACCTTGGTAATGGTGTAAAGACCATATCAGAGTGGTCTGAGTTTCTGATAGGCTCTGGTAAGGCGTTCCTTTTACAAATGCAACTAGACTTTGTCGCCCACCTAAAACTTGTGTGGCACCCAATGTTGATCATGTCATTGCTCGTACTTGGCATTTGATTTCTCCAGAATGTCATGGACCTGCTAGCGAATATGTTGGATGTGCTCAATGAAGTTGTTTGCCTTATTTGTTTCGGACTAGACATGAGTCGAATCTTCCTGAGTAGCTGCAAATGGCATGGCCACATCAATGGGACATAGTGGCTGGAATCCCAAGCCCACCTGAAAAGGGTCATGGCCAATCAAGCTGTGGAGAGCCCGGTTATAGCTGTGCTGAACATAGGGGAGGCTCTCATCCCATGTGCATGGATGCTTTGAGTTGTACATGCGTAGAATGTGTAAGATCATCATGTTGACAACCTTTGTCTGGCCATCAGTTTGGGGATGAAAGGCTGTGGACTTAGTGAGTTTGGTGTCCAGCATCAACCATAGACTGGACCAAAATGTACTGAGGAACCTATTGTCCCGAGCTGAGATGATAGACTGTGGGATCCCAAAGTGTACCCACACTCGTTCAAAGAAGAGTTTAGCAGTAGCTTCTGCTGTGATATTCTTCTTGCAGGCCGCCATAATGGTCATCTTTGAACGAGTCAGAAAAATACCATTCTAGTAGATTTAACCATTTATCTACGGTGTTTTCATCTATCTGACCCTCAAATATGGGAATGTCAAAGTTATCTTGTACCTTAAAGGGTGTGGCGCTTCCAGAGTAGCTGCTGGAAGTAGATGTGTCGCCCATGGGTAGTGTTGATGGGAAAAGTGTCTACTCAGAACGCCCCTATCCCACTAAGGTGTGACAGTGCCTTAGCAACAAACAAGGAAAACTACTTTTGTATTCTTCTTTATGAAATGTAAACGAAGAGGAATAGGATGAACCAACCTGTGTCTTGCGCTAGTCCTTTGATCCAATCTCTCTCCTCTTTGACAGCTTCCAGCTACCTGCTCCCTTACTTGCCTAGCTTCACCAAATTCCTGCAAGATCACAAAAGAGGAAAACTACACAAAGACATAGATTTACATTCATAAATAGCTTAGGATCAGATTTAAGCTAAACATGCAAATATAACAAAACATCATTGATACACAAGCATGTAGGAGAAACTCAAATAGTTTTATTGATATAACAAGAAGGTCTAGGAGGAGTTACAACCAATGATTCCTGATCCAGCATCAACCCCCCAGCAAAGGAATCCCCTCTTCACCTCCAACAAAGCATAAATCACCCAATGCACTGATCTCTATCTCAAAACCAACAACAATTCTCTGCAAAGTACAAAATTCCAGCCTCCTGGATCTCTGGGATGAGGGATCCATATATAGATGTATGCAAAGAGGATGAGTCAGCTTATGATTTGACTTGTGGCCTCTCTCTGTCAGTTCTTGCTTCCACTTGGAGACTGAGAGCCTCTTACTCATCCTTGGTCGAACTCAGTGAGGTAAGTGTCATTGGGGAAGATTCTGGAAGCTTCCATTGTCTGTCCACCTCGCGGAATGACACTGCCATTTGTCATTTCTCGCTCAGCGCACCCTGGTAGTGAATTTAGGTGCGTTGCAACGCACCTAGCTAGTGTACTGGGGTGCTATGCAACGCAGGTAGCTAGTGGAGCAGCTGAAATGATCCTGATTTGACTGATTCTGAGCAGTTTCTGGTGGAGAACTTCTGGGAGAAGCTGTAATTGGTTGACCTTGTTCCTCTAGGGGTAGGAACAACACTTTTAGGGACTTAGGATCCCTTGGATTATGGACATTTCATGCTTAGAGCTGTAAGGCACAAAAATGTCTATAACAGTTGCCCCCTAAAGTATGAGGCCGTTTATCAGGTGAAATGCTTTATTAGGAGGATCCGAAGTTCTTTCAATGCTGGGAGGAGACTTGTAATAAGATACAATACAATACATTATCTTCATCCTGTTTTCATGATCTAGCTGAGGCGGGCATTCCCATGCTCAGCTTTATAAATTCATTTTTATGTACACAGGACAGACAATCGTCTGATGGTAGACTGATGATTTTGATGAAGTCATCATCCTTTTGGTAGGATGATTATCTGTGCTGCAATGCTGTACATGTCAATGTTTTTATTTTTCCTGAATATATATCGCAGTCCGGATGGATGAAACTAGATCCGGGGTCTTCAATCTCGTCCGATCTTCACTCGAAGTACAAGTCGATCCATGTGAGAAATGTTTTGAAGTCGAACATGGAAAGACATCGCTTGATTACCAGTCAATGATGTAAACTGTTAACAAGCGCGAGAGGAATCACCGATAATGATGATGACCCTCAAGGTACTGCAGTACAATTCACGTGGTGTGAATAAAGGGCTTGGCGTCGAACACCACGCAAAATCTTTCGGTCGAAGGTCATTGATGTATACCTGTCGCCGGAAGTGAGAAACTTGCCATTGAGGCATGCAAGCTTCAAAGTACTGAATGGGGTGTTCCTAGATCAACTTCTTGGATAATGAGCTCATGTCGACAAGAAGCGATCTGTCAAAGGAGGGCCTTGATGAATCCCACATCAATGACACGGAACGGAGCAAATGATTTTGATGGAGGTGAAAACGATCTGATGATATATGGTTCAGGATGGCGGTCATGAAGGAATGAAGTATAATGTATGGTAGTGGATGGAACACGGGTGACTTCTCTGGATGACTTCTCTTGAACATGTCGGCGACACTTATGTGATGGATTGGTAGCATTTACCCCAAATGTGGATGGTATGGCGTGACCATGGTGATGTGACCGGTGAATGAAACAACCCAACCTGACCCAGGCACGGAGTGGAAGTGTCATGTTCAAGAGCGACTTGCTACCAATAAAGATTCTTTGAGTTTCTTCCCAATTTTTCCCCAGTCATTGCTGACCAGTACCTCTTTATTTTTGTCAAGCTTGAGGAGGATAACATATGCTTGTTCTATAATTTGCCCTTCGGGCAAACCCATCGCTATGTTTTAACGAGCCTAGCGATAGTGAAACTCGTTCTCGTTTAAAGACAAGTTTGTCGCTATTAATCTTTTTAACGAGTCTAACGACAAAGATAACTCGGTCCTTTTCATTTTTAGAGAGTTTGAAAAGGTACGTAAAGTTAACTCCGGAATTCCTTTTTCGTCATCTAATCCCTTAAGTCCGAAAAAGTATAAAACAATAGAGAAGGGATGAATTTTCGATAGTTTTAACGAGCCGAACAAAACAAGCGCTCGATCTTTTTGTGTAATAATCCCTCAGGTCCAAAAAGATTAAAATCTAGAGGAGGGATAGCACTTCCGGTCGCTTTAACGAGCTGGAAGGCCAAAACTCGGCAATCTTTTCATATTTTACGAGTCAGTTGAAAAGAGCTTAAAGAAGACTCGTCTTTTGAGGAACGAGTGATAAAATGCGTAGCAGCTAATTCCAGGTAAGGGTTGGAATTTTCCAATCATGGCAGTGTCACAAGGATGGCTAGTGAAATCACTCTTCGCAGCTGTTCCTCAAAATGGGTAAACAATCAAATGGAGGTGAATGATCGGCCAATGAAAAGTGGAGGTGACGGTGCAAACACGACCAGGGCTTTAATGGCTGATAATGCTACATTCATGGTGGTTATTTACCGAAGGATAGTTCATTTTTTAACGAGCTTAAACGCGGATTGAAACACTTGCTCGGTCTTATGTTTATTTTTTAACGAGCTTGAACTATGTGCTAAAACTGCTCGATTAGATGGTCTTGTTTTGATTTTTTACCATAAATAGCTTCGTCTTTCCAAAGATAGTACTGTATTTTCAACTGCTTCATCAAACTAGTTAGAAATGAACAACATTTGCTTGAAAATGAGATTAAAACGCTAATATTTTACTTTGAACTACGTAAAAAGCAATTAAAAAGTGTTTTTACCTCTCATTTTACCATTTCATTTGAACTTGGTTTGTTGGAGCTTTGGAGGTGCCTTTTCCCCCTTGATTTTCATCAGCTGATTTTGGGAGATTCTGTGGACAATTCTCGGCGCCGTCTGGACCAGGTAGGAGCTAAACCCAAGCTCTTTCATTTCATGGTTTCCTTTTTGCATTCTGTGCTTCATTCTCTGCTTTTTTGAGCCCTTGGGGTTTGATGGGTTCGTTCTGCCATCAACGCACCCTGGGTACATCGAAACCTGCGCTGAATGTTGGCCAGTATGAAGGCAGTTTGACATTCAACGCAGGTGGAACACTGTTGCAGGTGCGTTGGGCGCAGAAAAGGAATTTGTTGCACAGTTTTTGATGAAAATTTTTGCCTGTTTCTCATCAAAATCAGGATCTAACTCCTCTCTTGTTTGTTTTTCAGAGATCTCGGAGCAAGATGACCCTTACATGGCGAGAACGAGAACATGAAGAAGAGGACATGATTTCCCTACATGATCCGGTCACAGTGAACGCGCTGCGGAACTGTGGCTTGCTGAAGTTCTTCTGCATCTCTAGCATGAGACAACAGATCAACCTACTGCAGTATTTGCTCGATGCTTGGGATCCTATCAATCAAGTTTTCTAGATTAGGGGCAAATCTATCCCCTTGACTGCAGTAGACATTTACTTCTTGACCGGCTTGTCGAGGCGGGGTGCCCCCATCTCTTTGTCAGGTTCGGCCCGAGGAAGTGACTCTGTGAGTGATTATGTCCGCCAGTATTGCAGGGAAGGATCTCAGCCGAGTAAAGACGGCAAGATCATCATCCGTGATGTCACTGACAGGTCCCTTAGGTCTATCCTATTTACTTTTGGTAGGATGGCCGGTAGTGCGTCTCTTCATGTAGCCAACAGATCCTATATGCAACATGCCTTGGAATGCCTCCAACCGAAAATATTCAACTAGTGCGATGCAGTACTTCTTGTGATGAAAAATCAGTTGACCAAGATAAAGGACGGGAGGTTGAAGAACTTTGGGTTCGGTTCTATTTTGATCGCCTTTGCCTTGGAGAAGATACCACTGATGCAGCCGCAGTACATTGCACTCGACTTGCCTTCTCCTACTGAACCACGTATGCAGAGGTGGGTTGACCATATGTCTAGGCATGCTGGCCAGTCTCAGATTTCATTTTCTGATACCTTCTTCAGGTGGTTTGATCGTCAGGAGATGGTTTATGCCGAGTATCCATATGCTGGCATGGACTTCCGGGGTGATCCAGATTTAGTACTGCCGGATGGCGAGCAGTGGGGCGCTATTGGTAAAATCTTTGACCATATCACTGTTTACTGTTTTTTATTTATAATGTCCTTGTGCTTTATTCTATCAAGACTTTAATCAAACTCATGTGTTCATGTAGATGTTGGTCCTGTTCGTCTAGTAGTTCGCCCGAGAGTGCCAGCCGTTGCTCCAGCAGGCGAGGCCACCGGGAGGGTTATTCTTCGTGACCTCGATGTGGTCGAGACTCTTACAGCTGTGCAGGAGAAGGTTGAGAGCCTTACTCTCGGTATCCCAGATGTGAGGATCGACGAGCTACCTTTGCAGTTACAACGGCATACTACTGGTGTGCCTAGACGATGGACTCGTCTCTTACGCATGATCACACAGGCTGTGACTTGCTATCACAAGCATCATTAGACTAGGGTGCCCCCTAGCATTTTGAGTTTTTGGGTCATGTGACCGATTTTGTCTTGGTTACAGAACATTATATGTAAACCATAAACAACTATATATATATATTTTGATTTTCGGGGTTTTATTCTGGTTGAGCTATATTATCCACATGTAAAACATTGATGATGTGTTTCTTTTTATAAATGTTGCAAATGTCTATCTAACACATAGTTTGCTAATGAGTCGGTTAATGTGTTTAAGTTTCTGGAAATATGTTGGTATTGAATAAGATCAAATTGTCTTTCCAAAATCTTAACCCTTAGGAACATGCGATAAATAGCTGGGTTTCGGACGGAATATATACCATTGAGTTGTAGTATTACGAGTTGTGAGTCTAGCCTGACAATTAGTCGGCGTATACCATGGGTGATGGCATCAGAGAGAAGTTCTATCAACGCGCTATACTTAGTGATGTTATTCGTTGATTGACCAATACATACACCTCTGAAACTTACTAACTCGCCGCTTGGATAAAAAATGGCCCAGGCTGCGGAGGACAGGTTCCGTGAACTACGACTCGCTCCGTCGGCATATCCAACACATGTCTCCAAAAGGTTTGACATCTGCAATAAATGTAAAAAGGTGGATTACTCGACCAAAACGAACACTTTAGCAAAAAAAAAATACAACAAAAGCATATTGGTTACTATTTAAGCATAGTAACGCTTGAGGTACAACCCATTACGAGGTTGCGCTAGTGGAATTCCGTCATAATCCATTAACTCGTAGGCTCCTTTTGCTAACACCCGTTTAACAATATAGGGGCCCATCCATAAAGACTTAAATTTACCTGCTCCCAATTTATCGGATTCTTGGTCGTAAAGCAAGACCAAGTCACCTTCTAAGAAGACACGGTGTTTGACATTTTTGTCGAACTGTGCCTTGACTTGTTTCTTATGGGCTTCGTTAGCCAAAGCGGCATCACGACGGGTTTCATCCAATTGGATTAATTCCAAGAAACGAGCCTCTTCTTCTGAAGTTCCGGGGAGGAGATCGATTGCGAGTTTAAGAGACGAGATTTCGCACTGGACTGGTAAGACTACTTCCAGGCCATATACCAGTTGGAAGGGTGTGAACCCGGTTGCATTCCTTACCGATGTTTGGTAAGCCCACAAGGCTGAGTACAGGATTAGGTGCCACCTTCTTTTGTGAACTCCGATCATCCTTTGCAACATGCGCTTCAGGACCTTGTTGATCGCTTCAACTTGTCCGTTGGCTTGCGGATAATACAGAGTAGAGTTGTTGTGAGACAATCCTAGTTTGGCAGCTAATTCGAGCATCATGTGATTGCGAAAATGCGATCCATGATCTGTGACTATAGCCTGTGGTATGCCCGGGGGCAACTGTTATAGACATTTTTGTGCCTTACAGCTCTAAGCATGAAATGTCCATAAACCAAGGGATCCTAAGTCCCTAAAAGTGTTGTTCCTGCCCCTAAAGGAACAAGGTCAACCAATTACAGCTTCTCCCAGAAGTTCTCCACCAGAAACTGCTCATAACCAGTCAAATCAGGATCATTTCAGCTGCTCCACTAGCTAGCTGCGTTGCATAGCACCCCAGTACACTAGCTAGGTGCGTTGCAACGCACCTAAATGCACTACCAGGGTGCGCTGAGCGGGAAATGACAAATGGCAGTGTCATTCCGCGAGGTGGACAGACAATGGAAGCTTCCAGAATCTTCCCCAATGACACTTGCCTCACTGAATTTGACCAAGGATGAGTAAGAGGCTCTCAGTCTCCAAGTGGAAGCAAGAACTGACAGAGAGAAGCCACAAGTCAAATCATAAGCTGACTCATCCTCTTTGCATACATCTATATATGGATCCCTCATCCCAGAGATCCAGAGGCTGGAATTTTGTACTTTGCAGAGAATTGCTGTTGGTTTTGAGATAGAGATCAGTGCATTGGGTGATTTATGCTTTTTTGGAGGTGAAGAGGGGATTCCTTTGCTGGGGGGTTGATGCTGGATCAGGAATCATCGGTTGTAACTCCTCTTGGACCTTCTTGTTATATCAATAAAACTATTTGAGTTTCTCCTACATGCTTGTGTATCAATGATGTTTTGTTATATTTGCATGTTTAGCTTAAATCTGATCCTAAGCTATTTATGAATGTAAATCTATGTCTTTGTGTAGTTTTCATCTTCTGTGATCTTGCAGGAACTTGGTGAAGCTGGGCAAGTGAAGGAGCAGGTAGCTGGAAGCTGTCAAAGAGGAGAGAGATTGGATCAAAAGACTAACGCAAGACAGAGGTTAGTTCATCCTATTCCTCTTCATTTACAGTTCATAAAGAAGAATACGAAAGTAGTTTTCCTTGTTTGTTGCTAAGGCACTGTCACACCTTAGTGGGATAGGGGCGTTCTGAGTAGACACTTTTCCCAACAACAAAATGGCGACTCCGCTGGGGAAAAATGAATAAAACAATACAGAAGGGATGAATTTTCGATAGTTTTAATGTGATAGTTTTCCCCAGCGGAGTCGCCATTTTGTTGATGGGAAAAGTGTCTACTCAGAACGCCCCTATCCCACTAAGGTGTGACAGTGCCTTAGCAACAAACAAGGAAAAATGCTTTTGTATTCTTCTTTATGAAATGTAAACGAAGAGGAATAGGATGAACCAACCTGTGTCTTGCGCTAGTCCTTTGATCCAATCTCTCTCCTCTTTGACAGCTTCCAGCTACCTGCTCCCTTACTTGCCCAGCTTCACCAAATTCCTGCAAGATCACAGAAGAGGAAAACTACACAAAGACATAGATTTACATTCATAAATAGCTTAGGATCAGATTTAAGCTAAACATGCAAATATAACAAAACATCATTGATACACAAGCATGTAGGAGAAACTCAAATAGTTTTATTGATATAACAAGAAGGTCCAGGAGGAGTTACAACCGATGATTCCTGATCCAGCATCAACCCCCCAGCAAAGGAATCCCCTCTTCACCTCCAACAAAGCATAAATCACCCAATGCACTGATCTCTATCTCAAAACCAACAGCAATTCTCTGCAAAGTACAAAATTCCAGCCTCCTGGATCTCTGGGATGAGGGATCCATATATAGATGTATGCAAAGAGGATGAGTCAGCTTATGATTTGACTTGTGGCCTCTCTCTGTCAGTTCTTGCTTCCACTTGGAGACTGAGAGCCTCTTACTCATCCTTGGTCGAACTTAGTGAGGCAAGTGTCATTGGGGAAGATTCTGGAAGCTTCCATTGTTTGTCCACCTCGTGGAATGACACTGCCATTTGTCATTTCCCGCTCAGCGCACCTTGGTAGTGCATTTAGGTGCGTTGCAACGCACCTAGCTAGTGTACTGGGGTGCTATGCAACGCAGGTAGCTAGTGGAGCAGCTGAAATGATCCTGATTTGACTGATTCTGAGCAGTTTCTGGTGGAGAACTTCTGGGAGAAGCTGTAATTGGTTGACCTTGTTCCTCTAGGGGTAGGAACAACACTTTTAGGGACTTAGGATCCCTTGGATTATGGACATTTCATGCTTAGAGCTGTAAGGCACAAAAATGTCTATAACAGGTAGCCGCTGAAGGATCTGGGCAAAGTTGTCCATCATCGCGTTCCTTTGTCGATCGGGGGCCTCTTCGAGCAAGATTTTGATAGGATCTCTTGCCCCCTCGTCTTTATTTTCATTCGCCATGGGAGGCAGTTGGGATTTACGAGGCTAGTCTTGCAAAGGTTCGACCAGTTCAAGCCCTAACTCCTTATATCTCGACCTTGTTGGGGACATGCAAAGAAAGACAGAGAAAGAGTTGACCGTTTTGATACCACTGATCCAGATTTAAACAAGAACACAACAAATTATAGATATAACCATACATAGAGAGATGCAGTAGAAATAATACTTCATTTCATTATTGTAAACTACTGAAATATGCTTACAAACAGAAATGGAAATAAACTAGCTAGGACGATGGTAGCTTATCTCTGAGAAGAGATGTGGCAGCTACATGCCTCTGAACTGTCTTACATTGAGGTTCGAAGGCCTATTTATTGTTGAGAAACAATGGAAATCCATAAACATCCAAAAATCTAACCCTAGGAGATGAAGCGCCAAACTATGGGCCCCGTTTTGGGTAAATTGCTACATCAACTTCCCGGGGTCTTAAATTTGGCATATTATCTCCGTTTGACGCGCAAAATACCTCGTTAGAAAGATCTATCCGAGGACTACAACTTTGGGAAGAGAAACATTTATCGATGGACCCATATTGCTCCCAGTTTTCCCAAAATACATTGTTTAGGGCCTCAAAACAGCTCTGGAAGTTCAGGACCCGAAAAACTGCTAAAAATAGTAAACTGTGCTACAATTGAGGCCTCCAAATATAGTCAAATGTAGTCCTTATTAAAAAGACCTCTGAAATATATATTTAAACCTTATGGTGGCGAAGTTATGGTTAAGGGCTGAGGGCTAGCCCTAGCCTTGGTCACCGCACCCACATGGACTAGGGCTTAGCCCCAGCCCCCCAACATTTTAACACAGACCATGCGACCAAGAGCCCGGAACTAGGGGTGCGTCGGGAGGGGGCCAAACCTTGGGCACCAGCCCCTAGTCACATGGGAACCATGTGACCACTGACGTGCACACAAGGGTCATTAGGAAAATTAATGATCCCACAATTTGTGTCAGCGGTTCACCAAATTTTCGCCTAGTTGCCGGAAAAAGGGGTGGATTTGTAGGATGGTTAGCCGGAGTTGGCGAATTTGTAGGTCGACTAGCAGGAAAACTTGGGAAGCTCATAACTTTCTCAGTTTTTGGTCCTTTTGGGAGCATAAAGGGCCTAGACAGGGGTTTTTGATAGCTCTAAATCTATTGGAATAGGTTTTGAAGCCATTTGAGAACTGTAACTCATTGTAATCACCATTTTTTTAGAATAATGAAAGAGGGCCAAGCATTGGAAGCTGGACCGGGAGACGTAGCCCAGGAGGGATGAACTCCTTCATCACTTGCTGTTTTATGGTTAGTGTTATGGTTTTATTCTCTATAATTTATGAGTTATATTCATTTTTTAATATGTGTATGAATTCAACTTAAAGAGCTATAAAAACTCATTTTATTATCTTGCAATTTACACAATCCTCAAGCACATACATATACAGATCACGTTCCCACGATACCCCTTCAAAGTAGTATGGTAACTTCCTTTGATTGGAGTCGACTAGAATGATATCGTCTTCCTCCTTATGTGCCCTTCTAGATCATAGTACATGCTTATAATGTGCACGTACCTGGAACATTCATAGATCAAGGCACATATGTTAGTATTCTGTCCTCAACTACTTGGCAATATTTTGGTTCTCCACAACTTGTGCCTGTTATCCAGAATATGTTGTCCTTTAACATAAGAACCAATCAATTGCTAGGGATCCTTCCTTAGTTAACTATTACCTTTGGGAGGAAAGATTGTCTATATCGATTTGATGGTAGTCCAAGGGCCTTTGGATTTTAATTTATTCCTTGGGCGTGACTATGTTTATGTCTTGGGAGCTCTTATCTCTTCACTTTTTAATGTGATGTGTTTCCCACATGAAGGAAGAATCATGACCATTTCCCAGATTTCGTTCATTAGTACTAATTTGACTCCCGATCATCCAACTTCCCTAAATGGTCCTTATATGCAAGTGGTATCTCCCTCACCCCAGATTAATTAAGTGGCAACCTGTCCCATGCCCATACCTACTGATGAAGATGAGCCTTTCACTACTTGCTCAACTTAATTTAACCTAGATCCAGTAGGTGATATGGTAAATCATTTACAGGGGGCATTGGAGTCTGATCTTTCCATTGGATCCTTTGATATGTATCCCTTCCATAACATTGTTCTCCCATCTAATGAGAGCCTCTTGGAAGCCATGATTAATTTAACCATAGATCTCAGAGCATAGTTCCTTTTCTTGTGTCAAGCTCGCTAAAAAATGAAACAAGGTCCCATAGCATAGTTCCTTTTCTTGTGTCAAGCTCATTAAAAATGAAATAAGGTGTGATGAGCATAGTTCTTTTCTTGTGTCAAGCTCGTTATAAAATGAAACAGATCCCCTTCCAATTCGAGTCTTTAATTAGATATCATAATTGAACCTCCATTCCATCTAATTGTTAGTAACCAATAGTCTACTTAGGTGAATGAAATGAAACTTGGGGGCATGTCCTTAAAATTTCATTATTATGCCCGGGGCATGAAAACCAATATCAAGCACAATTTTCCTTTGTTTCAAGCTTGTGGAAAAATGAAACTACTCTCAAGCATAATTTTTCCTCATTTCAAGCTTGTGTAAAAATGAAACTAATTTCAAGTACTCTCAAGCATAGTTTCCTATGTTTCAAGATTGTGTAAAAATGAAACCTTTCTCCTTTTATCCCTCATGATTTCCATTTTCATCATCCTATTTCTGCGAGATGAGCCTTGGTTTTCTCATTTCATTGTCACCATCTGCTTGGCGGATCATACACTTTCACTTGGTTGTTTAATCCTTTCTTGAGGAACTGTTGCGATGAGTGGTCCTTTTATCCAAACACTTAACCTCTATGTGTTTTGAGCAGTTCCATCATGACTAAAACCAGTTGCTACCCTTTATGCCACTCATTCCTTTAAGATGAGTCTTCTTTCAGATCTTCTTGGACTCCCAAAACATGAAAATATTGTCAAGCACTTGTCTTTTGGAACTTGTTAAAGTAAATGAAAGTACATATACGCAATATAAGTTTAACCCTTTTCTAGACTGAGATAGACTATTTACGAAAAAGGAATCCTTAGTCGAACATGGCTAAGAGGTTCTCATGAGTACTATTTTCTACCTTTTCGAACTCAAGCGACAAGTTTACAAAAAGGAACCTTTGGAGTTTTATTTTTTGCCTCTTTTTAAAACTCTCTAAACATGAAAAATGAGTCAAGTTTCACCTTCGATGGACTCATAAAAGCATCAAACAACGATGGAATCATCGACCATGACGGGACTGAACAACTCCTTCTCAGGGTTCGTTAAAGATAGAAGGATTCATTCGAAAGATGAACTTACAGATCACGCATATGATATCCTCCTCAAGCTTGTTAAAAAATAAAGAGGTATTGACCAGAAATGGTTGGGGAAATTGGGAAAATAGGGCACTCTACCTATTAATGGAAACGAGTTGCTCTTAAACATATAACTCTTCCTCTTCATCTTCGTGGCTGTTGGGTTGGGAAATCTGCTTGTCTTTTTGGTTTATTACACCATATCAAAGCCTTCATATTCAGTTTTGGGTCAATGCTGCCAACTCCATTTAGTGTCGTCGATATGTTCAAGAGAATTCATTCAATTGATATCTGCTATGATACTCTTAAGCCTTCATTTCATGTTTGTTGTTCCTGAATAAGTTCCACATCAACATCATTCTGTCTCAAATCTTGATACCCATTTTGTGACGTTGATGGGGGATACATCAAGGCCCTCTTGTGACGAGTTGTTTCCTATTAACATCATCTCATTATCTAGGAAGTTGACTTAGAAATTCCCTTCGGTACCTTGGGGCTTGCATACATCAATGGTAATTTTCCTTGCTCTCGACAATAGGTAATTAATCATTGGTCTTCGATCGAAAGTTTCTATGTGGTGTTTGACTTCAACTCATTCATTCACACCATACATATTGTATTGTAGTACCTTGAGAACCATTAATATCAATGGAGGTTTATCTTGTGTTTGTTAACGACTCATATTATTTGCTGGTAATCAGATGGTGTCTACCATGTTCGACTCTAGCTCATTTATTCACATGTTTAGACTCCTACATTGGACGATCAAGTGAATGAGATAGAAGACCCTGGATCTAGTTTCATTCATCCGGGCTACGACTTTCAAGATTAATAGAAGATTACAAAGTATGATAGCTATGATAATACAAAGGACCATCCAAGCATCGGTCCACTCTTTTTCATCAGTGGACAAAATTATTGATAATTGTACATGTAATGTTAGCTCATGTGCTGAGCATGGGTATGCCTCCCTTAACAAAGATATCATGATGAAAATGTAATGTCACATATAATGGTCTCAACCAATTTTTCTTGATATGAACTTGTCACAAGGTAAAGCAATTCAGTCATCAACTACCGTTTCTGACTTTGCACTTTAGGGGTGAATTTGTTATAGGCCATTTTGTCGCATCTGGTCAATAGGCCTGCAAACCGAAACAATCCACATCCATGAACATGTTGTCATAATCCCTACACAAATCCCTAAGCATGAACTTTCCAAATGTCTGAGTTTATGGGTCTAACTTCTAAAAATAAATGCTTTTAAGCCCCAATGAACCCTGCCCATTTCGCCATCTGCGTTCAACATTGGTTTCTCCTTTATGCACTAGCGCTAGTCAGTACTAGTCGCTCCTTGCTAGCGGTGCGTTGACTCTAGGAATTCATGAAAATTTAAAAATATTCGAAGCTTCCTCTTCTAGAAGCCTTCAAGGGTTGTTTTAACTATTTACCATGGATAAGAGCTTGAATCCTATATAATAATACCTTAGAGACTTCACCTCTTATCCCTTGAGCTCATGCTCCCATGATAAGTGGATCTCAAGCTCATTATGGTAAATTATAAACTACCATCCCTCTCTTATAAATTTACTGCCATCCATAGTATCAGGGTTGGCTTTTGGAGACTTATTATGCCCTCATGTTGCTTCCTTGAATCTAACAGAGTCATCATCTTCATGCATTAGGGTGAAATTAAGATGTGCTTTGTGACAAGTAAGGACAAGTCAACTTGGGGAGATCTCTACAAGATCTTATTTTTTTCTTGGTTGTAAACTATCTCTTATTTCTATCAATACAAAGAGTATCTTGTTTTCCTCTATGTGTTGTCTCATGTTTTCACTCATGTATTTCAATGCCTTGCTGATTCATTGAATATAGATGTTATATTATGCTACTTGGTTGTTGTAGATGCTTTGCTTGTTTCAGTCGTGTGTGCATGTTCTAATTATAGCACTTGAAGCTACAATTGGAGCTTATGAGTGAGGAGGAATAAGAAGCTTGCTACAGAGTCGAGGTAGGCCTCTCTCCCATTCTCTAACTTCTCTAAGTAAAATTCTATATTTTTTGTCCTTTGTTGTTCCAGACCAATCCACTAGGGGAATTCACCTTTGTCCGCAATCGTAAATTTTGTATAACAAAAAGGGTGATAAAAGACGGTTGAAAGCACATATGCGTGGGAAGAAAAATTAAAACCGTCGGGGTACTAAACAGGCTCACTGGTAGCGGGGCTATGCTTGTGTGGTACTAAGAGAACTTCGTCGGGGCTATGGATGCTCGCGAGAAGCAAAGCGATGTCAGGTAAAAGAGAACATTTATATCAATGAATATATACCTCTTCTGTCACTCACATAAGGTAAATTTAAAATTAAATATTTCCCTAAAGACACAAATTCATAGTTTTAGACTTAGTTTATTTCAAGTACTTATCTTTTAGAAATTTTATTGCTGGATCTATTACTGTGGGACCCATGAAAAATGTTTTAATGTTTGATGACTTAATATAATTAATCTTTTCAACCTTTTGGTAAATTTGAGCTCATTACCTTTTAACTAGAGATAACTAGTTCTTCCCCGTGTGTTGCCATTGTTGTGGAAAAAAGACAACCCCCCTTCTTTTTATCGTTATAATAACAATGGGGACCCTCTACATAAATTCTGGTCACATCTCCCTTTAATACTTTCATTTGGTTAATTGTGCGAAATTTTTGCAAGATTTTTGTTTTCTTTGAATTTTCATTTTGATTGCTTCATTGCGTTTGGTTTCTTGCTAGCTTTCTATCGACTCTAATTTCATCTCATTTGGGCTTACAGTTTGCAAACAGTGCTTAGTCAAAGTTTCAACGATTTTCACTGCATAGGCGAAAAAATGTATATTAATTATTATAAATAATTAATTTTTAACTATTTTATTAATTTTTGATTAATTATTATTTAATTATTTTATCAAATATCTTACAATACCACTGGATTCAAGGATTTATATAAACATTAACAAAATTTTATAATAAAATTCCTATTTCATGTTGTTTATAATTTCAATTTAATAAAAAATTAGAATCCCAGATCCTCGATCCCAGAAGCACAATTGAATTTGAATTTCATAAATTTTACAGAATCCATGACCCCGAGAGAAATAATAAAAGTGGTTGTAGTTTTTTAAATCACAAGAATTATTATAAAAGAGTGGTTGTAGTTCATATAGGAAGTCCCATCTCCATGCCTCCCCTCCCTCCTCATCTCTCCATCCCACTTCACCTTATCCCTCCTCAGCGTATCCAGGCTCTTCCACTTTCCCGCACCCTTTTTCATTATTTCTTATGAGATTTTCCATCCTCGGGATCCCTCTCTCTCTTTATTCCTCCGTTTCCTTTCCCGTATCTCGACACCTTATACCTCCCAAACTCCCATTTTTAATTCTATCCAAGGATCCCCCTTATCACCCCTGCTCGACCCATTACTCCATCTGCTTACTCCTTATCTCTCCACATCACAGGACTCTTCAGAGAGTTTCCCAAAATCCACTTGATATATTTTAATAAGTAACTTTTAAAATTATATATCTATATATATATATTAAAATTAATTTTTAATTAAATTAATTTGTAATTAATTTAATTTAATTAATTTATATATAGTTTTTAATTAAATTAGTTTGAGCGTAATAATAAGTTTATTTAACTTAATTTATGTAAATAATTTTTAAAATAAAATTTTATTAATAATTTGTAAAAATGGGCAAATGTTGCCTAGGCATGCATTTTTTTTCTTTAGAATTCTCACAGTTTTGACACCTTGACTTTGGAGGCTATTATCTTGAGTTTTATTTGGCCAAATAAGGCCCAAAATAGCTCGTTGGAAATCTAGAATTATCGGTAACAATCTGGGAACATAAAACCAAGAATATCTCAACATTTAATGGTCCAAAAATTTAGTCTAATTCTAAGTAACGTATTTGCAACAATAATTCATTTTGCTGAATCTGATTTGGGAGAATTTCATTGCCTGGAAAAAATGATGTCGATAACTCATTTGCCACATTATTTAAGCGATAATTAGATCTATAAAGGAAGCAATCACAACATGGAGGCTTTTTATTATTATTTATCTAATTTTTGGCAAATTGTTGAGAGTTTGTTTTCCCAAATTTGTTATTTTATTTTTATGAGCAAACCAATTTATTTTATTTTGAATTTTGATTGGTTTTGGCAAGAGATTTGTTGCAGAGGATGAGACAATCAAATTTTGGAGCAATGCTATTACATCAACAAAGGAGCAGAAGAGGTTTTGCAACTCCAAAATAGATGGATCTAAACCTACTTCCAACAACTCTCCATTTTTGAGATTTTTTGTAAATTATAAATATTAGTCTTGAGAATGAGGAAAGGGTTCATCTTCTCTAGATTTTGAATACTCTAAAACACTTTTGTAAAGAGTTTTTAGCTGTAGGAGAAAGGGGATACTTAGATCTGAGTAGTTTGGGGATTTTTTTCTTAAGATTCAAGTCTTGTTACAGGGTAGAGTTTGTACTATTACAACTATGTCCTCTGATTAGCGAAGATGATACTTTTAGGAGAATTGCAGGAGATCAAATTGAGAAACAAAGCAAAGAGACTAGGTTTAACAATTTTTATTTGAGTACTATTATTTGTAATGCAAATTTCATCATTTTGAAAACAGATCTGTGCAAAATATTTCGTGGTGTGCACTATTGTTAATATGAATATTTGTCTTTTGGATTAGCTATCTAATTCATTAGTTTCATGGATCTGTTATCGATTTTCTGATTTTCTCAAGTGATTAAATAAGATTTCTGAGTAACTATTTACTTAGAAATATTCCATTTAAAAATTCTTTAATTGCCTTTAGAACTAAGTGAATTATTTCCTAGTTTTGGTGGCCAATCATTCATTGTTTTAATATCCAAACAGAGCATGCATGGAACTCATAATATTAGTCATTATAACTTCTTCAACAACTAGGAATTCATTATTAAAAGCGTTTTAAATCCCCAATTGATTTAAAGTCTTGTACTTGGTATTTGAGAGCTTTCTCCTAGATATTGACTTAGGTTAGTTTCCTTTACTTTTTGCATTGCATTTAGATTAGATTAATTAGTGTCATTCTAAAAGTCCTCTTACATAGGGGCCCACTTTAGTGTGACTTGGTTGAGCCCTTGATTCAGCTTAAGAGTTTCTTTCTTGCTCGTGTACAACAAGGGAATAATATTGATATATCTATTCTAGTTTGGTAAGTAATTGAAATATCATAAGTCATTAGGGAGAGAGAGAGGGTAATTGGACCCAATAGAACCTGTCAGAGCTGCCAAATCAAAGATATAAGGGCTTAGTTAGGGCTATGACTAGATGGTCTTCCTTATGTTAGCACTCTATGAATCCCTTTAGGCTGAGGAAAGAGCCACAGAGGTAACCACAAACCTCTTTTCGACCAGAATCTAGCCCTTCTGGTCTAGAGAGGGCTCTCTCTATAAAGTCTTTCATTCAATTAAACAACTGAGTTTTTTAGATTTCAGGCTAGCTCTTAAGCACAAGAGAAATGAATTTGTTTTATGTTTTTAAAAGTTTAATGACAAAGTAACAGAGACATGTATTGGGCATCTTTGTTTAGAAAATCTCGATTAAAATGTGATAGTAAGAAGTTCTTTACTAAGAGAAAGATAGCCAACACTTTGGATCTTTAAAATTGATTGTAGTATATGGTGGAGGAAAACAATATTATAGTCCACTAATCATAAATCATATAGGGATGAATTTTATACTCTGTTTCAGATGAAAAACATGAAGATTATTTGAGAGGAAAACAAAGCACCTATCTTAGATGAAATTTGCTTTCATTAACCTCTTTCAAATAATAAAGACAGTCGATTTATGAATAACTAGAAGAAATGGAGTATGAGTAACTGAAAGCAAAAGGACATATAAGAACAGAAGAAAGCACATCACCAACATATGTTGACACAGGAATCCTTGAAAGAAATAACTCTGGTCTTCTTCATTAATCACTGAAAAAATCACAACATACACTAAATTTTCTCTCTTGTATTTGCCGATCAATCCCTTCTTCATAGATTTTGGTTGTCTTAAATATATTTTCAACACAACAGACCCATATGACCAGATACATTGCATCACTTATCCACTAAGTGGATCAAATCAAACTAACTTAGAAACATCATGTTTTTTTGAACAAGAAAACTAAACAAATCTAACATAAAAACTGTAGTTTTTATCCTCAAAAAAACACAAAGTACTTTATCCTATATCCTAGATAATGGCTTATCCATTCATTTTATCTTTATCTCTAGCATCACAATATCAAGGTTGAAATTTGATTAGTTGGAGTAGGACCCATATGGTGTCTCAAACCTTTCAAAAATTCGAATTCACAAATTGAATTTCAAAAAACTTAATAATTCTGGAAGCAAGAAATTGTAAAAATGGGTCTCCAAGTAACACCTGTAACTCCCAAATGGTAGCACTTATGTAAAATATTAGATAGGTTTTTGTATATGAGTTTGTTTTGAATAAAAACCTCTCTCATTTTCTTTAAATTCTTCCCCATCTCCTCAGAAATTCCTTTGCAAAACAATGACTAAAACAGACAATTTGCACAATCTGAAAAATATGCTTTGAAGATGCATTTGAATCGCCCGATTCATGAAACCTGTGAAACAAATGGAAGAGGTTATTGTTATTTGACCCGTCCTTGAGAAAATACTCTTTCAGTTTCCGAAAAGTCACCTCCATGTGATCGGGAACTGTTTTTCAAAAGGATGACTAAAATAGAGTATTTATGCAGCAGCGAGTCCAAGTAGCCATCCATGCTCTCTATGGTTTCACACCTCCTCTGGAAAAATGGATCAAATGGGTAGGATTGAAATGAATGTGTGATGGTGTAGAACTCTTTAAGTAGTTTCTCCAACTCTTGCAAACCTACTAAACGATTGATACCCACTTGTGCAACGTCTATGACTCCCATTAACTTGACACTCCTTCCTGCTTTTGGTGAACCCTTGATGACAAAAAATTGATAATGATGGATAGTGACCTTTGAGACTATGATAGAAACAATGATAATAGACTTAACTTATTCAAAAACTGAAAATTAAAGGACATGGAAAATACATTTGATGATGAAAACTACTGACCCTAACACCTTACATGTTGATGAGGTCATTTTTGGCCATCAATGGGTTGTAGCCGTAAAAACACCCAGTCACCTATGTCAAAACTTCTTTCACTGTGTTGATTTGCATATTTTTTCATTCGATTTTGTGTGAGAGTGAGGTTATCCTTTAAGAGTTGGAGAACTTGTTGTTGATGCTTCATGTGATCTTCCACTGCTTGAACCTTAGAATTTTCTCTTAAAGATTATGTGATGGACGGTGGAAGATATCCATAAAGTGCCATAAATGGGGTCATTTTTGCTGTAGTATGTAAGGAAGTGTTATGCCACCACTCAACCAGAGGTCCATTGTGCTTGTTTATCAGAATATGCAAAGTAATGAAGATATTCTTCCAAACATTTATTCACTATATCATTTTTGTAGAAACTAGGCAGTAGATAACTACTCATGAAGCTTTAATCAAAATCCCAAGATAAAACCTAACTACTACTCTACGGACATTAATTCATAATTTAGAACAAAAATACTAGACATGTAAGAATAAATAACACACATGCAACAAGTGTTTTTATTTGGGGAAAGAAATCTGCTAAAAACCCCAATGTCTGCTTGCATTAATCAAATGAATAGAGATGTATTACAATTTCTTTGCTCAATTTAGCTCACCTTGCAAGTGCACAACCTATCTCTCTACTCATTGATGGCCTTTGAATGAGACTTATTCAAAATTTTCCTCGGCTTGAGCTCCTATTTCTTTGCGCCGTTCCTTTAAGAATTAGTCCCTATTATTTAGGAAATTCCTCTAATTGATTTTCACAATTCCTTAGGCTGATCATCTGACTTCATGCAACGCATGTACACTCAAGACTAGTCTACAACTGATGCTACAATGTGTTGGAATATCCACCTCAACTAGGTAACTCGAATTCTCTACATGCCATAGATATTTTGGGCTAATTGATTAGTTAACTGGATGATCACTAAGTTTGAGTGAAGTCCCAATGCTTAACTTGAGCCTCCACTAGTTCCTCCAACAGTTGGAACTAGTTTAACTAAAAACAACCTCAGATAACTGACCTTGATTGATACAAATTAGAAATCACACATGATTAACTGAAATCTAACTCCTCCAACTTGATTTTACTAAGTAAACTAGGTGACACAAGCCATGTCACACAAGTTAACATCATCCAAGTTGTTTGCTAATGTGGAAATTCAAATTTTCTCAATTTAATGAAGGCAAAATCAAATTGAGAAATTATTGCTGCATTTTTCAACACTCCCTCTCAGCAAGAAAGGTATTATCAACCACCCCTATCATGCACTCATGGAACTTGAACTTCCCTCTTAAATAGACCTTTGTCAAAATGTCAACATCTTGTTCCTCTTTCGGAATGTACTATAACAACATTATCCACCTTTGTACACAGTCCCGTATATGGTGATACTAGATATCTATATGCTTGGATCGATCATGAAAAATAGGATTTTCAGAGGAATTCATGCAACTCTGATTATCACAGTAGATCATAGTTGAATCCATCATCTGACCAAACAATCCAACAAGTATATTTCTCATCCAGATTGCCTCACATGCTTCTTGACCGACAACCATGTATTCTGCTTCTGCCGAGTTGAGTGCCACAGATCTATGCTTCCTGCCATACCAGGAAACAATTGTAGACCCAACACTGAAAATTCCACCTGATGTACTCTTTCAGTCTGATGGAATCCCCACCCAATTTGCATCTGTGAAGCCACACAACTTCACTCCCTTTGTTCGTCTATACCATAGTCCAAACGAGGTAGTGCCTTTGAGGTACCATAGAACATGCTTAGCTGATCTCCAAAATAATTTGGTTGACCTAACCATAGCTTGGCTCAACTAGTTGAATGCATATCACATATTTATTCATGTGTTCATAAGATACATTAGTGAACCCACCAACTGCTTGTAAACAATAACATCCATTTCCTCACCTAAAGTGGAATCCTCTTTCCTCCAGTTGGTCACTAGAGGTGTCTCCATGGGTTTGCAACTATCCACATAGAACCTTTGAAGTATCTTGTTGGAATACTTTCCTTGAGAGACAAATAGTTCCCCATCACCTTATCATAATTCCAATCTGAGGAAGTAGTGCATGAGACCCATGTCCTTCATTTCAAACTCTCTTGCAAGGTCCTCCTTGCATGATCTGATCAACTTCTCACCACTAGCTAAAATCAAGTCATCCACATATAAGAAAATAATCAACAATTTACCTTCTACCAAGATATGATAGAGGTTTGCATCCAATTCACTTTTGGTGAAGCCCAAATCAGTGAGATAGATGTTGATCCTAGTGTACCAAGCATGTGGTGCTTGCTTGAGATTGTACAATGCTCACTTGAGTTTGCACACATGAGACTCCAAATCAAAAGTGTCGAAGCCTTCTGGTTGCTTGATGTACACCTCCTCCTCAATAAATCCATTGAGAATGGTGTTTTTACATCCATTTGGTGGATCTTCCACCCCATCTGCGTAGCCAGAGAACAAATTGATCTGATGGATGAGTACATTGCTACAGGAGCAAAGGTCTCCTCATAGTTAATCCCCTAAAATTGAGAGTACCCTTTGGCCACAAATCTGGCCTTGTACTTTTCTATGCTTCCATCTACTGCATGCTTTACCTTTAAGATCCATCTCGAACCCATAACATATTGTCAGTTGGTCTTGGGACCACTTCCCAAATCACTGTTCTTTACAATGGATTTATATTCCTCCACCATTGCATCAACCCATACAGGTTTCTCTACTACTTCCTCTAAAGAGGATTTCTCAGTCTCTACAATCTCTGTCATTAGATCCATGTAGCCAGTGTATCGATATGGTTACCTTCTCTTCCTACATTGATTTGAAGGAGCACCGACATTCTCCCTTACAACGTGCACAAGTCTCTCATCTTCCCTGGTCCTTTTCCTACATTCTCTGGATGGTTATGCTTGAGTGGTTATCTCCACTCTCCGCTCCTCAACTTCTATCTTCCCCACAACTTCTTGAGGTTCCTCCTTTGGAGTTAAAAGCTCCTCTTCTGGTGGGATATGAATCTCCCTCTCAAGAGAGCATCGCATGGCTTTATCTTCCTAAAATTTTTACATCCCTTCACACAACTGTCATTATGAGGGATGGCAAGTACACATGGTAGTTGTGGGGAGTTTCTATGTAACCCACAAATACCCTCAATTCTATTGTCAGCTCTAGCTTCTTCCTTGATTCTTTAGAGACATGGCAGTAAATAGAGGCTCGAAAAATCCTTAAGTGTGACACATCTAACTTTCTCCCCAAGAAAGCCTCCTCTAGTGTAATCATGCCCATAATATGGTGAGGCCTTGGGTTCTGCAAATAGACTATTGTGTTGCATGCCTTAGCCCACAAATGCAAAGGTAGGCCTTGATCATGCAACATCGCCCTCATTGCTCCCACAATATTACGATTCTTCCTCTCAGCCACCGCATTATGCTATGGGTTGTGGGGTGCTAACAACTCTCATAAAATGCCTTCTTTTGCATAGGGAATTTTTAAATTCATTTGACACGTACTCACCTCCATATCTCTCCCAAGAGCCTTCACATTCTTGCCTATTTCTTTCTTAACCAGTACCTTGAATTCTATAAAATTAGAGAATGTCTCATCCTTCTTCTGCATGAAGAAGATACAACACTTTTGTGAGAAGTCATCAATAAAAATGAAAAAGTATTTGTGCCTGGCAGTGGAGGCTGTTGTGAAAGGTCCACAGACATTAGAGTGGATCCTTTCAAGGACTGCATGTACTTTGGTCCCAATCATGGAATATGGATTTTGTGTACTTCCCCAAGGTACATCCTTTTCATACATCTTGTTTCTCAAGTGATCCTTTGGGAAGGCCTGTGGTTATTTGCTGCATGATCTTCGAAGATCCATGATGAAAATGGCCAAGTCTTCTATTCCAAAGTTCATTGACATCGTGGCTCTGCAGCTTCTCTACCTTTGTACTCAATGCACCACAATCCTCCATATCTAGCTTGTACAAGTTCTTCACACAAACCTCGATCTTCTTCACTTGTCCCATGGCTATGTGTCTCAGGAATGCCTTTCCTTTCCTGAAGACCACATCATAAGCACAATCTTCCAAAACTGCAATAGAGACAATATTTTTCTTTAGGTCTGGAATGAACATGACATCCTTGAACCTAGGGGGAGCCTGACTCCCTCTGAAAGGTGACTGTACCAATCCCGGGCACGCTATACCTTCTATCGTTCCCTATCTCGATGTGAATCTACAAATATTTCTCCTCCAGGTCACTAAAAAAATCTCTATGGCCCCCCCATGTGGGACGATGCACCTGAGTCCAAGTACCATAGCTCCCCATCACTGTGATGGTCATGCATGCAACGAGGGTAAAGTTAAGATCGAACTGTGAAGCCAAATATTCACCTGCTGCTCCTCTTGAGGTCTTCTTGCTTGCCTTCTTGTATGGACACTTCGTGGCATAATGCCTGAATTCATGAAAATGGAAGCATTTAATTTTTGACAAATCTTTCTTCTTGCCCCCTTGACTGGATTCTAGTTTGGATTAGGATTTCTTCCCTTTCCCCTTCTTTTCCTTTCCATCCAATGCAAAGTTTTTTTCATCATCGCCCTTGGATGAAGTCCCATCTTTGGTATTCTGCCTTATTTCCTCCTGTACCAAAGCAGACCATAAGTGCTCCCAACTTGGTAGTTTCTCCCTCCCATTCATTTAATCTTGATAGGTATACAATCTCTTGGGAAGGCCCATAAGGGCTAGGGTTACCAAGTCCTCTTTAGGGACATTAACATCGACCCCACCAAGTTCATCACAACATTGTGTAAACTTACTCAGATACTGCGAAATTGTGTCTTTCTTCTGCATCTTGATACTTCGAAGTTTATCCTTGAGCACTAACTTCCTGTGGTCACTACTATTCTCGAACCATTTTTTTCAGTGCTTTCCACATTGCAAATGTAGTTTCTCTTCCATGGAGATTCGAGACTATATGATCTCATACTCCCTCCAAGATTATTCTCCTCTCCTTGGCTACATATTTCTTCCACTGAGCAAGGTTTTGGGCATTATATGCTTATGGTTTTGCAACATCTAACTTGATGTATTCTAGCAACCCATTGCCATCCAATACTACCTCCACGCGGTCCTTCCATGCAACAAAATTAGAGATGACTTCCAAGGCATATTCTAGCCTTAGTCCATTGAAGGCCATCTTATCAACTCTGAAGAAATCTTGCTACACTAATCTTCAATTCCAAACCTTTGAGAAACAAGTCAAATTGCCCACTCTAATGTGAATCCAGCTCTGATACCATGTAGAAATTAGGCCGTATATTGGCAACTATTGATGAAGTTTTAATCAAAATCACAAGACATAAACCTACGCTACTTCTCTGCAGACATTAATTCACAATTTAGAACAAAAATATCAGACATGCGAGAAGAAATAACACACATGAAACAAGTATTTTTATCTGGGGAAATCAATCTGCTAAAAACCCCAATGCTTGCTTGTATTAATCAAATGAATAGATATGTATTACAATTTCTTTGCTCAACTAATCTCACCTTGCAAGTGCACAACCTATCTCTCTACTCACTGAAGGTCTCTGACCCAGACTTTGTCAAATTTTGCCTTGGATTGAGCTCCTATTTCCTTGGCCCCTATTATTTAGAAAATTCCTCTAATTAAATTACGCAATTCCTTATGTTGATCATCTGAATGCATGCAACACTTGTACACTCAAAACTAGTCTACAACTGATGTTACATTGCCTTGGAATCTCCACCTCAAGTGGGTAACTCAAATTCTTTGCATGCACTAGCTATTTTGGGCTGATTGATCAATTAATTGGATGATCATTGAGTTTGACTAAAGTCCCATGACTTAACTTGACCCTCCACTAGTTCCTCCAACAGTTGGAACTAGTTTAACTGAAAACTACCTTAGATAACTAACATTGATTGCTACAAATTAGCAATCACACATGCTTAACTAAACTCTAAATCCTCCAACTTGAATTTACTGAGTAAACCGGGTGACACAAATCATGTCACACAAGTTAACATCATCCAAGTTGTCTGCTGATGTGGAAATTCAACTTTTTTCAATTTAATCAAGGCAAAATCAAAGTGAGAATTTCTTGAACAAGTTTTCTCGACATATTAAGGATGATAAGATGAACTATGAGCTAATTGAGTACTAAGACAAGAAAATAATTCCATCCAAAAATTTCTAGTGAAAATGTGATCTTTGCCACTTACAATAATCTTTGGGTTTCCATGTAGGTTTTGAATTGTTTCCGTAAATGCAATAGCAATTGTACTAGCTTTAAAAGGATGAGATAATGCACAAAAGTGTGCATACTTGGTAAGTTTATCAATTACCACCATGAGACACTCTTTCATTCGGACTTGGGTAAACCTATGATAAAATCCATTGATACCTCCTCCTAATGCTGACTTGGAATGGCTAAAGGTTGTAACAGATATAGGGGCCTTAATTGTCTCAACTTTATTTTGTTGGAAAACAAAACATTCTACCACAAACTTATGAATATAATATTTGAGGCCATCCAAAAAAGTCCTTCTTGATCTTGTGGTAAGTTTTTAAAAATCCTCATTTTTCTCCTAAGGGGGAGGTGTACAATTCAAAAAGAATATTTTGTTTGAGTTGGAAATTCTTACATAGATATAAGCGATCTTTGTACCATAATGAATCATTTTTCCAGATAAATGTATCATATATACTAGGATCTTGCTATAAGTTTAGAATGAGTGTCCACACCTCTTTGTCATTCTTCCAGTCATCCCTTCCTTCAGTTATCCAATCAAGTTAGAAAATAGAAATGGCACAGAGCAATGCTTCCACATCGTCATCCTTTCTTAAGAGTGCATCTGCAATAACATTTTGCTTCCCTCTTTTGGAGATCATTTCAAAGTCATAGCCCAAGATCTCTGTGACCCATTTTTGTTTCTCTTCTGAAGATAATATTTGTTCCAAAAGTTATTTAAGGCTATCATGATTTGTTTTTACCTTGAAGTGTCTTCCCATTAGGTAAGGTCGCCATTACTTTAGTGCATGTAGTATTGCCAACATTTCCTTCTCATAAATAGGTTTGTGTAAATACTCTCCCTTGATTGGAGGACTTTCAAAAGCAATGGGTCTTCCTTCTTGCATTAAAATAACACCAATTCCATTTCCCGAGGAATCACATTCCACAATAAAGGTTTTTGTGAAGTCTAGTGTAGCTAAGACCAGTGTTTGGTACATTGCCCCTTTAAGTTGTTCAAAGGCCTTAGTTGCTTCTAGAGTCCAAGAAAATGCATATTTCTTCAATAATGTTGTTAGAGGCACTTCTATTCTCCCATAATCCTTAACACCCTCATGAGATGCAATATGACCCAAATACTCCACCTCTTGTACTCCAAAGAAAAATTTGGAGGTTTTTGCGTATAATTGTTTCTCCTGTAATAGTTTGAGCACCCTGTCATCATGTTGAACATGATCCTTCTAAGACTTTATTTAGATTAGTATATCATCAAAAAATACAAACACAAATTTTCTAAGGAGGGTTAGGGTCTACCTTAACACCCTCATGAGATGCAATATGACCCAAATACTCCACCTCTTGTACTCCAAAGAAAAATTTGGAGGTTTTTGCGTATAATTGTTTCTCCTGTAATAGTTTGAGCACCCTGTCATCATGTTGAACATGATCCTTCTAAGACTTTATTTAGATTAGTATATCATCAAAAAATACAAACACAAATTTTCTAAGGAGGGTTTGAAAATGGAATTCATCAAACCTTGAAATGTGGAAGGTACAATAGTAAGGCCAAAAGGCATAACCAAAAATTCATAATGACCTTCATGAGTGCTGAATTCTTCTTTTCGGAATGTCTTCAGTCTTCATGTTAATTTGATGATAACTAGAATTAATATCCAGCTTGGCAAAGTAAATTTCTCCATGTAATTCATCCAAAAATTCATCAATGACTAGATTGGGAAATTTATCTTTAATAGTGAGCTTGTTGAGCTCTCTATAATCCAGACACATATGCCATGATCCATCCTTATTTTGGGCATTGGGATATCTATAAGGCTTGATGTTTGGAGGAACACTTCCTATAATCAAGTGAATAGCATGATCATAATCACAAATAGGCAGGAGGCCATTGGGAGTCTCAAATATTTGGAATGATTGTCCAATACTTTTTGAATATTTGGAGAAATGGATGGCTTCAATGTTTGAATATCTAGTGAACATAATTGTGCAATTACACTACATTGTTCTTTATTCAAAAGATTTGCCATGCCATTAGAGCTGATTATCTTCCCTAGTTTCCTCACAATGCCCCTTAATTCAATTTCCTTTCCTTCCCATAAAAAATTCAAGAAAAGTTCCAGAAAAATTACAAGTTATCGTCCCCAAATATTGTAACAATTGGACTTCTAGTACAACGTCAACACCACCCATTGGAATGGAAAGAATTGGACCATTCAATACATATTCCTACATGGTTATCTTGGTATTATGACACATTCTAGAGAAATTTATAGTTCCTCCATTTGCAACCATCACTTGAAACTTTGGTGCTGGAAATAGAAAGCAATTCAATTCCTTGGATATCTTACAATGAATAAAATTATGGGTACTACTTGAATCAATCAACACTATTACCTTTTTCTTCTTGATATATCCTTCTATCTTGAGAGTTTGAGGAGTGGTAATTCCTACCAATGCATTACAAGATATGGTCAGATTCATTTCTTCTTTCTCTAGGGTTGGTTCCTGGTGTTTATCCTCATCTTTTGATGTTTCTTGTTCCTTTTCTTCGTCCTATTCACAATCTATGTAAAATAATTTATTCTCAGCACACTTATGACCTTTAGTGTATTTGTTATCACAACTGTAACAAATCCCTTTTTCTCCTTTTTACTGTAATTGTTGTGGTGTTAATCTTGTAGGTTGCGGAAGGCTAGGAGTAGCAACACTTCCATCTTTATAGTTGTGATTGGTAGACTTCCTTATTGCCATAATTTTTCTTTCAACTTTTCTTGCCACCCTGAATGCCTTTTCCAAGAATCAGGTTCCCAAAGGTGAACCTCATGTTGGATGTTATCCTTTAAATTCCCTATGAATACATCAATCATATGCTCCTCCGGAATATCAATTACCTTGATATTCAATTTTTAGAAGTCCTCAATGTACTCCACCATTGACCCCTTTTGTTTGAGAATTATCGATTGGCTAAAGAAGGTGTTGCTCTTTGTATCCTCATAATGTGATATCATTTCCTCCTTAAAAAGGCCAAGTAACAAGGGGTTTACGAGAACAAATCCATATATACCATACATATTTATTGGATTCTAAATATAAAGATGCAATGCATACCTTTTGTGTGTGTTGCACATCATGTAGATCAAAATATTGGTCCATCTATAGTATCCATGTTATAGGATCCTTGCCATCAAACTTCCTCATATCGATCTTTGGAATGTGTTGGTCTTAAACCCAACGTTGGAGTCTCCAAAATCATAATTCATATTATTTTTTTTCCTCTTCATGACTTTCATTGATTACCTTATCACCATTAGGAAGCCTTTCTCCTAGCAACTTTGCCAAACCTTCCGTCAACCCTTCCATCTTGAAATTCATCATTGATTCCATGTATTCTTTTAAACCATCATTAAAAACTCCTAGGCCCCTTTTTATACCTTCTATATTAACATTCATCATGGCTTCCAATTCATTTTTTGTTTCTTTTTGCGAGAGCGAAATTTGTTGCACTTGGTCTTGTAATTTTGATATATCATGTTGCATTTATTTCTATTCTTCATGTGTCATTGTAGAGATTTATGGCTGCTTACTAGGAGTATCTTTTTTTCGAGGCGTTATAGAATCAAGAAAAGATATCTATGCTTCACCATTCCCTTCGAATCACTTCAAATTGATTTTTCAGACAAAAGTTACGCGAAAATAAAAATAAAAAAATACACACCTTTTCCTTGCTTTTAGGAGCTCGACCTTGAAGCTATTATATCTCTATAATTTTGGCTCTTAAAGGTCTACAAATTTTTCCTTTATTATCCCTTTGAATCTTGTTTCCAACGCCACAAGTGAGACTAAGATTGGATTCTTCAAGATAAAGTTATGCCCAATCTCCCAGGATAACTTGATTATGTACTAGTTCAGTAGAGTGAACTTGTACGGAATGCCATGTGTCACTGTTTCAACCTTCAGCTCTGAAAATGTTACAAGATTAACTATAGTTTGTTTAATTGCAGTAAATTTGTACGAAATTGAAATATGATTCCTGTGGAGAAACTTATGACGATTTTCCCTAGGTCACCTATTTGAGACTGAATTTTGGAGCATGCAAAAAAACCTAACTTCTTTGGACCATATCTCATAAAATATAGTGAACCAATATCTAAAATTCCTACACGAAGTTCACTAATATTTCGGCTCCATGTGATCAAAATTTCAGCTTCTGAAGCTTTGTAGAAAAAACATTATAGCAAAACTTCCAAGATGACTTGTTTGAAGCAGTGAAACCTTAAAATCCAAAGCTCTTATACCAAATGTTATGCAACCAGATCACAAAAGAGAAGTAAAGATAGATCAATGAATTGAAAATTAACCTCTTTGAGGAAACCTCCTTTACATCACATAAATGAACAATTCCTGGATGATACAAATGATAATACTTCCTTCGTATATATAGGAGTCAAAGGGATCACAATATAATCGAAGCCTACATAACAATAATAATATCAGGGTAGAAAAATAACAACAATGGGCTTCTATGTGGCACAAAAATAAGAATAAGGCGGATACACTAACGATAACAATAAGGGGGCCACACTAATAATAACAATAAAAGGGCTACACTAGTATTATAGGGACCTAATATAACTAGACTATCCCACGAATCTGGTAAAGAGCATAGTAAAATGATACACTTATCTTCATAAAAAATCTTGATATCAACAAATTATAACTAACTTACCTTAGTATTGAAGGCGTTAAGATGATCTATCACCAAGTCTCCATCATTCATCCTCAAGTTGTACAACTTCTTTTGCAATAAAAGTTTGTTTACTAGGGGTTTAGATTGATGCAAATACCCTAACTTATCCCATAATGCCTTGGTTGTAGCTTCTCCTAAAGCATTCAGTAATACCAAATTTGAGATACACAACCAAATTGTGCTCTTTATCTTTTGCTTCAACTTTATCCAATATTATCTTAACATTCTCGTAGGTCCACTATTTGGATCGATAACGACCCGTTGATCTTTGTCTACAAAAAGAGCTTCCATCTTGAGCTTTCACAACTTAAAAATTTCCCCCTTAAATTTCTTGATCTCTATTTTCAAGTTTATTCCCATTATTTTCTAGCACAATAATCACCATCACATATCTTCCACTAAATCAAGGTTTATCGCAGACCCATGATAGTTGAACCATTAGTCACAAAGGCATTCCCCTAAAGTCAATAATTTATTTGATACCAAATGTAAGTTTTAAACCTTACAACAATGCAATGCACACATAGTTTGTTAATAAACATAAAAGTAAACAATGACAATCCCACATATTACATAGATTTACCTTTGAAACCCAAACTGGGAAATCCAATAAACTATTTAGTGTTGCACTCGTCCAATACCTTTTGAGTACCTTTTTCCATTTTCATACCACCCACTCACCTATTTTTCCTATAAGCATGCATTTTTTTTTATCAAAGCACAATTACCTTCCTATTATGTCATTTTAATGTTCATTCTTATGTATTTAGGAAGGAATTTTCCTTTGTATGCTAACATGTGAGAATCCATGAGAATCACTTCAAGCATGTTTCTACATATACCACTAAAGCAAAAAATAAAGGATAGTTGTTGCAACAAATTTGATACTCCACTACTACAATGCGACCAAGATGTACGTGTCACAACTCTTGTCGTTGAAATACGACCAAAGTGTAAGGTTTGCAACTCCTGCAGCTACAAAATGAAAAAGTTCAATGATGCAACATGTTGTTGCAGTATGTCAGAGTGCAATGATGCAACTATATTGTTGAAACAAGATAGCATCGACATTATGGAATTGGTGCTAAAACATGACATAGTTAGCACTATAGAACTAGTGCTACAACATGCCCAAGTTAGATGCTGCAACACCCTCACAATTGATCATTGAGGATAAATGCCAAAAGTCAAGGATAATTGGTATAGCATAGCACCATTCAACCTCAATCCAAACAATTGTCATCAATGGATTTCTCATTGACACGTCAACCATTTGATCACCCATCGTAGGAAGCAATAAAAGGTAGTTGGTTTCCCAGCAAAAAAATGTTGACTACAACAACTGATTGGTCGAATTGCCACTTGTCACAACAACTAAATAAGTTGGAATTTGTCTTGTTTTTATTCTTTTCATTAAAATTGTTATAATAGTGAAGGAACACCCTGAGAATATGAAGTTTCTCATGATTTTTCGTCAATCTCTTTCATCAATTAAGGCTACAACATTGCGTATAAGAACAACTTGGTATACTCAAGCTAGGGGAGGATGATTAATTGTAATTGCATTCTGAATTCTCACTAATACAAAGTTTGTAGTTGTGTCTCAATATTTTTTTGCTCTGTGCATATGGTGTGTTACTAATTTATGCATTGTACTACTTTCATCAATAGTGCATCACCTAAGGGGGAAGTCCCCCCTCCTTAGTCAGGTACTTCCTATAATCATATAGATTAGCTTTTAATTTATTTATATGTCGTTTAATTACTTTGTTTATTTATGCTATTGCAACTCACTAATATGATAACTAACTATGTTTCTTGATGCTACTGCAACACACTAATCTAATAAGTAACTTTATTTCTTTATGTTGCTGCAACTCATCAAGCTGAATAGTAATTTACTCTATTTTTGATAGGTTGTGTTTCACTTACTTTGTTTTCCCATATTTGTAGTGTTATATTTAATATATCTTGTTTGGATTGGATTTTTTACATTAATTTTTTCAACATTATACCATTTCATATGCATCTTTGTTGCAGCGATCAAGATCATCAGAAACCTTGAGCAAGTCACCACTTTATTGCTCGTGTGATTTATTTCTACCTATGTGATTTAGTTTTTGCTTGTGTGGATTGTTCTACTAATGTTGGGGGTTAAATCATTAAGCTTCCTAAGCCCATGGTAGAAGTGTGTCATTTCCTTTCCCACAAAAGTAGTTTAGTTATTCTACTTGTGTTGGGGGTTACAATGTTAAGCTTTCTAAACAAACTAAGTAGAAGTGTGTTATTTAAATTATGCAAAGTGTGACCTTTAAATTCCTACAAGTGTGGTTTTCTTTCCTTGGTGGCTTGTAAAATAACAAAAATATATTGCTTTGAAACACTCCCTTAGAATACTACAGCCTCATTGACACTTAGCAAAATTGTACTAACATATACAATGCACGATAGTTCACAAGTTCCATGCGAACATCAAATTGATAATTAAATGCATATTTTCTTATTTATCTGCTAAGTAATTAGAAGGTGATTGAAGAACCCATAATTTTTCGCATCATTGTCGAGGAACTATGAATAACACTATCGTCGCTTTTTTTCTTGAATTAGTCAGTAGATTTCTTCCAAGTAATTAGTGTGATGTGTTTCATTCAAGTTTTTCTTTTCAACAATTTGTTTTAGAAAGAACGAATTTTTAAATTTCAATGAATAGAATTAGGGACTAGCAAAGTAGACTCATCAACTCCACTAAAAACCCCCACAAGACTAATATTGTATGAAAATCTCAAGTAGAAAAGGGGCACAACCATCCAAACTATTTAACTCTCATAGCAAGCTCCGTTGCCGAAAAGAAACCTGAATCCTTTGTTCAGGGACCTGAAATTGTACAAGCTTCACCTTTTGCACAGATAGAAATCACGTTCCCTAAAGGTATTGAAAACGAGCAGTCCCACTTTGAAGAGTCTATTTTTCTTGACTCTTCCAAGGAACTTCCAGAAGAGGCAGACAATTATTAAGAGAAGATGACATACGAGATTGTTAGGAAGGACACATCGACCTTCAAGTTTCCTATTCTAAAGTCATATGAAGAGACCAAGATGAAGAACATTTTGCACTCATCCTTTCCTAACTTCCATGGCTGATCAGAAGAGGATTATGACACCTTCCTCTTTGAATTTGTTGTTTTATGAAAAAGTTATAACTATGTGACAAATGCCTAAAAATTGAAACTCTTCCGTACGACACTCAAGAATGTTGCACTACGTTGGTTCATGATGTTGGGTGTGGAGTCTGATTATCTTCTGTATTCAAAGGTTTTAGCCGGATGTATACCCCAGGAAGACTGTACACCCCTCCACGCGGGGGGGGGGGGACTTATCCCCCCTGTGGGGGTAAATCCCCTCCGGCTGGGGGGGTCCGGGGGCCAGCGCCCCCGAAGCTAAAAATAGATGTAAAATTGCCTTGTAAAAGTCTAGTAATTTCTAGTCAATCTGGGCTGTTCATTAGGTGGATGATTTGATGGTAGAAGTTATGTTTAATTTAGGGTTTTTTGTCCTAGAAGGCAACCCCTCACTATATATGAGGGAATTGTATTGTGTCTATGGATATCTGTATTCTGAGTGAGGAAGAGAGAGGAGATTGAGAGCGAAGAGGGTGTTACAGTGGATCTGCTGTAGGTTGTATCTCTTCAGTTTGCTGGATAATATAAAAGGAAGGACTAGTTGTTTCTCCGTGGACGTAGCACAAACTGGGTGAACCACGTATATCTGTGTCTCTCTTGTTTTATGCATTTTCTGTGTTTATATTTCTGCAATATTTTATGTGTTCCATTGCTATGTAATATATAATTTTCTAACAACTGGTATCAGAGCTGAAGGTCTATTTGGCTGATAAAGTCGCAGGGGAGAAGGGTTCCTGGTTCGAGTGGGAGAAATGGCAGAATATGGTAGGTTTAGGGTCGAAAAATTCAACGACCAAAACTACCAGCTGTGGAAGATGTAGATGGAATATTATTTGTATCAGAGAGATCTATACCTACCATTGAGCGGAAAGACAAAGAAGCCGACGAGTATGATAGACACAAAATGGGATATTCTGGATAGAAAGGCACTTGGAACAATACGGCTGTGCCCAGCGGCGTCGGTAGCGTTTAATATTTCAAAGGAAATGATAACACAGGGTTTAATGTCGGCATTGGCCAAACTATATGAAAAACCCTCAGCCTCAAATAAGGTATTTCTTATGAAGCATTTATTTAATATGAAGATGTCAGAAGGTGGATCTGTTGCAGATCATTTAAATGATTTTAATACAGTTACAAGTCAGTTAAGTTTGTTGGAAGTAATACTGAGAGGGGGGGTGAATCAGTATTATCTAGCAATTTAATAAATCTTCCTTATTTGATCTTTGAATTATTTTTGCATGTGAGTACCATAAAATAATGAGCATGAACAAGGAAAACAGATAGTCACACCAAAGAACACAAGATGTAAGGTGGAAACCCAATGTGGGTGAAAACCACCTGCTGCAATATGTCTCTATCTTCTTTCAAATTAGAAACTCCTTTTACAATGATTTTGTACTGGTGCAGTCCTTTACCAGTACGCAGGCTGCAACCTGCAGAGAGCTACAACTCTCTCTCGTTTTCCAGTCTTCTCCTGGAAGGGAGCTACAACCCCCTACTTCTTTTCATAAAGCATCAAATGATCATCAAGTACATAACAGTTACAATCCACTACAGTTATCAGATCAGTAATAACAGAACTAACCCAGAACACCTTATCAACAGAGAAATTCAATCAACAGAACATCTTAAGACAGAGACGCAGTTTTCCCTTCTGTGGCCTGCGACCAGACGCAGTTAACCTTCTGCTCCCCTGCGTCCACACGCAGAGATCCTTCTGCTGCGCTGCGTTCCCACGCACTGTTCCTTCAACTGAACTGCGTCCTGTTGCTGCAGGGACGCACCCAGAAACACTGTCGCGCCGCGTTCTTTTGCTGCAGGGATGCACCCAGAAATACTATCGCGCCGCGTCTTTTTGCTCCGAGACGCACCTGATCCTTATTATGTTCCGCGTCACCACGCAGTGCGCCTGTTACTGTACTGCGTCCCAGACGCACCTGAATCTTGCTTTGTCCTGCGTCCCCACGCAGGTCTCTTCTTACTGCACTGCGTCCCGGTGCACTTGCCTTTCACTGGACCTGCGTACCTTCGAGTATGAATGATTTCAAGACTTTAAGAGTAACCCAAACAGTCAGATCTACAGATCTGATCATGCGCCAAAGAGATCTCAGTCTTTCAGAAGATTCGCCTTTTTAGATCTAGACCAGATCTAGCCTCATAAGATATTCAACCAAGGACTTGCTCAAACCAAATGATCTCCTTTGCTTTATATAGGCAAGCTCCTCCTCAAATCATGGAACAATACCACGAGCCGACACCATAATAACACAATACCGTCGGCTAGATACCAAGAGTAAAACACAAGAAACCCCCACGTGACCTTGAAATGTGTGCACTGGGTGGACGCATCTCCTGAACGGCTGGCCTGCGTCTCTGGACGCGGCCTCTGCATGGTGTACCTGCGGGTACGCATCTTCTGAACTGATTTCCTGCGTCCTTCTTTATTTTTAATAAAAAGAGAGCCTTGCCAGGGGAGTTTCCATCAAGTACAACATCTGTAACATATATAGCCATTCCTGAAACATAATGCCAACAATCTCCCCCTTTGGACTTGATGGCAACCTCACAAACTTTGCTTCATTCTCCCCCTTTGACATCAAGGGCAAAGGGTATGCTCCCCCTAAGATCATGCTCCCCCTGAACCAGATCTGCAACAAAGAACCATAATCCTCCATGAAAGAGATAGAGACATATTGCAGCTATTTCCAAGATCTCCTTCTGACCATCCTCCATAATGCCAACAATGCATTATATGCTCCCCCTGAACCTGTACCATCAATCAGAAAAGATTCAACAATAAGATGATGCATCAACAACCCCCAGCTTTTGCCTGAGGTATTCAAAAGTGTCCCTGGGCAATGGTTTGGTGAGAATGTCAGCAACTTGTTCCTTAGAAGGAACATACTCCAACTTGACCTTCTGTTCAAGCACTTGTTCCCAGAGAAAATGATACTTGATTGGTATGTGCTTGGTTTTTGAATGCATACCGGATTCTTTGAGATGATGATTGCACTTGTGTTATCACATAAGATGGGGATAGGTGGTGTACAAGTGATTTGAAAATCCTGCAAAGTCTGCATCATCCAAAGAAGTTGGGTGCAACAAGATGCAACAGCAACATATTCCGCTTCAGCTGTAGACAAGGCAATCGAACTCTGTTTCTTGCTGAACCAAGATACCAGTCTGGAACCCATAAAGAACGCACCACCACTTGTGCTTTTCCTGTCATCCACGCTTCCGGCCCAATCTGCATCTGTATAAGCATGAAGAGTAAGATCTGTATCTCTAGGATACCATAAGCCATAATTTTGAGTCCCTTGAAGATATTTGAAAATTCTCTTCACTGCCTGAAGATGAGTCTCCTTCGGATTTGCCTGAAATCTTCCAACTATTCCAACTGCATGCATGATGTCTGGTCGGGTACCTGTCAAATATAGTAAACTTCCAATCATAGATCTGTAGGTTGGTTGATGTACTGCTGCAGATTCATCATTTGCACTGAGACTACATCCTGTGACCATGGGTGTACATACTGGTTTTGCATCTTCCATGCCATATTTCTTCAAAATCTGTTTGAGATAAAAAGATTCCTCCTTCTTTTTGTTGGATTTGCAAACCAAGGAAATATGTCAGTTCTCCTAGCAAGGACATTTCAAATTCTTTCTGCATGACCGAGGCAAAGCTTTGACTCATAGCTTCTTCATTGCTGCCAAAAATAATGTCATCTACATACACAACAAGTATTAGCAATTTGTCATTTTCAACTTTTATATAAAGATTGCTATCTGCTGAACCTTTTGAAAAACCTTGTTGATGAAGATATTTGTCCAAACGGTAGTACCAAGCCCTTGGAGCTTGTTTGAGACCATAGAGAGCCTTTTTCAATCTGCATACAAGATTTGGATCATTTCCAAGAATGAACCCATCTGGCTGTTCAATGTACACTTCTTCTTCCAAGTCTCCATTCAGAAAGGCTGATTTCACGTCCATTTGAAATACTTTGAAGTTTTGAAAACTTGAGAGAGCAAGGAACATTCGGATGGCCTCAAGTCTTGCAACAGGAGCAAAGGTTTCTTCAAAGTCTATTCCTTCTTGCTGCGCATACCCTTTACAAACAAGTCTGGCTTTGTTTCTAATTACTTCTCCATTTTCATTCAATTTATTTTTGAAGACCCATTTTGTTCCGATAACATTCTTATCCTTTGGTCTAGGAACCAGCTCCCAAGTGTTGTTCTTTTCGATTTGCTCAAGTTCTTCATCCATTGCTTTCACCCAACATTCATCTTTGCATGCTTCTTTCACATTTTGTGGTTCAGTAGAGGAGAGTAATGCCAAATAGATTGAGGCTTCTGCAACTGTTCTTCTTGTTTGTACACCTGCTTCTTTCTGCCCCACAATCTGAGATTCTGGATGATTCTTCTGAACATATCTAGATGGAGTCTTTTCTTCTATTCTTGTTTGCTCCTCTGGCTCTTCTTAAGGTTCTTCTTGAGATTCTTCTTCTTCATCATTCTGTCTTTGAGGGTAGCCTTCATCTTCTTCGATGTCTTCATGATGGACTTGCCTAGGAATGTATCCCTTCTCATCAACTACTACATCAATGCTGTCAACAATTCTGCCAAGTCTTTTATTGTAGCACTTGTATGCTTTGCTATATGGAGAGTAACCAAGAAGAATGCCTTCATCTGCCCTAGGTTCAAGTTTGCCAAGCTGCTCATCAGTATTCTTGATATAGCATTTGCTCCCAAAGATTTTGAAGTGCTTTACCGAAGGAGTCCTGCCACTCCAAAGCTCATGAGGAGTTTGAGTGCTGTTCACCCGGACATTTGTCTTGTTGAGAATAACAACCGCAGCATGTGCAGCTTCACCCCAGAAAGTTGCGGGAGTTCCTGATTCATCAAGCATAGCACGAGCCATTTGTTGGATTGTTCTGTTCATTCTTTCAACAACTCCATTTTGCTGAGGAGTTCTAGCTGTAGAGAATTCTCTCCTTATCCCATGTTCATCACAGAAATCGAAAAATTCATTTGAAGTAAATTCCCCACCTCTGTCGGATCTGAGGCACTTAACTTTGTGACCTGATTCATTTTCAACCAAGGCTTTGAAGGATTTGAATTTTTCGAATGCTTCATCTTTGTGATTCATAAGTCCTAACCAGACAAACCTGGAGAAATCGTCAATAAATAATATCAAGTATTCCTCTCCTCTAGGTGTTCTTTTCCTGAATGGACCACATGTATCTGTATGTACTAGCTCAAGAGGCATGCTAGCTGATCCTTCTTTCTCTGGAAAGTTAGTTCTGGTTTGTTTTCCAAACTGACATGATTTGCATATGGTGTTGTCAGGAATTTTGATATTTGGAAGATCGCGAACTGCCTGATATTTGCATGCTTTCCTTATTTGTGAGAAGCTTAGATGTCCCAACCTTCGATGCCATAACCAGTGCTCTTCATCCTTGCTCAGATAGCATTGTTGTTGTCCTTCTTCAAATATGTACAGATTATTTGGAGTTCTTTTGCCTTTGAGCACTGTTTTACCTGTATCAAGATCACGAACAAGACATCCATTCGATCTGAATATAACCTCGGTTCTTTGATCACACATCTGACTGACACTTAGAAGATTATGCTTCAATCCATCAACATACAAAACATTTCCAGCCTTGACCTTTTCTTTTAACTGAGCAATGCCTTTTCCTTTTATAGTTGCAGGAGTATCATTTCCAAAAGAGACTTTCTTTCCCTTTTCTAGAGCAGAATAAGATTCAAGTTTTTCTTTATCACCTGTCATATGCTTCGAACATCCACTGTCAATGTACCATAGATTTTCCTGTCCCTCTGCATAAAAAGCTATCCCACATCTTTCTGTTTGAGGTTCCTTTATTCTCCATGTTTTGGTGCTTGAGGCTTGTTCCTTTTTCTGCTGAAACCTGCTCCTGCATTCAGAGTCTTCATGACCAAAGTTATTGCAAATAGAACATTCAACTTCATTTTCAAGAACCGAAAAGTTGTTATAGGTCCTTTTTGTAATCCCTGTCATACTTCTTTGTTTTTGAGCTTCCCTAGTCATGATTGTTTTATATGCAACACATTGAGCTGCTTTGTGACCAAAGTTATGGCAAGAAAAGCATTGTCCATTGAAGAAACTTCTGCGGTTATCAAATCTACCGGCCAAATGATTGTAATTTCTATTGTCATCCATTCTTGAACCAAATTGAGAAGATTTTACCTGTGGCTGGTTGTAGCTTTTGTTCACCCTTAAGATGGATTGCCCCTGATAGTTTCTGTTTGTAATTCGTCCCTGCTTTACCTGATGATCTTCATTTTGCTTTTGCTCATTTCTTCTTGCTGCATCAAGATAACTTTTTGAGATGGATGCTTGAGAAGTTTCTCCATTATAGCCCAGACCTGTCTTGTTTAGAGGAGATCGCTGCACATTGATAATCTCATCCAAAGTTTCAGATCCTTTGACAAACTTGAGATTAATAGCTTTTGTTTTCTCAATCTCTTTTCTAAGACCAACAATTTCACCTTCTAATTTTTCAAGATGTTTTTCCATTTCATCAATTTGAAATTGTAGAGTATCAATGATCATGTTCTTTTCTTCTATACATCTCTTGAGTCTAGTAATTTCATCATAGAGGTTATCCACATCTACAGCATCCATATAATCATCATCTTCAAATGCCATTAACAACTTATATTCATTACCTTGTTCATCTTCATCACTGTTTGATAGACCATCACTATCTTCATGAGTGTAGTAGCTTTTCTTATTTGCGTTCCGTTTCTTGTTCCATCTAGCAGGTTCCTTTCCTTTATCCTTATAAGGGCATTTTGCAGCATAATGACCTACTCTTCCACAAGCAAAGCACTTAAAAGGTAACTTACCTCTGAACCTTCCAGAACCCCTTTGAAGATTTCTGACAAAATTTGATTCTTCTTCCTCTTCTTCTGGGACGTGGCTTGCTTCATAATAATCTCCTTTTCCTGATGCCTTGAAAGCAGCTTCTCTTCTGTCTGAAGGACCTCCCTTTCTCATTTCATAAGCAGTTAGAATTTCATGTAGCTGAGACATAGTAAGAATTCGTAGATTTTCCTTTTCTTCTATAGCAGATACTTTAGATTCAAACTTGGGGGACAATGATCTTAGAACCTTTTCAACCACTATAGCCTCTCTTATTTCTTCACCCAAATTTTTCATACAATTAACAATCTCATCTACCCGAAGAAAATAGTTAGCCACACTTTCATCATTATACATCTTGAGAGTCTCATACTGAATCCTGAGAGTTTGAAGTTTAGCACGCTTTACCTGTTCATCTCCTTCATAGCTTGTGACAATTTTGTCCCATATCTCTTTTGCGGATTTGTAGTGCATTACCTTCATGAATTCCGTTTGGGATATACATCCTAACAGAGTACTGACTGCTTTTGCATTTGTTTCATACTTCTTTTTCTCAGCTGGATCTGTAGGAGTAGCTGAAGGAAAAGCGTAGCCTGTTTCAACAATGTTCCAAACTTCTGTACCAAGAGATTGAAGATATGCAGTAACTCTTACCTTCCAATAATTGAAGTTTGTCCCATCAAAAACCGGTGGCCTGATTGATGCTTCTCTCTCGTAGTTGCTCATGATGAATGATCTACCTTCAAGCGATCAAGCTTCTCTGAAGGACCTGCTCTGATACCAATTGTTGGAAATAATACTGAGAGGGGGGGTGAATCAGTATTATCTAGCAATTTAATAAATCTTCCTTATTTGATCTTTGAATTATTTTTGCATGTCAGTACCATAAAATAATGAGCATGAACAAGGAAAACAGATAGTCACACCAAAGAACACAAGATGTAAGGTGGAAACCCAATGTGGGTGAAAACCACCTGCTGCAATATGTCTCTATCTTCTTTCAAATTAGAAACTCCTTTTACAATGATTTTGTACTGGTGCAGTCCTTTACCAGTACGCAGGCTGCAACCTGCAGAGAGCTACAACTCTCTCTCGTTTTCCAGTCTTCTCCTGGAAGGGAGCTACAACCCCCTACTTCATAAAGCATCCATCTACAGTTACAGTCAGATCAGTAAATAACAGAACTAACCCAGAACACCTTATCAACAGAGAAATTCAATCAACAGAACATCTTAAGACAGAGACACAGTTTTCCCTTCTGTGGCCTGCGACCAGACGCAGTTAACCTTCTGCTCCCCTGCGTCCACACGCAAAGATCCTTCTGCTGCGCTGCGTTCCCACGCACTGTTCCTTCAACTGAACTGCGTCCTGTTGCTGCAGGGACGCACCCAGAAACACTGTCGCGCCGCGTTCTTTTGCTGCAGGGACGCACCCATAAATACTATCGCGCCGCGTCTTTTTGCTCCGAGACGCACCTGATCCTTATTATGCTCCGCGTCCCCACGCAGTGCGCCTGTTACTGTACTGCGTCCCAGACGCACTTGAATCTTGCTTTGTCCTGCGTCCCCACGCAGGTCTCTTCTTACTGCACTGCGTCCCGGCGCACTTGCCTTTCACTGCACCTGCGTACCTTCGGGTATGAATGATTTCAAGACTTTAAGAGTAACCCAAACAGTCAGATCTACAGATCTGATCATGCGCCAAAGAGATCTCAGTCTTTCAGAAGATTCGCCTTTTTAGATCTAGACTAGATCTAGCCTCATAAGATATTCAACCAAGGACTTGCTCAAACCAAATGATCTCCTTTGCTTTATATAGGCAAGCTCCTCCTCAAATCATGGAAGAATACCACGAGCTGACACCATAATAACACAATACCGTCGGCTAGATACCAAGAGTAAAACACAAGAAACCCCCACGTGACCTTGAAATGTGTGCACTGGGTGGACGCATCTCCTGAATGGCTGGCCTGCGTCTCTGGACGCGGCCTCTGCATGGTGTACCTGCGGGTACGCATCTTCTGAAATGATTTCCTGCGTCCTTCTTTTATTTTTAATAAAAAGAGAGCCTTGCCAGGGGAGTTGCCATCAAGTACAACATCTGTAACATATATAGCCATTCCTGAAACATAATGCCAACAAAGTTCTGTAGGGGTAAATTTTGATGATGAAGTTAGGGCTCTGTTATTTCTGTGCTCATTGCCAGAAAGTTGGAATGGTTTAATTATGGCCATTAGTAACTCTGTCTCTGGATCTAGTACTTTAAAGTTTGATGATGTTTTCGGTGCAATCCTTAGCGAGGAAATGCGACGGAAAATCTCTGGTGAGACATCAGGTAATGCTTTGACTGCAGAGACTAGGGGAAGAAAAATGGAAAGAGGAAAGAGCCCAGGATATCGCAGTAAGTCAAGAAAAGGTAGATCCAAGTCCAGATTGGGGATAGTGTGCTGGAAATGCGGGAAGAAAGGACACCTGAAGAAAGACTGCAAGTCTTGGAAGGGAAAAGAAGGAGATGCGCAACAAGAAGCTAATCATGAAGCGAATGTAACAGGTGATGTGTTGCAAGATGCTTTGATTCTTTCACTAGAAAATATTATTGATGCCTGGGTGGTAGATTCAAGGGCCTCATTCCATGCCACACCTGATAAGAAACATTTTCATGATTATGTTCAAGGAGATTTTGGACAAGTTCGATTGGGTGATGATAAACCCTGTAAAATCATTGGAATGGGTACAATTTTCATAAAACAACAAAATGGAAATCAGTGGCTATTGAAGAAGGTAAGGCATGTTCCAGATCTGAAGAAAAATCTGATTTCAACAGGGCAGTTGGGAGGTGAAGGTTGCGTAACTACTTTCACAGATAAAACCTAGAAGGTCACTAAAGGATCCTTGGTAATAGCGAAAGGAGAAAAGGTTGGTACATTGTATTTATGTAATGGTATTTCTAATTCTGTTAATGCTTTAACCTCTACAGGAGAAGATACGACATTGTGGCATCATAGGCTCGGGCACATGAGTGAGAAGGGGATGCAGATTCTTCACTCAAGAAATTGTTTTCCAGGTTTGAAGCATGTTGATTTAAAATTTTGTGAGAATTGTGTTTATGGAAAACAGAAGAGAGTTAGATTCCTTAGAGTTGGGAAAGAAAAGAAGAGCAAAAAATTAGAGCTTGTGCATACAGATGTATGGGGACCTGCTCAGGTATCATCTCTTGGTGGCTCTCGTTATTATGTTACTTTTATTGATGATGCAACCAGAAAAACCTGGATTTATTGTATTCGAAATAAATCTAATGTATTTGATACTTTCAAGAAATGGAAATCTTTGGTTGAAAATGAGACAGGGAAAAGGTTGAAGTGTCTCAGATCAGATAATGGAGGTGAATATTGCAGCAAAGAGTTTGATAGGTACTGTTCAGAGAATGGAATTCATAGAGAGAAGGCAATTCCAGGAACACCACAAGAAAATGGTGTGTCAGAAAGGATGAATAGGACAATCATGGAGCGTGCAAGGTGCATGAGATTGCATGCAGGATTGCCTTTACAATTTTGGGCAGATGCTGTAGATATTGCTGTTTATCTAATAAACAGAGGGCCTTCAAGTTCCTTGGATGGTGGTATTACAGAGGAGGCATGGACAGGTAAAAAGGTAAACTACTCCTTTTTGAAGACTTTTGGTTGTGAAGCCTTTGTCCACATTAACAAAGAAAATAGAACAAAGCTTGAGGCAAAATCAAAGAAATGTACCTTTATTGGATATGGTGTTAATGATTTTGGTTACCGCTTATATGATTATGAAAATCACAAAATCATTAGGAGCAGAGATGTAATATTCAACGAAAAGGTCTTGTATAAGAATCAGTTGCAGGAAAAGAAACAAGAAAAAGAAAACAAAGAATACACAGTGCTTGACGATATCACAGGAAAAGTGATGGTGCCTGAAAATCATAATGATCAATATCTAGAACAACAACCAAAACAACAACAAGCACTTCAAACACCTGAAAGTGGTGTTAAGAGATTTACCAGGATAAGTAGACCCCCTGAACAATACTCTCCTTCATTATATTATGTATTGTTGACTGATTCTGGTGAACCAGAATGTTATGAAGAAGCAGTGCAGGTAGAAACCAAGAAGAAGTGGGAGCAAGCCATGAAAGAAGAGATGGACTCCTTAGCACATAAACAGACTTGGGACTTAGTCAGGTTGCCTGCAGGTAAAACAACATTGTAGAATAAATGGGTTTACAGGCTGAAGGAAGAAGATGGAGGAAAACAGAGTTACAAAGCTAGACTTGTAGTGAAGGGGTTTGCACAGAAGAAAGGTATTGATTTTGATGAAATATTTTATCTTGTTGTTAAATGACTTCAATCAGAACTATTTTAAGTCTAATAGCAGTTGAAGATTTGCATCTTGAGTAGTTAGATGTAAAGAAAACCTTTCTCCATGGGGATTTGGAAGAAGATATATATATGCAGCAGCCACAAGGATATGAGGTAAAAGGGAAGGAGAAACTAGTGTGCAGGTTGAAGAAGAGCTTGTATGGCTTAAAATAGGCTCCAAGGCAGTGGTATCTAAAATTTGATAGGTTTATGTCTGAACAAGGTTATACTAGATGCCACTCTGATCATTGTGTTTATCTCAAAAGGGAAAATGATGACAGCTATATTATATTGTTATTGTATGTAGATGATATGCTTGTTGCAGGTTCTAACATGTAGGAAATAAATGTGCTCAAAAGGAAATTGGCAAACTCATTTGCAATGAAGGATTTGGGTGCTGCAAAACAAATCCTTGGTATGAGAATAACTAGAGATAGGAATAATTGCAAATTAGCATTGTCTCAAAGTGAGTACATAGAAAAGGTGTTGAAAAGGTTTAATATGCAGAAAGCAAAGCCATTTAGTATACCTTTGGCTAACCATTTCAAATTAAGTAAGGAGGTGTGTCCCAAGACTCAGGAAGAAATGGATCATATGTCTAAAGTTCCATATGCATCAGCAGTTGGAAGCTTAATGTATGCAATGGTATGCACAAGGCATGATATTGCACATGCAATGGGAGTTGTAAGCAGGTACATGGACAATCCAGGAAAAGAACATTGGATGGCGGTGAAGTGGATTCTTAGGTATTTGAGAGGTACCACAAATCAAGCATTATGCTTTGGTGGTTCAAACATTGCTCTACAGGGATATGTTGATGTAGATATGGCAGGTGATAGAGATAACAGGAGGAGCACTACAGGATATGTATTTATTGTAGGTGGAACAACTGTTAGTTGGGTTTCAAAAATCCAAAGTGTTGTTGCACTTTCAACAACAGAAGCAGAGTATGTTGCCGCTACAGAGGCTAGTAAAGAAATGATTTGGTTACAAAGGTTTCTGGATGAATTGGGAAAGAAGTAGGAGTTGGGCAGGTTATACAGTGACAGCTAGAGTGCCATACATCTTGCAAAGAACTCTGCATTTCATTCCAAGACCAAACATATACAGCTCAAGTACCATTTCATACGGTCAGCATTGGAAGATGGATAGTGAAGCTGGAAAAGATACACACTAGCCAGAATCCTACAGATATGTTAACAAAAGTTGTAACCAGGGAGAAACTGAGAATCTGCTCAGTTTCAATTGGTCTTCAAGTATGATGAAGAAGATGAGAAAAAACTAGGTCCAAAGTGGAGTCATTGTCTGGCAAATGAAGCAACGGTGGAGTTGCTATAATCAGTCTCCAAGTGGGAGATTGTTGGGTGTGGAGCCTTATTATCTTCTGTATTCAAAGGTTTCAACTGGATGTATACCCCAGGAAGACTGTACACCCCTCCACGTGGGGGGGACTTGTCCCCCCTGTGGGGGTCTGGGGTCCAACGGTCCCCTGACGAGGGTTCGGGGGAAGCGCCCCCGAAGCTAAAAATAGATGTAAAATTGCCTTGTAAAAGTCTAGTAATTTCTAGTCAATCTGGGCCGTTCATTAGGCAGATGATCTAACAGTAGAAGTTATGTTTAATTTAGGGTTTTTTGCCCTAGAAGGCAACCCCTCACTATATATGAGGGAATTGTATTGTGTCTATGGATATCTGTATTCTGAGTGAGGAAGAGAGAGGAGATTGAGAGCGAAGAGGGTGTTACAGCGGATCTGCTGTAGGTTGTATCTCTTCAGTTTGCTGGATAATATAAAGGAAGGATTAGTTGTTTCTCCGTGGACGTAGGCCAAACTGGGTGAACCACGTATATCTGTGTCTCTCTTGTTTTATGCGTTTTCTGTGTTTATATTTCTGTAATATTTTATGTGTTCCATTGCTTTGTAATATATAATTTTCTAACACATGAGACTTGGCAGGGCCAACATATGCACTTAGGCACAAATTAAACTTGGATAAGTACTAATATTATTGTAAATACAAGGAAAGGAGGGATTAAGTCATTATGATGACCCAAAATGAAGACAAGAGAATTGAAGACTGCATTGAAAGATTCACCTACAACTTACAACTTGCATGACAGGGAGGTTTGACTCCTTATACACTATGTGTCTTGTTATTACAAGGAATATGAGATGAATGCATCATACTTTTAAACTTTATGGGCAGAGGATATGTCTCCAAACAATCATATGATGACATTGTCAAGATGCGTCAAAGATATTCTAGAGGTACTTCAAAGACTGGAAAAGGACTGAGAAACATATTGACGAGAGTTAGCAAGACTGATGGTAATGAGATTACTAGAGCAGAGAATAGGAATATGTTAGAATACTTTAAAACTAATATACTTAGTTCATTGAGTTCCCAACTAGACACTTTACACATGAACAAGAAGAAGGGAGAAGTAGAATTAAATTTGGTAATCTTTTGTCCAATGCGTAGAAGAAATCACCCATTGAAGGAATGCACATTGGATCACATTGAGGCCTGCGCAATATGTAGTGAGGACCATGATACAAGAAAGTTTTCATCACTACTCATATTAAAATATGTCTATTAGGAAGCGAAAGAACTAGAGCACCTATGTTTTCTCTCCCATAAGCGTCCATGACAACCAAAACCTCAAGGTATGATTTAAGATCACTCACAATATTATAATTAATATTGGACTAACCCTTCAATGCAATATTATTCTTTGCCATGGTGCTTTCCTAATTAGCCATGGATTTCTCCTCCGCCTAACCAACCTTGGCTATAGGGGTGGAGGAATCCATCCTTTAGAGGCCCTCAATAGGCCTTGTTGCAACCATATATGCTACTTCTTTCTTCTCCACAAATTTAACCATCCACATCATCTCCTCCTCGACTTAAACTTTCTACACAACCCATTCCCAGAGCAAATAATGTCAAGGAAACTAATCCAATGCAAGTTGCTGGGCTTTCTAGTTACCCAACTCACACCATCTCTTTCTTGGAATGTCACAATATCCACCTTAGATCAAGGAAGACGTTGAATAAAGAAATTCCTCCTCTTTAAGTTTAATACTTTAATGAGGAAGTTTTGAATGAAGAACCATAGCCAGTCCAATCTCCTAAGACCTTAAGAACAAATCAAGCTCACTCAGAACTGCAAGTTCCTCCCTACCTTAAGAGATTGAATCTAGTGAAACCCATGACACAACTTGAATTCAATTTCTCAGGTTAAATTAAGAATGTGTGTTAACATATCAATGTTTCAAGTGATTAAATATGTTCCTATTTACTGAAAAGTGGTGAGGGAATTATGTGTAAGGAGACCCAATAGAAGAACCAAGGACCCTCAAATCATACATGCAATGGGAAATTTGTAAAATCTTATTTTTTTTTTTTTTTTGGAGGTGGGTACTCGCTATTAAATATTCAGATATGGGCAACCCACTAGTCAATGTGCAAATTAATCACATAGTTATTACCAACACACTGATTGACCTTGAAGATGTAATTAGTATAATGACTTGCAAGACAATGAAATACCTAGGAATTTATGGTCTTAGGAAAACCCCCACTATATTACAACTTGCTGAACAAGTTACCATCAAACTAAAAGGGATATTGGAGGATGTAGTGATCTCCATGGAGTCGTGGGAGTCTCTTGTTGATTCATGGTTCTGCAACTAAGTCTTACATTGGGGGCCTTTAATCCAAGGAATTCCATGGCCGACCATTGCAGAAGAATATATTGTCTACAGATCTGGAAACATGACAATCTCTCATGGGACCTCCACCAAACAACTTACCCTATATCCTCCCACTAATATTAACATTGATTATGAAATTACATTATGGAGAGGAAAGTGACGAGGAAGTGGTTTCTCATCAAGTACTTATTGTAGATCAATATTTTTCCCTCAGAGACAAAACTAAGGATAAAGAAATTGGTGAATTTTTAAACTCCTCCTTGTGAAAATCATACATTCTCACCCACCTAATGGACCTTGAAATATAAGCTTCTCTTGTCATAACAGATTCATCACTTGTAGAACATGAGTCGTCTTTTGAAGAAGAACAAGGTTCGACTTTGGAAATCATAGAATTTGGCCTCGAGAAATCCTTGAAGATCAACCGCGGCCTAACAAAACACTATATGGAATGACTAATCAAGGTTCTAATATGTGCACTCACCACATCTATATCAATGAGGACTCCAAACCAATCCATAAACCTCAACGATGAAAGAATCCTAGTTTTTGGGACATAGCTAGTGGGTCTCCCCTCTTGTTATCATGCCTAAAAGGAAGAGAAAGTGGTTTATTTATGTTGATTATAGAGAAATCAACAAGGATACACACAAATACCACTTCCCACTACCATTCATCGATCAGGTACTAGAGACATGAGAAGGAAATAAGTACTTTTCTTTCCTCCATGGGTTTAGTGGATACAACTAAATTTAGATCACTTCAGAAAACTGGCACAAGACCATGTTCACTTGTCCTTGGGGGGGATTTTCCTACCATGTTCTGCCATTTGGACTTTGTAATGTTCTCGTAACTTCCCAACGAGTTGTAATTAGAATATTTTTTTGACGCAACTCATGAGAGCATGGAAATTTACATGGATGACTTTATGATCTATGTCGATTAATTTGATGTGGCATTGGATTGTATAAAAATGGTATCAATAAGGAGTAAGGAATTTCATGTAGCCCTTAGTAATGAAATATACTTAATATGTTAATTAAAGGTATCATGCTAGTGCATCATATTTCTTCAAAGGGAATCAAAGTGGATCCAACAAAAATAAAGGTAATATTAAATTTTCCTACTCACAAACTTAAAAAGAGGTGTGAAGTTCTCATGGACATGTTGGGTATTACCAACTTTTTCTTGAATATTTTTCACAAATAGCTCATCCTTTATTTTCCTTCCTTAGTAAAAAAGTGAATTTGTGTGGAAAAATAACTACTAATGTGCCTTTCAAGAATTGAAATCCAAAGTATTGAAGTCTTCTATCTTGAGAGGGCCCAATTGTTGGGAGAATTTGAGAGAACCATCTCTTTTTTTTTCCAAAGGAACAAAAATTAGAAAACCATGTTTCATTCATTGTAATAATGAGAAAATTATGTTCTACAGATGCACATTCTGGGTGCATTCCAAATAAATATAGCTGATAAGACACTGTAGTCATCTTAAAACAAAGAACATCCAAAATTGATAATTAAAAGACATTGTCTGTTGGGGAAATCCAAAAAATTTCCTATATAGATATACTGATTAAGAAGTATGTACATCATAAACAAGTTGTTCAAAACATGTTTTATGATTGTTGTTGAGTGTTGGGTCCTTCAACCCCTACAACTAGGTCTCAAGAGGGCATATGATAGAAGGTTGAAATGGTAGTGTCATTTTGTTGTTCCAAAATTTCCCAAGTCCCTGCTGCCATTAATAATCCTTCTTCGGAAAGGAGGTCTGCATCCTAATTCCCATCCTTGTAGATGCGAGAACAAGTGAAAAGATTAAAATAAATTTTCAGCTTCATTGCTTCTTCTAGGATAGGCTTGAGAGTCATGTTTCTGCATTCTTGAATGTTATTTAACCAGTTAATAATTAGCATGGAGTCCCTAAATACTTGGATTTGTGTGCAGCCCTTGGCCAAGGTGAATAGGAGCAAGTTTTTGTAGTCCAAGAGTTCAACCATGTTATTTTTTCTGGAACCCAACCCCATTTTAACTTTGAAGGAGTGAGATAACCATCTTACATAAACCAGGAAAAGATAATGGTAGCAATAGATTTTCTTTCTAGGCTTACAACATGATCCATATTGGATCATTATATTGTTTTTCATCCATATTGATGCTTTCAGAGTGGAAAAGTGGAGGAATAAACTCACAAGACCATTTTACCAACAGGACCCAGTTTGGAATTGGGGTCTGAAACCTTCCAGGAGCCTTTTGAGGCATAAAATGATATTTTTTGGGGGTAAATCTTTACTGCTTATCCTATGGCACCTTTTTTCATATTCTACACATAAAGGCCTTTCCAACGGTGCAAGAATCACATCAATTAAAGTCTGTATGCATAAGTTATTCCACCTATAAGTTGAACTTCCTAATTTCATCACCATAGTTCGAGAGGGTGCCACGTCAACCCCCATTATTCATGGTAAATGGGCTAGCCACGTGATTATGATGAAGAAGACTCTAGAAGAGTCCATATTGTAATTATGGTTAAGAGATGAGGTAGTTAATCCTAACCACTAACAACCTGTCGGACTTCGTTATAACCAAGTCACTAGGAGGAAAAGGGCTTCCACTCTTTTGAGCACATTTGTTCCACAAATGAGCAAAAATAGCTGAGAGGGATAGGAGATAGAGAGAATAAAGAGGATTTGTGCCCTGTAATAGCCCATGGGCTACATGCCATACTTCTTTGTACTTGCAACCATTTTATATTCATAAAAAGAGAATAAAGTGACCTCACCTTCCAGCTAAGTTTTCTCCCGAAAGGATTTCCTAGGTCATATCTTCTGTCAATCATGGTTTGTGAGTTTTTATTTCTTTATTCTCTATTTTCTGCATAATTTTAATTTGCATGCATATGAAAATAACAATAATCTACATATAGGCCGATAGGCCCTAATTACAACTATTATACTGCAATACATATAAGCTATCTATGCCTTATATATTTTTGTATAAATCTTTTATTTGAACAATCACCGTAAACCCTCTGTGGGTAATTTTTTGTACAAACTTATATTTTGAATGGCTAAGGCCGAAACATACAACATATGCCTTTAGGCATCTACAACATGTAATTTTCCAATTAATAGAAAATTATGATTTTCCCTCGGGAAAAAACAATAATCTACATATCCATAAATCGAAAGAAAAATAAAGCCCTAATAGTGTAGATTTTGGGTTTTTAAATATAGTTTTATCATAATTGTTGTGATGAAATGTCCAGTGGAATACCCACAATAGTTTATGGATCACAACAAATGAAAATGAGCTTCCCATTAAAGATTATTTTCCTGATGAACCCTTTTGAAATGTCTACTAACTCACCATGGTTTGTTGCTAACTACTTGGTTGTAGGTGAATTCCCAACTCACCTATCTCCAAAATAACGGAAGATTTATCAAGAAAAACTGGAGATTTTCATGGATCAACAAATGCCTCTTCTATATAGGGAAAAATCTCATTATCTAGTGATGTGTGCGAGAGGATGCAATCTATGACATAATGAAGGCTTGCCATGATGGCCCTTGTGGAGGCCACTTTGCAATAGGAGATCCAGAAAAATACTCCTTCAAGGGTACTACGATACCATAATATTCCGACATGCCAAGTGATACGAAAAAATATTTGATATTTTTCAATGCATGGGAAGGCCAATGCAAATAAATGAAACGTCACTACAACCATAACTAGTAATAGAACCCTTCAAAAAATGGGCACTTGACTTTGTTAGACATATCAGCCCTCCTTCTTGATGCATCTCCTACATCTTGATTTGCATAATTTATGTTACTAAGTGGATGGAATCAATTAAGGCACTCCTAACTAGAAAGAAGTAAGCAGTAGCATATTTTTTCCATAAGGAAATCTTTACCATCTTTAGGATACCACGGGAGATCATCACTAATGGAGGAACACAATTTACTTCAAGGCTCATTAAGATCCTCATGGACACATACAAGATGAAGCATAGGGGAACAAAACCACATCACCCATACGCTAATGAATAGGTAGAAGGAATAAACATGATCATTTGGGCCATTAAAACAAACACTGTCTTATTGCACTTGAAGGACTAAGTAGACTGACTTCCTCAAGCACTATGGGCCTATTGGAAAACATGGAAAGCTACTACTAGCTACACTCCATATGAGTCTGTATATGGAAAGGGAGTTCTTTTACCAATAGAGGTATAAATACAAACCCAAAGGACAAAAATGCAACTTGGTATGGACTTACCTGAGGCACAATAATAGAGACTAATTTAGATCCATGAATTGGATGAACTTCGTTAGGATTTCCTACATCAGACGACCATGATCCAACATCAAAGAGCTCGATATCATGACAATTTCATAAATAGGAAGATATTCAAAGGTGGAGATTAGGACTTATTGTTCGATTCAAAGTTTAAGCATTTCAAAGGAAAATTTCACATCTACTAGCTTGGACCCTATGAAATCAACATTTTTTATGACAACAAAGCCATCAAGCTTTGTACCATCAATGAGGAAAGAACTCCACTAATAGAAAATGGAAACAAGCTTCGACTATATGACAGACCCTTATCAAAAGAAGTATTCTTAAGGAATGTTAATGAAGGATGTCCCAACAGTGATATGGAGATTGTCCTTAAGGGAGAAATTCCTAAGATGATTCATTCCTACATTATTGTTCCATTGCTTAAAAAAATAAAATAATAAAAATAAAAATAAATCCCGCGTATGCAAACCCATAAGGGCACACTTAGCTGCATGACATGTGAAAACCAATCCAACTGGCGCATGACATGTTAATTTAAAAAAATAAAGTTAGTAAAGGGGCACTTCACGGTTTCATGATGGTTATGTTAGGATCTTCCTACTCATGTGAATTTTGGGTTCCTTGTAATTTTTGAGTTACCAATAAATTATTCTTCATGATTGCTCGAGATACATAGAAGGGAACAACCTTGTTGCTACAATGTGGTTGTTGCAACATAATATTAGAAACACCCTTTGTAGGATAGAACCTACATGATTATTGTAACATGGTTGCTACACCATAATTTTTGCAACACCCTTCAAACGAATGGACCCTACACCTATACTACAATATTGTCGCCAACCTTTTGGCCAAGCCAATTCCATATTCATTGCTACTACACTGGCTAGAGAAATTGTTGTAACACCTATTTGAAAAAATGCACCAACAACCCTGCCAACAAGTAATACAACTATTTGTGGGACAATGTGACATCATAAAGGGGCACTTGACGTGACATCTTGTTTCTGCCAACCTAGAAAAGGATGACAACTCATGGTAAGTAGAAAAATGTATGCATTTCCTTTGCATAATGATTGAATGGACATTATTCCACTTACCTTGAGAAGACTACATGCATCACCCATCATAACACTCCACCACAACCATAAGCATATGATATGATCTACAACATCATCCCGTGATTGCCTTACCTTAATTAAAGGTTGTCACTCCATAACAAATTGTTCATTTGAACTTGTAGCCAATATACTATCTGAATTTTGAGTAGGAGCCATGGGATGTTCGTTGAATTACAAAGAGCCCACAAAGACCCTTTTGTTGTAAGATTATGATGATATTTGGAAATCTTTCAAGTCGTAAGTTGGATTGGGTATGTCAAGCCATTACAGGGGTATGTTGATGCCATTTACCTTGAATTTACACTCAATTTCTAGTATGAAAGATCTGTTGTGGGAGTAATAGTATCCACGTAGATGAAGACACCATAACTACAATAATTAGGCTTGCAAAAATTAGAGAAAAATGGTATTTTAGTAAAAATCTGAAGCCAAAGTTGATGGAGCATTTTCTTGAACCGATATAGGGTTTGGTCAATAAGGGGATTTATTCCCTTCCTATATCGTAGGCATAAGTGGCCCTCATTTTTCAAAGGTTCTTCACATGTGAGGGATGCAACAGGGTCATCTATTGGAACCACTTGAGGCTGTTGGACCACCCGAGGCACCAAAAATTGGTCAACATTCCCTTCATCCCACATAATACACTCAATAAAATGTCCACTAGTGTTTAGAAGTCTAGATAGCCTAAGGATGCCCTTTCACACCATGATTTGATCAAATTATTTCTAGAGCATGCACTCAAGAGAGAAGATCATGCCTAGAACAATGTTGTGTGACCTCCAAGGTAGAAAGATGAAGTGCCAATTGCACCACCAATAAAAGTAGTAGCTATTACAATTCAACTAGAAGTTGCAACTGCTGCAACCCTCAAGGAGGCAATTTTTGCAACTCCTTAAGTGCCTATGGAAAGAGAAACCACTAAGATGTAGTTGTAGGAAGGAGAAGCTAAGGGAGGCCATGACAGTTATATGGAAATTACTGCAATCTAATCTTCAATGAGGAGACTAAGGAAAATGACCAAGATACTTGCACCCATGGCCGCACCAAAAAATAAGAGAACAAGGTACAACAAGAAGGAGTCAGTCCCAAATTTTGTAAAAAATATAGAATTATAAGAGACAAAAACCCTTGCCGCAACAGAAGAACAAGTAGGGTGAAAGAGGAAGAAGAGAGAGTTATTGCAACACACACAAGTTTAGAATAGGTGCCTATTACGGCATGGATTGAAGAATAAATGCATGATGTGACACACATTGAAGAAAAAGTTCTTATGGTAGCATAGACTGAGGAAGAAGTAATCTTTGTTGAAACATAAGAACCAATAATAGAAATGGAAGAATAAAGGACTCTGTTGAACCACACGAACTAGCATGTATGGAGGAGGTAAAGAATAAAACTCCTACTGCAACATAACAACCAACAGGGGAAAACTTGCAAGAAGATTTTGCTACAAATCAGGAGGAATAAATAGAGGAAGGAAGGGCTTCAATTATAAGTGTGGAAGCAAAATAAATTCCAACTCCTGAGACCAATGCTATTGCTCAAAGCCCAAAGAAGGTATACAAGGTTGGAAATAAGAATAAACCTATAGGTTCAACATCCTTCACTCCTCTACACTCATTTATTATTGGGAAAAATAAAATACTCGAAAATAAAAACAAGGACTTGTCAAAAAAGTTAAAATTTTAGAGACAAAACTTAGGGGGAATCAATCCTATAAAGGACAAGACAACCTTCCTTAGGTAGTGGATCTCCATTATTTAAGGGATAAGGAACAACCTATTCCTGGGGCAAAGGTAATAGTTCAGAAAAATACATTTAGAGAGGAAATCCCCACCCAAGAGGATGTCCAGAAAAAAGGTGGTATGCTTAAATTGTAAGAATCAATCACTTAGGTAGAGCCCAATTTTATGGAAGATAAGGATCTTCAAAGAGACCTTCTAGATGTGAGTGTAAAATTCAAGGAAGACAGTTGGAAGGAGATGATGGAAACTTATGGCAAAGGGTTGTTTCCCATCAGGGAACATCACAAGGTTGTTAAAAGACTTAAGGAGAAGTGGTAAAAATGCTTAGAGGCCCATAGATCTTAATGGGAACACTAGAGGAAGGAGATTAAAGAAGAGGCAGAGAAATTCTTCAAACTCTAGAGACAGTTGGACAAGATGGAGGTTGAAAATATTCAATTTGTGTTGTTGGTGGAGTCTACACTTAGTTGCATGACACCTCCATTATCTACAACATGAATCCTGAGGAAGAATACCTCATGTTTCAAATAAAGACACAATGACTAGTAAACCAAATGAAATTACTTCTCCAAGCATCTTCTTGGAGGCTTATTATGCAGACATAAATGAAAATAGGAACTTGTTGTGCGACTTGTACTAGCATGATATTCTGCAACATCATGATCCAACTTAGAATTCCAATTATTGTGGGAGATGTCCAACTAAGAGCCTCTATGTCTTATCTAAATAACCATGCCGACTAGGCAATTGCTCACAAGTTGGCAAAAAATAACTTCAGCGGAAATCTGTGGATCAAGGGAGAATATCACATGCCTAAGGATGTGCTCAGCACACATTTCAACTCGGTGAACTCCTAATGACATGTAGATTTCATGGCCCATAAAAAAATAAGAAACTAGTGAGCACTTTGAAGGGTGCCTAAAATGGCATATTTTCAACATCCTTTTAATACCCTCTTCTTATCATTTTCCTGGTTTTCATTCCCTCTTAATACATTTTCCATCCATTTTTCCCTATTTTTGGCAAAGGTATGAATATTCTCTTTTATGCCATTTTATGCTTATTCTTATGCATTTTTAAGTGAAATTGTTACCTTTCATATTAACACTATTTAGAATGATCAAGGACAATGATTGCTACTCCATACATATGCTACAACGAGTGCTTCTACTCCATCAACAAGTGTTGCAACTCCTTTGTCCAAGCTAGGCACAATTTCTGCAACTCCTATTGCTACAAATTTGGTTGTAGCGATCAATTGTTGTAACTATTACTACGATCATTATTGTTGCAACTCCAACATTACCATTTTCCTTGGACATACTAAAGTTGTTGCAATTCTATTGCTGCAATTCTCAGATTTTCTTATGTTGCAACTTCAGAATGACCTCCCAAGCACAATGTTCAATGGTATGGACATACAGTCAGGAAGCACTTATAATATTAGAAGACGACGAAGGCAAGAGGGTAACCAAATAAAGAGGCCAACTCCCCTGTCAACCGTCGGCTAGCTGATCCAAGTCAACATTTGCCAAAATTTTGAAGAATCCTTGTACACAGTTGAGCTGCCTAATTCTTGTGGTATGGCCATCCATATCCTTTCTCGATATAGATATTGATGTTATTGTATAAATACCCAGCTTCTCTCAAAGTTGAGGGGGAGGAGAAGAATTTGTTGTTGAAAAACATTGAGTTTTTATTTTGTTTGGTCATTGGTATCGTGGTGATCTTGTGAATTTAATTTTAACCAGTACCTCACCTAAGGAGGTAGGGACCCCCTCCTTAGCCAGATAGTACCTAAAATAGTAGTATATAATTAGCATTTTAATTATGTGTTTTTTCCTTTCATAGTGACTCTATTTTCCTTTTTCCGCAACTCCAATTCTTTTATTGTTGCAAATTTGATTATTATTATTATTTTTCAACTTTGCTTACCAACAACTATTACAACTCTAGGTTATATGATTATTACTATTTAATGTACTATATGATGAAATTATTGAAGATACGGGCATTTCATGTGTTTTGGAAATTTTTGCAACTTGCGTTGCTTCAACAAGGCCTGTAGCTTTCAGTTACTCTGATCTTATAACTGTTACAATTTTTGATTGAGAATATCTTGAATTTGATATTTTCACATTTGCATTTGATCTCCAAGTTATTGGTTTTCCATTCATTGCATCTTACTATACATGCAATTGCATAATTTTATAACAATCAAGAGTATTACAACACTTGAGTAAGTCAACACTAGTTGATTGATGTGTTTACTTTGTTGCAAAGACTGTTTACTTTTCATGCAAGTGTGATTTACTTTTCCTACAATTTACTTTCCTCCTAGAGTGTGTTAGTTTTATTTGAACCGAACACCTGGTATTTAATTTTGAGTAATAACTTAATGAATAAAAATATAACTAGGTTCCTAAGAACAAAATATTCAACAGAAACAAATAATGATCTAAATCATAATAATATACACAAATTTCCACCCAAAAAATCAGTTCATCATTAATAAAAACTCGTAAAATACTTGGGATCCGATCTTGGGGTAATAACCCGATTGAGAAAATACAAATACAAAAAAACCTTGATCTGGTCCAACAAATCTACCCTAGATTGGTGCTTGATATTTCCTGCAGATCTAGATCTCCAACCCCTCTTCACTCCCTCTAACCCAACACACACTCACTGAGATATTGCTCTCAATATTATGTTACTATTGTGTTTCTATCTCCTCTCGTCAACTTTGATTTTATAACTTTACATTGAGACAAAACCCTAATCATAACCCTAACGAGATTAGATCTCACCTCACTTGAGATTAATGGCTACGATTAAAAATTACTCATTAAAGTAAATCAATTTATTTTTCCTAATTTTTTATTAGGTAAATAAGTCAACATATTAATATGTGCTTTTTCCTAAGTTAAACTTAGGCTAAGTTACATCAAAAACATTCTTGGCCTAGAGCAAATTTTTTAAGGAGATGTGGGTGACTTTTGCATGCCTAGACACAAGTTCTGTGTAGAAGTACTAGCCCGAGATACAAAATCAACACTCCCTCTTAGTGAGGATGGTCATCTTGGAAGAACCTCCTCTACCTAGCTATGTCGCCAATCCCACCAAATCATATGTTGTTTTAGTTTTTCCCTCTACACTAGAAGGCTTCCCTACAACCTGCTTTGGAATATGATCTAAAGACCTGTTTCTTCCAACCATGCTCCTAGGAGGCTACTCCTGAGCATCCATTAATGTTAGATCATACCAAATAGGTGTTGAGCCTCGAACCTACACTTTCCCATACACCCTCTCAGCCTTCTTTTCCACTCATTTTATCCACCAAGTTGATTAAATCATTGTATTTTAGTTTAAAAACGAGCTTTTGACATGGTTTTCTAACTACGTTGATGACTGTTGTTTGGTTTAGAATTTTGCTCAGACAGCTGCGGAAGCTTCTCAGTTTCCGCAGCTGATACAGGTTTCCGCAGCTGACCCAGGTTTCTGCAGCCAGCACAGGATTCCGTAGCTGTTTTGTCAAACACCATGCTACATGTGTCCTCTCAAGAAATGAGCCACATGGGCAAGTTACAGGAGTCAAGGACATGGATCGTGTCCCTCCAGATCATCCGGCACGGCCATAAAAGCCCGCGGTCAAACAAGGGGCAAAGGATAGTCAACGGAAGTGTTCAGCGGTGGAACGGCTCTGCGTAGCTCTGTTTTTGAGCACGTGAAGCTACGTGGCACAATCCTTAGCCACGAAGACATCCTGATAGTGTGAATCCAACAGCCATACCTCTCAGATTTAACAAACATGATGACAGTTACCTAGATCCGGGCTGAAGAGGATTTACGTGTCTCTAGCAGCGTGGTTAATAGCGTAGATTTAGTTAATCTGTTTTAGCTTTCTTTCCTTATAAATAATGCGTCCATGAACGCTGAACAAGTTAATCTTTTTGGTAATGTAATTTGAAACTGTTGTATTTCCCCACTGCACTTTTACGTTGCTGTTTAATATATGAGAAGACTGGTTTAAATTTAAGCTTGTAGTTGTTCGTTGAATCGGTTGAAGTGGCAGAGGGCCCCTGCTTACTGAAGCCTTGTACAATTGTCTTTTAACTCTTGCATTACTTTTTCATGTTCATGTATATTAGCTGTACAGTTGTCATTTAAATGCTGCGTTTTATTTCAACATGTATATTAGCTGTACATAACAAAGCTTTTGATTTCTGTTGATTTACATTTTCATTGCTGCTCTTTTATGGTTACAACTGATCAGTGTTTTTGCAGGTGTTCTTAGGTAGCCCGGGGCAATTTTTCACCTTTTCTTTTCATAACTATTGGCATACGAGATCATCTTGTCTTTGTCGCTGACTCTTGTTTTCTGAAGTTTGATTTCCAGTACTGTCATTTCCTTAAGTTGTACATTTATTTTCTGCTCTTAGATATCATGCTATTCATCTGCTAACGGTTCCTTTCTATAATCAAATAACTTTATTAGGAACCAGAATATCACTCATTATAGCTTGATTTAGTTTGCTTTAGATCTCACATTGCTTGACTTGTTTATGACTGTTTCTCACAGGGTAAATTAAGCTGAAAGGCAAAAGGTCAAGAAAGTTAAAGTAGTGTGATTAGTTTCTTTTATGCAGTTTAACTTCTTTTAGATTTCACATTGCTTAACATTTCATGATATCTTTTCACAAGGAAGATTGAGTTGAAGAGTTGAAATAGTGTGGACTAGTTGTTCTCACTTTTCATTAAATTTAGTGTAGATTTCACTTTCATTTTCATTCAGCAACAAAGGTACTGGGCCGATGTCATAGTTCATTGTTTGATGTCTTTATTTCTTTTGAAGGATTGATTTCATTGCATTTATTTTAAAAAAGCTTTCTTTCTTTTAAGTTTTGAAAACCACTTAGAGATCACCATAATCATCCATATTTCACTTGCTTTATCACCTTTTCATCATCTCACAGTAGGGAAAGATAAAATCAAAAACAAACTTAAAAAAACTAAAAACGACAAAAGACTAAGGAAATGGTTATCTAGTACATATAGTACACTTCACTTCGTCAGTTTACGAACCTAGGGTTGACATTATAAATAGCAATTTAGATCATACTAAATTGACCAAACATTTTGGTGCCATTGCCGGGAAAGTGAAATTAGGTAGCCAAATTCTTAAAAAAAAAAAAAAACAAGAAAATTTCAAGGAAGGAAAATTGATAACCTCTCAAAGTATGCTCTCCTCTTGCACTTAATGTGATCTGGAGGATCAGAAAAGAGAAAGTTATTGGTTTAATAGTTTCTTGAGTATGCTCTCTTCTTGCACCTAGAGTGATCTGGAAGATCAGAAAGAGAATTATTACCCCGACTTGAAGAAAAATAAAAAATGACATGCATAGAGCAAGAGATTCTAGGGGGAGGTTTTTAGCTAGAGCCAAAAGTTCGATTTTTACAAGTCCATCTACTTCAAGGAACAGACAAGAGACACCTCCACCATCTCCAACTTACACTCCTAGCCCTAAGATTCCTGGAATTCAAGAGGCAGGAGTCGACTCTCCCACACCTTCCATCGAATCTGAATTAGAAAGAGATCCTTTCCTTCCTTCTACAGAGAGACAAATTGTAATTGAAGAAGTAGAACCATCTGAAGAAGAAGAGGGAGAAATTCCTTCTCGTTCACCCTTAGTAGAAGAACCCGAAGACTCTGAAGTCTCCAGGGAAACTACCATGATAGAGGAAGGAGCAACTGGATTTGGTATAGGTAGAGGTAGAGGAGGAGGAGGAGGAGGAAACAATGGAGGAGGTAGAGGTAACATTGGGGGAAATAGGGATGGAGATAACTCATTCGGATTTCCTATAGTTGATGAGGACTCCCGAGCCACCATGAAAAACATCTCACCATCTGTCCTCCCAAACTTCCATGGGTTAAGGAATGAGGACCCTGAAACATTTCTATTTGAGTTTGAAGTCGTGTGTCGAACTTATGATTATCTGGAAGACTCTCAAAAACTCAAACTGTTTCCTTCAACATTGAAAGGAGTAGCCTTGAAATGGTTCATGGGATTACTCACTCAATCCATTAGGTCTTGGAATGATATGAAACAAACATTTTTGGATAGGTACCTGGACTATTGTATGCCCACCAATCACAAGGATGAGGTATTCAAAATGATGCAAAGAGAAGATGAAAACTTGGAGGATTTACTTGAAAGATTTCAATACAACCTGAAAAGAGCAAAAATGAGTAACTTAGATGAGGAGACCTTGAAAGCCCTTCTATTAAAAGCCATTAGAGATGAATGGATAGATATTTTGAACATGATGGGGAAGGGAGATATATCTCAACTTTCACTCAATGATATAGCAGAGCTATGTGTCCATCTCTCAAGAGGGAAATCTAAAACTCAAAAAGGGCCTAGAGATCCTTCTCTCATCAGAGCAAACAAATCTGCAACTGGATCAGTAAGTAGGGCTGAGATTGGCAACATGCTTGATGAATTAAAAACTGACATCTTAGGGAGTCTTAGTGAGCAACTGGACACCCTTAAGATTCACAATAAGCAGAAAGCAGAAGCTGAGGCTTTGGCCATCTTTTGCCCAAAGTGTAGGAAGAAACATGCTCTAAGGGAATGTCCCTTGGATGCAAAAGTTGTAGAAACATGTGTAATTTGTTCAGAGAATCATGAGACCAAGGATTGTCCTTCAATTCCTGGGCTCAAAGCTGTCTTTCAAGAAGATCCAAATACAATCGAATCTCTCTGTTTTGTTGCAAGGAGACCTTGGCAGGGGCAACAAAATCAAGGGTTTAGAAACCCTATGAACTTTCAAAACCCACCAAATTGGAATCCTTGGCAACAACCTTGGTCCCAACCTCAAAATCCTTTTCAATCATGGGTACAAGGTATGCAAAATCCTTATGGGAGATTTGCTCAATTTTACCAATATCCTCGATCTTTTCAAAACCAACAAGCTCCACAACTTCCAAATCAAAATCCACAACTATCATTGCCATTTCCACAACAACAACAACCTTCTCAACAGAATCCAAATTCTCAACTCTTACTTCCATTCCAACAGAAGTCAAATCAACTTCCTTCTCAGCCATTGCCAAACCCCAATAATAAAAACCCTCAAAATGCTTACATGATGGAAGGTCAACAATTTCCTACCTATATGATTGTTCCTCTCAATGAAGTACAACTCAGATCAGGTAGAGTCCTAGATAAGCCTTCTATAAATGCTCAAAAGCAAAGCATTTTTGAGGAAGAGTCTCTTGAAGCCAATAAGGGTTCTGAAGCATCTCTTCAAAACCCAAACACTCAAAAAGAAAAAGAAAAAGAATTAACCCCCACAACTCCCATAGTTGAGCAACCTGCATCTTTATCCACACCTCCTTTTCCTGAAAGATTACAAATTGATAAAGGGGTGGAAAAACAAATTTGGTTGCTTGACTATAATTTTCTAGATGAATTGAAGAATGTCTGTATCAAGATTCCCTTGTTACAAGCCATTAAAGAGATTCCTATTCTAGCAAAAACAATAAAGGAGTTGAGTCTTAAAAGACCAGGAAGGAAACCAAGAGATACCAGAAGAATCCACCTGGTAGGGAAAATTGCAGATATCATGATGGGAAAAATTACTATGCAGAAATATGTAGATCCCGGTAGTCCAATTGTCAAAACACATATCAATGGGGTAGAAATACCAAATACTTTGATTGACTTAGGGGCTGCTATCAACATCATGAGTAGACAGACTATGGAACAGCTAAAACTTCCTAATCTTCTTTTTACACCTACTTTATTGCAACTTGCAGATCGATCAATTATTAAACCAGATGGTGTATTAGAAGACATTCCAGTCTCCTTAGACTCTTGCGAATATCCAGTAGATTTCATGATTTTAACTCCCAAGAGTAATCTAGGAGGACATCCTCTTATTTTAGGAAGACCTTGGCTAGCCACAGCTGATGCTTTCATAAGTTGTAGGTCTGGGGATATGTATATTTCTAATGGTAATTCGACAAAGAAGTTCAATCTGTATCCTCTAGCAAAAGCAATTACAGAAATAGGAGATAATGAGTGGGTTGATGATGAAGATACTATACAACCTGTCTTTACCATTTCTGAGATCAGTGAAGATAGTCAAATTCTGAACACATTAGAAAACTTTGAACCATCTTCAGAATATGACCACACACAATTTCAGTTGGATTCTGACATTGAGTGTCTATCATCTGGACAAATGTCTCTTTTCTCTATGGAAGAGTTTGGTAGTTCTGCCATTGAGATTTTTTTCAGGAAAAACATTGAATATCAACAGAAACTTGGAAAAATCACAACAGGGGGAGCTAACCAAAATCTTGCAAAAACATTCTACTGCATTTGCATGGGAGTATACTGATATGAAAGGTATTGACCCTAAGACTTGCATTCATCACATCTACATTGAGGAAAACAGTAGACCAATCAGACAACCTCAAAGAAGGATGAATCCAAACCTTAGGGAGATAGTGAAAGAAGAGCTCCAAAAGTTACTTAATGTAAACTTCATTTACCCCATTTCAGATAGCCGGTGGGTTTCTCCTTTGGTTATAGTACCTAAAAAGAATGGTAAATGGAGGGTTTGCATTGATTACAGGGAATTGAACAAAGCAACTTTGAAGGATCACTTTCCTTTACCCTTTATTGATCAAGTATTAGATACTTTAGCAGGAAAAAAGTATTTCTCATTCTTGGATGGTTTTAGTGGTTACAATCAAATTCAGGTAGCACCTGAAGATTAGGACAAGACCACATTTACCTGTCCATGGGGAACTTTTGCTTACCGAGTACTTCCTTTTGGATTATGTAATGCACCCGCAACATTTCAAAGGGCAGTACTAGGAATCTTTTCTGATCTAATTCATGATTGTGTAGAGGTCTATATGGATGATTTTACAGTTTATGGTAATTCATTTGAAGAGGCATTAGAAAATTTGGAAAAAGTCCTTATAAGATGTAAAGAAACAAATCTTTCATTAAGTCATGAAAAATGTTTTATGATGTTTACTGAAGGGATTGTTTTAGGACATCATATTTCGGGAGATGGGATTAAAGTTGATAGATCAAAAGTTGAAGTCATCTCCAAGTTACCTATTCCAAATTGTCAAAAAGATGTTAGAAGTTTTCTTGGATTTACTGGATATTATAGGAGATTTATTGAAAACTTCACCAAAATAGCATCTCCACTCTTCAAATTACTTACAAAAGACTGTGAATTCAGGTGGGATCCTGACTGTCAATCTGCATTTGAAACTTTGAAAAAAAGAATATCTGAAGCACCCATTTTGAGAGGGCCAAATTGGAAACTTCCTTTCCATATTTCTACAGATGCTTCAGATACAGCTCTAGGAGCTGTGTTGGGTCAAAAGGATTTAGTTCCTTATGCCATTTACTACACCAGTAAAAATTTGACTCCTACTGAGTTAAATTATACTGTGACTGAAAAAGAGTTCTTAGCCGTTGTTCATGCAATCAACAAGTTTAGACATTATATAACAGGCTATGAAACTTTTGTCCATACTGATCATTCTGCAATTAGATATCTCATGAACAAACCTGTTACTAATGGCAGAGTTACAAGATGGCTTTTACTTTTACAAGAATTCAATATTACTGTGTTAGATAGACCAAGAAAACAAAATATAGTAGCTGATTTCTTGTCTAGAATCCAAAATACTAATGAAGATTCTCCTGTAGTGGATAAGTTTCCAGATGAATATTTGTTTGCAGTAACTACTAAAACTCCTTGGTATGCAGATATTGCTAACTATTTGGTTACAGGGAAGCTACCTCCACACTTATTTCCTAATGAGAAAAGGAAAATTATTCAGGAGAGTTCAAATTATTCATGGATTTCTAATGAATTGTTTAAAACAGGGCTAGATTGTGTGATCAGAAGATGTGTTCGGGAAGATGAAATGCCTGACATCCTTAAGGCATGTCATGATGAACCGTGTGGTGGACACTTTTCTGACAAGAGGATGGCCTATAAAATCCTTTCTTTAGGATATTATTGGCCTTCTCTCTTCAAAGATGCAAAACAATATGTTAGAAGGTGTGACAGCTGCCAAAGAGTTGGGAGACCAACTCTTTCAAATGAAATGCCATTACAGCCACAGGTACTCATCGAACCCTTTGAAAAATGGGCTTTAGATTTCATTGGACCCATTAATCCACCATCTAAACAAAAGAAGTATATATTGGTTTGCACTCATTATGTTACTAAATGGGTAGAAGCCAAGGCATTGCCTTCTGCCACTGAAAATTTAGTTGTTCAATTTCTTTTTGAGGATATTTTTACTCGTTTTGGTGTCCCAAGAGAAATTGTGACAGATCAAGGAAGTCAATTTACATCTAACTTGATGGAAAAACTGATGGAAGAATACAAAATCAAGCACAGAAAATCTACTCCGTACCATCCGCAAGCAAATGGTCAAGTGGAATCTACAAACAAAGTTCTTGAGAGCATCATCACCAAAACTGTTCATCTCCACAGAAGAGATTGGGCAGAAAGGCTTCCTAAAGCCTTATGGGCCTATAGAACTACATGGAGGAACACAACAGGACATTCTCCCTATGAACTTGTTTATGGGAAAGAAGTCCTGCTCCCCATTGAGTTTCAAGTCAAGACCTTCAAGATGGCAGTTCAGTTGGGGATGAATCTATCAGAAGCCCAAAAGCACAGAATGGAGCAGCTGAATGAGCTAGATGAAATAAGACAAGATGCAATTTTAAGGACTGATCTAGTTCAGCACCAAAGAACTAAGTGGCATGACAGATATATCAAAGAGAGAAAGTTTCAAAAGGGAGATTGGGCGTTACTGTTTGATTCCAAGTTTAAAGACTTCAAAGGAAAATTTCAGACTCATTGGCTTGGACCATATGAGATTGATGAAGTCTTTAGCAATGGAGCAGTTCGAGTCAAGACTATTGATGAGTTTCAAACTCCTCTCATTATGAATGGCCACCGATTGAAAATTTATCATAAGCCACTCTCAAAAGAGGACTTTGTCAAAATGTTTCAAGAAAATTCTGCAATGAGGCTGGTGGAGAGGAATCCTTCTCCTCCATCAGCCTAGTCTTTGTTTCTTTCAGTTGAAAAAAAAGAAAAAAAAAAAAAGAAAAAAAGAAAAAAAAAATCTTTTGTATAAGCCTGAAAACCAATTATGGATTGGCAGTCTTATACAGAAAATGTAGAGTGAAAATCAGGGGCACCTGACACTCTATATTTTCCAAAAAAAAAATCTCTCTTTCTTTCCACCTCCATCTCATTTTCACTTGTCATTTCACTTCACCTCCATCTCATTTTCATCTCCATTCCACTTCACTCCACTCCATTTCCATCTCATTCCATTAATTTCATCTCATTCCATCAATAAAAGTCCCTCTCAGGACTATTTTATTCAGTTGGTTCTTCTCTAACTATCTTTGTACAGTTAAAAGGGTGTTGTCTTAGCTTCCGCAGTTGGAAACCGTTTCCGCAGCTAGAACCAGTTTCCGCAGCCAGAAACGATTTCTGCAGCCAGCATCACTCTGTCTCCACAGCCGGCATCACTCTGTTTTCAAAAAAAAAAAAATCACAGTCAAAGGTTAGTGTCATCATCACCAAGTGTAGCAAAGACATGGGGCATCTTCAAGATTAAAGAACAACCATGGGTCAAAAGCTTTAATCAAAGAAATGATAAAATTCCAAAGGTATGATCAAAAATCTCTACCAAATAACAATTCAATGTCATTATTATGCATAGTTATTTAAACCATGGCAAGTTCCACTAAATGAAATGATTTGATACGACAAGCCCCATACCACTCCTCTTCCACCAACGTCATTCCACACACCCTATTCATTTCTAACGGTTCCATGATCATTCTAAATTTATGAACTGCTCTTCCATTTATTGGCCGTACTTTGAGACGTGACCTACTGTACCACGGCTCTCCTTCACCATAATTTCCGCAGCCGTCTGCTGAGACGTGTGCGCAAGTCATCCGATTCAAAAGGACTCAGCCGTTATTCTGCCCATTTATCACTTCACTCCCGCATGCGTTCGGTGTTGCACTCGTTACTGTTGCTTACCCCTCGGTACTCATACCATTCTCTGCTCTCCATTTCCGCTGCATGCACTACAGTTTGCTCCAAACCCTGGCTCCAGTCACCACATACATCCTGAACTCCGATTACGGCTACTCCAGTTATCCTAAGAATCCCGTAATCAGCCCATTTTTTCCTGAACCTTCATACGCAGTAGAATTCTCAGTCGGAATTTAAAGCCGAGAATGGGAAAGCTACTGAGAGCTGAACCGGAGGGACCAAAGTACCTGGAGGGTTATCCTCAAACGAAGGAGTCGTTAAAGAAAGCAAGGTGGCTGAGATTCATTCAGAAGTTCACGGGCTATAATAAAGAAGTGACTAAAGCTTTTTCCAGGTCCTTTAATGGACAAACAGTGGAGGTTGGAGACTTGAAATTTACAGTGACCGAGGCCACAATAGCAGCTGCAACAAGTCTCCCACAAGAAGGCGAAAGGTGGTTCAAAAACAGAAGTGTGGACGATCAAGGATGGAAAATCATGCTCAAAAACCCAGGTATGGATACCTCTATATTTACCAAAGGAATCCCTGTGCATGCAATAAAAGAAGAATGGTCCACTCTGTTATTACTTGTCCAGAAATTTATCACATGCGAGGGTCGTTTTGGTACCATGTACATGTATCATGCCAGGATAATGATGAATTTCATGGAAGGTTCTACCCTTAACTTTCCTTATTTTCTGTTATCAAGCTTGAAGAAAATGAGCTCTACTGTTCAAAAACACGTAGGTAGTATTGAATCCCATCTTTACCATCACGGGTTCATAAAAATCCTTATTGAAGATCAGTTGAAAAACACTAAGGATACTTGGGAAAAGTTTTTGACAAGAAATCACTTCCAAGAACTGACTGAAACCTCTGCAAGCAGTTCCCCAAAAATTCCAAAGATAAGTAGGAGAGAAGAAAAGAATATTACAGCCCAAGACTCTCCTACAGTAGACATTCGGGAAACTGTTCAGAAAGAAGAAGAGGAGGGAACTAAAAACAAGAAACAGAAGAAGGACAGAGGAAAGATAACCATTCAAGAAACCTATCCATCACCTGAACAATCCGTAGAAGAAGATTATCAACCTCTGTCAGAGAGGTTAATAGGTCTTCAAGCTGCTGCCATAACCAAGAAAAAGCAAAAAGGAAAACAGGCTGCACAAGAGAAAAGTACTAGTTCATACCTGAGAAGGAGCACTAGGCTAAAAGGGAAGGGGAATAAAACCAAAGAAAAATAGTCTCATTTTATTGATTTGGATAAAGAGACACTTGAGAAATCCCCAACTCAGCCAAGCATTGAGCCAAGTCCTCCACGAGAGGAAAGCCCTTTTCAGTCGGAAAGAGAAAGCAATCCTCCTTCACCAGAATTTGAGTTCAGGCCGAGAAAAACACCTGAGGTAGATTCCACCCAGTAAGAAGCATATAACTACTTAGAGTCCTTGGAACAATCAGCTGCAAGACCAAGCACCACCTTGCCACTTGATGCACAAGTACAGTCTTTAAAACATGAAGTGTTTGAACTGGAAGTCCTAAATAGGCACATCAAATAGGAAAACGAAGCACTCAAAGAGCAGAGTAAGGTAGACAAGATTGTCCATGACAACACTATGCTCCATTTAGGACTATGGCAGAAGAAGAACAGGAAGCTGAAGAAGAAGTGTAAAAAGTTGAGCAGGGCATTGATTAATCTTAAGTTCAAATGTCTAGTCAGGAAACCAAGGACCATTTTAGCATCAAAGAGAAAGAGAAGAGGGCTAGATGTTCTTGCAGAAGCCTCAGAGCATATGGATTGAGGGAAAATAACTAAGTTTTGGTTGCATGAGGACATGCAACACCTTCAGAGTGGGGGTATGTTGAGCCTCGAACCTGCACTTTCCCATACACCCTCTCAGCCTTCTTTTCCACTCATTTTATCCACCAAGTTGATTAAATCATTGTATTTTAGTTTAAAAACGAGCTTTTGACATGGTTTTCTAACTACGCTGATGACTGTTGTTTGGTTTAGAATTTTGCTCAGACAGCTGCGGAAGCTTCTCAGTTTCCGCAGCCGATACAGGTTTCCGCAGCTGACCCAGGTTTCTGCAGCCAGCACAGGATTCCGCAGTTGTTTTGTCAAACACCATGCTACAGGTGTCCTCTCAAGAAATGAGCCACATGGGCAAGTTACAGGAGTCAAGGACATGGATCGTGTCCCTCCAGATCATCCGGCACGGCCATAAAAGCCCGCGGTCAAACAAGGGGCAAAGGATAGTCAACGGAAGTGTTCAGCGGTGGCACGACCCTGCGTAGCTCTGTTTTTGAGCACGTGAAGCTACGTGGCACAATCCTTAGCCACGAAGACATCCTGATAGCGTGAATCCAACAACCATACCTCTCAGATTTAACAAACATGATGACAGTTACCTAGATCCAGGCTGAAGAGGATTTACGTGTCTCTGGCAGCGTGGTTAATAGCGTAGATTTGGTTAATCTGTTTTAGCTTTCTTTCCTTATAAATAATGCGTCCATGAACGCTGAACAAGTTAATCTTTTTGGTAATGTAATTTGAAACTGTTGTATTTCCCCACTGCACTTTTACGTTGTTGTTGAATATATGAGAAGACTGGTTTAAATTTAAGCTTGTAGCTGTTCGTTGAATCGGTTGAAGTGGCAGAGTGCCCCTGCTTACTGAAGCCTTGTACAGTTGTATTTTAACTGTTGCATTACTTTTTCATGTTCATGTATATTAGCTGTACAGTTGTCATTTAAATGCTGCGTTTTATTTCAACATGTATATTAGCTGTACATAACAAAGCTTTTGATTTCTGTTGATTTACATTTTCATTGCTGCTCTTTTATGGTTACAACTGATCAGTGTTTTTTGCAGGTGTTCTTAGGCAGCCCGGGGCAATTTTTCACCTTTTCTTTTCATAACTATTGGCATACGAGATCATCTTGTCTTTGTCGCTGACTCTTATTTTCTGAAGTTTGATTTCCAGTACTGTCATTTCCTTAAGTTGTACATTTATTTTCTGCTCTTAGATATCATGCTATTCATCTGCTAACGGTTCCTTTCTATAATCAAATAACTTTATTAGGAACCAGAATATCACTCATTATAGCTTGATTTAGTTTGCTTTAGATCTCACATTGCTTGACTTGTTCATGACTGTTTCTCACAGGGTAAATTAAGCTAAAAGGAAAAAGGTCAAGAAAGTTAAAGTAGTGTGATTAGTTTCTTTTATGCAGTTTAACTTCTTTTAGATTTCACATTGCTTAACATTTCATGATATCTTTTCACAAGGAAGATTGAGTTGAAGAGTTGAATTAGTGTGGACTAGTTGTTCTTACTTTTCATTAAATTTAGTGTAGATTTCACTTTAATTTTCATTCAGCAACAAAGATACTGGGCCGATGTCATAGTTCATTGTTTGATGTCTTTATTTCTTTTGAAGGATTGATTTCATTGCATTTATTTTAAAAAAGCTTTCTTTCTTTTAAGTTTTGAAAACCACTTAGAGATCACCATAATCATCCATATTTCACTTGCTTTATCACCTTTTCATCATCTCACAGTAGGGAAAGATAAAATCAAAAACAAACTTAAAAAAACTAAAAACGACAAAAGACTAAGGAAATGGTTATCTAGTACATATAGTACACTTCACTTCGTCAGTTTACGAACCCCGGGTTGACATTATAAATAGCAATTTAGATCACACTAAATTGACCAAACAATAGGTATGAATGATCTGGAAGAAGCCTTTTTCCCATCTTCAAGATTAGAAGTCTGAGTCCCTAGTATCAACTTAGTCTTAAGAGCCTCATGCTAAATCTATGTCACTAACATCGATCCTCGATCCATGATCCCCTTGGACATGCTTATAGGCTAGCCCTACAATATGTACAACTTACCCTTCCTAACACCAAGCTTGACTATTGTGTCTTGGGTAGCTCCCTCTGAATGTATGAATACTTGTTCTTTTTGGAAATCAACATCATACCCTTCATCCTCCAGGGTTGAGACTGAGAGCAAGTTCGTCTTCATCTTTGGGACATATAAAACCTCAACCACCTCCAGAGATCCTTTTGATTCTAATTGGAATAACATTATTGCAACCCCTTTCAATGCATGTATGGTAATCCTCTCACTTTCATGTTTGAATCTATCTCTAAAACACTTAAGAACACTTTCCTCATTCCCATTACATGGAAATATGCTCCACTATCCATGAATCATGTATCATTGTCCACAAACTAGGCACTTCTAACACTAGCACCAAAAAGAGAAGTAACCACTAATGAAAACTCCTCAAATTTTGCTGCAAATTGTTCAATTTCCACTGATGCTAGAACATGTGATTTCCTTTAACTTTCTTTTTATTTGGACACTGACATGCATAATGTCTTGGCTTGTGACATGCAAAGCACTTGACTTTGGTCATGCCCTTATTCTTCCCATCATGAGAGGATTCTCCCTCTCGTTTGTTCAATTTTGAAACTCCCTTGTCCTTTCTTGCATGCCCTGAAAGAACAACATTCTCCTCATCCCTTTCACCTTTTACTTGGTTGTCTTAAAGAGCCTCCTCACGGGTTGCCTCCTAGGTGAAGTCATCCCACAACCTATCCTAGGTTGGGAGATACTCCCATGCCAGATCCTTTAATGAAGGTACCCCACTACTCTATAAACCCGTTCAGAGTTGTCCTTATTAGTTCTGAGTTTGACACTTTCTCCTTTACTGCAACAATCTCATCTCGTACTTGTTAATTTTGATGGCTTGGTTGTTCTTTATTGTAGATAATTGCATTTTCAAACTATTTCAACATTTTCATTGTAACACCCTCCTCCCACATCTACCCAAGTAACCAACCAACTGGGGTAAAAATGTGACGAGAGGCTACTATGATATGATTCAACCTCCTAGGTGACCTTAAGGAAGTGGAATCAATGAAAACACATCAAACTTACCTTCCACATAAGCAATTACACTCCCAGGAGCCATACCAACCACTCAGGTATCATGCCGCCTGGGTCCCACTTATTATTTAAGCTATTAAACCTCTGAACGCTTCCATGCTATGGGCATGCCAACATCTAGAAGTCTCTGGACACTCCCACAAGCTTGCATGCCTGCGTCTAAGGAATGTTTCCAATAGACCTGTGCTAAAGTCCGTGGGATTTAAGGCACTTTTCAAGCCCATAATTCCTTCCACTGCTCAGAACTTGCTGTAACTTCTGGAATCCATTAAACACATGATGAAAAGAATAATAAACCAAAAACTAACTATAGGACTAGGCCTGACCATCCATAACTGGGGTTGACATTTTGTTAGACACTTGGCATCAATGAAATCTACAGGTCTAAGATTCAAGACAAAGCATGACTGATTGGAAACTCTAGTGAGACATGACAAGAAGGATCACCACCTTGTTCGTTGAACTGTTATGCCATCAATTAGGTCTTTCATCCATCATTTTAACAATTACAAGTAAATACATGAAATAACCATGACATGAACTAGCCAATTAACCATACTTATAACCAACATAAAACCATGAAAATAACAATGACATAACCACCAATAAATGCTCATATAAATAAGTACAAAAGAAAGAGAACTTAGCTTTTATTAGACATAGGAAAATCCGACTAGGTTCGAGACTTCCACATACCACCCGACCGTAGACATGGCTGGACCAAATCTTTCTTTTAGCCAGTTACCCTCGTGCCATATTCCAAGCATGAATGTGGGATATCATAGAACACATCAATCAAAACCATCGAGGGCTTCTAGAGGCCATCCACCTCAACCCATCAAACAATGATTCCACCTCACAGTCGGACATCACAAAACCATAATTAGATTGGTCTCTACCCAAGCCTTACAGGGCTCCAGAGCATTTGTTCCAACCTAACTTCCGGGACTAGTAACTCAACCCACATCTACTGTCGGGCTCAAGAGAATTTGTCCAACCAAGGCTCGAGGACTAGTAACTCAACCCACAACTTTTTCCGGGCTTTTAGAGCATTTGTCCAACCTGAGCTTCCAAGACTAGTAACTCAAACCACTAAGGGCTTCCAGAGTTTTTTTCCAACCAAAGCTTCTAGGACTGGTAACTCAACCCAAGCTGATACATGGCTTCTAGAGAGTTTTTCCAACTAAGGCTTTAGGACTAATAACTCAACCCAATCCGTTACAGGGATTCCAAAGTGTTTGTCCAACCATGGCTCCAGGAAATAATAACTCAACCCAAGCTAAAGGAAACATGAGAACCAACCATAAAAACAAAGAAATGAACCCACAACACCATGGATATCTAGGAAATGGCAAGGCTAGACAAATCCACTGTCAATCCAGGTAATCCTCCATCCCAATGACAGATCAAACCAAGAAACCACATGCATGTGCCATGCATGCCGAAACTAGTAAAGAAACATACATGTAACTCGATACCTGCAAGAAAAACCCATTGTAGTTGTTGATTCCAATGTCCTCTTGTGCTTTCCTGCTCTTCCTTTGCCTTCTTGCTCCAAAAATCCAAGTATGCCACACTCCTCCAAGAGTGCTCCAAGAAAACTCTAAGTGTCCAAGAGTATGAGAGAGAGAGAAAAGAAGAGATTTCCACCAAAACCTATCAAAAACTTACCAACTGATCCTCATAAACATTTTTATCAATGAGGCCTCAATTTTCTTCATTTTCCTCCTCACATGCAACCTGTGACCTTTCACCTTCCTTTTCTCCTAATTTCCATTATTTTCATAAATAAAATTCCAATTAATGCCTCATCCCTTTCCAAAGACTTTGCCATTGCCTTTGCCAATTTCCTTAGCCATAATAAACCGAATTAGCACCCATTAGGATGTTTTTCCCACCATTCAGCTTTGAATACGTGTCCCATGACCATGGTCTTGTATATTTTACATGGAATTTTAACTAGGGTTGTTACCTTCATGTAACATTCACCCCATAGCATCATTTCATCATTAGTAGTAATGTATAGAGAACAATAACATCAATAAAGTAGCGAAACAATAAAGATCAAAAAATGAAAAACATACACAACCTAAACACAAGGATTTAGGTCAGAGACCAGGGAAAATCCCCTCAAGGGAGAAAACCCAACCATATTATTTGTATATTATATATTCATCAATTGTTCAGTTGAGATACAAAGTATAATGAGATACAATAATCACATCAGACCTCCTAGGGCCAACCCAAGTCAGTTCACAACTTCGTTTGTGAACTTACCAATCCGATCTTTGATAATCAACCAAGTCCAAGAGAGTTGTTATCATATCATTGTCTCAAGTAGCATCATTCATGTCATTGTAATAAGTGTCATCAAGAGTCTATTAAAGAACATCATTACAGTCAAGTGTCATCATTTTTGTTGCATATCATAAGACTAAGGTCATTGTCATCATCAAAGCATAACCAATGCCATTAAGACCATATTTGGTCACAACTATACATACTAGGTCACTACCATAAATTGCCATATTGGATCATTAGCATATCATAAGTCATTGGCATATTGTTTCATCATAAGGTTTACTATCATCAAGATAGCAAGGTCAGTGTCACCATAGTTATTATATGCAAGCTATAGGACTAGCCACAAAGGTATGTAAATGAGGCATCAATGAGCCACCACTGTGAGTATATGTGAGCTACAAGACTGTAATACGAATGATAGAAAATATATGAGCCATGAATGCAAGCCATAAAGTCAAGTGATGTCACTGAGAGCCATAGTGGAGTAGTGATGCCATTATGAAATGATTTGAACCATAGAAGACAAGAGAGGACACCACAAAAGTCAAGCAATGTCATTATAGTTTAAGCCACCTACCACTGTCGTTAAGAACAAGCCGAGGAAATAATGCAATGCGACTAGAAAGTATGTGATGCCATTATAAATAATGTGATGCCACTGTCAAGGAAGGAATGCGATGCCAATGGAAATATTTCATGCCACTGAGCCATACCACAGTCATAACGAGACAAAGAAAGAAACCATTATATAAATGTATGTGAACATGCCACTGTAAATTGTGCCACAGAAATATGCGAGCAAGTCACTGCAGTGATGCCAGAGTCTAGAAACAAGCCATTATATATTGTATCACAGACATATGTGAACAAGTCATTTTAGCGATGCGAAAGTCATAGAAACAAGCCACCGTATATTTTTCCAAATACATATGCGAAAAAGTCACTATAGCAATGATAGAGTCATAGAAACAAGCCACTATATATTGTGCCAATCACTGTGTAATAGAGAGAGAGCCTTAGTGAAATATTGTGAGCCATGTGAGCTTTAGTGGACGTCATTCGAATGATAGAGCAAACCTTAGATATAGTTGTGATGCATGTCTCTTTTGATGATCCACAAACATAGTATATATATATATATATATATATATATATATATATATATATATATATATATATAGTTATTTTCTCTTATGAAGGGTCATGAAATGTTGGAAGACCAACTTGAAATCTTTGGCAATAATTATAGAATTCAAATTGATATTTTTCCAAATAAAAAAATTAATAATAATATTTCTCTCTAACCTAATAAAATTTCCCTTTAATCAATTTGGTTCTTCCTTTGTCCAGTATAAATCTTATTTGAGGCACGATGGAATCCTCTTGGGGTCTTAGGACTTCTATGGGAAGTTTGTCCCATAGCTTCCCCAAATTTCATTAGTACTTGAGATATTTTGGTGAGATAAGAAGAAATGATTTCAGTCTTGGACATCTTGGTTCCCTTGCGTTTCTCTCTCAAAACCATTTTCTGGTTCTTGTTGTCAATTTGGTATAACTTGGTCAATGCCTCCAAATTTCTCTAGAGTTTTTCTTCCTAGATATATGAGGAATAATATGGTCCTTCAGGTCATTTAGGATAATCCTCACGGCTTTCACGTCCTTATGTTTATGGGCAAATAGAAGTGTTGCATCGGTAGGAGGGATCTGAGTTTATGCTACAAACTCCTAGATCTCATTCTCCTCTAACACTAATACAATCCTCTCCTTCCAAATACTCTAGTTGGACAACCCATCCAAGCGATCTTCAAACCTGAGATTGATATCCATCCCTTTCTAACTAATCAAACCCTTCTAAAACAATTTTACTTGAAGAGGAATAAAATTGCACACCTCCTCATGCCGTCTATAATTTTTCTTCTCATGAACTTCCTAATCTCTTGCGTTGTCACCTTGATACTATTTTGTGAGCCTACCTGCAACCTTTACCCATCAAATTCTATCCACAAATCTACCTGTTAGCTACATATACCTCACACTGCCCTGACCAACAAATCCTGTATGTCTATCACCAACGGCTCAAATCCTATTGGTATCTTAGTCCTTTTCCTTGTGTGGCACTTGCTAAATGCAACTTGTAGGCCTGGAAACAATCTACTAACATTGCCATCTCTAGCTAATTTGACCATGACTGCGCAAACCTTGTGTTAGTGTCCTATGTCTAGGGACCTTGGTCTTGTTAGTATTGCTATGTATCTAAGGTCAAAATAGTAAATATTAGTCATAATCACTGACTATTATTGTTCCAAGAGATCTTGGTCTAGATTGGATATCATGTAAGGCTTTGCATTTTCATGAAGAGGCCAATGTCTAAATTTATGTTTTTCCTTACAAAGGGAAATCATGGAAATTCTTTGGTCACATGAAAAGGGTACAAAAATCATGTTACAAGTCCTTAGTTAATGTGAGTTGGTCAGTCCCATTTTAAGTCAGAGTTATTAGGCCAGCTAAGTTTAGAAATAACGTCTTCATCAAAGAAATCATGTAATGATCTTGACACAAATTTGGAGGATTTTTTACATCATTTTGGATGTCATTTCAAAAAGACAACTTATGAGCTCAGTAGGGGATAACAGTCAGAGGACAGACATTTCTCTTCCCAATGCATTGTGTTTTCAGAAAAAACGCTGCGCATTCATGATGTCTCTCCAAATCACGATCAACAAGTTCACTCTCACTCCAGGCCATTCAAGGTGATCATTTGAACCTACCTGTTTATCCCTTAGTTCTCACCTCTACATTATCCCTTAGTTCTCATCCCTTCATTATCTGCATCAGAAAGCTCGGGTGGTTTGTTTCTTTCATTGCAAAAGGGAGGCAGGGGCGTTGCAAGTCCACACAGTGTTCAATTTGTCGCATGTCGATGATCAAAATTACCTCATAGGTGAAATTTTTGTTTTCTATTTGTCCTTCAGTCATGAAAGAAATCTGAAATTGCATTTAGAAGCTAGTGCAAACTGTTTAGAGCTTGTAAATAGGATAAAATTGTTGTTGTTTCCTTTTTGAATTTCGCTACATTTTTCCTCCTCTGCGCTGCGTTTTTATCCAATACGCAGTGATTCCACATAGTGGGTATTTTCCCTCTCTTCTCGTTGCTGATTTTCCTTTTCACTATGAGAACCTTTTCATGCAAATTGTTGCCTTGGTCTAAAGACTGTAACAAAGTTTTTCCTTTAAAATTTATGCCCAAAGGTTTTGTAGAGGTCAAATTTCTTTAGCGCTGCATTTTTGGCTTGTGTGTTGCAATTGTCCCTACTTTAATTTCTTGCCAACAGTTACAAAATGTCCATGGTCTTTAGGTTTTGCCTAAGAAGTTTGCAGTTGTGAGTCTTGGGGTAATTGCTGTGTTGTATCTTAACACATTGTCACAAGACTTGAATACCATAATACCTCCATTGTTGCCTAAACAAGATGTTCTTATCTCCATAATACCTCCATTGAAAATACCCGTATCTTAGCTAGAAGTTATCACTACTTCCTGAGGAAATTCAAAGAAGCCATAGAAATCAGTAAGCACCCTAATAACCTTAATAGAGACGACGAATGGACCATAAGTGAGAACTGGATTGCCACTTTAACATCCACTCTAATCCCTTCGTAAACTCTCTCCACCTACCATAATGATTCATGTCTTCAACAATTTATCATTCTATATATTTGTTAGTTTACACCAATAATTAACCTTATATTTAATATCATACCCCTAGTTCAACTAATTACTTAATCAACAAATTCTCATTATTATCTAATAATCAACATCATCTCACATACTAATAGTCACCTATCTTTCTTAATCATAATTTAATATAAAAATCTTTATAAAATTTAATATCACTTATCATTAATTAAATAAATCCCCCTTTTAGATTCACTTATCTCAACATATTAATTCATTATTCTCATCACATTACATTCTTGTTTGTTTTTATTTTATTTTAACTAATTCAATTATATATCCATTTATCATTTAACATATATTTAAATTAATATAAATTAATATGATGTTAAACTCCCCGCTGCGGGTGTTAATTAGCGCAATGAATGAGGAGGCGGCCTTATTAAATGGCAAGTGGCCGCTCGCTCCAGTCAAATGGATCGAAGCCTCGAGAAGCCATCACCTCGGTCCGGCCAACAGTTATGCGAGCATTAATGGTAGGGGGAGAACAGCTGGTTGCAGAGGTATATTGGTCGTTCGCCTTGGTTTGCCGATGAGAGGTGTTCCGTTGGAAGTTGCGGGAAGCGCCATTGTCTGTTGGAAGCTCTGTATGGTCTCAATTGTGAATGGTGCGTTCGGCTCTTGGATGATTGCACCGTGGGTGCATGAGCCAAGACTCAAACCTCGGCCCTCGGCTACGGAGGCCCTGGTCTCAACCCTGGATTGTCAGAGAATTTACGGCTCTATGCTATGGTTCAGTGTATTGAGTGTCATTCTGCTCTTTTTAAGCAAAGTCTCTGAGTGCCTTCGACCTCCAGAAGCTCTGAGTGTCGCGGTGTTTCAGTTCCTCTGCGCCCTTGTTAGAGATTTGGCCCTTCGGCGCTTTGGTCATACCTGGTTCTGGTCTGCTCAGCTCTCTGGGAGCAATTTACCCCGTGCAGCTCCTGAAAAGGCTCGGCTTTCGACCTGTGTGGTAAGCATTGCTATTCGAATTCGTGTTCCATTACCTGTTTCTCATCTGTAGTATAAGTTGTTGCACGGGTTTAGAATCCTCGGTGGCGCAAAGCACTCGCGGCCTCTGGGCAGAATTGGTTATTTGTTGATTACAGGATGTCGCGTGAGAGGTTACGTGGCGCTTGCAGGCGGGGAGGTTCAAGAGGCAGTGCCAGAGGTCGGGCTTCATCGCCACGTTCCTCGGCATCCTTCGACTCCCGTCGGAGGAGATTAGCTCACCAGGAGCTCAAAGAGGGCGCGGAAGAGGCAGAGGGCGGGGAAGAGCCGTGGTGTGTCTGTTTGGTTCGCACCCATCAACCCGCTTCAGGTTCCCGTGTGCTCTGGACAATGCAATCTACTATGTTTCAGTGCGCATTGAAAAATGCGACCATGCAGATAGACCAGAAGCCCCAGCAGAGCCTCGGCCACCCTCGCCTGTTCAGGGTCCGCGATTACAGCCTGCGGAAGCCTCGGGTGCGGTGGCGGGGAATAGAGCGGGAACAAGCGAGCCTGCGAAGGACGACTCGCCATACATAGACTCGAGTGCTTCAAACCCATATGCTTGTACAGTGATGGAGGAGCAACCAGATCCATATGCCTGTCCAGTGGTGGAGAAGCAACCATCCACCTCCGTGGATGCCTAGGCACGTTGCATGGTCGTTCTGTGTGTTATGGAAACACTTTGTTCAGTCTCAAGATGTCGAAGTAGCAGCTACAGTAAATAATGGGAGTCAGTCTGTGATAGTTTTCGGGTCACACCACTCAGTTTTTTGTATGTCGATTATAATGTCTGTGTCTGTCATGTCGGGTTTTTTGAATGTGGGATTTGCAAGGTCTGTAAACTCCTCCCTCGCCTCGGCAGGGAGTGGAAGTATAGTACCTAGGTCCAGTTCTCTGTTGGTTCTAGCTTGGGGTCAGCGGACAGTTTCATAGTCCCTCTTTTTCTCCGGCTCAGTTTCAGTCTCAGAATGTCAAACTGTTCATGTAGCCAACTCTTTGTGGCGGATGTAACTCTCTCTGTAATCTTTTTTGTACTATAATAGAATTAGCATGATTTAAAAAAAAAAAAAAATATGATGTTAAACTTAAAAATCCCCCACTAAAATTTTAATTTAATAATTAAATTTATAATTAACTTTACTGAATTTTAATTTAATAATTAAATTTATAGTTAACTTTACAATTTTCTAGGGTTACTATCGTCTCTTCATCTCGCGCATCTAGTTATTGAACTATTGGGTAGACCAGTCTTTCATAGATCTTTCTCATCGTGATGATGAACCACCGTTGCTGGTTCGAAATGTCGATTACAACAACAACTAAATGCGATATGAATCCAGAAACTAATTTACACAAAGATGTTCTTAACCTTAAATATCCATTGCCGCAAGAGTGAAATTATGTCAACTCCATAAGACAAAAAACACAAAGGGGGAGCCATTTTAAGTTTTGAACCACATGAAGTTACAACCATCAATATAGATTCAACCATCAGAATGGATTTTGAACAAGTAGGGTGTATGAGATCCTGTGAGAAAATTCAGGGGTATCATTTGTAGTTGACAAAGGAATTTTCTAAAGGTTTTGATGTTGTACAAGAAAAGGTGGGAAGTATGACTTTTCCAGTCTCATCTCAATCAATATCTAAGGTAATTGAGATCCCTTTTAGTGGAGAGGAATGGTTCAAAAGAATGGATTTTGATTTGGTTGATTTCAAGGACTTTCTTAAGCCAAAACACAAGAAAGAGTATGGTTCATCTGTTCCAAGGAGTTATTTACAAGATCATCATAGAAAACTGTTGGAGGTCATTCAAAGGTACTTCATGTTGGGATGAGGTGCCTGGGGTCAATTTTGTTAAGTCTTGGGAAAATTTTGTAATATCTTTTGTAATGAAAGTAAAGTCTCTGTGAAACGTGGAAGTGGAGCGTGAAGCTAGTAGAAGTCAAAGGGGCTTTAGTCTCTTAGTTGGTAGGTGATAGAGTTGTTTTGAGACCCGCGTAAAGAAAATGCTATAAATAGATGAGTCATAATGAGTCTAAGGATCAATGAAAAATAGAAGAATCATCGTAAGAGAAAGGAGCTAAGGCAAGAAAAGTTTGTTTCCTGTAATTAGGCAAAAGGAGAAGGCTCCTGTGGTCGATTGTGCGGGCCCCTGCAGTTGAATATCCAAGGATAATAAGTCTATAATTGAACGCTTATACTTAATAAAGACTGTTTTGGGATGAAATTGATGCATTTGTGTCTTATTATTTACTTCTGTTAAGTTCATGTATCTTCGCTCTATGATATATTTTATATGAATTAATGCTTGTTTACTGCGCGAAAGTGGTAGATCTGTAATCTTTATGCATGATAAATACAATTAAATACTTTTGCGAAGATTTGGAATTTCTTTAGATAGATTTGCAGTAGTTATCTATTCGGAAGGATTAGAGGTGTGCGAAGGTAGATCTAAGCCATAGGAACTTCAGGAGACCATCACATAGGCCTTTGGATGCAGAAACCTAGTTCTAGCATCCCCCAATACTGCTTCGGTTGAGACTGCAACCTGCGCTACACAGGTTGTTTCAGAAAGGGCCAACAATTAGGGTTTTTTTTGGTTGGTGCAAATAATGTTGAACTTGGGCCAGGCCCTATCAAGCCAACAAATGGTTCTGTTGTCGGGACCAGGATCTATCTAAGGAATGTGTGATGTAGAATAAGTGGTTTCCTACTAAGAAGGAAATCGAAAAGTGGATCGATCGAAGGTTGTACACATTTGCATTTCAGGAGAATAGAAATACTTGGTTATCCAAGGATTAGTGGTTGAATAGATACCTGTACACAGATGAAACCGAATCCTTTTTCTGTTTCTTCCATTTTGAATTGCATGAGTGGCTGTTTAGATTAGTGGACAGTCAGGGTACATGGAGACTTGACAATACTATTGTGTGGACTCCAAAGCTGGTGAGGCACGTGGAAGCTTCATAAAACAACATTGTGCAGGCCATTGATCACTGGATTGATCACATATTAGGAGGATTTGTCACTGAACTTGTGATTGATACGACCATCAACTATAGTGAAGCCGAATGCAGGTTTTTCAAGGGACCACGAGGTAAGTACTTAAAATATATGAAAACCTGGATTAAGATGTTATTGTGTGAAAAAAGGGTTATGCCATTACCTTGATGTTTGGAACTATGCGAAGCGGAAAACCGTTTAGAAGGAACAGGGAATCAGGCTCAGAATACAGTCCGCTATTAGGATCTTCTTCCAGTGACGACGAAGGGACTATTCTGAGTACATCGTGAAGCGCGCTGCAGATAGTAAGTCAAGGTATGCCGAGGATACCTCATCCACTCCATCTCCATCTCCACCTCCACTACATACACCTACATGCTCACCTCCACCTCCACCTTCGCACCAACCATTCAACATGACGAGTGTTTAGTCAATTTAATGTCTTAAATTGCTCTACATAAATTATCAATCCGGGTATCGTAAACTGATGAAGTGTGGTGCACTATATGTGCTTAGTTAACCTCTTTCTTACTTCGTTGTTTTATAGTTTATGTTCAACTCTTCCTAATTCTCTGCTTTCAACATATAGTACTATGTCAAGCATGATTAAGTAGTAGTCAGAAATAAGTCCAAAAAGTAATCAAGCTCTAAGGTGACAAGTAAGAAAAACCACTTTAAAGACCAGTTATAATGTTCAACTCTTCCTAAAACTCTGCTTCAAACACATGTGCTGTGTAAAGCACGATTAGGAAGTAGTTAGAAATAAGTCTAGAAAGTAATCAAACTTTAAACTTGCAAAGAAAGAGCTTGAAAGAAATAACTTGAAATGAAACTGAAAGCAAAGAACTTGAAATGACTTGAAAGTAAATGACCACTTCCAATGGCACTAGACACCATTCATGCTGCTACAAATAAAAGAAAAGAAAGTCACTTTTAAAACCAAAGATAATGATTATCTCTCCCTAATTCTCTACTTCTGCCATATGTACTATGCAAAGTATGATTAGGAAGTAGCTCAAGTTGAATTAGAAAAGTGATTAAAAATGAGAAAAATCTACTTTAAAGACTAGTGATAACGTTTTTCTCTTTCTAACTCTCTACTTCAGCCATATGTACTATGCAAAGTATGATTAGAAAGTAGTGAAAGATTAGTCTAAAAAACACTCAAAGCCAACTGCAAGTTAGTGGTATTCTGATCCTTAAAAGATAACAGTTTATGATAAAAGATCATTCATGTGTTAGCAGCTCTTTGAGAAATAAAATTAAAAATCAGCTATAAAAACAAAGGCAGCAGCTTGAACCTGTCAACTTCAAATACCATTAGTTTGTAAAGCAAATACATAAACATAAAAACAAATCCCGGGAGAAAATAAAATGCAATAATTCAAACTGTACAAGGCAGGGGCCCCCTTCTACCTATGAAATCAAAGCATACTTAAAATTGCATGAATGAAAATCTAATCTACCTTACATTCTACAAAGCAATATTTACAAAATGAAATCTAATCTACTTACATCCTAATATGCTCCATGACATCTACTTCACATCTCCTTCCATGTTGAGAACATCAAAGCTTTATTCAATTTCTTCAAAAGTGCAAAGTACAAAAGCTTTCAAAAGCCATGAGACTAACAAGCTAAAAGGACTAAGAAAAGACTAAAGGAAAGACTAAAGAGAGACTAAAAAGAGACTAACTAATGAAGGAGAGAGACCTCCTATTTATACAAAAAGATGAGAGCCATCTCATTAATGATAATCCATGAATCTCTCCCTCTACCTCTAGAGTCCTAATCAAAATAGGAACTGATAAGACACATGTCTTTTAGAGTTACAATACAATTAGGAGATGTGACACATATCCTCATGATCCCATGATTCTTTCCAACCAAATTCGAATTTGGCCTTAGAGTGCCACATAAGGGTCTTCTAGAAATCTCCTTTCAACCTACACATGTCAACAAACTCAACCCATTTGTTAGGTATAAGCATATGCACATTATTTTCTAATGTTTAACCACAAATTCACTTAAAAGGCTTAGAAATAATAAATATTGGAAAAACATAAAGGTAGCCCAATGACAATGAAAGTGGGATGAATGTGGTGACATAGTAGTGAAATGGAGGTGAAATAGAGGTGATATAATGGAAATAATAGTGAAAGTGTAATGCAAATGAATGACATTTTCAAGACTCAACATACCCCCCAACTGAAGCTATTGCATGTCCTCATGCAACATATATTACATTGACTCTTTTGATTCTTGAGCTTTGGCTTAACTTTGCATGATATCATTTGATAACTTCATATTTCTGCAAAGTGTTTCACTTGAATTGCAACATGGTTGGTTCTTGTGTTACAACCATTTTTTTTTTTTTTGTTGCCTTCTATTTTGATCTTTGAACTTTGCATAATGATATTTTGATTATTGTTGCAAAGTATATCTTTATTGGATTGTATGATGGTTGGTTCTTGTGTGACAACCATGATTTTGTTTGTATCCAATTTATCCTTTAAGCACTTTTTCAAAAGCCATTGTATGCTCATAATAGCAATGTAATAATTAATATATGTTGGAAGTATGTGAGCTCCTGAATATGTTATGGACATGGAAAGATATGAATATGAATGTATTCCCCCCCCCAACTGATGGTATTGGCAATTTTATGAAATGAGGAAGAGAAATGTTTTTCCAAAAAGTATCATTCTAGCTTTTTATGGAATTCTATGGTTAAAAGTTAGAAAATGCCGTACCTTCACTTACCCTTTGGAATGGATGAGTTGTATGTGTGTGGTGGCTGAAAACTTCTGATCATATTCTTCTTCAAGTGGTTGAACAAGAGGAGTCATGGATAGAGAGATAATATGGCTTTTTATTGCTTCTACTAAAACTTGCTGAATTTGCTCCAAAATGCTAAAAATAATAGTCTTCATGTCTTCAAAACTCATTGGCACAATTCCTACTATGTGAAAAGATGTTCTGATGTCGAACATAGTAGGAAATTGTTGGCTTAGTGGCCATTAATGGATGCCACTAGTCAACACGAGAACTCTCACCATTGATGACAATGAGAGTCAAGATGCCCAAACACATCTTGCTAGGTACGAATGAATTTGCTGATGTCGAGTCACCTAGAAGATCTAACGAACAAGGGACATTAATGTATTCCCATTGTTTGTCAGCATGAGGACTTGCCATTAAGGCATGCAAGTCTCAAGGTGTTTTTACAAAGAACTTAGACTCAAAGGACTATGGACTCAATAATTTGCATTGAAGCAGGGCTTATTTGCGGAATGAAAATGACAAGGAATGGAAAGTGAACATGGAAAATGGCAATGGAGAACAGAAATGACAATGGCAATAAGCATGTGAATGAGCCTTTTGCTTTTATTGGTGGGTTATGAATGGACAAAAAGAAATGGAAAGTGTATGTGAATGAAAATGGAAAATATGGAGTGGAATGAGGTGAATGGTTTATTATGAAGTATGGATGTGATGGATGGATGTGATGGAGACAATAGTATCTGAAAGTTTTTCAAGTGCTTGGATCTGATTTTGCATCAGCATATTTCCTCTTTGTTGCTGATCATCCTCTTATGAAACAAATTGGTCTCTTAGAGAGACATCATTCCCTTGTAGTCATTTGTCCTTCCTCCTGGAACCTGCAAAAAAACTAATACTTCTTCTGCAATGGAATGTAAGATTATCAAAGGAGAGAGGTGGCCAATCTCTCTAGTTATGATATTTACACACAAAACTAGGAATTTGTATTAATGAAACAAGTTCTCAAAGGAAAAATCAAAAGAATTTATACCTGATTTGGAATTAGTGCCTCAAGTTGATGTTGCTTCTTTTCAGCAATTTATTTCATTATTTGCCATTTCAAACTCTAATGATATATTTCTCATTGTATAGATCTTGTTGAGATCTTTCCAATGGTACTTAAATCATCAAAATCTGATTTTGTATGAGAAAGATAGGCTGATTTGAACAATGAGGTTTTTCTGGCTGCGGAATTGAGGAACAGCTCTGTAGCTAAAAATCTTGAATAAAAAGTTAGCCATTCAATTTCATTATCAGTCCAAAATTAATCAATACCTTCAGAAAAGTGAGAAAATAACTTGTTCATTTCATTGATTCAAAATTATTATTTTTTTCTTGACATGCAGCGACTTAGTGTGGCGACTCAGTGTGGCGACTTTGTTATAACACCCAATTTGACTTCCCTTTGACCGGGGTCTTTTTCAGCAAATTTGACCGAATGAATAGGACACCATCCATGTACTGACATTTCCCTAGCTACCCATGTGACCTGTTTTGCCTGATGACACCTACAACCTAGAGTTTAACAAAACAGCTGCGAGATCACTAAATGGCTGCGGGATCGCTAAATGGCTGCGGGATTGCAGAGTGTAAAAAAAAATACTGTGAAATGGAGTGGCTGTGTGCGTGGAAGAGAAAAAAAATGTGCCCCTTCAAGACAACTAACACGGTTAAGCTTTGCCAAGCTTTGTTTGAGCTGCAATTAACTGATTTGACTTTTGCTTCAAATAAATCACTTGAGTTTGACGATTTTTCAACAAAGCATGTGAGGTGTATGGTATGTAGCTCATTCATACTGATATTCTCCATATTTTTCAGTTTACTAGACTTATGTAGCACACAAAATCACTGCCTAGTGAGTAACACAGATAGCCTATTATCTATGAGTGAATTCCTGATCATCAGTTTAAATGAATGCTATCAGTCAACGTATGGTGCTGTAGTAATGACTGAACCAAATATTGATGGGAGCTTAGGCTACGCTGTGCTGCATAATAGTTTTTTTTTTTTTTTCAACATTCTGCACCAACATATATCAATAGTCAATTCACGGCTTTGGTTTCAGAACACGGCTTTAACAAGGGTTTTTCACAACTCTGTTCTGGAACACAGCTTTAAAATGGCCTTACACAGTGAATTTACGGCCTTAAGCACCGAGGATTATGGGTTCAACTTTGAATGTAGCCGTAACAGACCTCTACTGGTGTTTCGAATTAGCGGAGAGGGAAAAAACAGAGTATGGTGAATGGCAGCGTAGTGAGCACGGCATAACAGAGTGTGGTAACAGCGTATATGGAATGAAACATGCGAGTGGAAATGGGAGTGAAATGATATGAGCGTAAGAGGGTAGAAGGGTTAATAAACAAACAACAACTATGTCCTTAGATCTCGGCTTCGAAATTACACTTGGCTGCGTGAGTGGAGACGTAGTACATTAGGTTACGTCACCTAAGTACGAAGAACAGCCGCAATTGAATTCCAAAATCGTGATGCCTAAGGACTGATAGGTTTGGAAGATACGTGGATGTATGGTCGTATGATAGATGAATCCTAATTTGATTTGTCTGCTGCATTAAATTACTGCTGTTTATTGAATTAAAACTCTGTTTTTTTTTTCTCACGCGGCACTCAAAAACACACTCCGAAGAACCATAGATTTCTCCCAGACCGCCACGAATCTTCTCAAACTTTTTCTGGGTTTTCTAATTAACCCACCTAGGGAAAAAACCCATGTTTTAATTTTTTGAAATTCATCTCTGTTTGGAAGAATCGAAGGTGTGAAGTTTGACGTTTTTTTCTGTTGTTACGTTTTTTTCTGAGTTAACAATTTTTACTGCTCTGCCTTTCATGAATTTGCATTCGGCCTGTATGGAGTCACAGAAGGCTTCCCTGAATACCCACAGCTCAAAAGATAGGATTACGCTCAAGTATCACATCAACAGCTTCTCTTCTCACAGTTTCATCCATCACAGTATTTCCCAGATGCGAAGTATTCACAATACAATTTCAGGCAGCGGGAATTTTTGCAATTGCACTGTCTTGATTTCTTTGGAGTTCCTTCCTTTCCTATGCAACAGCCAACATTACTCTCTTATGCACAAGACACCTTGTCTGCAGATTTGATTATGGATTAGAAAGACAGGGGATGGAATTTAGCTTTAGAGACTTGGAGTGTTATCTCCAAAAATGCATGATTTGATCTTAAAACAAGGAGCTCAACACCTGAAATAAATTTCATCCTCTATAAAGAAATGCCGAGGCCCCATGGATTCTACAAGTTTGCATTCACTTCCTCATTGTTACCTAATCATTTTAACATTCGATTCCCCTTTTTTCTCACATATACAGTGCATTTTTTTTATGTTGCAGGCTTATTTCAGGTTAAAGCTTGATCAAGGAGGCAGATTTTTTTTTTATTGAAGCCATAATGAAAACTAGGAATGGAGATAGCCATAGATTGCTTTTCTCTTTTTTTTCTTCTCTGAAATTGTAAAATTTTATAAAAAGGATTAACGATTTTCAATTTCAGGCAGCAAATACTTCAAGAAAAACATGTTAAAAACAAGACTTTGACTAAGGTCCTAGGCTGGTTTTTCATCGATCTGAGCTGGGTGACTAGGATAGGATCCATGTCGGGACAATTCTGGAGATGCCCATGTGGTCGGTTTTTTTATTAGATGCCTGTAACTTGTTAAACCTTGAAACAGCTGCGGGATTGTCAGATAGCTGCGGGATCAGGGCAGTTTCTGCAACTAAGTTGCAAAACCTTATTTGAACAAGATACAGTGTTTTGAAGACCACTACAAAGCATAACCAGACAATTTTGGACAATTTGAACCTATCAAAGCACTTGAGTTTTATTTTTTCATTTTTTTTTTTTTTTTTTTTTTTTTGAATCAATTGAAGTGATGAAATTTATTTTGTCTCCTATTTTTTCTTTTGTAACAATTCTTTTTCTGATCCTCTAGATCACACAAAGTGCAGGAGGAGAGCATACTCAAGAATTATTGTTTTGTCTTTTTTTACTTAACAATCCTTTTTCTGATCCTCCAGATCACACAAAGTGCAAGAGGAGAGCATACTCAAGGATTATTAATTTTTTTTTCCAGATGTAAGAAATAAGGTCTCCTAATTACACTTCCCCGGCAGCGGCGCCAAAATGTTTAGTCAATTTAATGTCTTAAATTGCTCTACATAAATTATCAATCCGGGTATCGTAAACTGATGAAGTGTGGTGCACTATATGTGCTTAGTTAACCTCTTTCTTACTTCGTTGTTTTATAGTTTATGTTCAACTCTTCCTAATTCTCTGCTTTCAACATATAGTACTATGTCAAGCATGATTAAGTAGTAGTCAGAAATAAGTCCAAAAAGTAATCAAGCTCTAAGGTGACAAGTAAGAAAAACCACTTTAAAGACCAGTTATAATGTTCAACTCTTCCTAAAACTCTGCTTCAAACACATGTGCTGTGTAAAGCACGATTAGGAAGTAGTTAGAAATAAGTCTAGAAAGTAATCAAACTTTAAACTTGCAAAGAAAGAGCTTGAAAGAAATAACTTGAAATGAAACTGAAAGCAAAGAACTTGAAATGACTTGAAAGTAAATGACCACTTCCAATGGCACTAGACACCATTCATGCTGCTGCAAATAAAAGAAAAGAAAGTCACTTTTAAAACCAAAGATAATGATTATCTCTCCCTAATTCTCTACTTCTGCCATATGTACTATGCAAAGTATGATTAGGAAGTAGCTCAAGTTGAATTAGAAAAGTGATTAAAAATGAGAAAAATCTACTTTAAAGACTAGTGATAACGTTTTGCTCTTTCTAACTCTCTACTTCAGCCATATGTACTATGCAAAGTATGATTAGAAAGTAGTGAAAGATTAGTCTAAAAAACACTCAAAGCCAACTGCAAGTTAGTGGTATTCTGATCCTTAAAAGATAACAGTTTATGATAAAAGATCATTCATGTGTTAGCAGCTCTTTGAGAAATAAAATTAAAAATCAGCTATAAAAACAAAGGCAGCAGCTTGAACCTATCAACTTCAAATACCATTAGTTTGTAAAGCAAATACATAAACATAAAAACAAATCCCGGGAGAAAATAAAATGCAATAATTCAAACTGTACAAGGCAGGGGCCCCCTTCTACCTATGAAATCAAAGTATACTTAAAATTGCATGAATGAAAATCTAATCTACCTTACATTCTACAAAGCAATATTTACAAAATGAAATCTAATCTACTTACATCCTAATATGCTCCATGACATCTACTTCACATCTCCTTCCATGTTGAGAACATCAAAGCTTTATTCAATTTCTTCAAAAGTGCAAAGTACAAAAGCTTTCAAAAGCCATGAGACTAACAAGCTAAAAGGACTAAGAAAAGACTAAAGGAAAGACTAAAGAGAGACTAAAAAGAGACTAACTAATGAAGGAGAGAGACCTCCTATTTATACAAAAAGATGAGAGCCATCTCATTAATGATAATCCATGAATCTCTCCCTCTACCTCTAGAGTCCTAATCAAAATAGGAACTGATAAGACACATGTCTTTTAGAGTTACAATACAATTAGGAGATGTGACACATATCCTCATGATCCCATGATTCTTTCCAACCAAATTCGAATTTGGCCTTAGAGTGCCACATAAGGGTCTTCTAGAAATCTCCTTTCAACCTACACATGTCAACAAACTCAACCCATTTGTTAGGTATAAGCATATGCACATTATTTTCTAATGTTTAACCACAAATTCACTTAAAAGGCTTAGAAATAATAAATATTGGAAAAACATAAAGGTAGCCCAATGACAATGAAAGTGGGATGAATGTGGTGACATAGTAGTGAAATGGAGGTGAAATAGAGGTGATATAATGGACATAATAGTGAAAGTGTAATGCAAATGAATGACATTTTCAAGACTCAACAACGAGAATGATGAAGATGCCAATCTTTAAAGGGGTAGGGAGTGAAGACCTCGAACAATTCTAGTTCGTTGCAGATGCTGTGTGGACAATGCAGCAGATTACTGATGATAATATAAAGAAAGCACAACTGGTCACAACGCTGTAGGATAGGGCGCTGACCTTATATATCAAGTTCTGTTAGTATAAACCTGGCACGACGATGTCAGAGACTCAATAGGCGTTGAACAATGAGTTCAAGAAGCCTAAGTCCCAAGCATAGTCTATAACAGAGTTTAAGGAGATACAACAAAAGGTAAATGAGTCCGTGTGGGACTTCGATTAGAGTTAAAGTGCCTAATCCAATAGGTTAACATGTCAATCAAAGATTCTCAGCATAGGGACTGGTACATCGTGTCCCTCCTACCACATCTAAGATTACCATTATCATAGCAAAAGATAGGAACACAAGCAGAGGCTGTGGAGATTGCGATGAGGTTGGAATCCTCGCCAGTACAAGATACGAACGTTGCAGTATAATAGATTTAGTCACAGCTGGCAAGCCTACACATGGAGCTACAAAGCTTGAAAATAGGGAAGGAAGCTCAGCTAGAGGTGCGCACTGAAATTTAGTGTATAAAATGTAAATACAAGGGACATGATAAGGATCATTGCCCTATTTATAAGAATTATTTGATTGGAGGAGGTCTTTTACTTTTGAAACCTGAGAATATTGTGGGACTGAGCGTAGAAATACCATTATGGTGCGCTATCTGCCAGATAGCTGGAAAGCACGTGACGAATAATTGTCACCTTTTGCAGTAAGTTTGTACAGACGCCGCAAAAATTGTTTTGTACCTTCTGTAAATTGGTTGGACATGATGAGCAAATTTGCTGAATTGATGATGGAAAGGACCCCTACCTATCGAATGCAAGCGGAAAATCAGCCTCAGGATCAGGGCGCAGGTGTAGTGCACAGAGGATTTCAAGGTCATGGAAGAGGAAGAGGAGGAGGGGATGGAAGAGGTCACGGAAAAGTAATTTGTTAGAACTGTGACAAAGCAGGTAATTTCGTGCACGACTGCTAGAACCCGACGCATCCATCTTGTCAATATTGCAGACATTTTGATAATTTGATAGAAGATTGCCCAGTAATGATAGCTAAGATGCAGGAGAAAAAGACACAACAACCTACGCAAAACATACAGATGATGAGTGCGGAACCTCGCGAAGAGGACCATAAAATTAATATCACGATATGAAGTGGTATGGATACATGAGAAGATAAGGGAAAGCAGCCAGAGATTGAAGGATGGGTGTGCAAGGCTGCTGAAAAGGAAGTCAGGTTTGACCTCAATCGGGATAAAGAAAATTCTATGGAGGCCAAGAATTTTTTGTGAAGCTTCTACATCAAGGAGTAAAGAGAAATCAACTAGAAACAGTGAAGTGTAGGACGTGGATCCCTCACTATTAGCCACTTTTATGAAAACTTGTATGAAGCCGTTGAGGGATACGAAGGAAGTGGAAGGGCTCTAGGATCTAATCGATAATTGTACGGGAAAAATTAAGATTCCTTCAGAACAACACGTTGTGAGGAAACTGGGTAAACATAAGAAGCGATCAGGGTGCGAGTTGAGGTTAAACACACAGATTGGAGAATATGAAATGGATAAAGTCATCCTAGATTTGGGTTCTGATGCGAATGTACTACCTAAACAAACATGGGAGTGGATGGGGAGGCTTGCACTACAATGGTCTCCTATACAGCTACGCATGGCCAATCAGTAGAAGATCATTCCTATGGGGCACCTGTATGGGGTAACAGTAGACATTGAAGGAGAAAGTGCTCTGACCGATTTTGAAGTAATTGAAATAATGGATGACAACAATCCTTACCCTATGCTACTAGGAATTGATTCGGCCTTTCACATGGATGCAATAATTAATATGAAGAAGCGAAGAATGACATTTGAGAAGAAGGCGCTTAGGTTTATTATGCCACTGAATCCTGTTGAAGGAGTGTGGTGTTAGTGTTAGTGTCTTCACACTGCCATCAGTGATCAAAATTTACTCTTTTTCATTTCATACTAGGAGTCCCATTCTGATGAGTTGCATTCCATTAGGGCATGGATCAACTGATGGTAGGGTTCATTTCAATTTTTTTCCCTCATGACACATATCTTCTGACCTCTTTTCATATTGTTCAGTCAATGGTTCATGTTTATTTTCAGTTCATTTCATCAATTAGGTCTTAGGTCTTAGGGTTTCAGTCTCATTAGGTATTAGGGTTTTACCATGGTCAAATTTCAGTGACTATTGATTAATAATGGTCAGCAGACACATGAGGATGACAATAATGATCAGAAAAGTTTTAATCTCTTAATTTGTAAGCTTAATAAAGTTTTCACCTCAAAAATAGTTTTGAGGTGAAAACAGAGCATTGGTATATTATTTGTAAATTTCATGTAATTTTATTAATCCTATATGTAATAAATGGTTCCATGTTGCTCCTGGTCACTTGGTGATATTACCAAGTACATGCCACTGCAAAAAGTCAAAGAAATTGAGCATCAGTTCACCTATCCAAGCAAAAAGTCAAATATCAGAAAAACAGAGTATTTGAAAAAGGCAAATAGACATTACAAAGTGGGTTTTGGACATCAAAAAGAAAAAAGTGGAAAAACTATATAAAGATTATCCCTCTATTGATCATTTCATTATTTGAGTTGAAAATCAAGAGCTACAAGGCGATTTTGAAGTGTCATTGAGCAAAAGTGTGCAAGTGCTGCGTTTTTGGACAAGTTCAGACTGACGCCGCGCACTTGGAAGCCAAGCCCCAAAACGCTCCAAAATCACTTAATTTGCTTCAAATCCCTCAAGTTACCTCTTGGAAAGCAAGTAAATCAATCCTTCTTGTTGAAAAGGGTTTTGCATCAAGTTTTGGTGATTTTGTCTCTCATAAAGTTAAAACCCTAGTGTTCACCAAACTCTCATAAAATAAACAAGTTCACTCTCTCATTTGTTTTCCTATCTCATCCATTTGCTCTTGTTCCTAAAACCCCATTCCCTCATATAAATTTCCCAAACATCATTCCCTCATATATTCTCCCTAAATCCCACTTTCACATACAAATTTCCCAAACCCTATACTTTCTCCCCAAAACCCTACACACTTTATCCTACATACATCCTTAAACCCTACTCATTCCCTAAATCCCATTCACACTCCCATTAACTCTCACCTACTTTTCCATAAAATCTCTTCATACTCATCTTTCATTCATCCACCCTATCTCCTCATTCACCACAAGTGATTACATCTATAAAAATAATGGAAAGAGATAGTGAATATGAGCTTGAAGAAGACACCCTTAGTGATAGTGTCAGGGAGAGAAACATACCACACAGGAAGCCTCATAAAGGAGGAAGGGTTATTAGAGAGGAGCCTACCAATTTGAGGGAGTTGCAAGCTTGCCCATTTGCCATTTCTTGTTTTAAACACGAGTCATGTTTTGGTTTTTGTGAAATGGTGGAAAGGGTTAAATTTCATCATGAGTTGGCAAGATTGTTTGTGACACATTTGGATAACAATGAAGTAAACCTTGCTGGAATCACATTCACCTTATCACCAGTTGTTATCTCAGAGGCTACAGGTATTCCAGATGTGTTCGAAAAATGGAACAAAGGTCAGGATATTGATAGGGAGTACTATGAGCCTTACATCAAGGTTAGATACAAAGACAAACTCAAGAGAGTATTCCCCTTCAAGTTCTTGGAAGACAGGTTTGCTCCATTGATGAAGATCATCATCAAGTACTTTACTTGTGAAGGTATGTTCTCCTGATTGTACGCCTACCACATTAGAATGCTGATGCATTTTACTAGAGTAAGGATGATGAATATCCCTTACTTCATGTTCAAAAACATTGAGAAGATGGCACTTATTGTAAAGAAGAAACCATATCCCCTGCAATTAACTAGCATCTACGACTACTCTTTGATTAAAATCATTTTTCTACATCAGCTGAACCTTCTTAACATGCCATGGGAGACTTTCATTTCTCATGAGATGTTCAAAGGCCCACAAATATTTTCATAAGTGCATCATGAAGAAGGTGGACCTTCAGGACATGAAAAGGTCAAAGAGACTGAAACTATTGGAGTGCCAGTGTTTGTGACATATGAGAGGGGCACTAGAAAACTTTTGGCAGCTGCTAGGCGAGTATTATCTCCACAAGGTGTGGAAGGGGTCTTGCCTTCATCATCAGGCTACAGGAAAATGCTATCTCCACAAGGAGTGGAAGGGGATTTGCCTTCTTCTTCAGCTAAACAGGTATAGGTGGAGCAGCAAAGCAAGAGCAAAGGTAAAGGCAAGAAAAAGATGCATAAGGAGGATCTTAGTGATGAGAAAGAAAGAGATTTTGACCTTGTTGATCATGAGGAGACACAAGGAGTTGATGTCATTGACTTGGATACTCAAGATCCAAAGACTGCCAAAGACATGATTATAAAAGAACAAGAGGATGAGATACAAGCCTTGTTAGAAAACTTAGAGAGGGCTAAGTGGGTCGTCAAATATCTAGAGCAAGAAAACAAGCAATTTAGCGACAAGCAAGTCCTCATGGAGCTACAAATGATCAAGAAAATAGGCAAAAGGCTAAGAAGGCCAAGGTCAAGTCAACTTCAATTGAACAAAAGATCGAGAATGACAGGAAAACTTGGCTTGAGAGGGTTAATATACACCTTGAAGGGCTAATTGAGAAGGCCAATAGAGACAAGAAGATGCTTCACCACATGGCCTACCACTACATGACTCGTAACAAGATCTGCAACATAAGAATGAGGAAGCTTAAGGCTAGGTTGAGGAAGGCCTTAAGGAGAAAGACAAGTTGAAAATCTTGGCTAAAGCCTCACTAGCCTAGCAAAGCAACTAATGATGGTGCCTTGTGCCAAATCTGGGCAAGTTTTGATAAATTTTTGTCATTTTGAAATTTTGAAATTTTAAACACAGAAAATTTCCCTAGGTGCGTAGCGCCACCGACGCTACGCTTTTCACTGGAGGACTTTTGAAGAAATGGCTTACTTATCTAGATTCAACATGATGAGAGGATCAAGCCTAGAAAATCTCAGAAATTTTGGAGCAAATATATGTCACCAAAAGGTAAAAAAGCTATCAAAAAATGACCTCTCTACCTTTTTTTGGACACACAGAAGAAGCCTTGGGAGATTTCACTTTTGAGGGGGGAAATGACATCCAAACGCAAAAATTCAAAATGTTTCAGAAACTAGACAGGAATACCTTTCCAATGAGCTATCTTGAGCTTAATTCGGCTAAGGGAAAGGCATCCAAAAGTGGCTGTGAAGTGGAGCTACGCACCTGGCCAGTGGCGGTGCGCATAGAGCCAGTTTGCCCAAAAATCCAGTTTTCGCCTAGTTTCTCTGCAAGTTGACTTTTTCTCTCTTCATGGATGAATTTATGATTGTAATTAATGCCATGGTGTGTAAATGTAATTGTGAAATGACCTTAGAGGTTAGATTCATAATTTTGAGGTGGTTTGGGGGTTAATGAATCAGTTTCCATGCTTATAGCGACAAGCTGTTCCACTGCCTATATCCCTGCTCCTTGTTTTGAAATGGTTGTAACAATTCCTTATCTCTTGGATTAGACGCCTGATGGCTAGCATAGGTGGTTTTATGTCTATATTATGTATTTTTTTAGTCATTAGCAAAGGTTGGACTCTCTTGGATGCTCTGAGCTACATTGTACATCTTTACAGCAGTTTGGCAAGGAAATAAACTAGGATTTGTAGCTATTTTTGTGGGATACTTGTGGTAAAGTTATTTTGCATAGTTTCTTCTTCTATTATTAGTTTTTCTCATGTGTTATGTGTACCACAATCTTATTCATTCTTCTAGCTAAATGATATTCAGATAGAGAGGTTGAATACATTGGTTACAGTGGTCTGCCTTGGGAAACCATTTAGTTTTTGATGTTTTCTACAGTTTGAAGAGGATACATGATCTTTGAATGCCCTCCTCATCTCCTCACCATTCTTAGACCTCCCATCTCACTCAATTTCAAGTGCCGAAACACCTACCTACCTCGCCCCATAGAACACCCTGCATTCCTGACTTGATTTCCCGGACCCAAAGCTGCCTGCTCCATTTGATCGAGAAAAATCCCAACAAAATCAACCAAAAAACCCTAGAGCTACTATACCTAGCCTAAAATCCCTATTTGTAGTCATCTCGAATGAGATTGACAAGGAGAGAGCCCTCTCCTGACCTGGTAGGGCTAGCTACCAGGTTAAGCTTGGCTTGTGGTTATCCTAGGATTGCCTCATTTTAGCCTAAGGTCAATCTAGGATCTAACATAGTGGCAACCATACTGGGGAAGAAAGACAAATCACCCTAGTACAATTGAGAAGTTCTGAACTTTTGGATGATAAGTTTAGAATTCATTAGGCTGAAAAGTGGAAAGTTGTAAAGCAATATAAAAATCTTGAGAACTTTGAACACACTGGCTTCAAGAAGATACACCAGGTCCAATCCCGATCCCGATCCTCCTCCCGTATTTGAAAATCCTAATCTCATTCCAAGGATACTCAGACAAGAAAGTTCACCAAGTCCAAGACTGGTTTTCAGATCTCATTCATGCCCTGTGGAGTGGTTGTTCCTTGAAGATCTTTCTTTTGACGAATATTTTGGTCTCTCCCTGTTTAGAACCACATCTGATAGTGAATTGCTAGACATAGTCGCAGACCCATAATTCACCAAAGAGCTTGAAATCCAATGAGCCAACTTGATAAGTAACTGAAATCTTCAAAACTCTCCTCAGTCATCCCTCACTACTGATCGAATTCCTGAACTCTCTGATTCGGCTTCAACATCTTTTGCCTCATCATCATTTCCTCATATTTTAGAGAATCATCCATCATCTCCATTCATACCTTCACTCCCTCAACAGCCTATCATTACCCCTCAAACACCCATCACTTCTGTTACATCAACTGCCCTTGTTGTCATAAATCCCTCAATTACCTCAACATCAGTTTTAAATCCACCTCAAGTCATGGCTTCCAGATATGCACCTCTCGTTCTGCCTCAGAATTTGGATGATATGCCCACTGATTACCAAAGTAAGATACCTTTGTTCGATGCCACTCAAAGTATCACAGCGCAACAACATGTTGATAGGATGAATGACTTCTTTGATCTTCATGAGGTAGATGTCGAAAATGTGTCCATGAGATTATTTGTACAGAGTTTTGGAGGCGAGGTTCGAAAGTGGTTCAGAGCATTACCAGCGAGATCTATCAATACTTTGCCGATTCTCCATAGACAATTCCTGGACCGATGGGAGGTAAAGAAAAATCTGCTCCAAATTCTATCTGAGTATGAAAATATCAAAAGGAATGTAGGTGAAAGTGTCCAAGATTACTGTGTAAGGTTCAATGTAGTTTATAATGCTATTCCAGCTGATATTAAACCACCGATGGGGTTAGCATTTATCAAATTTCCAGACGGCTTCGATCCTGATATGGCATATCAGTTGCGAGAGAGAGATCCTACCAGACTTGAGGACGTGTAGAAGAACGCAGTGAGTGTAGATGCAAATCTGCTGGCCAAAAGAGTAAAGATGAAAGCTAAAAAGAAGGTGACTATAAAGGAAGAAGCATCTTCCTTAGATGTTAAGGCAGATCATATTCTCTGGAAAATTGAGAAGATGTTTGATCGGTTAACAATTGTAGACAAGCCTGAAACCACAATCAGAAATCCAAACTTCAGAGGACAGCAACAACCTCAGTTTAGGATTAAACAAAGGGAACAAAAGGCACAAGATCAGTCATCGCAACAGCAGGTCAAAACTCCTTTGCAACAAAACTATGTACATGGAATAGAGAGTGAAGATGATGATGATCCAGAGGTGGAGGAAAATCATTTCTTTACTGCTGATGGTTTGCCCATCTTTCTCACAGAAGATGAAGAATATTCAGAGGTCCCTAGTGTTCAAAAAGATGAAGATTACATACTAGCAATGAAGCAATTTTGGAGGATGAGTCAGATGATTATCAGCGAGGATATATGAACGCATTGACAACACAACAGAAACAATATTCATTGAGAAGCAGAGATATACCAGTCAGCCCGGTTCAAAAGAAAAAAGAAGCACAATCCAAAAATGACTCCTCAAACAATCAGAAGAAATGGAAAGAGCCTGCTGACCCGACTTCCAGCAAAGGATCAGCCGCAAATAGCATTGCAAATGAGAAGACTAATTAGCAAAGTGCGGCAAAAGAAAAAGTCGAAAAGAAGTATCCTTCTGTCAAAGAGGTAGATAAAGTTTCAACTTTCAGTTTAGAAAATGAGATTGCTAAATTATAAGTTTCAATTCCTTTGACTAAATTGATGAAGAACAACAGTTATAAACACCAAGTGTCCAAAATGTTGAACATAGATCCTTTATCTGATATGGTTAATGTGGAAGATGATCACCGTGAGCTCATTTTTGGCCCTACTTTAGAAGGTCAGTCTGAGGATAGTGAAGTTCCTCCATTCTATATGAGCCTTAGACTAGACGAATATGTCCTCCAGAATGCCATGTTTGATTCCGGAGCTTCCCATAATCTGATGCCAAAAGCCATTATGGAGAAACTGGGCCTTGACATTACTCGTAAATATCATGACCTATACTCTTTTGATTCCGGTAGAGTCCATTGTATTGGTCTTATCAAAGACTTGGTGGTGTATCTAGACCAAATCCCAACCAAGAATGTTCTCATGGATGTGGCTGTCGCAGATATTCCACCACGATTTGGTATGCTCTTGTCTAGATCATTGGGTGCAAAGCTTAAAGGGACTTTACAACTAGATTTCTCCTATGCTACTATTCCCGTGTTTGGCCAATTGAGAAAACTATATAGGGAGAAGAAAATGAATTACATGATCACAAGCAAGGAGAAACCGCTTAATCATCCAATTAATGTTGTACATACAGATTTAGAGTCATTTGTATTATATTCAGATAGTGGTTTGAATGATGTTGATAGTCAGTTAGTTGAAGTAGAAGATGTGCCAGAGATTTCAGAAAATTTTAGAGCAGTCCTTGATCAAGAAAGACAAAAAATTGCAAGTACCTCTGAGCAGTCCACATACCGGCAGCAGCAAAAAGGTAATGAACAACAGCAAATTGAAGAGATCAGTCAAAGTGAAAAAGAGAAGGAAACAAAATTTCAGCATTTAGAAGAAGAAGCAGGCCTATGGAGCATGGATTTTGATGGAGCTGTGGGTAAGGATGGTGCTGGCATAGGGATTTGGATTCGCAGCCCTGTTTTCCAGCCAAATAAAGTCCCTAGTAATGTTAGAATTTGTTCATATAAATTGGCCTTTGACTGTTCTAACAATGAAGCCGAATATGAAGCGCTGATTGCAGGTTTGAAAATTCTCAAAAAGCTGAATGCAAAAAGGATATCAGTCTATGGAGATTCGGAGCTAATAATCAAGCAAGTCAAGGGTGAATATCAAGCTAAACACCCGCGGATGAGGGCCTACCGAAATGCAGTTTTAGATATCTTAAGGATGTTTCCAGATTATACTTTGACAACAGTACCTCGTGCTCAAAATGTTATTGCAGATTCTCTTGCCACTGCTGCAAGTAATTTGAAGATCCCGATGAATTCCAACAAGAAGTTTGAGATCCATGTCAAACACCGCCTTACTATTCCGTAAAATTTAAGGTATTGACAAGTGTTTTGGGACGATAAGGAGATTAATACCTTTTTTCCGAATGAAGGGAACTACAAGGATGCTTCCATAGATGTTGATTATGATACCGATGAACTAGAAGTTGAGGTGAATCAGATGGAAACATTACAGCTAAAGGACAACATTATCCCTAAAGGTCTCATACCTTTAGAAGAACTTTTTGTTCAAGATGATGTGGCTAGGAAGCCAAGCTTGGTGCCTACAGACAAAGGTGTTGAGGATGTTAATCTTGGAACAACAGATAAGCCAAAGTTTGTGAAATTGTCGAAGACATTGTCTCCTAAGGTAAAATCTAAATATGTTAGATTGTTGTCTGAATTTGCTGATGTGTTTGCTTGGGATTATTCAGATCTAAAGGTGTATAAAAAAGACATAATTCAGCATGCTATTCCCATCAAGCCAAATCAGAAGCTATTTCGACAGAAGCTGAGAAGAATCAATCCCAAGTTGCTGCCGTCCATTGAAAAAGAGGTAAACAGATTATATAAGGCTAGGATAATTGTCCTAATTAGATTTTCTGATTGGATTTCAAATCTTGTTCCTATGAGAAAGAACACCGGAGAGATTAGATTGTGTATTGATTTCCTGAATTTGAATAAAATGTCATTGAAGGACAATTACCCATTTCTGAAGATGGATCATATCCTCCAGAGAGTGGTTGGAGCATCATGCATGTCACTACTTGATGGATATTCAGGATATAATCGAATTTTAGTGCATGAAGATGATAGAGATAAGAATGCATTTACCACCCCTTGGGGAACATTTCATTATGCTAAAATGCCATTTGGTTTGAAAAATGTTGGAGCCACATTTCAATGTGCAATGGACATCGCTTTTGCCAATGAAAAGGATGTATTTTTGGTTGTATATTACAGTGTTTTCAAATTCAGACGATGAGCATATTCACCATTTGAGGATTGTGTTTCAACGATGTAGGAAATTTGGGATATCACTCAATCCGAAGAAAAGTATTTTTGCCATGGATGAGGGGAAGCTGCTTGGCCATATTATCTCAAAGGAAGGAATTCACATTGATCCTTCAAGGGTAGAAGCAATTCAACAGATAGATTTTCCCAGGAATAAGAAGGAGATACAAGCATTTAACAGTAAGATGAATTTCCTACGAAGATTTGTACCCAATCTAGCTGAGCATTTGAGAGAAATTACTAATATGTTAAAGAAGGATAGCGTGGTAAAATGGACGGAGGATGCTATGAAATCATTTAATTTGGTAAAGTATGCTTTATCTACAGCCTCGGTTTTGATTAGTCCCGATTATACACAAGATTTCATTTTATTCTCATTTGCATCTGAGCATACCATGGTAGCAGTTTTAATGCAAAAGAGAGATCAGCTAGAAAAGCCCATTGCATTCTTCAGCAAGACCATTAGAGATGTTGCTTTGCGGTACAATATAATTGAGAAACAGGCTCTTGCTCTTGTCAAAGCTTTGAAGGACTTCAGAGTGTATATTCTGCACTCTCGCATCATAGCATACGTGTTGGCATTATGATTCAGGTTTGGCGCTATGGCACAGGTGTTGTACTTGATGGAAACTCACTCAAGAGGCAGATCTCTGTTCAGGCTCTCAAAATCATAGAAAATGAGATACCCGCAGGTGAGCCTAAGAAAAGTTGCGGACCCGCACGAACCCCGACCAAGAAGTGTGGACATACCCGCAGGTACTCTGTTCAAAAGGTGCGGACCTCAATTTCACTCACTTTAATGCAGAGAAGCACGCGTACGTGGGAATTATTATGAATGGTCCATGGTATTTAGTCCGACGTATATGATCCTATAGTTTTGGTCTATGGCATAGCATCTAAATTATTGAACCCCAGTTTTGGGTCCCTTGTATCGGTTCTCTATGGTTTTGATCCTTGGTTTGAGTATGGGCTTGCCTATAAAAAGGAAAGGAGATCATTTGGCTAGACACTTTTGAATATTGAATATCTTAAGATTTGAAATTTTGGGTGATCGGTTTGATAACGCTAGATCTAAATCAAGGTGAATACTGTAAATTGTAAGGTGGGTCTATCATGATCTCATTAGCGCATGATCAGATCTGTGGATCTGATAGTCTGTGGCACATTGGAGGACTGATAAATTGGCTCTATTCGGAGGTCCGCAGGCGATCCATAGCACAGGTGCGAAGGTACGCATCTCAGTAGAAGGTGAAGGTGCGGAGGTACATAGCACAGCAGAAGGCGCTGGTGTGGAGGTACGCAGTGCAGCAGAAGGCACAGTGCAGAGGTACGCAGAGGAACAGAAGGACCAGGTGCGGAGGTATGCTATCAGGCAGACAGTGCAGGTGCAGATCTACGCAGTTCAGCAGAAGGAGTAGGTGCGGAGGTACGCAGAGCAGAAGAAGGATCAGGTGCGGATCTGTGCAGTTTAGACACAGAAGAGCTGTGGATATTCGCAGGTTTCTATTGGTGAAGTTGTGGACTTTTCTTGAAAGATTTGTTGGCTGCCTTTTATCTATTGCTGAAGAGTTCTAGGTTTAGATTATTGGTATTGCTATTCTGGTTACTGCATTCTGAGAAGTTATTGGTTGATTCATTGGTTGATTGAAAAAGGAGATTGGTTGATTCACATGTACTTGATGATTATTTGATGTTCATGGATCCAGTCTGAAAATTAATGAAACGTGGTCCTTGGAAGAAAAGAAGTAGGTCAGCACCTACGTACTAGTAGCTCAGCTAGTACAAGAGCTAAGGGGGTTGTAGCTCCCTTCCAGGAGAGTCTGGAAAACGAGAGAGGGTTGTAGCTCTCTGCAGGTTGCAGCCTGCATACTGGTAAAGGACTGCACTAGTACAAATTCATTGTAAAAGAAGTTTCTAATTGAAAGAAGATAGAGACATATTGCAGCAGGTGGTTTTCACCCACATTGGGTTTCCACCTTATATCTGGTGTTCTTTGGTGTGACTATCTGTTTTCTTGTTCTTGATCATTATTATATGGTACTGACATACAAATTAATGATCAATATCTGAAGAATAAATTAAAGTATAAATTTGGAAGATATATTGAAAAGAATTTAGTAATACTGATTCACCCCCCCTCTCAGTATTATTTCCAACAATATGTTCCTAATGCAGTGGTTAAGGATGTGCTGGTACAAACCGATCAGGAAGGAAGGCGGGGAAAATGGATTGCAGTAATGTTAGAATATGATTTGGAGATCAAGCCTACAAAGATGATCTAAGGACAAGGCCTAGCGAGGCTAATGGCGGGATAAAATTTGCATGCTTTAGATATAAATCTTATTGCAGCCATGTCCGAAGATGAAGAAGAAAGCTCCCTGATTCAAGTGTCTGAAATTTTCCTTTAGTCACCATGGTATTCAGATATCATGTATGTACTTAGCACCTCTTTCCACCTTCAGAAATGACAAAAAACAAAGGTAGAAATCTCAAACTTAAAGCTTCCAAATTATGCATTTTAAATAATGCCCTTTATTGGAAAGATTCGGTTGGTGTTTTTCTGAACTGTTTAATTGAAGATGAAGCCCAGCAGATGATGAGTGACTTTCACAAGGGTGATTGTGGTGGTCACTTGTTCTGGAAGACAACAACAAAAAAAAATATTGAGAGCAGGTTATTACTGGCCAAACTTATTTTCAGATGTTTACAAAACAGTCATGAGCTGTCACGAACGTCAGGTCTTTCAAGGTAAAAGAAAATTGCTGCCTCTTCCTCTAAAACCGATTGAAGTCAATGCACCCTTTCAGCAGTGGGGACTCGATTTTATTGGGGAAATCCATCCAACATCGTCGGCTCAACACAAGTGGATCCTAACAGCAACCAACTATTTTACCAAGTGGATTGAAGCAATCCCAACCAGACAGGCAATAGATACAGTAATCATTCAATTTTTGGAATCAAATATTTTATCTCGTTTTGGTTGTCCTAGTAAAATCATCACAGATAATGCAGCTGCATTCAAATCCAAGAAGATGATTGATTTTTGCAGCAAGTATAAGATTACCTTGGGTCATTCTACAACATATTATCTGCAAGGTAATGGTCTAACTGAATCATCCAATAAGTCATTGGTGAACATCATCAAGAAGCTGTTGGAAACAAATAAGAAAGGCTGGCATAAAAAGTTAGTTAATGCCTTGTGGGATGACAGGGTGAGCTAAAAGAAGTCGATAGGTATATCTCCATTTTAAATAGTTTATGGCATTGACACAGTCTTTCCGACATCTTTCGCAGTTTCGGTTGTGAAACTTCTTTAGGAGGCTGGCAGTGAGGAAGATGATTTTCAGCGAAGAATCAATCATATGATCCATTTATAGTAGACAAGGGAGGAATTTTTCCAAAACACTTTCAGATTGCAGGAGAAGATCAAAAAGATCTATGACCGGAAAACAAAAGCAGATAAATTCTAGCTTGAGGATGTAGTGTTGCGGTGGGATGCTAGGAATGAAGATAAGGGCAAGCACGGTAAGTTTGAAAACTTATGGAAGGGACCCTACAAGATTGCTGCATACAGAGGAAAAAATGCATTTATGCTCAAAGAGATGGATGGACAAGATTGTTCAGGAGGACCAGTCAATGGTAGGCTCCTGAAGCACTACTTCTTCTAAGGTGATTTCTGAAATCATGAAGTGATCATTGTATATACCATTTTCCTTTCATTGCAAGTGTTCAAAGGTATATCGTCATTTCAGCTTGGGGCCCGATGTGAAGGCTATAAAGTTGAGTGATTTGTATCAATTTATGTGTTTATTTCAGTCTTTGAGTCTTGAGTCAGTTTTCATAGTGTCAGTTTCAGTTTTTGAAGTATCTTGACAGTATTGCCCAATGGATGAGGCACTAGTCTACTTGTCCCAGAGATCTATGGTTCTTGGTACCTCCAAGGAGCTACCATCTCCATTGGATCCAATGTTAGTGTCAGTGTCTTCACACTGCCATTAGTGATCAAAATTTACTCTTTTGCATTTCATACTAGGAGTCTCATTCTAATGAGTTGCATTCCATTAGGTCATGGATCAACTGATGGTAGGGTTCATTTCAATTTTTTTTCCCTTATGACACATATCTGCTAACCTCTTTTCATACTGTTCAGTCAATGGTTCCTGCTTATTTTCAGTTCATTTCATAAATTAGGTCTTAGGTCTTAGGGTTTCAGTCTCATTAGGTATTAGGGTTTTACTATGGTCAAATTTCAGTGACTATTGATTAATAATGGTTAGCAAACACATGAGGATGGCAATAATGATCAGAAAAGTTTTAATCTCTTAATTTGTAAGCTTAATAAATTTTTCACCTCAAAACTAGTTTTGAGGTGAAAACAGAGCATTGGTATATTATTTATAAAATTCATGTAATTTTATTGATCCGATATGTAATAAATGGTTCCATGCTGCTCCTGGTCACTTGGTGATATTACCAAGTACATGCCACTGCAAAAAGTCAAAGAAATTGAGCATCAATTCACCTATCTAAGCAAAAATTCAAATATCAGAAAAACAGAGTATTTGAAAAAGGCAAATAGACATTACAAAGTGGGTTTTGTACATCAAAAATAAAAAAGTGGAAAAACTATATAAAGATTATCCCTTTATTGATCATTTCATTGTTTGGGTTGAAAATCAAGAGCTAAAAGGCGATTTTGAAGTGTCATTGAGCAAAAGTGTGCAAGTGCTACATTTTTGGACAAGTTCAGACCGACAATGCGCACCAGAGGCTGGCGCTACGGACCTAACTGGCGCTATGCACCCGGCAGATTTCCTCAATGCAAAATTGAATGGGTGCTGCGCACCTGGGAGGCGCTACGCACTTGGGTGAGGTGCTGCGCACCTGGCAGCCAAGCCCCAAAACGCTCCAAAATCACTTAATTTGCTTCAAATCCCTCAAGTTACCTCTTGGCAAGTAAGTAAATCAATCCTTCTTGTTGAAAATGGTTTTACGTCAAGTTTTGGTGATTTTGTCTTTCATAAAGTTAAAACCCTAGTATTCACCAAACTATCTCATTAAATAAACAAGTTCACTCTCTCATTTGTTTTCCTATCTCATCCATTTGCTCTTGTTCCTAAACCCCATTCCCTCATATAAATTTCCCAAACATCATTCCCTCATATATTCTCCCTAAATACCACTTTCACATACAAATTTCCCAAACCCTATACTTTCTCCCCAAAACCCTACACACTTTATCCTACATACATCCTTAAACCCTACTCACTCCCTAAATCCCATTCACACTCCCATTCACTCTCACCTACTTATCCATAAAATCTCTTCATACTCATCTTTCATTCATCCACCCTATCTCCTCATTCACCACAAGTGATTACATCTATAAAAATAATGGAAAGAGATAGTGAATATGAGCTTGAAGAAGACACCCTTAGTGACAGTTCCAGGGAGAGAAACATACCACACAGGAAGCCTCATAAAGGAGGAAGGGTTATCAGAGAGGAGCCTACTAGTTTGAGGGAGTTGCAAGCCTGCCCATTTTCCGTTTCTTGCTTTAAACACCAGTCATGTTTTGGTTTTTGTGAAATGGTGGAAAGGGTTAAATTTCATCATGAGTTGGCAAGATTGTTTGTGACACATTTGGATAACAATGAAGTAAACCTTGTTGGAATCACATTCACCTTATCACCAACTGTTATCTTAGAGGCTACAGGTATTCCAGATGTGGGTGAAAAATGGAACAAAGGTCAAGATATTGATAGGGAGTACTATGAGCCTTACATCAAGGCTAGATACAAAGACAAACTCAAGAGAGTATTCCCCTTCAAGTTCTTGGAAGATAGGTTTGCTCCATTGATGAAGATCATCATCAAGTACTTTACTTGTGAAGGTAGGTTCTCTCGATTGTATGCCTACCACATTAGACTGCTGATGCATTTTACTAGAGTAAGGATGATGAATATCCCTTACTTCATGTTCAGAAACATTGAGAAGATGGCATTTATTGTAAAGAAGAAACCATATCCCCAGCAGTTAACTAGCATCTACCACTACTCTTTGATTAAAATCATTGTTCTACATCAGTTGCACCTTCTTAACATACCATGGGAGACTTTCATTTCTCATGAGATGTTTCAAAGGCCCACAAATATTTTCATCAGTGCATCATGAAGAAGGTGGACCTTCAGGACATGAAAAGTTCAAAGAGACTGAAACTGTTGGAGTGCTAGTGTTTGTGACATATGAGAGGGGCACCAGAAAATTTTTTGCAGCTACTAGGCGAGTATTATCTCCACAGGGTGTGGAAGGGGTCTTGCCTTCATCATCAGGCTATAGGAAAATGCTATCTCCACAAGGAGTGGAATGGGCTTTGCCTTCTTCTTCAGCGAAACAGGTACAGGTGGAGCAGCAAAGCAAGAGCAAAGGTAAAGGCAAGAAAAAGATGCATAAGAAGGATCTTAGTGATGAGCAAGAAAGAAATTTTGACCTTGTTGATCATGAGGAGACACAAGGAGTTGATGTCATTGACTTGGATACTCAAGATCCAAAGACTGCCAAAGACATTATTATAAAAGAACAAGAGGCTGAGATGCAAGCCTTGTCAGACAACTTAGAGAGAGCTAAGTGGGTCATCAAATATCTAGAGAAAGAAAACAAACAATTAAGCGACAAGCAAGTCCTCATGGAGCTGCAAATGATCAAGGAAAACAGGCAAAAGGCTAAGAAGGCCAAGGTCAAGTTGACTTCAATTGAACAAGAGATCGAGAATGACTGGGAAACTTGGCTTGAGAGGGTTAATATAGCCTTTGAGGGGTTGATTGAGAATGCCAACAAAGACAAGAAGATGCTTCGCCACACGGCCTACCACTACATGACTCGTAACAAGATCTGCAACATAAGAATGAGGAAGCTTAAGGCTAGGTTGAGGAAGGCCTTAAGGAGAAAAAAGGAGCAAAACAAGTTGAAAATCTTGGCTAGAGCCTTACTAGCCCAGCAAATAAACTAATGGTGGTGCCTTGTGCTAAATCTGGGCAAGTTTTGATAAATATTTGTCATTTTGAAATTTTAAACACAAAAAATTGCCCTAGGTGCGTAGCGCCACTAGCGCTACGCTTTTCACTGGAGGACTTTTTGAAGAAATGGCTTACATATATGGATTCAACATGATGAGAGCATCAAACCCAGAAAATATTAGCAATTTTGGAGCAAAACTTGGTTACCAAAAGGTCAAAAAACTATCAAAAAATGACCTCTATGCCTTTTTTTGGACACACAATAACAGCCTTGGGAGATTTCACTTTTGAGGGGGCAAATGACATCCAAATGAAAAAATTCAAGATGTTCCAGAAACTAGATAAGAATACCTTTCCAATGAGCTATCTTGGGATCAATTAGGCTAAGGGAAAGGGCTCCAAAAGTGGTTGTGAAGCAGCGCTACTCACCTGGCCAATGGCGGTGCGCATAGAGCCAGTTTGCCCAAAAATCCAGTTTTCGCCTAGTTTCTATGAAATTTGACTTTTTCTCTCTTCATGGATGAATTTATGATTGTAATTAATGCCATGGTGTGTAAATGTAATTGTAAAATGGCCTTAGAGGGTAGATTCATCATTTTGAGGTGGTTTGGGGGTCAATGAATCAATTTCCATGCTTATAGAGGCAAGTTGTTCCACTGCCTATATTCCTGTTCCTTGTTTGGAAATGGTTGTAATAGTTCCTTATCTCTTGGATTCGACCCTTGATGGCTAGCATAGGTGTTTTTATGTCTATATTATGTATTTTTTCAGTCATTAGCAAAGGTTGGACTCTCTTGGATGCTCTGAGCTACATTGTACATCTTTACAACAGTTTGGCAAGGAAATAAACCAGGATTTGCAGCTATTTTTGTGGGATACTTGTGGTAAAGTGTTTTTGCATAGTTTCTTCTTATGTTAATATTTTTTCACATGTGTTATGTGTGCCACAATATTATTCATTCTTCTAGATAAATTATATCAAGATAGATAGGTTGGATACATTGGTTATAGTGCTCTGCTTTGGGAAACCATTTAGTTTTTGATGTTTTCTACAGTTTGAAGAGGATACATGATCTTTGCATGCCCTCTTTAGCTCCTAACTAGTCTTAGACCTCCCATCTCACTTAATTTCAAGTGAAAAAACACCTACCTACCTTGCCCCATAGAACACCCTGCATTCCTGACTTGATTTCCTAGACCCAAAGCTGCCTGCTCCATTTGATCCAGCAAAAACCCAGCAAAATCAACCAAAAAACCCTAGAGCTACTATACCTAGCCTAAAATCCTATTTCTAGTCATCTCGATTGAGATTGACAAGGAGAGAGCCCTCTCCCAACCTGGTAGGGCTAGTTACCAGGTTAAGCTTAGTTTGTGGTTATCCTAGGATTGCCTCCTTTCAGCTTGAGGTCAATCTAGGCTCTAAAATGTGGTACACTATAACGGTTTGCGACTATGTGGAGGAAGATGAGTTAGATAAATTATACAAGATTACTGTGTGCGACGAAGATTGGATCAATCCCACTGCAGATGGGTGGATCACGTGGGATCTAGACAACTCTTGTACCTCATATTCAGATGAAGAGCTTGAACACTGGCAAAATATATTGCATGAAGTATCTACACTACGTTGCAATATGATGACAAAATCGTTGCGGTGCATATAAAAAAAGGTAAGGAATCTCCCGCATTATAATGGCTTAAATGATAATTTATTTTTGGCTGAGTTTGAAAGGGAGGTGCCCAAGGAACATCGATTCCAGGCACTGGATCTGGCACTGCGCACTACGCCTGCCCATTGGTGGGGTACGCATAATGATAGCTTCGCTGAGTGGAAGGAATACAAGCGAATGATGAAGCTGAGGTTTGGATACGCTAATATCCGTTTGACTGAAAGATACAGTGGGAAGGATGATTAGCATGAGAATTTGGTGTGGTGGACTAAAGAATGGGGTGAAGAGCCACAACAAGAATGGGTGCATATCTTTTGTCATACCCTAGATACTATTCAAATGAATTGGTATTTAGAAACAAAACTATGCCACTGAACAGCTGAATGGGATGTCTTAAGGGAAATTTTCTTATTAGCCTTCAGCTTTGAGGATGGATTTGAGTGCATTGAGAAGGCTTTCAGAGTCGGTAGAATGGGTTCAACTAGACTGGAGTACCCAGCTGCGCCATGCGTTTGAGTGCTACAATGTGACTGCAGAAGAAGAAGAAGAAGATCCATGAAAAATCAACATTCTGGAGATCGAAGGACAATGCGAGGTTTAAGGTCCTAATGCAGCGAACCTTGATATATCAGAACCTTTGAAGACCAGGCAAGTAAACATTGGGTCTGACACGCAACCTAAGTTTACAAAGATAGGTGATTATTGGGATGAAGATACAATTGATAAAGTTGCATAGCTGCTGCACGAATACCAGGACTTGTTTCCTGCCAAGTTCTTGGATCTAAAAGGAATATTAAGGGATATGGGATTATGAAGATCACTTTAAAGCCCGATGCGAAGCCTGTGAAATAGAGACCCTACCACCTGAATATGAAGTATAAGGAGAAGGTGCGCAAAGAGCTAGACAAAATGCTGGAGGCTGGAATTATTGAGCTAGTAGAAGAATATAATTAGGTGAGCCCTATGGTTGCTCAAGAGAAAAAGAATCATGGTGAAATCAAAATATGCATAGACTTGACAAAGCTCAATGATGCCTGCATTCATGACCCATTTCCAACACTATTTATAGATGAAGTTTTGGAGAATGTTGGAGGACAGGAAGCTTATTTGTTCATTGATGGGTTCTCAAGGTACCATCAGATTAAGATCGTGTCGAAGGATCGTAGCAAGACGAACTTTGCGATAGAGTGGGGATGCCTCCAGTACACAGTGATGCCATTCGTACTGAAAAATGCGCATGAAATCTTTTCAAGGGTTGTAATTGTAGCGTTCAAAGAATTCATCCATGAATTCTTAGAAGTGTGTTTTGATGACTGGATTGTGTTTGGATTGGTTAAGCGCCACGTTGCAAGTCTGCGTGATGGTGACGAGATTCTGGGGTGAACCAAAATCCCATTTCCCCAATAAAATCGTCTTGAAGCCTGTGGGTTATGGGCCCACGAAGCCTTTCAGAAACTTCCCATCATTCTTCATGCACACACAACTTTCTTCTCAAGGTTCTTTGCTGCTGTTGCTGGAACTGCTTGTTCGGCTCGTTTTCAGTCCACACACGTGCGTGCATCAACCTTTGGACCTTTGTCATCCTCTTCTCCGGGTGATGAACCAGCGGGTGCCGAAATATCACCACCTTCCTGGATCTGTATACTGCCATCTTTTCCCACGTCTCTACAAATACTTATACCCAACTTCCTGCACTCGTTTTCCAAGGTCACAAGCGTGGGTAATCCAGAGAAAAAATGATCAGTACCAGATGAGGTATTTTCCAAACCCATTAGCTGATTCACAATAAACTCTCCATTGGATACGACATAGTCCCTTCCATAAAACCAGCTAGTATGATTACCCTTCTTGGTATTCATCGACCTGATAACTCGAGCCACCATCTGATTTAGACACGTTATCATCCAGCTCGAGTCTCTCCCCCTTATCATCCTCATCGAAGGGAGGCTTCGATTCCTCAGCAGCATCTTACTTTGGCGCTGGTTTATTCACAGAGACTAGCTCCTCGTCAGCATTGCGGCTGCTCGATCCTCTTCCACCGGTTGCCACTACCACATGGGCCCTCGGAACCATGTGACCGCTCTCCCTCACAGCTCAGATGAAACCCAAATGTAAAACCTCAATTTCCGACTGTTCAAAGCCCTCCAAGATTTAGGCGAATCTGCCTCGGCTTCTTCCAATTTGAGAAATATCGAACAAATGAGAGATTCGCACTACCGTTATTACTCGGCTAACATTCGCTCACAGACTACCAGCGATCTCATATTAAAATTGATTTTGAAGATCAGCAGGAAGATAGCGGAGATTCACAAGATTATTATTGGGGATCGCTAGCGTTTGCCTCTGGTTTATTAGTTGGTATTCATGCCCGCGCCCTTGCTGTCAATCACAACATTGCCGGAAGAGATTGACAAATAAAATAAAAACAAATACACAAACAAAAATTCACAATGACACATTTTTATTATAAACAAACTCAGATTACAATTTAAGTCATCTCAGCCTTAATCAAGAATTCTCCAGCAACTACATTTTTCCCTCTCTCGCACGCACAGGGTTTTCTCTTCTTTTTTCTTGATTCACTCATGAATCCTTCAGTTCTTGTTATACATACATTTAGTTTTAATTGATTTTTTTAACTAAAATTAGTTCATTAACTTAATCTTGTTCAAGGTTGGCCCGTTGTCCATGTGGTTGTCCACGTGTCTCTTTCTCTAATTTTTTTTCATTGAGGAGCCTGGATGCTCCTGCATCACTGTGCCTTATGTTTGATTCTTGTCGCAGATACCAAATTGCTCTAAACTTGAAGAAATGTATATTTTGCATGCCTTATGGGATATTGTTAGGCCATGTGGTATGTAAGCAAGGAATAATGGTAGATATTGCAAAGATAGAAGTGATTTTCAATTTAGAAGCTCCAAAGAATGTAAAGCAGCTGTGCACAACGTTGGGCCACACCAGCTACTATAGAAAGTTTATCAAAGCTTACGGACAAATAACTGCACTGATGGAGAAATTACTGAAGAAGAACATGACTTTCTGCTGGGATGAGGAGTGTCAACACAATGTGGCTATGTTAAAGGGAAATATCTTGACTGTGCCCATTTTGGTGTTTCCAGACTGGAAGAAATAATTTCATGTACATGTGGATGCCTCCTGTATTGCATTGGGCGCGATATTGACCTAGCCAGGAGAAGGTGAAATTGATCATCCTATAGTCTTCACAAGCAGAAAATTGTCAAAGGCCGAGAAGAATTATTCAACTACAAAGCGTGAAGGACTGGTGATGGTCTACGCGCTGTAGAAATTTCGACATTGCCTGTTAGGCATGCATTTCAAAATGTATACGGATCACTCTTCTTTCAAGTACCTAGTCAACAAGCCTATGTTGGGGGGCAAGATCTGTAGGTGGTTATTGTTGTTTCAAGAATATGAATTTGAGGTGATTTTTAAGCCTCGAAGATTGAATGTGGATCCATATCATCTATCTAGAATTGAGACAGGCGAAGAACCTACTAATTTGAGGGAAGGATTGCCGGATGCACAACTCTTCGCTGTACGTGTCGTAGATGATCATTTTGCTGATATAATCTAGTTTTTGACTACTGGAACAACCCTGAAAGGATAATCTACACAACAGAAAAAGGAGTTGGTGGTCCACACAACTGACTTTTCTATGATTGCAGGACACTTATATAAGATGGGCACTGATGAAATACTACGCCAATATGTTCTGGAATTTGAACGATCGATCATACTCGCTGAAGCACATGGAGGAGTGGTGGGAGGACACTATGCAGGCAAAGAAACCATGCAAAGGATTCTGTGTGCCGGATTTTGGTGGAAGACGATACATAGGGATTCTAAGGTGTATTGTAGGGCATGTGATGCTTGTCAGAGGATGGAAAGCCACCACAAAGGGACGAATTGCCCTTAAATTCTCAGATTTCATTACAGGTGTTTGACAAATGGGTGATTGACTTTGTGGGTCCAATACAGCCACCAGGGAAAAAGATGGGTGCAAGGTACATTATTATTCCGACAGAGTATTTGACAAGATGGGCAAAAGCACAACCGCTGAAGGATTGTAGCACTGCTACTGTCGCGAAGTTCCTGTTTGAATATGTCTTGACAAGGTTTGGGTGTCCTAAGATACTGATGAGTGATCGGGGTGCGCATTTTCTAAATGAAACTATTGTCATGATCCTCGAATAATTTCAGGTCTATCATCCAAAGAGTACACCCTATCATCCTCAGGTAAATGGTATGGTGGAAGCATTCAATAAAATTCTGGAAAATGCATTGACGAAGGTCTGCAACGCAGAGAGGAACGATTGGGATGTGCATACCAATGGTCCTACGGGCATATAGGACGGCGTGTATAAATTAATAGGACAAACTTCATTCAGGTTGGTCTATGGGATAAAGGCTATGATTCCCATGGAGTATATTGTGTTGAGTTTAGGAATTGCAACATTGACTGATATGGTGGATTGTGAGACTATGGAGGAGCACCTATAGCAGTTGTTGGAATTAGAAGAAGACAAATTTCTCGTAGGATTTCACCAACAGGTGCAAAAGGAGCGCGAGAAGGCCTAGCATGATTGACATATTAAGATGCGCACCTTAAAGGTGAATGACTTGGTCCTAATTTATAATAGAAAATTTACAAAATTTCCTAGGAAGTTTCAAATGAATTGGCTGGGACCCTATGTAGTCAAGGAAATTATAGATGGTGGCGCAGTTCAACTTGCGAAGCTGAATGAGGAATTATTTATGGGAAAATTCAATAGCAGTCAATTGAAATTGTTTCAAGGGGATTCTTCCCTTGTGCAATGACTACATGATGGCTGGACAATATTAGTACTCCAAGTAGCTGCAAGGAAGTACGAGACTATAAACTACACTGCCCGAAGACTAGGAAAACAAAGTAAGGGGGCTGCACGAGGGAAGCAAGAAGTGCGCTAGAAGGAGCTGCGCCAGGAGGGCTGTGCCATGGAGGATGGTGCCACGCAGCAGGATCCAAAAATAGTCATTGGATGCATTGTAGCTAATTGGATGGTGAAAATACCATTAGGAGGAGTGGGTAGGCTACATTTATGGTGCAAATCTTTGGCAATCTGCCGCCAAAGATGCATTTATGATAAAAAATTGGAGGGAATGATCGGATTTGAATTTGAAATCGCCTATAAATCTGGCATGTTGGCCTGCATTAAAACACTTTGCTTTCAAAGAATTTGCTACCAGAAATATTCCTACATGTATAAGAAAGATTGGGAGGAACTTCTTTCACGACCGGAGTTTGCAAATTTGCTCGATTGGAACCATAAGATCATCCTTGAGAAAATGGCTGATCCTGCAGAAGCCACAACCCCTGAAATTGCGTTGACAATGGAAGATACGACGTCTATGCCTATGGCATCAAGGTCGCCTAGGCCTAAGCCAACCGCTGCTAAGGAGAAACATAAGAAACCACAGGCTATTTTGGTGAGGCAGTCACTGAGGAAGAACCCTATGGAGGTTCAGTAGAAAGGGAAGATGGACAAGTCGAAACAGCTACACGAACCCTTGGATCTTGACGAAGAGGAGCTTCGTGAAGGGGTTGAAGAGTTTGATGTTGAGGAGGGAGAGCTTATCACTAGGCTCTCAAATTATATAACTCCATGAAAGGGCAAAGCAAAGGTACCCAAGGATCCTGATAATGCTGAATTCACAGTCTCTACACTGCTATTGCCAGAGAACATGCCATTTAAAGGCGTTCTCTTAGGGTGCATTCCCGCACTCAAAATGAAGGATTGGGATCTAGCCGATCACGAGAAATTCTTGCATTTGGTAACAAACAAATATTTAGCAAAGATATACTATGAGGAGACCAGAGTCACGCGACTGGAACCCATGAAGTGGGTTGTGGGGGTTGAAAAGGCTGGGTTGCTAAATATGCTATGTGTACCGCATTTTAGCAGAACCACTATCAACACGGTATGCGTATGACAATTGATTACACTGGTTCATGATGGGTGTCTTTGGTTGGGAGAGCCCATCACAATCATAAATATGTTGATCCACCGTATCACTAGGTTTCCCTACCAAGGGGTGGATCCAGTTGAAGGGTTTGGAGGCAAGAGTAAAGAAAAAAAACTCACGATAGATTGAAGAACGAGTTTGGCTTAGTGAAGAAGTTGTACGGATACTCTATTTGTTCCATCACAGACAAGGCAGTGCAGTTTTCCGCCTAAATTTTGGCTTGCAAGGTCATGAGAAAGTGTCGCACAAATGAGGTGTCAGCGCCAATCATTTCATTGGCTGCACAATGCGCGAAGAGGGTGCAGTACAACTGGGTGCAGTATCTCTGCAAAGAGTTTCTGTTTAATTGCTACGAAGCACAGGACAATGACAAGGCATTCCATTATGCCTGGCTGCTATTGCCCTAGTTACATGGAGACTACTAGAAGACAGTCAGTTCCCTCCACAGGATGTCGATTTACCAGAGGCTGCGAAGTTTGCTTCATTGTGGGAAACAAAGGATCTGGGGAGGGTCATGGAGATGAAGATATTCTGGGTTCTGGTCGAGATGGACCTCTGCACAGTGATCAGCCAGAGGCCGAGGTTGTCACCTACCATGTTTGAGCAGTTGGAGGCCTACACGGAGTTTTAAGCGGATTTTCAGAACGTATCCATCTGTGCGAGACGAGATCCTAAGAAAGTATGATACAAGTTTCCATACCTAGTCACTGACATAGATGTATAGGAATTCATGGGAAAATGGACATGGGAGTGGCTACACCCCACAAATCTCGGTGCCGGAAAAAGAAAAGGTGGAGATGAACAATGAGAAGATTTTTGCAGAAAAGGGTCAGGTGTTGAAGGAAAAGGAAGAACTGGCAGCGCGAAGCCAGAGCTTGGAGGCAACAATTACATAGGCATGTAAAACATTGCCAAAAGTTCACATTCCAGAAGATGCAACAACAACAACAAAGATTTGGAAGTTGGTTGCCACAGTCAGAGAAATGAGGGATGAGGTCCGCCGAGTAAAATTTGAGTTCCAAATGAAGATATCAGAGCTCGAGTTGAAACTACAACCAACAACTCCATCAGAAGTCCGAGAGCAGCCATAAGGGAGAGCATGGCCACTTTGGATGCAATAGTCATAGGCTGCACACTGATCTTTGAGAAGGCAATGGATCTATGGAAGACTCTTCAAGAGGACCCAAACCTGAAAAAACTTGGCACAGATATCCGGGAGATGCAACAAAAGTTTGATGAACTCAGGGCGACTGTGCACACTTTGGCGGGAAGGAAAACAACTTCAAAGGCAGATTGAGGAGCTGCAAAGGAGAGAGGTCATCTTAAAGGCTAGAATACAACCATGGACAGAGGAAGCCAACTATCTTACTCTGTCAGTCCAAGAGAAGTTGAATACACTCCAACAAACACAAAGGATGATGTGCCTCGCGATGGGAGGCATGACTACTGAAAATCTGGTAGAGGAAGTGTAGCAGGCTGTGGTGCAGGGTTCTGGTGACATAGACATGTTGAAGGTGGAGTTCAGGGACCTTTGCAACAAGCGCCAACTAAGTGACTCGAGGTAGAGCCACCCAATTTGTGTTGGAGGCCTATTGGGATGAGGTCCCCAGGGTCAATTTTGTTAAGTTTTGGGAAAATTTTGTAATATCTTTTGTAATGAATGTAAAGTCTCCGTGAAATGTGGAAGCAGAGTGCGAAGCTAGTAGAAGTCAAAGGGGATTTAGTCCCTTAGTTGGGTAGGTGATAGAGTTGTTTTGAGACCCGCCCATGGTCCGCAGACCATGGTATTGTAAAGAAAATGCTATAAATAGATGAGTCATAGTGAGTCTAAGTATCAATGAAATATAGAAGAATCATTGTAAGGGCAAGGTGATAAGGCAGGAAAATTTTGTTTCCTGTACTTAGGCGAAAGGGGAAGGCTCCTGTGACTGAGTGTGCAGAGACCTTGGTAAGTTCGCAAGCTGAGTGCATGGGCCCCTACAGCTGAGTGCACAGGGATAAGAAGTCTGTAATTGAACGCTTATACTTAATAAAGACTGTTTTGGGCCAAAATTGATGCATCTGTGTCTTATTATTTACTTCTACTAAGTTCATGTATCTTTGCTCTGTGATATATTTTATATGAATTAATGCTTATTTACTGCATGAAAGTGGTAGATCTATAATATTTATGCATGATAAATACAATTAAATACCTTCGCGAAGATCTGGAAGTCATTTAGATAGATTTGTAGTAGTTATCTATTCGGAAGGATTAGAGCTACGCGAAGGTAGATCTAAGCCATAGGAACTTCAGGAGACCATCACATAGGCCTCTAGATGCATAAACCTGGTTCTAGCATTCCCCAATACTGGTTTGGGTGAGACTGCAACCTGCGTTACATAGGTTGTTGTCGAAAGGGCCATCAGTTAGGGTTTTGTTGGTTGGCGCAGATAACGATGAGCCTGGGTTAGGCCCCATCAAGCCAACACTTCACATGTGAGGGGAGATTCAGTAGGGTGTATCACTATCACATTAGGCTCTTAATGCATTTTACTGGCAAGAAAACTTTGAATCTCCCCTATTATCTATTTAGGAGTCTCTGTAAGATGGCTACCGAGTTCAAACAAAAGGAAGTCAAATTGAGGCTAATTTATTTCATTTTTCATTAACTAAATTACTGGTAATGAAGGAGCTTGAGAATAAGGAGTAGACATGGTAGGAGTTCTTGGTTTCTTGAGGATGAGCATCATAATATTCAAACAATCAAAAGACTAAGAAAGACACTCCTTCAGTTGTGGTTGAAGAAGCATCACCTATAGCAACAAGCTCAATCAAGAAAGCTTTGAATGAAAGCAAACTGGTTGTTAATAAAAGTGTTAAGAAGCTAAAATTATTTATAGAAAAGGTGTTAAGGGTGCCAATAACAAGAGTTGAAACCAAGATATTACCCGTGAGTTCTCCATCTTCACCTATTCAAATTATGGAATCAGAGAGCACACAAAGAGAAGTGGAAATTAAGGAAAAGGACTAGAAAATTGGGGAGTTACAAGACCAGTTGGACAAGGCCCATGTGACAATAGCTCACTTGCAGCAGGAGAACATGGAGCTTAGGCATAAAGTGTCCCAAGAAACTATCCAGCCTAGAAGAGAAGAGCCATTAAAGGAAACATTGACACATGTTGCCAAAGGAAAAGGTAAAATGGTGATTGATGTCGAAGAGCTGAAGAAGCCGATTGAGCATTCAAGGAGACCTAGGACTAGGTCTTCTACCTAGGTGCATATGCAAGTAAAGGAGACTGTTCATCCTATGGTTTTTTATGAGCAGAAGGAATTCAAGAAGCTACTGGAACAACTTGAAGGAATACAATGTCAAGTAGATCAACTTGCAGAGAAAGACAATAGGGATATGTTGGCCTTTTTTAGAGAGGTAGAGGTTGTTGAACCAGTCCTTGACAGGGCTAAGTATAAACTAAAGTGGACCTTGCCTCTGCATAGGCAAGTGAAAAATTTATATGTACAAAATTTGGTCCTAAGAAGAAGATTCGGGTTGGTGAAGAAGAAGCTCAATGAGGTCAAGGAAGCTGGAAGGAAGAGGAAGATAGGTAAGTTGGAATTACTTGAAGAGGCTAATACAAAGGTGAATATCTAGCAAGAAACCTCAACCTAGCTCCAAAACTTTGTTTTTGGCTCAAGAGATCAGAAAGGGTAAATTTTGATGAAACTTGCAAAAACGAAGCAAGGGGCTTATTGCACTTTTTATATATAATTTTTGATAATTATGGGGTAGTGAAGTTGGATGTTTTGTTGTCATGAGGGAGTTCTATGAAGGTTCCAACATCCATTTTTATGTCCCAAACACTTTATATTTAAAAGGAGCCATTATATATTTGGTTTCTGAAGGCGCTACAAAAGTGGGGAACATGTCAAAGGGAGGTCGAACCATTTTGAATCTTTTTTAGAAGGTTCAACACCATCACAGGGGTATTTGAATGATACCCATTTGATTCTTTTTGACATATAGGGGCCACAACCATACATAGCATGGAAGCTACTTCGTTTTGCTGCAAAACTGCCTAATGCGCTGTGAGTCTGGACAATCAACTCCATTTTGTTTCAAATTTCGAATTTTGGCTCCTAGAAGTAGTTAGATCATGTGGATAGGTGGCATACTATTTTAGAAGGTGTAGTTAAGGCTTAATTGCAAATATTCCAAGTCAATGATGTATTAGGCAGTGATTGGTAGTAGGTGAAACTAACCCTATTTTTAAGCATATGAGCTAAATTTTGATGTTTTTGTTAGAAGTTGGTTGCTTTCAATGAATTCAACCACCTAGAGTGGGAAAATGAACCTAATTATGTATATAAAGAGATAAAAAACATTGTAAGAGCTTATGTTGGTTGGGATTAGAGAAAAAGATATTTGTGCACTGTATTTTTGAAAAACTTTACTAGTGAATGAATGAAATAGAAGGTGATTTTCATGAGTCAAAATCTTGGTGGTTTTGTGCTCCTTTGATATTGTAATTTATCTATGTGTTTACATCTATTTAAAGTGCATATTCTTACTTGTAAAACCAAATTTTTAATTCAAAATTCATCTTTAATGATGCTCTTTTTTAGTTTTGCCAAGTTATCAATGTTTTTAGCTTAAAGCGACATCTTAGAATTCATCCATGGTTTGATTCTATAATGTGTTGTCTTTCACCTCTTTTACATTCACCCCTACAACAATCTGATCCAAATCCCACCACCAAAGATTCCAACCTTGTCCTTGTGGAGAAAATCTTTTCTTTTCCATCATCTCACTGGACAAAATCTATTTTGACATGACTCCTGCCCAATGGATCTGCCCCTTTTCTCATCAACATACCTCTAAAAATAAAACTTTGTTGAGCTTATTACCTAGCCTAAAATCATATTTGTTGTGTAGCCTATGTGATAGATCCCTCTCCAGGCTAGAAAGGCTAGATTCTAGCCTAATGTGGTTTGTGGTTACCTCTGGGATTCCTTTTTTCAACCTAGGGAAATCACATAATGCTAAGACCTTGATAGCCCCTTCCACTCGTCATTCAAATCCATGTGATGTCTCTGTCCCTACTCTACTTCCATTTTCAACCTCTGTCTCAGATTGGTAGACTCTTTAGCCCCCGCTCTGCAAAGTGGTTATTGGCTAGTTGGCTGTCCCTTCTTGGCCACTCTTGATGACTGACATTGTGGATAAGTGGCTCATTTCTCTAGTTTCTCACATCATCTTTCCATGCCAAAACAATACTTCCAACCCTATCTATGTGTGTTACACCTTGTCCAGTCTATACCAGCGATCAAGCAAACTCCTGCCATAGCCCACTCCCATCAGTGGTTGGATGCTCTTGGTGCCCTTGGTGACTATCGGCTACTCGAGACCTGATCAACTGCCTTTCGCAGCTTGATCCTACTTGAACCAATTTGTTAGTTTTTGTCCCCTGCTAGTTCTACATCTTCTCCTTGTGACTAGTCAGTTACTATTCCTCTCTATGGGTTAGTTGGTCTAGTGGCTATTGGCTACTTCGATGACTGGGTGGGTCATCAAACTTATCGACCCCCATTTTTTTTTTTAAATCCTTCCTTTCCTTTAACAAAAAATTTGGCCCCTTAATTTTTTCTTTCTTTCAGTCATTCGACCAATTTACTTCAAACTTAAAAAAAATGCGTATGTATGACACAATCGAACCTAGCTATGGCAATATGGTATGGACCTAAAACCTATGATTTTGAGATTGATTTAGAGTTTCAACTCTAATACCATGCTATTTTTCATTGAACCCAACACTTGGTATTTAATTTTGAGCAATAACTTACTGAATAACCACACAACTAGGTTCCTAACAAAAAAATATTGAGTAGAATAAAATAACAATCTAAATCACAATAATACACACAAATTTCTTCCCAAGAAATCAATTCATCATTAATAAACACTCAAAACCTACTTAGATCCCCATCCTAGGATAATGGCTCAACTGAGAAAATACAGATACAAAAAACCAGGAACTGATCTAGCAAATCTTCCCTAGATCGGTGCTCGATCTTTCCCATAACAACCCTTTTTGCTATCCTTCTTGTAAATATGACTATGAGTTGTAATTCATGTAAATAATGTGAAAATATAAATTATCATTGGGCTAAGAAGAGGACACTGATTCAAAGTTTGTAGAGGAATATTTTCTTGGAAAATGAGTAAACCTAAGCCATTGCATTTAAGTTCACCACCTATCTCCCTAGGGAATTTATGACCCTACTAGTGTAGGCAATGAAGGGGAGTATGGGATACCTGGTTGAGGAGGAAGATCTCATGTAGTCCTTGGTAGAGAGAGATGTGTTGAGAATTGAACATGCAAAAGGACATGAGACATACATACAAAGCGTTCCAACATTGGGAGAAACAGATACACGAATGGGGGGATGCATGTTGATTTTTGTAGCTATTGTTGGTCTTCATAATTAATAATTTTATCCCTCCAAATATATGAAATAACAAATATAATACATGTTCTTCATGTTGCCTTCAAGAAGAGGGAATTTTGGATATACAAAATTGAATTTTTAGCTCCTATAATATCAAGTTGGCCAAACTTATAGAGGCACTCATTCAACCTCATAGAAGACTATACAAAGGCTTCGATCTCCTCCTCAAAAAGGAAATTTTAGATATCTTATTCTCTTATGTTCACATGTGAAGCAACAAACCAAGATTCTTTATGGGTAGATCGAGTTTTCTAAGCAAAATTAATTATCTGAGGTAGACCAAGTTCACAAAAAATCAAATTTTCTGAGGCAGACCGAATCTTTGAGGAGGGCCGAAATTCCATGTGGTAGAGTTGATTGAAATTCATGAGGCTACTTATTTATGTTTGACCAGGTTTGAACTAGTTTTTATTATATTAAAGTAGCAGATTGCGTCTCTTGTTGAAGTGAATAATTTCTCTAAGAAAGGGTTGTTGGGTTTTCCCCCAAGTGGGTTTTCCCAGGGTAAAATACTCGTGTTTTTTGTTTGGTTGTATCTTTATGATCCTACTCTATTTTTGTTTCTATTGTTGAGATCTTCTTTGTAATTTTTTATGACGAATGTGTACTCAAGAAATACGAACTTAAGGAATCATAAAAGTTAATTATCAATTTAGAATACATATGAAAAATCAACATGGTATCATATCTATGGTTTGAAAAGAGAAATATGGAATTGAAGACTCTAAACAAACCCTCAGTCTGAGAAATACAAGCTAAAAATCCTCAAACCATGAACAAAGAAGGGGTCGTATATGTTTGAGGTAGGCCACAGGAAAAATAGGAGGTTGAGATACCTCAGGGAGTATTTAAAGGAGTTCAAGGGACCTCAGGACTAGGCCACATAAACCAATTAGATCTTAGTTGAAACTACAAGGGTGAAATCGAGTTGAAAAATCTCATAGGAAGGAATTCAAAGTTCCTTAGATAATAGAAAGACCCTTGAGTTGATCAGGGACATATTTGTGAATGTAAAAATTCTAAGATCTTTGATAGGAGTGAATATTGATCCTAAGGGTTCATTTGCTACTAAGTGTGTCAATGTATTGGTAGCTATTGAAGTTTAAGTTGAATGATGCTTATCTTGAGTTTAAAACACATTGATGCCATAATATATAGTGAGATTGTTAGCCTTAATAATGCAATTAGGATCATAATTGAGAAATATTCTATGTAGAAGAAGCCGAGAGTAACACCCTTGTGATCAGAAGGAACCAAGACCTTAATAAGGCCAATCATGGCATACAAAAGGAGCTACAATAATTATGTGCTAAAGCATAAACTGAGGAAGAGTTTAAGAATTTACTGTAGGGCTTCAAAAGGATTTAAAGGCTTAGGAAATAAGGCCAAGATGTCTCTAAAAAGGGACAATGAAGAATCCTAGAACTAGTGTTCATAAAACCATGAATTGTGTTGAAGCTTGTATCAAAGTTTATTTAGAGCTATTGCCCTATTTGACAGAAGTTGATGTTGTACCTTGCCATGAAATTTGACAAGCATGAAGCATTGAAGGATTGCCTGCAATAAAGTGTGAAATTGTTGGAAGTTGCTCTAGGCCAGAAGGAGCATCTTCACCCATTTGTGGAAAGCAATAAACTTCCAATAATTTTAACTATTAATTTATGTTATTATGTTGGCATGTAAATTGTATGGCAGAGGCAAAGTACTATATGTGCTAACAATGTTGGTTGTAGACAATACTTTGTAATATGTACATAAAATATTTGTTGTTGATACTATTGTTGGGTTGAGGACCTAAAGTTTGCAAGCAAGAGTCAAATTTTAAATAAGAATTATTTGAAAATGTTGCCATAAGTCTAGTGTGGTCAAAACATATGTGATCTATAGGCTGAAGGAACTATGATAAAATGATCTCTCATTCTTGTAAGAACTGATAAACTTAGGGTTTTATAAAACTCTATAAGACTTGAAAGAGACTGTTTGGATTTGAAATCTTTACATGTGTTCAACAACGTAAGTATTGTTTTGAAGTAGCAAACTCTAATACCTTATACTACTATGGAAATATCTGGTATGCTTGAAAACAAAGGGAGCTGAGAAGAAGAGTCACAACATTTGTGCTTCTTGAGTATCTAGTAATCCTAGGTTTCATAAACCCTAGGTACATCTCAAAGGATATGATTTAGAAAAACCCTAGAGATAGAGGTAAATGCTTCTAGAAGAAGCCATAACTTATGAAAGGAAAGTGACTTGATGATGATGAAGATGAGGATGATGAGGTTGCAAATGGATTTCATTTCTACAAGAAAGCAAGGATCAAGAGGGAGCCGAAAAATTCCCCTCAATCCTCTAAATATAAGTATCTTTTATCTCTCTTCCTTGATTTACTATTATATAGCATCTTGTCTCTTTTGCTCTTTGCTAGGTTATAATTGTTCTTCCATGACCTCCTAATGATGTTTGCAAGTACATCGTAAAGGATGTTAAGGATTTGGCATGAAATGAAAGCATTAGGAATAATGAAGCAAAGCTTGTGACAAGAGGATTCTCCCAAAGTGAGTTGTGTTCAAGAGGGAGAAGTTTTACTGACATATAGAACCATGCCCGATGACCAAAATAGCTCCTATTTTAGAGGGAGTAGGCAGGTCAAAAGTTTGAAGGATTCTGTAATGAATACTGTGTCAAGATCTGAGGAAAGTTTGTGGTGAATTCCAAGTGGATCTACAAGTATGTGGTAGATGGAAACATAGAGAAGTACAAAGCGATATTTGAGGGTTCTCCTAGAAAGAGGGAGAATACTATGACAATATGCTTTCTCTAGTTGTGAGGCACACTTTTGTTAGAACTATTATTATTTCTATTGCTTTGAAAATTGCACCAGGTGGATGTTGAGATCGCTTTCCTCAATAGAGTAATTGATGAAGAAGAATTGTACATAGAGCTACGTCAGGGCTTTGAGGTACATGAGAAGAAGTCTCATGATTGTAGATTAAATAAGGCTTTGTACGATCACAAGTAGATACATTGAGTTTGGTATTCTTAGATTGATGGATATCTTATGAGTCTTGGTTGATCATTTCATTATATGATTTGTTTCTGACGAAATCAGAAGGACCCATGTGAAAGAGGGAGTAGTAGTGGTAGGAGGATTTTCCTCCGTGATAGCGAGATCAATCAAGCCCTACTTCAATATCAAAGGGAGTTGACCTCTGAGTTTGAGATGAAGGATCTTGGTTGGATACATTACTTCTTAGAAATAGAAGTATGGAAAAATCCAGGTAAGCACGTTATCACGATCCTTCAGAGAGTTTAGATGATGTACAACTAGTCCATGGTAACTATTCTAAAGAAACTAAGTGGAAGAGGGAGTAGCCAGATTGCTACAACATGATCTATTTTAGTGTCAAAGGGAGCACCTAGTCAAGGTGATTGGAAAGTAGTTGTGGCACAACATGTGTTGAGGTACTGACATGATATAGTTGGATGTGAATTGAGAATTGCAATTGCATGGATATACAGATTCAAATTGGGGAGAGAGTGTTGAATATAAGAAGAGCACTTAGGTAGGATCAAACATTTGTCACACTCAGGACTGCAGAATCCAAGTATATTGCAACTAGTTTAGCAATTTGTGAAGCATTGTGTCTTCGAAAGCTACTCATACGATTGTTTGATTAGGTGTAGGAGATGACCGTGATGATAGGTCGAATCACGTCAGATCATGGTACCACCACATATAGGATATGGTACAAAAAGGAGCAGTGAGGCTCTAATGCATTTCCATAGACAAGCATGATATTGGCATTCTCAAAAAGCCTCTTTCTTAAGGTGAAGTTTGTATACTATAGGGACAATCTTGAGAAGTTTGTATAGTTCAGAGATAAGCTTGAGAAGTTTGCATAGTTCAGGGATAAGCTTGAGAAGTTTGTACACTTTGGGGACAAGATTGAGAAGTTTGTACACTTTAGGGACAAGCTCAAGAGGTTTGTACACTTCAATAACAAGATTGAGAGGTTTGTATACTTCAGGGACAAGATTAGATTAATTGAGAATGCTTATCTTAGTTAAAGGGAGTGTTGTTGTTGTAGCATCAGGGGGAAGACATTCTCTCTAAATCAGGATATTGATAGGTCAAATTTATTGACCAGGGGCCATGTAATGTGGATAGGGAAGAATGGCCTTGAGAGAATCAAGGTCTATAGTGCTCCATAGGTGGGCAAGTGGGTGCCTTTAGCATCGGGTAGGAGAGTTACCATAAACTAGCATGCAAAAATGGTAATAGCCCAAGGTTTCACTATAGGTCACAGGTGTTGACCAAGTTCCAAGTGAGGACTTAGATAATTGGTGAATAGCTCCAAATGATGACTTTTTGAGCATGATATTGATGCGGGATACTTTCCACAGGTAGTGGATAGATACATCAACATAGCTACCTCATTTAATATTTCTTAGAGAAATTGTTCAACAAGAGAACATATGAAGAGGTCACTATAAATACCTCCCTAGCTAAGAGGGAGTGTTGATTTTTGTAGCTATGGTCGGTCTTCATAATTAATATTTTTAGACCTATAAATATATGTAATAACAAATATAAGACATGTTCTTCATGTTCGCTTGAAGAAGAGGGAAATTCGAATTTACAAATTTGAATTTTTGGCTCTGAGAATATTAAATTGGCCCTTAAAGTATTCAAGTCAGCCCAACTTATAGGGGCACCCATTCAACCTCATAAAAGACTCACTAAAAGGAAAAGACCCTCTAGCAGAGGTTTTTCTTGAAGTCACTGTAAAAATATCCCAAAATCCATTTGTAGCAGAGGTCACTAACGGAGGTGGGCGGGTGGATGTTTTTTTAACAATGCGTCTATAATATACAAATGCTCAGATTCTTTACTATACATATAAGCACCGATGCCTAATAGAACGTGGTGCACCATGGCAGATTTATTTTAAATAAAAAAGAAGGTGCGTTAAATAACAAAGTGCATCAGTGCATATACTACTTGATAGCACTAAAAAGGGTTAAATTTACAAAAATGTTGGTTGTAAAATTCATTTTTCCCACTCCCTTCCTATAGTCTAACGATGACCTGGTGCTAAACTAGTACTCTAACACCCCACTGCGTACACAATATACAATGCACCAGTGCTTACACTAATCGATAGCATTGGATAAAGGTTAAATTTAAAAAAATGTCATTGCTATATCCACTTGAAGCACGAGTGTTCTTGTATTAAATTGCCTCGGTGCATACTTAGAAAGAGCACCGCTAAAGGTTTTTAATTTAAAAAAAAATGCGGTGCTATATTCTAATGAAGTACTGGTGTTGTTCATGTATTAAAATGCCCTTATTCATCTTAGAAAGAGCACCACTAGGGGGTTTTTAATTTTTTTTAAATGTGGTGCTATATTCCCATGAAGTAATGGTGCAGTTCATTATTTAAAATGTCCCAGTGTGTCTTAACAAACAAGGGGGTCTCATGCACCAATTTGGTGTCTGGCTTGGCTGTGAACCTAAAATTGGATAATAATAATAATAACAAGATCATAGCTATAGGTTTTTAAGTTTTAAAAAATGCGGTGCTATCTTCATATGAAGCATCGATGTTGTTCATGTATTAAAACGCCTTGGTGCTTCTGAGAAAGAGCACCTCTAGGTGGTTTTTAATTTTTTAAAAATGCGGTGCTATAGTCCCAAAGCACTGGTGCAGTTCATGTATTAGAAAACCCCGATGCATCCTAACAAGAGCACCGCTATAGGATTTTTAATTTAAAAAAACAAGTGGTGCTCTTGGAGTTGGTATGCGCTTATGCAGTTATATTAATGCACCAAAACAAGGTTAAATAAAAAAAACCTACCGGCCGTAAATTTCATTTTTACCATCTACAATGCTATAGAGATTTGAAGCATTGAGTCCACTCTTCCTTCATGCAAGCTCCCTGAGGTTAGTGCTTCTTTTGCTCACAATCCTTCCGTACCGTGCTTAGTGTGTGGCTTTCCAATTTTTTCAGAAGGTGGTGCAATTTGTTTTTTCTCAATTATGTGTCAACTATGCCTCCTAGATGACCAAATGCCCAGGTAATGTCCATGTTTTTCTCTAATTTATTTTTTGATCGGATTAGAATTGCAAAATAGGTAAAAAAACCATTGTTTTTATTATTTTTTCTTGTGCATTGCGTTCGACAGCTTTAGTTCGCACTGATAGCGGTGCACCCTGTAAATTTACAAGGTGCATTGTAGTTTGGTGCGTGAACCTAACACATTGTGTTATTGTGGTGCATTTCATAAATGAAAACACATCGGGTAAAGCTATAGATTGTATCTTGGTGCATACATTTTTAGGTTATGCCTGGTGTGCTTATATTTACAAAACACACCGAACACATAATATTAAAAAAATATAGCTCGGTGCATTCGATAACCTGAACATTCCATACCGATGCGAAAAGGTTATACATATACACCAGTGCATAAGGTTATCTAGACGCACCGTGCTAAAAATGTATGTATGCGAACCAAAATTTGTGAATCATACTATGTATACACTATTTTCAGTGTTGTTGTGTTTGATAGCGCATCAGAGTTGGTGCATTACTATTTTTTGAGTGCACCGGGGATTTTATTTTATATTTTTAATTGAAAATTATGTTTCCATATTTATAAATACATTTTTCATTTAATAAAATAGTTATGTTTTATGTATGAGGCTGATGTATTTTATATGTCAATCGTGTAACAAAGACGTCAATAGAGGGAGCAATATAAGATGCATCTGCAGGAGAAAATGACAAACCAATACAATGTGGTCCAACCATGGGAGGCATGAGAGAGGGAGAGGGATTTATACCCTCGTCCTATTAGCACATCAACCTGATTGCTCTTGAGGAATGTAGGTCTCCTTAAGTACTATGAGGAGGCTACATCCTTGAAGGTGCATTATGTATTGTTGGCACACCTGATCCGGCGGTGGAGTGTCCAGGAGAAATATTTCCGTGTCTGTCCTAACACATGGTATAGGCCCTCTAATGAGGACATATATTTTATCATTGGTCTATGCAAGAGAGGGGAGGATTTCCCCGAGTTCCATGATGTCCCCCATGGGGTTGCAATGGAGAGTCAACTTGTATATTCTTAGAGATATGTTGGGGGTCATGTAGTTTGTCCAATGGATTTTTAGGTGTGTGATGGACAACTAAAAGTTGCTTCTTTTGTTGTACATGAGGTTAGGTGACTCTCATTATTAATGACCACCATTGCACACTATACTAGTGATGTGCAACACATTAGTTGTTGTATTTTGTATTATGTTGATTATTTGATGTAGGCGCCACATTGTATTAGATGGTTTGCCATTTTTTTGAGGCATTTTTGTAAGGCTTTATATAGATGTTGTGTGATGATACATGGGAGGAAGAACTTCCATTTCGCTTTAGAACTTTTTTGTTTATTTTTTGTGAGGTTTCAAGAGACAAGGCCTGAATTTGACTGTTTCCCTCCTAGGCTAATGAATGAGGTGTGAATGCACATGTGGGGCCAGATGATGACCAAGAGGGGCCTGCTGGAGTATCCGGCTATGATTTCCACCCAAGCACTGGTGCTTCTAGTTAGTGAGGATGACCACGCATTTATCTTGGTGTCGTGTCTGTACATGAGGATGGATTAGAAACCGTGTTCCAACATCCTCTTCACACCAGATGAGCTTGCAGATGATAGAGGTAATATTAGTGTTTTCTTTAAATTAATCTAGTTTTATTTTATTATCTTAATTAGTTAGAATAAAATTTATTCTAGCACGTTCATTAACTTGTTTAATGAAATTATATAATTGTTGTTGTGTACTATAGATTTTGTAGACATCGACACATTCGTTGGGGACATGCCTCCTCCCCAACTAGAGGGATCAGATGGAGAGATGGGCGAGGAGAAAGAGGACGAGGCACATGATCCTCGGATGCAGAGGGGCGACGTGGGCATCCAGGCTCGTAGGGATGGTCTCAGATTTACGATGGACTACTACGACAAATTGTTTAGAATTTTGACGGAGGATGGATTCTACCTTGCGAGGGCTCGAGACATCATGACAGATCTTAGGATCCTAAAGCTCTTAAGGGACTATTCACATGATATGTTGACTCTTGTGTGTCATATCATCAGAGTTATTAGGCTACTAGAAACAAGGAGGGATGCAGGGCATGCAACAAATACGCCACCTGAGTCTTCATGTAGTGCTAACTCATCGGATCATGATGATAAGGGTGATGATGATGCTTATGATAGTACTACCCCATCAGATCATGGTCAGGGTGTCGGTGATCCTTCTGGTAGTACTACATCTCATCATAATTCACCTCATGATGATCACCTAGTACTGGTGGGAGTACCTCATGTTTCTCCTAAGAGAGTAGACCAACTAGTACCTTCTCCTCCACCTGATAGTTCGACTGTTGAGGTAGTACTTGACTAAGATAAAGACGAGACTGCCGCTACTACATTTGTTGTATCAGATATTTGATAGCATTTATTTGAGTTGATGCAATTGTTTGACTTGTTTATATATATGGTGCCCTGTTAGATTATTAGATTTGTGTGCTAGCTAATGATGTTTATATGTGTTAGAGGTGTAAATAATTAGATGATGGTAGTGAATTTGAATGTGTATCTTAGATGATATTTATGTTTGTTAGATGATTATCATCATGATGTTTATTTTTATGAAATAATGTTTATTATAGATTATATATTGGTGAACTTATACCAAATTTTCCTTATTGAAATTACATGCAAAACGACTTACTTTAAAAAAATGCAAAGATTTTTTTAATAAATTACAAGGTTTAGTAAGGTTGAAACTATAATTGTAAAATTACCATAAATAATTTTCTATTCCTTAGATAGTTCATTCATATTCGTTCTAACCTAATTAGTAAAATATTTCAATACTCATAAGAAAAAATAATTACAGGGAAAATATCTTAGCTAGTTCTTAATAAGATGAAAATGTGTGACTCATTCAATTTTTAATATAAGATATTATTAATAATAAATTATTCAAAAATACAATTTAAACAATGAAAAACTACATTATGGTCAATCTATATATAGAGACTAGAAAACCACTATAGACCCTTCTTAATCACAAATTTATCAATCACTAAAAGAGATTAAGTATTTTGCTATTTTGGTTTAAATTAATCTTTTTTATTTTTAATAATAAATATGAGTTATATAATACAAAAATTCTACTATATTAAATTTAAATTTTTGACAAATAATATATTTGATTATTTCTTAATGAACAACTCAAGATTTTTTTTTTTTTTTTTTCACATACTTATCACAAGATAGTCACTAAAATTCATGTTTTCACATTTCTCCTAGCTAATATTACATCATGTTCACAATGAAAGACATGTCTACTTTAAATAATTTACTTATAAATACATAGAAATAAATATTTATTTTATATAATCTAAATAGGAATGAAGAATGCATCACCAAATCTATTAGAAAGTCAAACAAATGACTCTCAATCACCATCACATTATTTATCATTTAATTCTTAGCCATAAAACATTTATTAATTCAACTTTTATTTATAATTACCATTGAAAAGAAAAGTCAAAATTGTTCCATTATCCATGAAGAATAAAATAAAACCTCTCATGCATCCATGTAAGCCCATTTGTTTATCTTATGGTCAATAAAAAGATGTAATGAACATTTTATACATGCATAAGACCTCCTTTTAGTTTACATAATGTTGCAAGAACTAGAATTTAAATATAGTAAACATGACTTTACCTCTCATGTCAATAATTTAATCTTACATATTAATACACAATTTTTTCATTGTTAAAGTCCTCATAGATTTATCACTACATGATTTATATTGATTTTGAAATAAACAAGAAGAAAAAACATGTGAACTAATTAATAAACCAATAAGTATCTAAATCTAGAATAAATCTTCAATGTTGTTTCTAAATTCACTATTTTCTCATTTTGGTTATATTCTTCTCATTTTCCTATTTGAGAAGGATTGTGACCTTGAATCCTTATTATCATAGATATTGTACACCATGTTTTAAACTACATTTATATTTATGGAGATATGTTGCATAGTGAAAATAAGGGAGGTTATTTTACTATATTGAAAAACTTTGACGATGGTTGTAGTAGGCCTTTTAGTACACATATATAACACAAATATGATTTTCCTTCTCCATTTTCTATCACTTTGTGAGTTATTTTAGATTGATACTCACAATGTCATTTGAGAAAGGAGATAATATGAGTATATTTAGATTGATATCTTAATAAAATATAGTTATAAATTGATAACTCATGCTTAGAATTACAATCTTTTGATCCACATACTTATCATGAGATAGTCACTAAAATTCATGTTTTCACATTTCTCCTAGCTAATATTACATCATGTTCACAATGATAAAGACATGTCTACTTTAAATAATTTACTTATAAATACATAAAAATATATATTTATTTTACATAATCTAAATAAGAAAGAAAAATGCATCACCAAGCCTATTAGAAAGTCAAACAAATGTGTCTTAATCACAATCACATTATTTATCATTTAATTCTTAGCCATAAAATATTTATTAATGCAACTTTTATTTATAATTACCATTGAAAAGAAAAGTCAAAATTGTTCCATTATCCATGAAGAAAAAATTAAAACCTCCCATGCATCCATGTAAGCCCATTTGTTTCTCTTATAGTCCATAAAAAATGTAATCAACATTTTATACATGCATAAGACCTTATTTTAGTTTACATAATGTTGCAAGAATTGTAATTTAAATATAGTAAACATGACTTTACCTCTCATGTCAAGAATTTAATCTTACATATTAATACACAATTTTTTCATTGTTAAAGTCCTCATAGAGTTATCACTACATGATTTATGTTTATTTTGAATTAAACAAGAAGAAAAGACATGTGCACTGATTAATAAACCAATAAATATCTAAATCTAGAATAAATCTTAAATGTCGTTTCTAAATTGACTATTTTCTCATTTTGCTTATATTCTTCTCATTTTCCTATTTGAGAATGATTGTGACCTTGAATCCTTATTATCATAGATATTGTACACAATTGGAAATACTTAGTTTTAAGTGTAAAAATATCTCCACTGCAAAAAAGAGAGTGTAAAAACATTTGTGAATCTTACCAATTATATAAAATGCCAACAAGATGAATTAAAAAACAATATAATTAGTGAAATAAAGAAAACAAAAACATACAAAAATAGTATAAATGATGAAATAACACAAGAAAATATCACTCTTCGTTGTTATCACCCTGATTATCTTCCTCTCTTGACATGATAACAATGTTGTTCTAAAAAATATGTTTTGATCTAGGGTTGTGTCTTAATACAGACCACCAAACCCTATCCAACACATATGGGAAAAAACACCTGATTGCAGTGTTTTTGGAAAACATAAGGCTCCCTAGCTTCATGCCACATTTTTCTAGCGTTGATAGATATCAGCCCACTATCACGATCTTCCTTCACATTATTCCAATCAAACGTGTCCCTAAAAATAAAACATTGGAATGAAGAGAATTCCACTTGAATGATCTCTTGTATACTTCCGATGTAAACTAACGTCCCCTATATTAGGTTTTGATTGCTGTGACTAGAACAACTAGATTGGTCGAACTTGACTTCCACTCCAAAATCTTGTGTCATGCATCCATCATAGATATCCTCCATGTGAAAATGATGTACATATGCCCACATAGATGGGAACAAATGCACCTATAAAAAAAGTGAAAAAATTACAGTGTCATGTGTCTAATAACCCAAACATAATTAAAAATATAAAATATAGATTTTATAATTCAAAGGTGCAGTATGAATTTAAAAATTTATAGAAACATATCATTACCGGGTTGGTTTAGCCAATCTCCATGTTTAGCGTATCCTCTTCAGCACGTAGGTAATTATCAAATGCACCGTATTTCTCTCTAACTTGATCAACAACCCAACTGTTAGGGCATGTCATTGACATATTTTCTATCAAATGATCAGGATAAGGAACACTTCTACCATTCAACCATTTGAATTATTTCCCATCACTGTCTCATTTCCTCCTCTTCTGCTTGTACACTACGGCCCACGATTGTATCATTTCCATATTGTAAAGAATGAATTTGTTGATGGCTTCAATTTCTGAATTCGCTAATGAAATCAAACCAACATATATAGTACATATGATAAAAATATGCATTAGTACGAAGTTCAATGTGAATAGCTACTGTGTAGAAATTTGACAAATGATAAGCCACTTACTCTTTATCATGCATCTCTTTCCATTCGTTTGGAGAAGCTCCTCTTCTCTTTTGTCTTCATCTCTTTCGTCGTCCCAAATTGTCGCACCTAGTGTGTTGTTGATCTACTTGATGTACTCACTAGAATAATATAAAGGCTCATACGATATATACCCCTTAGCCATAAACCCCTCAGGTTTTTCCCTTTATCGAACAAAACCTCTCAAATTCTTCATGTGCCTCTCTAAGAAGAACATCCAACAACAAGAAATCACCCCAACTAATTCAACCTCATCTACTAGGTGAGTTAGAAGATGAACTTGCAAGTGCATGAAACTCGTCGGCAATTCCTTCTCAAACATACAAACAATCTTATCTATCTCTTGACGCCACTGTGGAATGTTAGCCGCATGAATCTCCTTTGAAGTGATAGAATGTACAAATGCAAATAATTTAGATATGACACATCATAAGTCTTGGGGGAAGTCATGGTTCACACACCCACACACGAGAAGAGGATAATGACACTGCATAGTAAATAGTACATTATACAAAAATTAATTATAAAATATCCCATTGCATAAATAATAATAATAATAATAAAATCATGTTTTTGAAATACATACTCTTAGAAGGTTCAAATGGTCATGCGATTTCAACCCCGACAAACAGTCTTCCATAGTGAAGCAGTGTTGTAGTGAAGGCACCTTCACACTCATTATAACTTGCTTTGCCAAAGAAACTTCATCTTTCTTTAAAATCCATGCTACATCACCTTCTTTGAAAGACCAAGAGGGATTAACCTCTCCTCTAGTTGCTTGTCTTGGCCAATGTCTCTTTTTAGTTTTTTAAGAAATAATATCTCTCCTAATAACCAATTTGTCATTTTCTTTCGATGATATGTTCCTCCATAAAGAAGATGAAACATTTTTAAATATATGTATGGGATCTAGTGTTATGAAACCAGCTCACAAAAAGATAGAAAAGAGAGATCCACGCCTTAGAATTCAGCCTCTTCGAGGGGGCAACCTCCTTTACATTACATAAATGAACAATTCTTGGATGATATGAAAATACCTCCTTTCTATATATAGGAGTCTAAATGGTCCCAATATAATCAAAGCCTACATAACAATAATATTGTAGGGCACAATAGTAACAATAGTGGGCTTCTATGTGGCACAATAGTAACAATATGGGCACTACATGGGTACATCAATATAAATAAGGGGTATAACTACAATAGTAATGGGGTAATCACTAGTATTATAGGGACCCAACATGCCCCTCTCCTTCAAAAAAGTGTTGTCCTCAACGCTTAAGTAGTTCAGGATACTTCTGCATAAAATTCTCATCCTCCCATGTGGAATCTTCAATGGATAAGTTCTTCCACTTGATAAGGTACTCTAAAATTGATCGATTTCGTAGCTGTCGAGTTCTTGTTTCTATAACTGCTTCCGGTTCCAATATAATTTTTCCTTCTTCGTCAAGTTCTGGCAATATTATTTGAACTGGGAGCTTGTCGCCTATAACCTTCTTTAAGCATGAAACATGGAAAACTGGGTGCAATCGAGAAGCTGCAGGAAGCTCCAATTTGTATGCCATAGTACCAATCTTTTGCAACACCTTGTACGGACCATAATACTTTGGTGATAATTTATTATCCTTCTTAGCTTGCTTGAGGGACATTTGCTTATATGGTTGTAGCCGTAGGAATACCCAATCACCTACATCAAAACTTCTTTCACTGCGATGCTGATCTGCCTGTTGTTTCATTCTATTTTGTGCCAACACAAGGTTATCCTTTAAGAGTTGGAGGACTTGTTGTTGATGTTCGATGTGATGTTCCACTGCCTGAACCTTAGAATTTTCTCTTAAATATGATGTGATGGATGGTGGTTGATACCCATAAAGTGCCATAAATGGGGTCATTTTTGTTGCTGTATGAAAGGAAGTGTTATACCACCATTCAGCCAGAGGCAACCATTTGACCCATTGTGTCTGTTTATCATATACAAAGCAACAAAGATATCCTTCCAAACATTTGTTTACTATCTCAGTTTGCCCATCAGATTGAGGATGATAAGATGAGCTATGAGCTAACTGAGTACCAAGACAAGAAAATAATTCTGTCCAAAAATTTCCAGTGAAAATGGGATCTTTGTCACTTACAATAATCTTTGGGTTTCCATGTAGCTTTTGAATTGTTTCCATAAATGCAGTAGAAACTGTACTGGCTTTAAATGGATGTGATAATGCACAAAAGTGTGCATACTTGGTAAGTCTGTCAACTACCACCATGATGACACTCTTTCCCTCAGACTTGGGTAAACCTGTGATAAAATCCATTGATACCTCCTCCCAACGTTGGCTTGGAATGGGTAAAGGTTGTAATAGACCCGGTGTCTTAATTGTTTCAACTTTATTTTGTTGGCAAACCAAACATTCTGCCACAAACTTTTGAATATCTGATTTAAGGCCATCCCAAAAAAATTCCTTCTTAACCCTGTGGTAAGTTTTTAAAAATCCTGAGTGCCCTCCTAAGGGAGAAGTGTGCAATTCCATAAGAATCTTTTGTTTTAGCTGGGAATTCTTGCAGAGGTATAAGCGATCTTTGTACCATAACGAATCATTTTTCCAGCTAAATGTATCAGACGTACTGGAATCTTGTTGTAGCTTTCGAATAAGTGCCCACACTTCTTCTTCATTCTTCCATTCCTCCCTTGCTTCATTTATCCAATCTGGTTGGATGATAGAAATAGCGCACAACAATGCTTCCACATCCTCATCCTTCCTTGAGAGTGCATCTGCCACCACATTTTGCTTCCCTTTTTTGTAGATGATTTCAAAGTCATAACCCAACATCTTTGTGACCCACTTTTGTTGCTCTTCAGAGGATAATCTTTGTTCTAAAAAGTATTTAAGGCTATCATGATCTGTTTTTACCTTGAAGTGTCTTCCCATTAGGTAGGGTCGCCATTTCTTAAGTGCATGGAGTATTGCCAACATTTCCTTCTCATAAATAGCTTTGCTTAGAAACTTTCCCTTGATTGGACGACTTTCAAAAGAAATGGGTCTTTCATCTTGCATTAGAACAGCACCAATTCCATTTCCTGAAGCATCACATTCCACAATAAAGGTTTTTGTGAAGTCCGGTGTAGCTAAGACCGGTGCTTGGCACATTGCCTCTTTAAGATGTTCAAAGGCCTTTGTTGCTTCCGGAGTCCATGAAAATGCATCTTTCTTCAATAATGTCGTTAGAGGTGCTGCTATTCTCCCATAATTCTTAACAAACTTGCGATAATACCCTGTCAACCCAAGAAATCCGCGCAAATGCTTTATGGATGTGGGGATTTTCCATTCCTTAATGGCTTTAATTTTGGTAGGGTCTACCTTAACTCCTTCATGAGATACAATATGACCCAAATATTCCACCTCCTGGACTCCAAAGAAACATTTGGATCTTTTGGCATATAATTGTTTCTCTTCCAATAGTTGTAGCACCCTGTCGACATGTTCAACATGATCCTTCCAAGACTTGCTGTAGATAAGTATATCATCAAAAAATACTAACACAAATTTTCTAAGGAATGGTTTGAAAATTGAATTCATCAAACCTTGAAATGTTGAAGGTGCATTGGTAAGGCCAAAAGGCATGACCAAAAATTCATAATGACCCTCATGAGTTCTAAATGCCGTTTTCGGAATGTCTTCAATCTTCATTCTGATTTGATGATATCCTGAACGAAGATCCAACTTGGTGAAGTAAATTGATCCATGCAATTCATCCAGTAATTCATCAATGACAGGAATGGGGAACTTATCTTTAATAGTGAGCTTGTTGAGCTCCCTATAATCCGGACACATGCGCCATGATCCATCCTTCTTGTGCACCAATACTACTGGAGCAGAGAAAGAACTTTGACTCGGTTGAATTATACCAGCCTCTAGCATTTCTGCAACCATACGTTCAATTTCACTTTTTTGGACATAGGGATATCTGTACGGCCTAATGTTTGGAGGAACACTTCCTGGAATCAGATGAATAGCATGATCATGATCATGCATAGGTGGGAGACCTTTGGGAGTCTCAAATACCTTGGAATGATTGTCCAGGACTTTTTGGAGATCTGGAGAAATAGATGATTCTAATGTGGAAACATCTAGCGAACATAATTGTGCAATTACACCCCTTTGCTCCTTTTTTAGAAGCTTTGTCATACCATTAGAGCTGATTATCTTTCCTGGTTTCCCTGCAATACCCCTTAATTCAACTTCCTTTCCTTCCACAGAAAATTTCATGAAAAGTTCTTGAAAATTAAAAGCTATTGTACCCAAGGATTGTAGCCATTGGACTCCTAGTACAACATCAGCACCTCCCATTGGAATGGAAAGCATCGGGCTAGTCAATACATATTCTCCCATGGATAGCTTGATATTATGGCACTTTCCAGAGAAATTTATTGTTCCTCCATTTGCAATCATCACTTGACACTCTGGTGCTGGATATAGGAAGCAATTCAATTCTTTTGCTACCCTACAATGAATAAAATTGTGGGTGCTTCCTGAATCAATCAACACTATCACCTTTTTCTTCTTGATTTGTCCTTCTATCTTGATGGTTTGAGGAGTGGTAATTCCCGCCAATGCATTACAAGATATGGTTGGATTTATTTGTTCTTCATCTAGGCTTTGTTCCTGGAGTATATCTTCTTCTTTTGACCTTTCTTGCTCCTTTTCTTCTTCCTCTTCACAATCTATGTAGAATAATTTCTTCTCACCACACTTATGACCCTTTGTGTATTTGCTATCACAATTGTAACAAAGCCCTTTTGCTCTTTTTTCTTCCAATTGTTGTGGTGTCAACCTTGTAGGTTGTGGAAGACTATGGGCAACAACACTTCCATCTTTATAGTTGTGAATGGTATGCTTCCTAGTTGCCATAATTTTGCTTTCCATTTTTCTTGCTAACCTGAATGTCTTCTCTAATGAATCAGGTTCCCAAAGGCGAACATCATGTTGGATATTATCCTTTAAAGACCCTATGAACACATCAATCCTATGCTGCTCTGGAATATATTTTACCCTTATTTTCATTTTTTGGAACTCCTCAATGTGCTCCATTATTGAACCCTTTTGTTTGAGACTTATCAATTGGCTAAAAAAAGTGTTGCTTTTTGTATCCTCATAATGTGCTATCAATTCTTCCGTAAAAATTGCCCAAGTGATAAATTGTTTACGAGAGCAAAGCCATTGATACCATACAAATTGATTTGGTTCCAAATATAAAGTTGCCATACGTACCTTTTGTGTGTTTTGCACATTATTGAGATCGAAGAACTGCTCCATCTGTAATATCCATGTGGCGGGATCCTTCCCATCAAACTTCCTCATATCGATTTTTGGAATATGGTGGGTCTTCGATCCAACATTAGAATCTATGGAATCATGATTAACATTACTTTTGTTCACATCATGAGTTTCCTTTACAACCTTTTCACCATTAGTAAGTATCTCTTGTAGAAAATTTGTCAAATCTGTCTTCAAATATGCCATGTCTGTCTTCAAATCTGTCTTCAAACTTGCCATGTCTTTCTTCAAATCTGTCTTCAAATCAGTCTTCAAATCATCCATCTTAGCTTCCATGCCCTTTATCTTAGCATCTGTTAGCTTTTGTGAGCGTGACATTTGTTGCACTTGTTCTTGTAATTTTGATATATCATGTAGCATTTCTTCCTCTTCTTCATGAGTCATGCTAGAACTTTCAGGTTCCTTACTAGGCATTTGCATTTTCTTTCCTCGGGGCATCAGTTACCGATAATAATTCTTTACTAGGCCCTTTGAATTCCTTCAAACCAAGCTTATGCAAAAATAAAAAATAAAAACTACACACCTTTTTTTACTTTGTAGAAGCCTGATATTGAATCTGATGTACCTCTGTAATTTCGAATCATCCAGTTCTAAAATTGTGCTCTGTAGTAGCTTTCTGTGTCCTCTTTCCAATGCCACTAGTCTGAACCAAATTGGATTCTCCAATAAAGAGTTATGCACAATCTCCCGCAGTGACCTGATTATAGACTGGTTCAGTAGAGCGAACTTGTATGAAGTGCCACATGTCACTGTTTTAACCTTTGACTCTGAAAAATATATAAAAGCAAACTACAGTTCGTCCTCTTTCTGTAACTTCTTACGAAATTTCAATCCGATGCTCAGAAAGAAAGTTATGACGATTTTCCCCAGGTCACCTGTTTTGAGTGTAATTCAGGAGTCTGCAAAAAGACCAACTTCCTGAGATCATATCTCCAAAAATTTCGCGCGAAAAGATCTGAAATTCAGACCCAAGGTTCAGCGCGATTTCTTCTCAAATGGGTTTTTTTTGCGACTTCTGAAACGTCACAGAAAAAAAGTTATAGCAAAAATTCCACGCTGACCTGTTTGGAGCAGCGAAACCCTAGAATCCAAAGCTCTGATACCAAATGTTATGAAACCAGCTCACAAAAAGATAGAAAAGAGAGATCCACGCCTTAGAATTCAGCCTCTTCGAGGGGGCAACCTCCTTTATATTACATAAATGAACAATTCTTGGATGATACAAATGAAAATACCTCCTTTCTATATATAGGAGTCTAAATGGTCCCAATACAATCAAAGCCTACATAACAATAATATTGTAGGGCACAACAGTAACAATAGTGGGCTTCTATGTGGCACAATAGTAACAATATGGGCACTACATGGGTACATCAATATAAATAAGGGGTATAACTACAATAGTAATGGGGTAATCACTAGTATTATAGGGACCCAACATCTAGTGAGTGGGAAATCTTAAGATTCTCCTAATATGGGAGCTTATAAAAGATAGATTTTCTTTGCATCCCATTGTGAAATTTCTCAATATAGGTGTCGAAGAATTCTGGATCATCGAACATAGGCTCCCCATTTGAATCGAACATTTCTGCAAATTCCTTCTCCTTCTCTTTCTCATATTCTCTAAGCCATTCAACTGGTGTCATTATTGTATGCCTTTAGATTCTCTCTTATTTACCATTGAACGCAGATGTTGCTCTTCTATAAAGGTTTTCTTCTGGGAGGAATACCCTCGAGCAATCATACATTGTATTTCGTAGGTGGTCGGACCAGCTAGCCTTCAAGGAAGGTCCACAACACTTACATCCATGATACCCTTTTACTACACGACTTGCGAAATTATTGTATACAGGCTGATACATTAGTGATCATGAAGATAAGAAAAATTACAGCCAATTAAATTATTACTTGTGAAACAATATTGTTACATATATAAACAAATCAATAAAATGTAATTTATTAGAGAAAAATCCTAAGCTTGGATAATAATGTATGGTATTATCACCAAAAAATGATCACCTAGCCATTTCTCACTAGGTGGATCGAAATACACCATGTAGATTTAATGTTACCATAGTAAAATCACTTTCACTATGAAAAATAATTTAGTAAATCACATTTATTAAGTTATTTTCTGATTTAGATAAAAAAAACCCCATGAGAATAATTAGATAAATCATTATTTATTTAATTTTATCTATGAATAATTATCAAATCATTACTTAAATAATTATTCCCTGTCACATTTGACTAAATCCCTTAGAAATATTTAAATAAATAATTATTTATTTAAATTTCCTTATTTCTGTTATTGGAATAATTATTAAATCACTATTTAATAATTATTTTGATTTCACATCTTTCTTGTTTCTTGCGAACTAATTAATAAATCATTTTATTTGTTAATTATTTTTAAATAAAGGTATTTAACCATTTTAAATATATTTTCCCTCTCTAATAAATATAATAAAGTATTCCAAGTAGTTAGATATGAATTTGGTTAATAATATTTGATTATTCTCCATTTTCGAGATTAACTCCATACTTTGCTATATAAAGGAGGGTTTTTCATTCATTCTTCACGATGATCATTATCATCATCAACATTTTCGTTATTTTTCTTGAGCTCCCATTTTGAGTTCTTCACTATTGTTTGGGTTTTTCACACATTGAGAGAGAGAATCAATTTTTGAAGCATCAAGGATATCAAAGGACCGATCCGATGGAGGGGGCCTTACAGACCAATATGTATATCTCCTTCACAAAGTGTTATCAATAAAAGATTTATTCATTTAAAATAGTCTTTCCAACTAGGTTATTATACTAGATACTTTATATTGTTGCTTTATGTTTTGGATTATATCTTCTTTTACTACAGGTTTTCTATTTGTGTCTTAGATCTAAGACGACAAAAACCATCAACTTGTTGTTAGGGTCACTTGTCACCTACTGACTTAAGTATTTTTGATACACCTTCCAAGAAATTTCACACTAACATATGGTGTAAGCACATATGCCATACAACGTAAAACTCTCTTAGTTGCGATGGATATTGATACATCGTACACATGTATCCTTTCCCATAATTCCTTCAATTCATCTACTAATGGTTGTAAGTAGACATACATATTCTTTACTTTTCTTCTACCAGGGACTATGAGAGCCAACATAAGATGTTCATTCTCCATGGACAACCATGGGGGGGTATTGTTATTGATCACTACTATAGGCCAAACATAATAGTTAGTGTTTTGGAGGGAATATGAGTTAACGCCATCCATGGCTATGCTGAGTAGCAGACTTCGTACTTCATCCTTGAATTTTTCAGGCCATGTATCCGCTATATGCTTCATGGCTATTGAATTTGTTGGGATTCACATAACTCGTGACTCACTTTTGTGTGAGGCATGTCATCCCTATAACATAGCTAATTATTTGCAAAGAAATAGTGATGTAGTCTCAGCTTATAAAAAAACTTGTATCAACTGTTTAGTTCCTACTTTCAAACCCCAAAACAAAGATCAACCAAACTCCTAACAAATAAAAACTATAATTGGTTTACAAGAGGACAATCCATCAAGCGAAGATTAGATGGAGGACTTTTCTAAGTTGCAGGGCATGTGAAAAACGATTTGGCAGTTTATAGAAAAATGCAACACCAAATATCAAAGCGCAGCGCTTTGTGGCACAAGCGTAGCTCTAGACCCCTATACCTACCCCAAACTCCTATGTGCAACGCCAAGTCACAAATATGCCTTTTAGCCGAATTTCTTCTGGATTTTTGATTGGTTTTCCTACTTTAACAGTTCTAGAGGCCTGATCTACATGTTCCTGACCAAAATCACGAGGTTTGCACCGGATTCATATTCCCAAATGCGTGGCTGATCAAAGCAATGATTGTATAGAGTTGTGTCAAGTTGATCGGAACAGAATCGGGTCTTTGCGTGTTGATTAGCTGAGGCATAGGATGTACGAGGGAAGGTTGAACTATCTATATAAGAAATTGACTGTCTTCATTAAAACACCAAATCTGTCATTATGATTAAAACAGAAACATTGATACATAGGAAAAATAGAGTATCTTCATTACGGCCTTCGATAACTCCCTTACATTATTGCACTTCCTATTTTTTTTATCACTCTCACCCTCTCTCTCGATTACAATCAGAAAACAAATCCTTAAGTAACTGCCTCCTTCCACAAATGAATGAGTTTTCTATTTTTTTAAGAAACAAAATCCTAATATAACTCAATGACTTAGCTACTTGGCTTGATCTCCTCATAGGGAGGATTGATTTTCCATTTATTTCTAATTTCCTCATATTTTTAACAACAAACTAACTACTTACATAATTAATAACTAATAAGAACTTAATAATCAATTTTCTTCTCCACTCCTTGTTAACCACAACATGTGATCACACTATCACATTGTTGGCTAGGTCTAGATGCTCCTGCATCAGACTTCCAGGGAGGAAAAAGACTATTCCATCATGTCTTCTAGATCCACTTGATATCTGTGTAACTCTGTAGCTGTCATCCAACTGGCATCTTCATCTGGCTGCCCCTTCCATTTAACTAAGTACTGATAATATGTTTGGCTCCTTGTCTTCTTTGCTACTCTTTTATCCAGAATGGCTTCCACTTCCTTCTTTGTTGTCTTTGGCATTTTCTCCTCCCAGTTTTGGGTCTCAACCTTATTTTCTGTCAGTTCATCTTGTGGCTCTGCCTCTGGCTCCTTGTATGGGTACAAATCTGCAACATTGAAGATAGGTGATATACCAATCCCTTCTGGTAGCTCAACCTCATAGGCATTGGTTGAAAACTTTCTCATAATTTTACATGGTCCTATCTTTTTCATTTTCAATTTGTTATAAGTCCCAGCAGGAAACCTTTCTTTTCTCAGGTACACCATGACGAGATTGCCCACTTGAAATTCTTTTTCTTTCCTCTTCATATCAACTGATTTGCTAATAAGACATAGTAGTTTCTCTGCATTTTCTCTGCAAATTCTTCTGCCTTTGCGCTCCTTATCTCCTGTTTGCCCAAATTTCTGAGCTCATATACACCTCTTGGATTCATCCCAAAAACAATCTGGAATGGACTCATCCCAGTACTTCGGTTAGGAGTATCGTTATAAGAAAACTCAACTTGAGCAAGTGCTAAATCCCACTGCTTAGGATTTTGATAAACTAAGCTCCTCAATATGTTTCCCAAGCTTCTATTTACTACTTCGGTCTATCCATCCATTTGAGGATGATAGGTTGAACTGAAACTAAGGTTTGCACCTAGTTTCTTCCATAAAATTTTCCAGAAATGCCCCAAAAACTTTATATCCCTATCGGACACAATACTTATAGGTAGTCCATGTAACCTTACAGTTTCTGAAAAAAAATAGATTAGCAATATGAGTTGCATCACTAGTCTTCTTGCATGCAATGAAATGAGCCATTTTCGAAAATATATCTACAAAAACATAGATAGAATCATTTTTTCCTTTGAGTTTTTGGCAAACCCAAAAATGAAATCCATATTAACTGCATCCCAAGGCCGGTTTGCTATTGGAAATGGCTGGTACAATTTGTATTTTGGCTTCTCCCTTTAGCGTGTTGACAAATCCTGCATTTCTCAACAAATCTCTTAACATCAATTTGCATCTTTGGCCAGTAGTAAAAAGCATGTACCTGAGAAAATGTCTTGTCTTGTCCAAAGTGTCCAGATAAGCCTCCATTGTGTTTTTCTTTAATTATGTTTTCCCTCATAGAACATTTGGGAATACACAACTTGTTATTTTTAAACAACAAACCTCCTTGGATAAGATAATCCAACCACTGGCTTCTATTATGAATTGCTGGATTTTGCACAGCTGCATAAATGTCTTTAAATTTTGCATCTTCCTTATACATGTCAACCATTTCTTCAAAACCTACAACACCAATTTTTAATTCCTGCACAATTAAATTCACTCTGCTCAAGGCATCATCAACTTTGTTCAACTTACCGCTTGTATGCTTAATCACAAAAGTAAAACTATGCAAAAACTCCACCCACTTAGCATGCTTCTGGCTCGATTTCTGCTGATTATTTATGAATTTTAATGCATGATTATCAGAATATAATATAAATTCTTTTTGGTAACAAATAGTGCCTCCATTTTTTCAAAGCCTGCACAATAGCATAAAACTCCTTGTCATAGGATGAGTATTTTTTCTTAGCTTCATTCAATTTTTTGCTGAAATATGCTATTGGTCTCTGTTCTTGACTTAAAACTGCTCCAATTGCAACTCCACTAGCATCAATTTCGACTTGAAAAACTTTTTCAAAGTTTGGCAAGGCCAAAACTGGTTTTTCTGTGATTTTATTTTTCAACAATTTGAAGTTTCAGTCTGCTGCTTCTGTCCACTTAAATGGCTGATTATTTTCCTTGATTGTTTCAATGATTGGTGCACAAATCTGACTAAAACTTTTGATAAATTTCCTGTAGAAACTTGCAAGACCATGAAAGCTTCTTACCTCAAATATGTTCTTTGGAGTTGGCCAATTTAAAATTGCTTGGACTTTTTCTGGGTCCATCTTTAAGCCTTCTTTAGAGACTACGAATCCCAAATAAACTAGCTCTTCCTTCATAAAACTGCATTTCTTCAAATTTATTAGCAGCTTCTCTTTCTGCAAAGTTTTTAGAACTAATTTAAGGTGCTCCATATGTTCTTATTTACTTCGACTAAAAACCAAAATATCATCAAGATAAACAATTACAAACTTGCCAGCATACTCCTTCAAGACTTCATTCATTAATCTCATGAATGTGTTGGGTGCATTAGTGAGTCCAAAAGGCATCACTAACCATTCATACAACCCACTATTTGTTTTGAACGCAGTCTTCCATTCATCCCCCTCTCTAATCCTTATTTGATGATAACCGCTCTTCAGATCTATTTTAGTAAAATATTTTGAACCACTCAAGCAATCCATTAAATCATCCATGTGTGGTAAAGGAAAACAATACCTAATGGTGATTTTGTTTATGGCTCTGGAATCAGTACACATGTGCCATTCCCCGCTTTTTTTTGGGCTGAGTACTGCTGGTACAACACACAGACTAAGGCTCTCTCTTATCAACCCCTTATCCATCAATTCCTGCACTTGTCTCCCAACTTCTGCATTTTCCTGAGGAGTTAACCTATATGCTGCTTTATTTGGCAAACTTGCACCAGGTATTAAATCAATATGATGACTAATACTCCTGATTGGTGGTAATGCATTCAGCAACTCATCAACAATAATATCAGCAAAGTCATTTAATAGATTTTTTATTTCTTCCGGTAAATCATCTAAATTTGTAGAAGTCAGAATTACCTTGGGTTTACCTACAACAGCAAAATGTAATTCTTCTTCCTTCTTGACTTCTTGCAGTAGTTCTTTCCCACTCATCAGCATAACACTATTTCCAGCTACTCCTTTGTCTACTTCATCCTTTAAAGGTAGAAATGTGTGCTTCTTCCCATCCTTCTCTAAGGTGTAGGTGTTCCTTCTGCCATCATGAATGGCTTTTCTATCAAATTTCCAGGGTATTCCTAGTAATATATGACACACATCCATTGGAATTACATCACACAATATGACATCTTTATATGTACCAATCTATATCTCTACTTTGCACTGTTCTGTCACTAAAGTCTGATGTCCTTTTTGTAGCCACGACACTTTGTAAGGAGTAGGGTGTTCCGTATTAATCAATCCCAATTTTTCAACCATCTCTGTGGAAACAAGGTTATCAGTGATTCCACTATCAATTACCACTTTGCAGCATTTCCCCTTGGACTTGCATATAGTCATGAATATGTTCTTCCTTTGAACTAGTTCTCCTGGTTATTTTTCTGCTTTAAGCAATACCCTTTTCAATAACAAGGATTCTCCCACTTCGGGTGGTTCTTCTTTTCCCACAATCTAAGGGATCTATTCATTTGCTTCAGTAATATTCACATTTCTTTGATTTTCTGCTTTATTATGTGGACAATCCCATGATCCATGTCCCCATTCTCCACATGTGTAACACCGAATTTCTCTTCCTCAGCCTCTACCTCTGGGTGCAAATCTCCCTCTACCAAAGTCTCCTCTTTGTGGCGGTCTACTACTCGAACCTCCTGCTTCATTCTGAGAGTGTTGGAATCTTGATCTGGAAGCTCCTCTTCCTCTTGCTAGACTTTTACCTCTATGCCTCTGACTTTTCTTCCTCAACATTTTCTCCTCTACCTTCAAGGCTGCTTGATAGGCACTTTCAATTGTCTTCAGACTCAGCAGACTGATTTCATCTTGTATGTCATATCTCAAGCCATTGATATATCTGGCTACCTTTTCTATGTCATCCTCTGCATGTCCTGCTCTAATGCTCAGCTTATAAAACTCTTCCGTGTATTCTTTAACAGTCATTCCTTTCTGCCTCAAATTTTTTAACTATCTGAAAAGATTCAACTGGTTATCTTTCGGCATGAATTTAATTTTCAATTTCCTCACCATTTTGTCCCATTGCTTAATCTTAGGCTTTCCCTTTCTCTCTCTGGATGTTTGTAGTTCATCCCACCAGCTAGTTACATGGCCCTTCAATCTGGTAACTGCAAATTTGACCTTCTTTTTATCTTCGACTTCTTCAAAGTCAAAATACTTATCTAACGAATTGATCCAGCCCATCATTTCTTCCACATTTAGGTTCCCTTCATACAAAGGTATTTCCACCTTTGGTCTTCCACTTGCTTTGGCCAACATTTTGAGAACTTTGGCAGCGTCAATTTCTTCCTCTTCTTCTTCCTCATAAGATTCCTCTGCAGCACTAGCATCCCCTTCATCAGGTGCTCTCCTCTGAGCAGTTTCCATTGTCTCCATCCTTGTACGAAGGTGTCAAATCTCTTCTAGCAAAACTACATTGGCTACAAGTCTTCCCCAAACTATGCCAACTCCTCTCCTAGGTGGCATGTTTACTGTAGCAGAACTTAATCCATGTCAGCTTCGATACTAAATGATGTAGTCTCAACTTATAAAAAAACCCGTATCAACTGTTTTGTTCCTACTTTCAAACCCCAAAACAAAGATCAGCCAAACTCCTAACAAATAAAAACTATAATTGGTTTACAACAGGACAATCCATCAAACAGATATTAGATGGAGGACTTTTCTAAGTTGCAGGGCATGTGAAAGACGTTTTGGCAGTTTACAGCAAAATGAAGGACCAAATACCAAAGTGCATCATTTTGTGGCACAAGCGTAGATCCAGACCCCTATGCTCGCCCCAAACTCCTATGTGAAGCGCCAAGTCACATATGTGCCTTTTATCCAGATTTCTTCTAGATTTTTGATTGGTTTTCCTACTTTAACAGTTGTAGAGGCCCGATCTACATGTTCCTGACCAAAATCACGGGGTTGCCACCGGATTCATATTCCCAAATGCGTGGCTGATCAAAGCAATGATTGTATAGAGTTGTGTCAAGTTGATCGGACCAGAATTGGGTCTCTGCGCGTTGATTAGCTGAGGCATAGGATGTACGAGGGAAGGTTGAACTATCTATATCACGAATTGACTGTCTTCATTAAAACACCAACTCTGTCATTATGATTAAAACAAAAACATTGATACATAGGAAAAACAGAGTAGCTTCATTACTGCCTTCGGTAGCTCCCTTACATTATTCCACCCCCTTTTTTTTTTATCACTCTCACCCTCTCTCTAGATTACAATAAAAAAACAAATCCTTAAGTAACTGCCTCCTTCCACAAATGAAGGAGTTTTCTATTTTTTTAAGAAACAAAATCCTAATATAACTCAATGACTTAGCTATTGGCTTGATCTCCTTGTAGGGAGGATTGAATTGCCATTTCTTTCTAATTTCCTCAGATTTTTAACAACAAAATAACTCCTTACATAATTAATAACTAATAAGAACTTGATAATCAATTTTCTTTTCCACTCCTTGTTAACCACAACATGTGAACACACTATCACATTGCTGGCTAGGTCTAGATGCTCCTGCATCAAATAGAATTTGAATCCTTGGAATTATGGGCATGTGCTTCAATATCTTATGAGGAGGACCATGTGATTTACCCATTTATTTATTTATTTATGGTACCTGCCATGCCCACATTTCATGCATATCTCTTTGTTTGTATATTTTCCTCTATATAGAATACAACCATTCAGACATGCATGATATGATATGAACTTAACACCCAACATTTTTACCAACTTCTTTGCCTCTTCAAAGCTACCCGATAATACATTATCACTCAGAAGGAACTTATCTTTGATTAATCTACAATTGGTGGGGAATATAATTATACAATGTGTATATTTAACATTTGTAAAATCAATCATTTTTAATGTTGATTGTGATAAACTTTCTCAAAATATAATGGATTTGATCGATCATTTAGGTGAATTACCTCAAATTTTTCGAGAAAATGCATTCGACATGCAAAAATTTTCTTTCAAGTTGTACAAAAACATCATTGTCCCCAAATAAGTAGACTTTGACTTGCCGCCAGGACCAAAGAGATGGGTGGTGGAAGCAGATTTCAGGATTCCGAATAAGGTATCAGTGATATGAGCATCATCCCCTAGCTCATCGTTTTGTAATGAATCTAACAACACTGCCTCCATGGCCGTCATATCTCGTAAGTAATCATCCATACCAACCTCTACTTGATTGCCTACATTGCCAACTTGTCATGAAGAACTATTATTGTTGTAGTAATTCCTAATTGGGGAATCCAGACATAGTGGGAATTGAATAGGTGGTTGATTCAACCATTCTTTGTATGCTTCTTCTCTGAGCCTTTCCCTTAATGAAACCTTCTCTCGATTTGACGTTGTAGTGGGATGCACTAGAAGATGGTAGGTGGGTCGCTCATCATCACTAGAATCCTAATTTAAAAAATATTGAACATTAGTACAATATCAATGATATTAGTAAGCACATCAATGTAATTGTTTTGTTGAAATTACATTATACCAAACAATTATTACCATCATTTATCTAGGATTGTGGCTAGAAGATGCCATGTTCCAATTGGTAGGGTGAAGTGGCGTCCATTTTCATCTACCAACTACGTGCGATATGCTGCTCATGATAAGAGATTCTGATGTTTTTGAAATGGAGGAATATTTTTTGCATCTGAACTCGATTCTGAGTCGGGATCCTGCAAATTTGGATACATGTTTAATCAAATTGACATGGATTAAAAAAATAAATTAACTAGATAATCAAAATATAAATAAAATCTGAATTTACTGGAGATGGAAAGGGAGAATTCCATTGAGGACTTTGATCAACAATATGGAATGCGTTGGAATTTGAAGAATTGGCCATTTTATATTATGATATTTTCTCCCTGCATTTGAGCAAAATCAGAAATTAAATTTTGTGTATATATCTAAAATTAATTTTGAGAACCATGCGACCACAATCTGAATTTCAATATAGTTTTCAAACTATTTTTCAAGAATAAGGCAACTTTAAGCGGAAAATGTATACTATGAACTACTGTAATTCATGTGGATGAGTCCAAAAGGATAACTTGAGATGAATATGCCATTTTATGTGAAAATAAAATTTCAGATATCTTTTAAACCCTACCGGTGCTCTTATTAGGATGAATCGCACCGATGCATTTAAATCCTAACAACATCGGCGTGTTCAAATAATACTTGCGCAGGTTTCCAGCGTTTTGAAAATAAAATATATTTTATCATATTGGCTCTCTTGTAAAAAAAACAACACCAATGCGTTTAAATAAAAACAACACTGGTCTGCACCTGTTTTCGGCATTTTGAAAATAAAAATGAATTCTACCATGTTGGTGGTCGTATAACAATTACAACACCAATGCATTTAAATACAAACCACACCGTTGCATTAAAATATTAACCACACCATTTTGGGATTTCGAAAATAAAAATAAAAAATTCTATCATGTCGGTGCGTTTATAAAATTTGGTGCCCTGACAATTTCGGTGCGCTTTACTTGTAAGTGCATCAATGCTCTTTACTATTGAATGCACCGATGTTCGGATTAAGTAAAAAAAATGTGATTTTTTTTCTTTAATTGAAAAATGAGCGACAATTGATTTTTCGAAATCTAATTTCATAAAGTCTTTTAAATAGTAAAAAGTTATTCACTATTTCATTATTTTTCCCAAAATTTCAAATGAGTGATTTGTAAGAGAGAAATTCCAGGAGCACTGTGCAATAGCAAAATACTTTGGAGCAACAAAATTATTCAAAATATCAAAAGCTGAAAGGTATGGTGATTCCCTCAAAACCCTACATAATAAAATTTTTAAATTTATTTTTGATTTTATTAATAAAAATGTTTACAATTTTTGTTAGGGTTCAATTAAAAGAGAAATCATTTGCAAGAGAGATATACTGGGAGCACTTTGGAGCAGTGAAATATTTTGGAACCGCAAAAAGATTAGAATTTGAAAGGTATGGTGATTCACTCAAAACCCTGCATAGCAAAAATTTCAAATTTTATTGTTGATTTTATTGTTTTTTTTTGTGAATAAGATATAATATATTACCAAAAGAAGTGAGTAATTACATTGGTTGGTTTGTACGGAGGTGAGAGCTTGTCACAAGGACCAACATAGTAGTCTGCTCTGGCTTAAGTATTTCTCCTTTTACATTGAAACTTTGACAAAATTGGGTTTTGTAGCCTATGGTAGATACAACGGATAATGTCAAGGATCCATATAGGAACCCTTTTCAAAACAGAGTCACTCAAAAAAGAGAATATAGGACATATCCATTGCTATACATACTAGGCCTGGGATGTTTATTTCTGAGACTGAGTAGTTTGCTTCAATCAGGCCTCCATGGGGGAAGAGAGACAAAAAGAGCTTGCCGTATTCATTCTTGGTTGGTGGTAACCGAGTCTTCGTCCAGGGTGATGGGAGTCTCCTGACTACTCCCCTCCTACGACGCAGTGGTGTTCAGTCGACTGGAGGAGGCTCCAATGATCTCTTTCTTGATACTTGGTGAGCAGTTAGCAGCTGAGTGGACTTTTACCAACAATTTCTTCCTGATGACGGTGTACTATGGAGAGTCCCGGGTGATGAATTGGCAATGGTGGACCACTTCAACAAAGATAACAAACTTCTCAGTAAGAATATCAATATTGGTTTAGAGCGCCTTAGTGCACTCCTCCTTCTCCTGCATGGCAAGACCCGTGATTATTTTCATCTGCCACCATGTTTCTATGGTGCACGCATAAAGGTTCTCGCGTTCTCTTGTGAGGACAAGATCAGGGATCCAAGCGAAGTTCGCATCTGTTTCTTCAAATGTGACAGCTCTGTGAAGAACATTAGTTTGGGCTTCTAGATTGGCGATGTTCTCTTGAGTTTCCAGGTTGATGGCCATTGCGAAGTTCAAAGTTATGTGCCTCATGGAGGTCTCAGTGTGAGTAGTGGGGGGAAAAGCCAAAGAGTGCCATTAGGAGGCAACGCGACCACGCCCACCCCCGTGACTGGATGCAGGGCTAGCACTGCGCTTCGGGGCCATGAGTGAAACAGAGGGGTTGGGGAGCGAGAGGACCTAGACAACAGAGGAAGAGCAGGGGAGTTTGAGAGAAAAGGGAATCATGGGAGGGAGAAGGGTGATGGGGGAATAAATAGAAGTCGAGGGATCAGGAGAGGCATGGAGCAGAGAAGGGGGGCGGAAGGGGAATCATACAAAGTATGAAGATGAGGAAGTGGAGAAGGAGCCTTACAAAGAAGATGGGGCGGGATGGTGGGGACCGTGCATGGGAGGAGGGAGGTGGCAGGAAAGACCAACACATACGGCGAGCCAAGGATGGGTCTGGACGTATGCACTGCAGTATCATCCTTCTTCCAGTACTTAGAATCATTCTTGATTTGATGGAGGGTACGCGAACAGTTATTGTTCGGTAATCTAGTTGTCTTTGTCATTAATGGTTGTGCAGTGCTGACGGAGGTCACTATCCTCCAGGTCATTCCATGATTTGGAGTTCAGCTGAAGGGTCCTAGTTGTACCCTCGTTTGCTAATCTGTCCACGAGCTTATTTCCAATCCTTCTGGTGGCCTGAAAGTGTAGACCTGCCATGTTGTCTATCTTGTGTTTGATTCTTTGTATAATTTTGTTTAGGCGCCAGTTGTCCGAGACTTTAGCCACCTCGATACCCTGCTGAAGTTTTTTACCAATCTGAGTGGCCAGAGTGGAGTCCCCTTCCATGATCAAAGGGCTGAGCTTTAGTTTGTGTGCGATGGTAATGCCATTTTCCAGAGCATGTAGTTTAGCGGCATTGTTTGTTGCTGAACCTATGTTACCCTCATAAATCCATATTATTTCGCTTTTTGAGTTCCTAAAGACACCTCCAAAACCAGCCAGGCTCGGGTTACCTTTAGTTGCACCATCATAGTTAAGCTTAATGGTGCCTAGCTCCGACGGCCTCCATATGTCCTTCTGTTTATCATTCCTAGAGGGGGAAGAGACTTCGAGAACTCTAATATGGAGGAGGTCCAGCATAGACATAATTCTTGTTTCTGAATTGGTGGGAGGGGCATTGGAAGTATGAATGGGGGAAGAAGCCACTATTTCTGAATTGCGCTTTTGATCTTAGATAATATAATTTCCTCCTGAGTGGAGATGCCTTGGAAAGTTTTGGCATTGCGTTCCTTCCATAGGGCCCAGCAGACCAAACCTGGGATTAAGTTCCATGCCCGATTAACCAAAGGATGAGAGGAGAAGGAAGGTCTCCAGTTCGCGATGGTGTTCTGTATGGATGAGGGATCCTTATCTAAATTGTTGAAGACCAAGAGTACCCAGTCCCAAATATTGGACGCGTATGGAGCCTTTTCTCCTTAGATTGTCCCATGTTAGGATCTTCTTGTGCAGAACAAGCCATAGGAAAATATAAATTTTAGGCCAAAGTTTTTGTCCCAGATAGAATTCCATTTTGGGTTTGGTTGAAGTTGATCAAGCTTGGATATGTATATGTAGGCTTCTCTTAAATTGAAGTGACCGACAGAATTTTTTCCCCATCATATTTTATCCTCTGAGGAGTCATGAAGGATTTGTCTTTTTTGAAGTTCTGATGAGAGATCAATCCAAGCCTGAGGATTAATGTGGGGAGCCCAGTCCTCTTGATCCAACTAGATTCTCCATCTGTCCCCAACCGCACTTGGTTTCCAATATTGGTTGACTTTGGTCCTACCTCTATATTGGATTTCAGTCTTAATTTGTTGGTATTGATATTGATCGAATTCATAACTTTCTTGCCAAGCATCCTCCCAGAAGAGAGCCTTGTCTCCATTTCCAATCCCCCAGAAACTGTGTTTTTGAATGATAGCCCTATTCTCCCACGCTTGATTCCAGATTATTGATCCTTTGATGCTTCCATTAAGCTTGATAATTTGTTCCTGCGAGAGGGAAGGGGTATACTTAGCTTTCCAAAGGATTCCCCAAGGGGAGTTAGGGTTTGCAATCCATCTCCATAGAGTTTTGGCTCCCAGGGCCTTCCCCAGGAGGTCGGTGTCTCTGAGTCCAAGGCCACTATCTTTTTTGGGCTTGCAATTTTTTTCCCAAGCAACAAGAGCCCATTTCTGCTTTTCCTTTGCTCCTCTCCATAAGAAATTCCTTTGCATGTTTCTGATTTTGTTGAAGATCACTTTTGGGGTAGCCAGAGTCGAGTACAAATAGAGCGGGATCGTCTGTAAAACAGATTTTACAAGGACAAGATGGCCGGCCAGATTGAGAGATATGAAGGTCTAATTGGCAATTCCTTTTTCTATCTTCTGGATCAAGCCTTCCCAAGTTTCTTGGGAAAGTGGCTTGTTTGTCAAGGAGACCCCAAGGTAGATGGAGGGGAGGGTGCTAATGGGGAAGTCAAGGAGTCTGGAAATGTTCCTGTGGATAGGTGGAGGGGTATTAAAGAAGAACAACTTGAATATCTATGGGTTGATGGATGTGCCTGAGGCCATAGAAAAATCAGACAGAATGGACTTGAATGAGGAGGTGTCTCTGATAATCGGGAGCCCCATGAGCAAGGGTGTCATCCATGAATTTTTGGTGCGTGGAGGGAGGAGTAGTGGCATGAGGCTGGGGGTTGAAGAGCTTGTTAGCATGCATTGAAGTAGTAACTGAGTGGCTTAGCCCTTTAGCCATGATGACAAAGAGAAAGGGAGAGATATGACCCCCCTGCCTGATACCCCTGGAAGGATGGAAGGGTGGAAAAGTGGAACCATTCACTAGGATGGAGAAAAACATGCCTAACACCATTGCCATGATCCATTTGATGCTATCTTTGAGGAACCCAAACGCAGCCAGAACCTGTCTCATGTAATCCCAACTTATCTTGTCAAAGGTTTTGGACATATCTATTTAAATCATCATACCAAGTTTCTTTTGGATTTTGAGAGAGTAGATGAGCTCGTGAGAAAGGATGATACTATCCATGATTTGTCTGCCTTCCCCATAACCAGATTAATGATGAGAGATAAGGAGAGGCATGATGCATTTCAACTGATTGGCTAGGACTTTGGAGATAATTTTATAAATGACATTGCAGAGGGCTATAGGCTGAAATTTGTCCAGGGAGTCAACCGATTTTCCCTTGAGAATCAAAGTGAGGAAAGTGGAATTGAGGGCTCTAAGGATAGAAATTTGAATGCAGGATTCTTCCACAAGGGAATGGACCTCAGATTTGAGGATAGACCAATAATCTTTGTAGAAATCTATGGTAAAACCATCCGGTTCAGGTGATTTTCCATTGGGCATCCCCATAACCACTTCCTCCACTTCTTGGAGGGACACCTTTCTTAGGAGCACTTTATTATGCTCATTAGTGAGGATCTTGGGCATGTGGTTGGTGATTTTTTAAATATCCCGATCCTGGTCATTCCTAGGCTCCTTGAGAAGAGAGGTGAAGTAATGAGTGAGCTCTACTTCTATTTCCTCTTGAGAGTGAATGAGATGTCCCTCTCGGTTTTTCAGTGCCAGAATTCTGTTGTTTCTCTTGTGCTATATCATTAATTTATGGAAAAAAACAGTGTTCTTTTCCCCACATTTCAGCCAGTTGATTTTGGATTTTTTATGCCACAACTTCTCTTCCTAGATGGCTCTTTCTCCCATCTTTGTTGTAATCTCTGTTCCTCTTGCTTGATACTATCTGTGAGCCCTTCTTTAATAATGTTTTGCTAGAGAAGCTCCAGTTTGAGATCTAGTTTATATATATCTATATATCTATATCTATATATATATATATATATATATAGAGAGAGAGAGATATATATATATATATATATATATATATATATATATATATATATATATATATATATATATATATATATATATATATATATATATATATAGATATATAATTAATTAATTAATTAATTTTGTTTATTATTTTCATGATGATGTCGCCGAAAGATTCTCTGTTCGACTTTTTGATCTCCTCTTTGATATGTTTTAACTTTTGTTGGAAAGTGTACATTTTGTTGCCGGATCTAGTGGGAGGGTTGGTCCACCATTGTTTCATTTTGACCAGGAATTACAGGTGATCCAACCAAAAGGCTTCGAATCTGAAAGGCTTATTTTTTTTACCATTGGATATTTGGATCTTGAGAGAGATAGGCTAGTGATCTGAACCTTCTTGCAAGAGAATACGTGCCTCTGTTTCCCAAGAGGTAAGATAATTTTCCTCCAATAGGAGGAAATGGTCTAGTCGAGAGGCAATTTGTCATTCTTCTCCTCTTCGGTTGTTCTAGGTGAAAATACCATTGTTGGTAGGAATGTCGATGAGGTTAAGGCTTTCTATGGTTGTAGGGAAAGCCTCAAAGTCCTTATCTAACTTCCTGATTCCACCTCTCTTCTCTGCTAGATTAGTTATCATGTTAAAATCGCCTACTATGATTCTGAAAGGGAGATGTATGGGATCGAGTAGATTGGATATGCAATGAAGCATCTTAATTCTATCTGTAACCTTGTGAGGGGTGTAGACATTGGTTATGCAGATACTTTCATTAGTACCAATAATTCTCAGGACCGCAGTTATGGAATGATGGGTAGCAAAAAAGGAGATGAGGTCGAATTTCAAGTTTTTCTATAGAGTCATAATTCATCCTGCCAAACATGTGGCCGAGTTAGCTAAGAAGTTGTAAGGCTTAAAGCAGGAGTTGAGAAGGAGAGATGGGTGAACCGACTCAAGTTTGGTTTCTTGAATTAGGAGGATATCAGGAATGTCAGACAAGATTCTGTTTTTCAATATTTGTTTCTTCCCAGGACTATTTAGTCCTTTAATATTCGAAGAAATGAAATTCATAAGAATGGAGAGGGGTTTAGGGCCAGAGCTTTTACCTTCCATTCATTGATTAGCTTGGCTCCCAATTCTTGGAGGAGATGATTGGTGGTCTTTTGGCCTCTTTTTTGACTTGGACTTTTAAGGCTGAATCCTCCTAATGGAATGTTTGCTAAGATGCCCTTTGATGCGATGTTTTCCTGTGTGGGGTAGAGTGCCTTGAGTTTTAAATCTTCTTGGAGGAGGTAAGCACCTTAAATTTTTTGTAGTTGGTGTTCTGGTATGGATTTTATTCCTTTTAAATTCCATTCCTCTGCAAAGGTTGCTAGATCTACCCCCTCCATTGCTTCTTCTATGGCGCTCTCCTCTGGTGTTTCGTCTAACGCTATTTGCTCCATTTCAATGTCCTCTTGTGAGTGCTCATTTTCTCTGTTACTATTGACTATATCCCTGTCATCGTGTTCTCTGTCTGCTTGGGTCTACTCCTCTTCTCCTGCTTCATCTCCCGTTGGATAGTTTGGATCAAGTTGTTCCTGTGTGATGTTCAAGGCATCGAAAGGGTTCTAACTTGCCTCCTTATGTTGATTCTTTTTAGGGATAGTCTTTTTCCTGTTGTTCTTGTTCCTGGAGTTGATTTTAGTGTATCCTTCACTGTCTTTTTTTTTGAATTCCTGCTTGGGGATTAAGGGGATTTGTTTAGAGGACAATCTCAAAAGAGATGATTATGCTCATGGTCCTTCTTGCATCTAAATGGGATGTGTTCATAGTCTGTACTTTGTAGCCATACTTCATCTCTGAAAATTAATTTTATTGCATCTGGAAGGGCTCCAGAGACAACTATGTATACACATATTCGGGCATAAGAAACGTAATGTCCATTTCTAGTTCCTTCAAACATTTTGATGTACTCCCCCAGCTAGTCTCCTAAAATCGAAGGAGCCTAGTAATATGTTGGTAAGGAGTAGAGGCGTACCTAGACTGGAACTCTTGTGAAATCCTCCTTTTCTGGTGTGAATTTTTCCTTCCAAAATCTCATGCATAATCCAACTGAGTTAAAGAAACAGGGACCTCCTTCAAATATTCTATCTTTATCTTCTAGGAGGTCAAAGATTACTATGAAGAATCCTTTGGAGCCCGGCTGAAGTCTTATCTCCCCCTTGGGTTTCCATTTGCTTTGTATCCACCAATTCAGGGCTTTTTTGATTGGTCATATGCCCATACATTTGCATATTACTGCATGTTCTTGCATGTATTCTCTATAGACTGGAACTCCTAAGTCCTGGATTTCCAGTTCCAGGATTTTCTTGGCTATGGGTTTGCATTTATTCTTTGTCTTTTTCCTTTGTTCTTGTAGAAATTTTGAATAATTTAACACATATTCAACAGAGATTATCCTGATCATGTACTATTGCATAAAACATACACAATACATAAGCTCCTCTACGTTGATCATCAATATAGCAGCATCAATAACAATAAAACATCAAGAGCATTCACACATTAACACAGTATGTAACCCGGGGAAAGCATCTCGCTAAAAACCCCAACTATCTATATATTAATGATTGAGTCCATGTAACATTACAAAGTACAATGCTTATCACAAGAAATCCAGTACCAGCTCCACCTGTTACACACAATACAGCTAAGATCTGATCTCCAAATCTATTCCACTGCTTGCCTGCCTCCACTGCTTAATACCTGCTCAAGAATGAATGAGAATGGTTTACCAAACTCGTATTTCACCTCCAAAGAATCACTCACGCTATGTTAGATGTGAGAAGAGGCTATAATATTGGGCAAATACATGAGCAAACTCATTGGCATACTCAATCCCTTGATTGTGCAAGATCTGATGCACAACTATAGTCACAACTGATAGCAATCTGATTCTCTAACACCTGTCCCTGCTGAACTGAACATGCACTGACATGCAACTGAGTTAACTGATGTATTCTATAGTTGCATTATGAGTTAATAATTAGTTTAACAACTCATCATTAGTCTATTTGTAGTTAGACTAACTACAACTAGTTTAACCAAGTCAAACTGAACACAACTCCATCAACTCCACAATCAACTCCACCAAACTCAATTGATTGAGTTCTAACTGAAGTCATGCATGCAACAACTCAACTGACTCATAAGAAAAGCGTAATTCCTTCTGACAGCTACATGGGCCACATCTGTAGCTCAAACTGAAGTGCTCCAAGAGAATAAGATCAAGTTTATAGTCCAAATATTATTATGAGACAATAATATTTGACTTTTCTGTTTTGGACAGCCAGTCTAAAAATAGACTTTGATCACTCATGCTGTGATCACTCCTGCTGTGGTCACTCCTGCTGTGGTCACTCCTGCTGTGATCATCCCTACTGTGGTCACTCCTACTGTGATCATCCCTGCTGGGATCCAAAAATAGAACTTGGGCCATAATTTGCCTGCGGGCCCACTTAGTGAAGGCGACTCTTTTCACTAAGCTCCATCATATTGTTGCAATCTCAACACTCCCTCTCGATAAGATATGGATTATCAGAAACCCCTATCCTGCCTCGGTGGTACTCGAATTTGCTCCTGGTGAGAGCCTTCGTCAGAATATCAGCATCCTGATCCTCCGTTGGAATGTATGAAAGCAACATGATCCTCCGCTGCACACAATCTCTGATATGATGGTACTTGATGTCCTTGTTGCCATATACTTGGCCTCTTGAGCTCCCTGCCTAATCTGCATCCTCCTATCTGTACCAAGATCCATATCCCGATGTGCCTCTCAAGTAGCGCAATACATGCTTGCCCGCCTTCCAGATATCTTGGTAGGCTTAACCATAGCTTGTGAAAGTTGGTTAACTGCATAACATATATCGGGTCATGTATTGACCAAATACATCAGCGACCCCACCAATTGTTGATAAACAGTGGCATCCACTTCTTCTCCCGCAGTGGCATCCTCCTTCCTCCAACCTCCAGGAAGAGGAGTATCAACAGGCTTGCAGCCATGCATGTTGAACTTCTCCAGTATCTCCCGAGCATACTTGCCTTGAGAAAAAAACAGTCCACCACTGCGCTGCCATATTTCCAATCCTAGGAAATAGTGAAGGAGGCCCAAATCCTTCATCTCAATCTCTGTAGCAAGATCCTTCTTGCATGACAGTATCAACAGCTCATCACCCGTTAGAATCAAATCATCAACATACAGTACAATGATAAGCAACTTACCCTCCACCACAATCTGGTATAGGTTAGGATCTGCCTCGCTCTTGGAGAATCCAAGTCCTGTGAATTAGTTGTCTATCTGTGTGTACCAAGCACGTGGTCCTTGCTTCAACCCATACAGCGCTCTCTTGAGCCTGCACACATGCGACTCGCTGCTAAAGACCTCAAAGCCTTCGGGTTGCTCAATGTACACCTCCTCCTTAATGACTCCGTTGAGGAACGCAGTCTTCACATCCATCTGATGAATGTGCCATCCCATCTGCGCTGAGAGAGCTAGAATCGTCCGTATGGAAGAATACCTTGCGACAGGTGCAAAGGTCTCCTCATAATCAATCACCTCTATCTGTGAAAAGCCTCGGGCAACAAATCTTGCCTTGTACTTCTCCACACTCCCGTCAGCTGCCTGCTTAACTTTGTAGATCCATCTCAAACCCACCACTGATTTCCCTTCCGGTCTAGGAACAATCTCCCATGCACTGTTTCTGACAATAGAATCATACTCTTCCACCATGGCGTCTACCAGGGAAAATTTTAAGAACCCCCCTAAATTTATAAATATAATAAATGGGCGAATCTTCATGGTATATAGGAAAAATGGAAGGCGATTTTATCAATAATATAATATGTATATATAATTTTTTGGCGAATCTCTCACCAGGCATGGCCAATATTTTACTCAATTATAAAATCTTGTAAGATCTTGGCCAGTCTTTCACTAAATAATAAAACTTTGTAAAGTCCTAGTGAATCTTAGCATAGGCTACATGCTGGTTTAATTCCCCCATTTAAATAGGCTACATTCCAAGTGAATACCATGGGTCAATACCATGTGCCATTTTGGTGAATACCATACCATGTGCCATTTTTATTTTTATTAATTCTAATATTAGGGTTAATAATGGTTTTTTGCATGGTATTAATAACAATCTAGTCCATGGTATTTGTCCCATAGTATTTTGGCCATAGGTTTCACCTAAATATAACCCATTTTTTGAGTGTTCGTAAATATAAGGTGACTTATGGAGTAAATATAAAAAAATGTTTTATTTGTTTACCATACCTCTTGTTTATTTATATTTTTATTAATTTACCATACCTCTTTTACAAATATGGTATTTGGCCCATAGGATTCACTTAAATAAAACCTCTTTCTTGAGCCTTCATAAATAGAACGAGGGTTATGGACTAAATATAAAAAGAGGTTTTATTTATTTACGATACGTCTAGTTTATTTATATTTTTATTTATTTACCATACGGTTTGAGTAAGTATAAAAAGACGTTTTATTTATTTACCATACCTCCACTTTACTCATATTTTTATTTGTTTACACCGTTACATGTATATAAGGTGACTTATGGAGTAAATATAAAAAATGTTTTATTTATTTACCATACCTCTCATTTATTTATATTTTTATTAATTTACCATATCTCTTTTATAAATATGGTATTTGGCCCATAGGATTCACTTAAATAAAACTTATTCTTGAAAATGGGCGAATGGATTCACTTAAATAAAACCTATTCTTGAAAATGGGCGAATGGAAGGTTGTAAGTCCTAATTTCAAGGGCTAAATTTACCTTTTTTACCCGCTCCCTTAAAATAAGGTGGGCTATTTAAGGTGATTTGTAAAAATGTACTATGATACAAAATATTCGCCCACTAAAAATTTAAAACCCCTTAATTTCGCCAAAGGGCGAACATTCGCCCCTAAAATTATCCTTGGCGTCTACCCATGCGGGATCCTCCACAGCTTCCTCGAAAGAGGATGGCTCAGTCACAACACACTTGCTCATAAGAGCCATGTATCCAGTGTACTGATCAGGTGACTGTATCTGCCTGCGTTGGGCTGTAGGTGGTCCTACAACTTTCTCTGCATCTTGAGCCAGTCGCTCAGCTTTTGTCAAGCGCTTTCGCCCTCTGATGGTTGGCGCTGCATGAGTGGTCTCTTCCACTCCATGAACCTCGTCCTGTGGCTGATCCACGTCCTGAAGCTCATCCTTAGGAACTAATAGCTCCTCATCTGCATGCAAGTGTAGCTCCCTCTCAAGCGAACACTTCATGGCTTTCTCCTCCTGAAATTTTATATCCCGTCACACGACAGTTTTACCACTGTCTGGCAAATACACACGATAGTTGTGGGGCGTATCAGTGTACCCCACAAATATCCCAACCTCTGCGGTCGGCTCCAACTTCTTCCTGGCATCCTTCGTCACATGCATGTAAACGTTAGCACCAAAAATCCTCAAATGAGAAAGATCAGGCTTCTTACCAGAATAAGCCTCCTCGGGTGTACTCATGCCAAGTATCCTATGAGGAAAACGGTTCTGCACATAAACTATTGTATTGCATGCTTCCGCCCATAAGTGAAGGGGTAGGCCCTGATCATGCAACATTGCCCGTGCAGCACCCACAATCGTTCTGTTCTTCTGCTCATCTACCCCGTTCTGCTGTGGGTTATGGGGAGCTATGAGCTCTCTTCGAATCCCTTCTGCCTTACAGAAATCCTTGAACTCGTCCGAGATGTATTCACCACCATTATCGCTCCTAAGAGCCTTCACCTTCTTCCCCGACTCCTTCTCGACTAGTGCTTTGAATTCACAGACCTTTGAATATGTCTCGCTCTTCTTCTGCATGAAGAAGATCCAGCACTTACGAGAGAAATCATCAACAAAAATCACATAATACCTGTGTTTTGTTGTCGAAGCAACTGAGAAAGGTCCACACACGTCTGTGTGAATTCTCTCAAGGATCGTCGTGGCGCGACTATCCTTCTCGTGAAAGGTGGCTTTCACAAACTTCCCCAAAGTACACCCCTTGCACTGATCTGATTGCGCAAGTGTGGCTTTAGGAAGCCCTGTAGTGATCTGCTGCAGTATCTTCAAGGCTCCATGGTGAAGGTGACCCAATCTCCTATGCCACAACTCGCCATCATCCCGGCTCACCAATCCTTCTGCCTTGCCTGCCATTGCTACGCATCCATCTACATATAACTGATAAAGGTTCCTCACTCGAACCCCTATCTTCCGGGTTTCACCAGTTGTCTTGCTGCGCAAGAAAGCCTTTCCCTCACTGAAAACAACATCATACCCCTTGTCTTCTAACATCGCCACTGAGATGAGATTCTTCTTCAATCCTGGAACATGCATGACTTCCTTCAATACGAAGGGTTTACCAGACTCCCTCTCAAAGGAAATGGTACCGATACCAGTCGCACTGTATCTACCATCATCGCCCATCTCGATGTGCACTCCAAGATCTTTGTCCTCCAGATCAGAGAACAAATCTCTATCTCCCGTCATGTGAAAAGACGCACCACTATCCAAGAACCACACCGATCCCATCACACTTGAAACCAAGCATGCGATCAATGAAAAATCAAGCTCAAACTGTGAGGCTAGAGCCTCTCCTACTGAAGATCCAGCAGCCTGCTTGTTCTTCTTCTTCTGCGGACAATTAGTGGCATAGTTTCCATGCTGGTGAAAGTGAAAATGCTTCACCTTGGACATATCCTGCTTCTTGCCTTTCGCACCAGACTGAGAAGCTTTCTTACTCTTCCCTTTCTTTGCTTTGGCAACCAAAGCACAATTCTCTTCATCAACTCCCTTTGACGAAGATCCGTCCCTGGTACTCCGCCTAATCTCCTCCTGCACAAGATCTGACCATAGTCTTTCCCATCCTGGAAATTTCTCCCGACCATTGACAGAGTCCTGATAGGAATGCCAACTCTTCGGAAGACCAAGGAGAGCGAAGCTCACCAAGTCCTCATCATCGACAGTAACCCCCACACTTCCCAGCTCATCTCGACACTGAGTGAACTTCGTGAGATACTTGGGCATACTGTCGCCCTTCTCGCATTTGATGTTTTTGAGTTTATCTTTGAGCGCCAGCTTCCTCTAATCGCTCTTGCTTTGGAATAATTCTATTAATGATTTCCACATCAAATATAGAGTAGCCTTTCCATGGAGGCTGGACATAATGTGATCCTTCACGCCCTCCAACAGAATCCTTCGACATTTTGTGGTCTTCTTTTGCCAAGCATCAGCTTGAGTAGCATCAGTAGGCTTTGGGACATCTGTATCTATGAACTCCTTCAACCCGTTATCATCCAATACTGCCTCCATCCTGTCCTTCCATGCAATATAATTTGAGCTGCCCTTAAGAGCATACTCCAATCGCAATCCGTTGAAAGACATTACTGCGTTGCCACCAAGAAAACACTGCTGCAAATTCGAATTCCACCAGCAACCAACTCAACCGCCTCGGATCTAAGATTTGTGAGAACACAATATTTCTCGTACAGACATTGAATGTATGGGCATTCACCGGATATCTCACCTTCCAAAGGAAGGATGAATCCAGAGGCTACCTGGCCCGATTACAGACTCTGCCTGAAGAAATAGGATGTAAACACTTCCTGAATAGTAGATCTGATGATCAACAACTCTGATACCATGTAGAAATTTTGAATAATTTAACACATATTCAACGGAATACATACACAATACATAAGCTCCTCTACGTTGATCATCAATATAGGAGCATCAATAACAATAAAACATCAAGAGCATTCACACATTAACACAGTATGTAACCCGGGGAAAGCATCTCGCTAAAAACCCCAACTATCTGTATATTAATGATTGAGACCATGTAACATTACAAAGTATAATGCTTATCACAATCAATCTAGTACCAGCTCCACCTGTTACACACAATACAGCTAAGATCTGATCTCCAAATCTATTCCACTGCTTGCCTGCCTCCACTGCTCAATACCTGCTCAAGAATGAATGAGAATGGTTTACCAAACTCGTATTTCACCTCCAAAGAATCACTCACACTGTGTTATACATGAGCAGAGGCTATAATACTGGGCAAATACATGAGCAAACTCATTGGCATACTCAATCCCTTGATTGTGCAAGATCTGATGCACAACTATAGTCACAACTGATAGCAATCTGATTCTCTAACACCCTGTCCCTGCTGAACTGAACATGCACTGACATGCAACTGAGTTAACTGATGTATTCTATAGTTGCATTATGATTTAATAATTAGTTTAACAACTCATCATTAGTCTATTTGCAGTTAGACTAACTACAACTAGTTTAACCAAGTCAAACTGAACACAACTCCATCAACTCCACAATCAACTCCACCAAACTCAACTGATTGAGTTATAACTGAAGTCATGCATGCAACAACCCAACTGACTCATAAGAAAAGCGTACTTCCTTCTGACAGTTGCATGGGCCACATCTGTAGCTCAAACTTAAGTGCTCCAAGAGAATAAGATCAAGTTTATAGTCCAAATATTATTATGAGACAATAATATTTGACTTTTCTGTTTTGGACAGCTAGTCTAAAAATAGACTTTGATCACTCCTGCTATGATCACTCCTGCTGTGGGCACTCCTGCTGTGATCACTCCTGCTGTGGTCACTCCTGCTGTGATCATCCCTGCTGTGGTCACTCCTGCTGTGATCATCCCTGCTGGGATCCAAAAATATAACTTGCGCCATAATTTGCCTGCGGGCCCACTTAGTGAAGGCGACTCTTTTCACTAAGCTCCATCATCTTGTTGCAATCTCAACAGTTCTTATAGTTGCTCCTGAATCTTTGTTGATTTTGATGGCATGTCCGAGGCATTTCCATTCGCTGAGAGAGTTTCTTTCCTTTTCCCTTCCTCTATCTCTCTATTTCTATGAGGCAATTCCTTTTGCTAAGAGTGTCTTGTTTCTCCATTATCAAAATTTACTCCCAGGGGGGAGAAGGCCGAGATGGAGGCAAACTTTGTGAAGAAAGATTCTTGGTATGGGGGCCGACCAATGACCATATCTTTGAATGAGTGGGAACCAAGGTTCAAGTGCAGTTCCTCCATGACGGTCAGGGTGCAGCGTGGCCCTGACCAGACGCACTAGAGGAGGCCGCGAAGTGTGTCGATGCTTGGATTAGGTTACGAGTGCCATTGATCGCCCACACAAGAGCAATTTTCATTGTGGATTTCACTGTTAATTTCTTTTACAACTTCTATTAGATTTATTTAGAATTTAGGAAAAAAATTTAAAAGCTTGCATAATAATTTTTTTTACAATCTCTATTCCTATTTAGATTTAATTAAAATTTAGAGAAAAATAAATATAAATAAATAAATACTTACCTTAAACCCTTGCTTCTTCTTTCTTATGTGACTGCCAAATTTCACCTTAGGGTTCAACTCTCTCTACCACTTCAAAATTAGGGTTTTCCATTTTAAGTATTTTAGATTTAATGGGTTTGTGTACTTACTATATATAGGGAATTTTACATGTAAAGTAGGGGTATCACTTATTGAATTAGATCCAAACCATGTCGGCCCTATCCATTAAAAAAAAAGTGTATGTTTCACGGTGCACCCTGTGTAATATAACTCACCGATGTGCCCTGTATAATACAATGCACTAGTGTAATATAACCTGTCGTCCTTGTCCAATCTGTTTATCAGTGCTCTCACTGTAATATAACACATCGGCACGCCTATGCCAAATATCACTGTTAAGTCATTGTGGTACTTTTATCGTTACAAAACGCACGGTCATAATTTGAAATTATTTTAAAAATTAATTTTCGTTGTCAGTGCTAAACAATTAAACACCTAGTGAGTTTAATACATTTCGCGCACTAGGGTGTTTATTCAAATAAACGCAACAGTTACTAGAGCTTTTTTTGGCTGAAAATTATCCGATTAATGTATAAAATATATTTAATGGCTTTTTTATTGAATGGTACAGGTTGTATATTGATAAAAAGATATTTGAGAAGTCAAATAACAAAAATATTGATCGACACAATGATATTACATCTAAAAAAGCAGATAATACAAGTTCTTTGTAAATTCTTTACAAAATTAATATGTTTGAAATATATGTGACTTTAACTAATATGTATTGGTTAGTTTGTGTCATGCAGAGCCACAAAATGAAGAAGGTTGATAAGATTATTTAAAATCTAAGTGTAGAAGAGTGTAAAAGCCTGATAGAAAAATTGCAGAAGGATGAATTAGTTGAATGAAAAAACACTATTCAATATGATTTTTTTTTTTGAATTTTCATTAATAGTATACTTAACAATATTAGATAAAATGTTTCAAACAACCTATTAATTCATATATATTTAATGTTCTACAGAGAGCAACAACGAAGGAATATATCAATGTCATTCTAAGAAAAGAAAAATTATAGAACATGTAAATGATGATGAATTGGTCCTTAGCTCATCTGGAGTGGTGCTAGAGGTTAATGAATGGAGGATTTTTTTTAACAAAACTATGAGGGATATAGTGGAACAAATATATAGATGTACCTTCCACTTACAATACAAAAATCAATCCAATGATTCCTAGAACCAAATTATATCTAAGCTACAGGAAGCGCTTCAAGAGTAATGGTCAATGAAACTTGTCAAACTTGCAATAACAAAAACACACAACAACAAAAAAGAATCATTCAAAAGGTAATATTCCTAAATAAAATTATTTTATAGAATTATATGTATATATTACTACAAACCATTCATTTATTAATATCAATTTTGTTATATTTAGTTTTCATATATCAATATAAAAATAGTTTATTAATTTTTTCAGGAAGATTATGAAAATCCCAAAGGATCAACGAGTTGATGTGTGAAACATCCCAGTAGGAATGTCCAAAAAACTGTACAAGGAGATTCATCCCAGATCTTGTTTTTTATTGAAATGTGATTTATTAGTTTTTTTTTTTAAGTGTTAATGCTTGACTTTTAAAAGTACCATTAAAATTTGCTTTAAAACTTGAAATGGAGAATAAGAACTTGAAAATAGAAATAGCAGCAATTAAGAGAATATAACAACAATCACATCAACAAAATGACACAAAATTTTTGTTACCAGAGTTCGGTTATCTTCAAGCCTACATCTCCGGGCCCTGATCTTCAACAGGGAGGCCTTTATATTAAAATTACATAAAATAAAATTGCTTCAGATACAATCTTGAACAATCTTGATGCAATCTACTCTGTCTCAGGAATCTGTAGCAACTCTCAGTTCTGAAACAGGCTTCCCGGATCTCCCAAAAAGTGTCTTCAAAGTTTCAAAGCCCTGTTGGTTGCACCTGCTCAAAACTTCTCTATTGTGTGATATGTCACCACTCCTCTATGGTGCAATGGTGAAATTATTAATTTATGATCAGGAGGTTGGGGGATCAAATCCTGACCTCTCCGTGATGGTTCATATTTGCAATTGTATAATATAATTTTTAGTACATATATTTGTCAACCCTTATCGCTCCACATTAATATATCCATATTATAATAAACCAAATAATAATAAGGGGGCGGGGTCCCCCGGGTCCGCCCCTCCCCAACCATATAAAATTTATTATAACCATATATATACATTGGTGGATTAATGTTATGGCAGAGATTTTGGCATGGCGGATGGATAAGGATAAGCTTTGGGTTGTGCTGACCGAGGTATGGTGGGGCCGCCATTAATGGCAAACTCCACCATTTTTTTTGTGTTCATACATATCGCAAACCTTAAATACATGCATTTCAACTTTATAAATAAGAAACATGCATAGCTCAATGGTAAGGCATGGAGTTTGTAATAAAGGTCATGGGTTCAAATCTCATTAGCTCTATTGAGATCTTAACAAAATTTTGACAAATCCGACGAGGCAACGTCTCACACTTTGATAGGGCCACGTGTCATCTTTGGATTGGTCCCCATGCACCCAACCGCAACCTACCACTTATAAATGCAACACTCGTCCATATGAGCCAATCCTAACTTGCCACTTGTCACCTTCTCGTGCTACCACGTGGCGGTCAAACCTTGAACTTTGGCTACCTGTTGATTTTGACTTTGACTTTTTTGGAGTTTGCCCTGAAAAAATTGACTTTGAATAACTTTCACATACGGACTCGGTTTTTGCCCGTTTAGGTTGCATTGGAATCATTTTTCCGAGCTTTACTCGATGGTGCTACTTTCTCTCGAATTCAAAAAAAAATAATTTTTGGCCTCTTCTGGATCCTTGATCATCCATCAATCAATTTCAAATCATTTCCTCCCCATTGAGACCTTTTGGAATACCAAAAGTCTTAATTTACATAAAACAAATGTGGGTATCGTTTTCCCACTTGGCTTGTATCTGTGCACCCTATTATGAATCTGTACACTTTACTCATCCATACAACCATCACTAAAACACACAAACTACAAAGTATATCAAGTCTCTTTTCACCTGCATCTACATTCATATTTGTTGTTAATATCTAAGCACCACTAAACAGTAATAAACCCATTAACAACATTGAAAGTATTGACATAGATGAAACCATACCCTGCTTTTTCTTCATAGCTGAAACAAAACTCAACATGTCATGCTGTGACTCTTGTTGATGTACAATTTTGGATTCCTTAAGAATGTCTCTCTATTTGTGATTAACTTTAATGATCTCATGCTTAGGTAATTTAGGTTGTACAACAACATTTTTACTGGCATAAGCTGCTTGTTTTAACTGTTTCACTGTGAAAGAGATTTATCTGCTTTTATGGGTTGAGAATGTACAATATATTCAATTACTTTCTTGAGCAAGTGATATTGATTATGTTCCCTGAAAAATATCTCTTTCCTGTCATATAAATATGGGCTACCCAAGTGTTGGTTTGATGGGCCTTGACCCAGGTTCAACATTAAGCAGCCAATCCCTACACTACTAGCCCTTTCGGCATCAATCCGTGGAGCGCGGATAAAAGTCTCACCCGAAGCAGTATGGGGGGATGCAAGAACCAAGTTTCTGCACCCTGAGATGGTTGTGATGTCGGTTATTTTCCCTAACCTTCCTTTGTGCAGATCGATAAGCCCTTTAGGGCTTATCAAAGTACTTCTCTTATTCGTCCTCAAAGCCTCCGTGAAAGTCTTTGGTCGTCCTTCGCGGGCCCTAAATAGATAGATCAGGCACTTACGCGCCCTTGTAATTACTCTTACTTCTGTATCTACCCAGATTCACTTAAGTATTGGTTACTTTAACATGCAATTATGGTTATCTTCGTGTAAACATATATCTCTACTTGCGGTCATATAAAATAGAGAAACATATAGATTCGCGCATCAGAGTAGCATTAAAACATAAACCCAGTATTCAACATAACATAATCACATGTAATGAACAGAAGTAAAATACACAGGTAATTTCAGAATACTCTTCTTTATTATTGATCCAAATATCCAGTATAGAATCTGACTACCCTGTGCACACAGCTGCAGGGGTCCACGCACTCAGTTGTGGACTTCTACCCTAGGCCTCTGCGCACTCAACTGCAGAGCCTCTTCCTATGCTAAGACTCTTCACTCTTAGCTCTCACATACCCATGCATAAAACCATAGCAAGACTCAACTATGAACTATCTTAGACTCCTCTAAGACCTCCTTTCTATACAATCCCATGGTCCGCGGACCATGGGTAGATCTCTAAGTTGACATGCTTTTACACAAAAGAAGTGTGGAAACCCTTTATTGACTCTTGATATCTTCGCACTCCGCGACCACAAAGTGCGAAGACTTTACATTCCTTTACACAAAACTTGGGCTTTTAACCCCAAAATTGACCCCAAGGGACCCGTTCCTAACAGGCCCCCAACACAAAACTGGTGACTCGCCCTCGAGTCACTCTGCTCACATGGAGATCTTGTCGCGAATACCTCCTAGGTCCACTTGTATGACTGCAACTTTGGCGGTGCACTGTGTTGCCACCCTGCTTCATCTATTTGACCAGTTGCTCTATTGCTGGCCCTTCGCGATCTGCCTGTACCTTTTGTTGCGTTCCCTACAGACTTGCCAGTTTTCCTTCGATGGTGGCTCTTAGCGCATAGGATTCATAAAGCCAAGGCCATATTCTGGCCTTGAGGATGCTCTCTTTGCGCTGCGCTGCATCCACCTGATCCTTTAGCACCTTTGCCTCCTGTAGTTTTTCTAGCCTTTGCATAAGGGAAAGAGTGCGTGTCGTCGCTTTGACTTCATCATGTCTCTGCTGCAGCTCCTGGGCCTCTGTTTCCAACCTTTGCAAGGTGGGATCCTCCTGCAAATTGGTAACCACTTCGAGCGTCTGCTCGAAGAGCACTATGCACTCCTTCACTGTGCTATCTATAGTGGCTACTGCATCTCTCATAGCAGCCTCGTGTTGCTCCTTTACCTCTAGCGGAGTTGAGGGCTAGTCCCTCAATGCAAGTTCTATGATCTTAAGGTTTAGGTCCAATTGAACCTTTGCCAATTTTGTCCTTGCTTCACGCACTCTGGTAGCGATCTTCCGAATTCACACATCCACTGGCTCATCGTCGGGAATGTATAGCTTTGGGACAAATTTGCACACAACAGCCACTACCTTGGCTATGTGCTCATTCTTCGCGGTGATAACCTTAAGTATCTCGATGACATAAGTCTTCTCGGCAAACATTTGGACGTTGTTCACCTTCTGCTCACTGATGACGTTCAATATTTGTTGTTCCGGAGCCTGAAGTTCTGCGATCACACCATCATGTAGGGTGTGAAGGGCTTCTCTTGGAAGCACGGCCAAGTCTATCCCGACCTTTTGGAGGGTGCAGACAGAGGCCTGATCATCTTCTGCTTCCATGGTTAGCGCTCCATCTGGCAGCGCGATAAACCGGGGGTCCAAGGGGTGAACCATTTCTGTTGCTTCAACTATCCCATGTGCCAATTTGGTTGACGCCGCACTACTGTGACCCACACTGGTCTATACTTGTGACGCATGGATCTACAGCTCGCACAGACCCATTTGAATGGCGCTCAAGGCCTGCTTCTTTTGCTGCTTGAACTGCTGTAACAGTTCCGCGGTGGCATCCCTTATTGTATCACCAATGTCATTCAAATCACCTTCTGTCAAGGTGATCAGGTCGAGGGAAGTCTTGCTGACCTTGGACTTCTTCCACGACCCTACTTTCTTTGGTTCCCTGTTGCGCTTAATCTAGAACAAAGTAGTCTTCGGGTCCGCTCCTCCTTGCCTTGTCTGTTGTTCCTCCTCCTCTTCTATTTCCGGGGAAGGTGACTTCTGACTCCTGTCAAAGTTTCACACCTCTTCTTCCTTTGTCTATTTGTTGGTAGCATGCTCTGCCCTAGCTTTGTCCTCAACCTCCTTCTTCCTCTTTTCTGCTAGTTATTCCATCTTTCGCTTGGCCTCTTCCTTCTTTCGCTGCGCTACGGACTTGATAGACCCAGCTGTCAAGTCTGAAGCAATGCACCAATCTGCCGACCAGTGGTACAGGACCGCTGTAATCACATCGTCTGTGGCCAAGTATGGAAGGTCATACCACTTTTGTTCAGGATCCTTCCGCGTGCGCATGGAGACCTGGTGGAAGTCCGCCTTGAACTCCACATACTCTGCTAGCTGATCATAAACTATCAGTGACAACCGTGGTTTGCGGTTGATGGCCATGTGGATATTCATCTCCATTAAGATCCAAAAGACCTTATTTTCCTTGACCCTTTGTGGGTCCTTCGCAGCCCAGAGTGAAGCAAACTTTGTCGCTTCCAGTAGGTCCTGCGCGACCGGAGGAAACTGACTATCCTCTGGTAACTCCCACGCAACCTACACTATGGACAACAGTAGCCATGCATAGTGAAACACTTTGCTTTGATCTTATGCCTCACTGTAGTTCGCGAGGAACTCGTTGCAGAGGTAGTGCGCCCAGTTGAACCATACGCCCGCTGTGCACTAGGCCGTTAATGACGTTATTGGTGTTGGCACTTCATCTGCGTGACACTTCCTCATAATATTTCCTGCCAGAATTTGAGCGGCTACCTTGACCGCGGGGTTGGTTATGCTAGTGATGGAGTAGTTGCGTGACTTATTTGTGAGCTTAATTTATCCTTCATTGCTTCGGCGAGGTCGCACTCACCTGCCTTTCCTCCAAACACCATGGCCATATTTTCTCCTACGTGCAGAAGCCGAGTGATCCTATGGATCAACATGTCAGTGATCGGTATCAGCTCCTCTAGCCACAGGTACCCATCGTGGACGAAGTACAACAACTACTTGATCACTATCATGGTTATGGGCATGTGGTTATAATGCGATACCCATAACATGTTTAACAGACCAGCCTTATCCACACCTTTTAACCACTTTCTTGTCTCTAATGTGGTCACACCAGAGTCTTTGTAAAACACACGGTTTATGAGTTGATCTGTGGCTAAGTGGGGAAAGTGCTCCCTATTAACCAATCCCAATCCTCCAATTTTAACAAGGGGACATGCCCCAAGCGCGGTCCTTCAAAGGCGATTTTGTCTTGCAGCAAGGGTGTATGCAGCGCGTCCTTGTTTTCATCAATGTCCTTTGGAACCTTTGTCTTGCCTCTGCATGGAGGAATGTACTCAGGAGGCTTAGAGATAGGGTCAGACCCCTCAACGTCAACATCCTCCACCCCCATGTCAATGTCTTCTTCATCCATAAGGATCTCTTCAACATCCTCTTCAGGTTCAATTAGCTGTCCCTTCTCCTGCACGATGGGCTTTTCCTTTTGTGGGTGCCTTCTAGGTGATGCACGCACCGATCGTGGCACTTTCTGCTTATCTTTCTTTGATTTTGGACCCTCTTGGGTCGGCCTAGGCATCCTTGGTGATTTAGGAACTTCTTCCGATACTTTGACACTCCTCCGAAGCAACTTCCTCAGTTGCCATTGCTACTTCTAGGGCAGTTCCCTTGGCTGCCATTGCTACCTCTGGGGTAGTTCCCTTAGCTGTCATTGCTACCTCTGGGGTAGTTCCCTCAGCTGCCATTGCTTCTCCTGCACTCACGGTTTCTGTGACCACCGACATAACACTGGTCAACAACTCCTGCGTCTCTTTTGGCAACTTCTCAAGCACTAAACTCGCTATTAAAGCTTCAAAGTTCTCACGGTTCATGCATGCCTGAGAGCTCAACACCTCAATTCTCAAAATGCCAAGTGTTTTTCACCGGGAACCACTTGTAATTTATAGGTATTTTCGAATTCAAATCCGACCATTCCCCATAAATTCATTCATAAATGTTGGATTGGCGACATATTTTCATAGATCTTTCCCTTAAATTTTGACTTAAATGCCGCCCCCCGCTCCATTTAGTCGTTTTCCCACTGTCAAGTCATGAATAGTGACCATAACGGTCACTTTTTGGCTGCCCTACATGGTCCCTTCTTGGATAGCGCAGCTTCCCACGTGTTTCTGCTGACACTATGACATTCCTCCTTTCTGCACAGTTCCCCAGTCGCGTAGCTCCCCAACCTGGGCAGTGTAGTTTATAGTCCTGCACCTCCTTTCAACTGCCTGGAGCGCTAAGACTATGCTTCCATCATGTATTCATATAGTCGGATCACCAGTGTATGGCTTCAATCAGCGGCCATTCACCTACCCTAGGAATGGTTCTCCATTCAACTTTACCAACTGAACTGCTCCACCATCGGTAATCTCCTTGATGACATAGGGCCCCAGCCAATGCACCCAAAATTTTCCTAGAAACTTATCAAACTTGTTTTCATATAATAGAATTAAATCATTTACCTTGAAGGTGTATAGTTTGATGTGCCGATCGTGCCATGTCTTTTCACTCCTTTTGAACCTGTTGATGGAATCTAGCTAGGAATCTATCTTATTTAAGCTATGTTAGTTGGGCGAGGCTCTCCTCCAGGGCTTCGCGATCAACCATTCCTGTGAATTTTGCTATGCACAGACTAGGTACAATGTACTCCATCGGCATCATAGCTTCCATGCCATAAACCAGTCTGAACGACGTTTGCCCAGTCAACTTCTTGTAAGTCGTTCTATAAGCCCATAGCAATGCGGGAACGTGAACATCCCAACCATTTCTTTGAGCATTGAAAACCTTTGTGAGCGCACTCTCCAATATTTTATTGAACGCTTCCACCATCCCATTAGCCTGCGGATGATATGGCGTGCTCTTTTGATGGTACACCTGAAATTCCTCTGTCATCGCACTAATCGTCTCATTAAGAAAGTGTGTACCGCGATCGCTCATTAAATTTTTGGACAACCAAACCGTGTCAATTTGTACTCAAATATAAATTTGGTTGATGTCGCGCTTGTATGGTCCTTCACAGGCTACGGCTCCACCCATCTAGTTAAATACTAAATCGCTGTGATGATGTACTGTGCACCTGTCTTCTTCCTTGGAGGCTGAATTGGTCCTACAATGTCAATCACCCACTTCTCGAAGGGCCATAGCAATATCTGTGGATTCAATGGTAGCTCATCCCTGCGTGAGGGTCTGCCCAACCTTTGGCATGCATCGTGTTATCTCAAAATCAGACCCTGGAAGGCTGCTAACCAGGAAGACTTCAAGTAACTGTTTCAAACCAATCTTTTGACTAAGGCTTAGCCTCCTTAGCCTGAGAGGGCTCTCTCAAAAAGGTTATTGATTTTGATTTAAAAATAAGAGGGCTAACTCTTGTGAAATAACAGTGACAAATATGAAGGTTGGACAAACATTACACAAGTTTCCATTGGGCCTATGGAGTCAATAAAACTTCAGCAAATAATGATACAGCCTTTACATAGAAGTCAGGGCATGTGGCATTTAAATGTCCAAAACACAACTCTTATAAACCACAGTTCATGAATGTGTACAGGAAATCAGAGCAGCATAAGTGAATTCTGAGTGATTACACATTTATGCAACTGTAAAATAGATCAGGGATAAGCAAAACCATACATCTTGAACATAAAAACACTTTATGAATCCTGAGAAGAAAAGCAGTTTTATTATATTACTGAACTCTGTCTTTCTACATAAGCCAAAACAGTACTCTGTTTTTATAAAATCTCCAACCCTCATTACATCACTGTCTTAGCTATATATAGAATTCTTATTCTACCTAATTCGAGATTCCTCCTCCAGCATGAGGGGAATTCGATAACTGCTTTTGATGACACCTATCTGCTATTCAACTAACTATTAAATACAATAAAGTGCTTAACTGGAGTTTTAAAGAGTTCTAATTTAACTATGACTCTAACTCTATCTTCCATGTATAATGATTCCTCCTCGTTCTTTGACACCTGGTCTTCTTTCAGTTTGGCTGAGATGGCTGAGATGGGTAATCAATGCTCCATGTTGACCTTGGATGCTGACCCCTTTAACTGCTTCAGTGGTGTTAGGAGATATCCCTTGCTTTTCGGTTCCAGTTTTCCACAACTTGTTCAAATATACAGTAGCATGTCTTCTAGCCCTTTAATATCCAAAAAATATAGAACACTACCATGTTCCTGATGTGTTGGAGGCTTCATCGATGGACAAGTGTGCAGGCCAAAATTCCTTGTATGCAATTCATTTAATACCCCATGAACGGTGATAAAGTGGCTTTATAATAGAAACTTTAAACTTGAGTTAAAATATTCCACCTTTTTAAAGGTACACCTGTCTTGATCTGAACGGCTTTGATAGCTTCATTTGGTTTCTTACATATCCTTTAGGTGTTTCCTTTTGAAAATTCCCGCCCATATTACCAAACTGTTTGTCTGCGTTAAAACCATCACCTACAGCAGTTTCGTAGCGCGCTACAAAACTTTCTTTGAAAAGAAACTTCATTTAGCAGCTAACTGGTCTAGCTGTGCCTTCAGGTCTTTGATTTTCTTCTTCATAGCTTTATTCTCAGCTCTTAGGTGCATATTTATCTTTCTGATGAATTTGGCCTCTTTGATTGCTGGTACTGTCCATGTGTAAACATCAACTACTGAATCCAACTGGTTTTCTAGGGTTTTACTTTCTTTCCATACAGCCTTACGATAATTTGCATACCTGACTGCAGAATCCCTAGTGGCCTTCTTCACCTTAGCAATCTCATGTTTAGCTGCTTCTAACTGGTTCCTTATAGCTATAATATTACCTCCTTGAGATATGATGACTGTTCTGCTTGTGTCTTTTTGCTTAATTTTCTCGGCTTCCTCTGTTCTGGGCAATTTCTCGGCCTCCTCTGTTCTGGGCAGAGCTTCCTTTACTTGCTTCCTTGTAATAGGTCTTCTAGGTTTGAAAATGAATTCTTCACCTGGCTCATCGAACTTCAGCCTTTTTGAGGCCTTAGACTTCTTGGTACTTTCTCGTGATGACTGTGTCAAATCAATATGCACTGGTTCAATTTGCTCAAACTCAATGGCTTGAAATAAATCATTCAGGCTTGCCTTAGACACTGGGCTCTCTTCAACAGCTATTTCTTTACCTTTTTCTTTATTTATTTGGCTCCTTGTCCTTACCCTTGAGACTGCTTCAGATCTGCTTGTTTCAGGTACAGTCTTCTTATCCTGAGCTTTTTCTTTTGTTGATTGCTGAGGTTGTTCTTTAATGATCAGTGGCTTCACTGGTTCTCTTAGCTGTGATTTGGTTTGTTTTTTAGCTCTGGCCTCTTTTTGGAGCTCAGCTATTGTGAGTTCTCTGACTGGTTGTTCTTTAACTGGTTGTGGAGTAAGACCAGTTTTGCTTTGGAATCCAGCCATGAAAATGAACGAATTCCAGTCTCTGCCTATCTTCTGGAGGCCATCTAAAACTAGCAACTTAATCAAACCATGATGAAATAAGGAGGTTTCACAGTCCTCTTTCCTCAGCTGCACCTTATCACACATTTTACTCAAACTGCGAAATAAGTAAAAAGGAATGTCTATGGAAACTTTCCCAGTGAAATGCAAGAGCAGTTTGAAATGATAAGAATAGACCTTATTGTATCTTCCTTCACAGGTCAAGAATTTTTGAATGCAGGTGAGAAGAAGGGCATAATGCTCCTTGACATAGTTTCTGGGCACTGCTTTTGTTAGGTCTTCATTCACATATGCCTCTTTTAAAAACTCCTTACATGGATTCATATCAAACTTAAAATTCTTAAACCATTCTTGCCGTCCTCTTGGGATCTCTGTTATAGCAGATATTGCTTCTGGAGACACTTGAACTTCCAACATAGCTATTTTTGAATTTAAACCAGTGAAGTTTAGCGCAAATTCTTTGGTTACCTGCGCATGTCCTCCTTACAGCTTTTTACAAAAGTTCCAGCACCCGGCATCTTTGAATGCTTTCTTCACGCCTTCATCCCTCAATGCTATGTCTAGACCTTCAGGTTCAGTCCTCTGACATTTACCGGATCTGTGTTCTTTTCTCTCCATTTTTCTCTTTGAAATCTTCACACACACAATGACCAACAGCTTCAGTTGAAATGGCGGTTCAGTTCTTTTTTAACTCGGCCTCACTTGTAATCAGGCTCGCTTGAAAACAGCCTCGCTTGAAATTTCAAATACATCATCAGACAGACTTGACACTCATGCAGCGCTTACGGTTATCATAAAGGTCCATGCACGGTAAAATCCATTGGGAATGATATTTCTGTGCATTTCAACAGATTTATTGGTGGAGTAGTGATTAATGAGCGCTCAAACATGATACGAGAGGTACACAAACTGACATGAGAGGACACAATTGGTGACTCATCAACAGACTTGACATTTTGGGAAAGATTCGCTGCGAAATGCACGAATCCCCGATTTCGCAGCGCGGTTAGTTTAAAATTCTAATGATGCGCTGCGAAACGGCCTAATCATAACGCGCTGCGAAATTGTTAAACCATAATTGCGCTGCGAAACTGGCCAATAGGATTACGCTGCGAAATTACTAAAAGACTCGGTGACTAGGATAAGACAAGACATGGCTTATAAAACAATGATGGTGGAGGAGAACCAATAGGATTCGAGTATAGTTTGAATCAAAAACTTTTTAAAACTCCAAATCCTAAGTAAGAAACATAAAACGAAATCAACTTGACACAGACCTTTGTCATTGGACTAAGACAAACATCTATATGCATAGAGTTTTTAGTTCTAAGTGATAACACATCGCATTCCCTACAATACGCTATTGAATCCTTATGTAAGGTCAGCCACCATAACCCAGCGCGTAGAATCTTCTGTGTTGTTGCTTTTCCTGCATAATTCCCTCCCACGGCTCCACCATGAGCCTCAATGAGGATGTTGTTTCATTCAAACACTAGCACATAACGTCGCAATATTTCATCTGATCCCATTTTGTACAAGTGCCCTGCAATGAAAGAAAATTTTGTCACGCACACCACCAATTCCTTCTTCTATTGGCTTGTATATCCTTCCAGATCCATACCTATCATCAGGAAGTGTATAATATCTTCAAAGTGGTTGTCCGCGATGTGTACTACAAAGAGATGCATGTTAGGTAGTCCTTCCTCCAAATTTGTAGGTTGCTCTCCTGTTTCAATGCGTAACAGATGATCCAGTCCAACATTCAAACGTCCTGGTTTCACAATAACTTCAAAATCATACCCTAGAACAACAACATCCACCTACATATCTCCCCCCCCAACACAGGCTTGTTGACCAGGTATTTTAATGCTAAATGGTCTATATACATCTTAAAATGTCTGCCCAACAAATAATGCCTGAACTTCTAGAGCGCGTACACCATAACTAGTCCTTCGCGCTCTATCGTGGAATAATTTTTCTCTTCTTTGGACAACTTCCAACTTGCGAATGCTATAGGGTGATCTAAATCCCCTTCACAGGCCCATGTCAGTACTTCTCCTAGCGCAATACATGACGCGTCCATATGCACATGAAATTCCTTCTTCCAATCTGGGAAGACTAGGATCAACGCGGTGACCATTTTATCCTTTAGCACATCCAAGATCTTCTGGCATTCTTCATTCCAACAGAACAAAACATCCTTCTTTAACAATTTTTCCATCGGCGCAGTGATCTGGGCATAGCTCTTGATGAATTTCCTATAGTATCATGTATGCCCCAACGTTGCGCGCAACTGTTTCACACTCCTTGGCGCCTCCAAATTGATTATGACCGCGATCTTCGCAGGGTCTACCATCAAGCTGTGTTTTCATGCCACATGGCCCAGAAAGATCCAAAAAGGGACACAAAACAAACATTTCTTCAGATTGAGCACGATCTGGTACCTCCAGCATGTGTCTAGCATCAAGCATAGACTTGCCACATGGCAGTTCACAGTCTGAACACTGTCAAATCGTCAAAGTATACTTCCAAAAATTTATGAATGAAATCCTTGAATGCCGCGATGACTATGCATGAAAAGATCTTCGACACGTTCTTTAGCCCAAAAGGCATCACTGTATATTGGAAGCATCCCCATTCAGTCGCGAAGGTCGTCTTACTTCTATCCTCTGGCGTGATCTTGATCTAATGGTACCTAGAGAAGCCATCAGTGAACAAATATGCTTCTTGGCCGCCAACATTATCAAGGACCTCATCGATGAGTAGTCCCCAATCTTTGCAAACATCGGGTTAACCTACGTGCCAATGTTCACCTGCTTGGTTTTGAGTGGCTCAATTATGTCTGGGTTCTCTAGTTGTGGTCCTTCAACTTCATGGTGGCCTTCACTCTCTGGAATATTAATCTTCCTCGGGTCTTCGTCTTCTTATTCTGCTTTGACATTGTGGCACTCTAGCGCATGGCTCATCTAGGTGGTCTAGTCAGATTGAATAAAATCAAGAGGATCTTGTGGTACCCTGAAAATTGTCGTCTTAACCTCTTGCAACGCTTCATCGATAGATTCAAATCCATCCTCAAAACTGAATGTCATAAAAAATCTCTGGCACAAAATATCCCATTCTTCGGTGCCATGGTGGAGTTCTGTCTCCAGGTACCAATCCATTGGTATAATATCCAAGGTATCACAAAACAGATGGACCCATTCCGATTGAGGCTTCACTCTATACACTTCAGTTCATTTGGCCAAATGGTCACGCGGATCATTTCTCCCATAATCTTTTTAGGTTAATCGTACCTTCAGATGACCAAAGTGTATCCTCATCATCCTCTTATATTCGCGCAAATCATCAAAACTATCTTTGTGCGTACCCCACCATCTTGCGGGCGTAGCACGTAGCACCCAATCTAATGCCTGGAAGAGATGATTCTCTGGTACTTCCCTTTCAAATGCATCCAAGAAGTGATCAACGTCAGTTAACCCATCATAGTAAGGAAGATTTCTTACCTCTGATGATACACAACGCAACGATTTGGTCATCATATTACAGCACAACGTGGACACTTCATGCAGTCAATTCTGCCAGTGCTCTAGTTCTTCGTCTGAATTTGATGTGCAGGAGCTCTCACGGTGCCATGCAATACGTCCGTTTGTGGTTGGATTCACCCAATCCTAATCTCATGCCGTTATCTTGTAAATCTGGCCCAAATCGTCATCACTTTCATAATCGCGGACCGGTTCAGTATAGCGTGGTCCTTCTGCAGGGTCCAGTGACAGCACTATGCGGAGCAATTTCTTCTCAAATATCATCTTTCACTTCTTCAGGTTGATTACCCCATTCATATCAGTGGCCCAATTAATCCCAAGGAGCGCAGGGTAGGGATTGTTGTCATCCACAATCTCTATTACTTCAAAATCTGCTAGTATGCTCACGCCTTCAATATCAACTGTTACCCCTTGCAACCTCCCCATTGGGATGATTTTCTGCTGATTCGCCATCCTTAACTGAATCGGAGACCATTGTAGCGTAGGTCTCTCCATTATTTCCCATGTTTGTTTCGGCATTCGCGTTGGACCCAAGGTCCAAGATAACTTGATCCATTTCATATTCTCTTATCTACGCGGTGAGTCTCATCTCACGTCGATTTTGTACCTTATTCTTATCAAGCTTTCTGATGACGTGCGGTTCGCCATTAGAGTTTTACTTGCTAGCGCACCTATTGATCAACTCTTGCAATCCCTTCACAGCCTTACTATCACATAACAATTTCATGCAGGTCTCTAAGAATGTGGTAATCATGGACAGGTCCATTTCTTCAATCGGTTTCTCTTGACTCCCTGAGGTAGAGGCCTCAGCGGAACTTTTCTTTGCTTCCATAAATGTTTCTTTTGTGCATTCTAGATCAAACCCAGTCTCCTTTTCTGGTGCTTTGCAGACCCACTCGCCTTCTTCTGGTTGCTTCCCGTTACCTCACTAGTCGTCACTCCACTCCGTAGCACAATATTTACCTTGGGGTCTTCCTTGCGAGGCTCAGCCCTCATCATCTACAGCTTCTGAGTCATTTGTTGAGGTCGTGCCCCCTTCTCACATATTTTGGCTAACAATATAGGGCAATTCTCCATTTCATGGTCAAACTGAGTACAATAGCAGCATGACAGTCGCGTCAGATTTGGGCAGTCTCATGCGTAGTGTCCTGGTCCTCCATAATTGTAACAAATAATCTGCCCTCAACCTCTACCAGATCCTCCTCCACCTCGGCCTCGGTCCTGCCCCCGATACTCGCCTCTCTCTCCTCCAGCACCTTGGTCCAGGGGTCGCGTTTTTGCCTGCACCCTATATGCAGGTGTCATGCCCATCATTAATTCGTAACTTCGACAATTGCGCTCATCATGACCCATAGATTGACAAAAGTTGCAGAACAAATGTTGCGGTGTCTGTATGAATTTCTATAGCAAATGGAAATTGTCTGTCGCATGTTTCCTAGCTACCTGATAGATAACACACCATAGCGCGGGCCCTGTACTTAGCCCTGCTGCATCTTTCGGCCTCAGAGGCATTGGTCCCCCTGATGCAACATAATTTGCAAAAACAGGATAATGATCTTTGTCATGCCCCTGGCTTTTGCACTTTAGGCACCACACTTCTTCGCGTGCCTCTGGCCGAGTTGTTTTGTGTTTCTTCCGACTTTGCATTTCAAGGAAAAGGTTCTGCAACTGCGTGTGAATTTGTTGAACCCCTAGATTAGCATCTTGCATTGGTGTCTTGTGCAATCTCATCGCGATTTCCAAAGCTTCCGCCTAGGTCCCGATCTTCTGTTGTGATAGTGCAACCCTTAGGTGAGGCAGGAGCGAGGCCACAAACCATTCGCTGTGCTTCCCTTCAGTCGAATTCATGTTGGATTCACAGATCGTACACTTCAATATTTGATCCAAATCCCAGGGCACCTCTCCATGCTTCATCATGGTCTCTTTGAATCCCACAATTGATTGCGCCTCAGACTTAGGTTTACTAAATTCCTTATTCAATGCAATCTGTATATCAGCCAATGTGGACATTGGATTATCAGTGCAGTACTTAATGTACTAAGTTAGTGTGCGATCCTGCAAAGCACTAACCAACGTTGTTTTCTTCATTTTATCATCCATGATACCTTGAGATTTCCATATAGCCTTCGCAACGAACCAAAATTGGTCTGGATCTTCATTTCCTACACCCTTGAACACATGTAGCTTCACGGAGTTCGCCAAGTTGAACGCTGGTGGAGGTGGTGGCGGTGTGGGTGAGGGGGTAAGCGATGGAGGTGAGGATGGAGGTGCTGTCAATGGATGAGGTGAGGATGGAGGCAGTGTAGGTATTCGTGGGAATCCCTGTCTTATCAACTGAATAGCACTCAGCGAAGAAGCCTGTGCTACTCCTTCATCATCACTCAAAGGAGGCTCAATCAGTGGGCTATATTCAGGGCCTTTTCTTCCTCCATCCCTGAAATTCCTTCCACTTCATGTAGCCCCAAACATCAAGGTAACTTCATAACCCGCTTTTCACACAAGAGTATCTTAATCCAAGTATTTAATGATTTCAAATAATTACGTCACGGCCCCTTGAAGAAGCGCTGCTCTGCTTCGCTGTAACTGACCAAAGTATCAACTGCGAACTCTGTCACAAACCCTCCTATGATACATTGAGCCAATGATTGACAACGTGTGCAATATTATCTTCAAAGGATTCCAATTGTCACACCAACTCCGGTGTCCAAACAATTGGACCGTCAAGCATCCACCTCCCTTGATCGTCTGCTAACTTCGCGATCCACTCATATAATTCAACTGGGAAGGAACAAAAGAAGATTTCGTGTATCTTTGTGTACAGATTTCTATCCAACCACTATTCTTTCATCAATCACGGATTCTTGTTTTCTTGTGCCGCGAATTCATGGATATTTCTATCCAACCAGTCTTCAATCTCCTTCTTAGTTAGATTCCAATGATGCAACATCACACATCTCGTTATGCATATCCTAGTCCCAGCAACATAACCATTTGTTGGCTTTATGGTCCCTGACCCAGGTTCAGCGTTAAGAAGCCAAGCAAATCCCTACACTACTGGCCCTTTTGGCATCAGTTTTCAGAGCGCGGATTGAAGTCTCACCTGAAGCAGTATGGGGGGATGCAGGAACCAAGTTTCCGCACCTCGAGATGGTTGTGATGTCGGTTATTTTCCCTAACCTTCCTTCGCTCACATCGATAAGCCCTTTAGGGCTTATTAAATCACTTCTCTTATTCGTCCTTGAATCCTCCATGAAAGTCTTCGGTCGTCCTTCGCAGGGCCTAAATAGATAGAGCAGGAACTTACGCACCCCTGTAATTACTCTTACTTCTGTATCTACCCAGATTCGCTTAAGTATTGGTTACTTTAACATGCAATTATGATTATCTTCGCATAAACATATATCTCTACTTGCAGTCATATAAAACAAAAAAACATAAAGATTCACGCATTAGAGTAGCATTAAAACATAAACCCAGTATTCAACGTAACATAATCGCATGTAATGAACAAAAGTAAAATACACAGGTAATTTCATAATACTCTTCTTTATTATTGATCCAAATATCAAGTACAGACTCTGACTACCCTATGCACATAGCTACAGGGGTTCGCGCACTCAACTGCGGACTTCTACCCTATGCCTCTGCGCACTCAGATGCAGAGCCTCTTCCTACGCTAAGACTCTTCGCTCTTAGCTCTTTTAAACCCATGCATAAAACCATAACAAGACTCAACTATGAATTATCTTAGACTCCTCTAAGACCTCCTTTTTATACAATCGCCGACATGCTTTTACACAAAAGAAGGGTGGAAACCATTTATTGACTCTTGACATCTTCATGCTCTGCAACCAAAAAATGCGGAGACTTTACATTCCTTTACACAAAACTTGGGCCTTAGCCCCAAAACTTGGGCTTTTAACCCCAAATTGACCCCAGGGGACCCGTTCCCAACACCAAGACCATCCCACATGTATCTAGTTTTACCACATCACACATCATCGTATCCTTAAATTGAGAAATTATCCATTCACTACTGCCACAACCTTCTGCTTCCCTCTTCTGATCCACTTGGGTTTCATTTCAGGATGCAATTGCCAACAATGGTCTTCATCATGGCCCTCTTTCTTGCAATGTTTACAAGATAGGTTTTCAACTTCCTTTTACTATAGTTTTCTTTCTTCGCTTTTCCTTTTCCCTTGCTCTCCTTTCTAGTTGTCAATTCTGATGATACCCCAACTCCTAGCTTCCCTGCCTCAATGTAAGTTGCTTGTACTACCACTTCATCAAGGTTAGTAGGATTGAACATAAATACAATATTACAAATATACTCAGGTAATCCTCTTATGTATTTCATTAGAGTTTCTTGATTATACAAAGGAATATCTAGCATCAACACCTTCTTACGAAACTCATATGTATATTCCTAAATTGAATGACCTTTCCTAACTTTTAGTCCTTGCCATTATATTAAAACCTTTTCCTTATATCCCAATGGATAGAATTTCTTTCTAAGTGCAGTAATAAAACTAGACCATGATGGAAAAATCTTACCGATAAGCTGAGTACCTTTTTGTAACTTACTCTGGCACTAGATCAATGACGTGCCTTCTAAACGAAGTGATGCTAGCCTAATTTTGGCTTCATCTTCATTGATCCATTGCACAATACAATAGACCTCCATTTGTCTGACCCAATTATCAAGCTTCTCAACATCAACCTCTCCATTGTACATGGGTAACTCGAACTTAACATTGAGCTTCAACGGTGGTTTCAAAGTTCCAAATGGAGTAAAGAGAGAAGTTATAGGGTCTTTTGGTTCACTTAAATCTTCTTTTCCAAATTGTGATGGTTGTCCCTCTTTGTATTTAGGTTTTGTGTCTTCATCTTTTGCTTTCTTAAACTCTTGATACATTTCTACGACCATGGCTCGCAAAGTCATGAAAGAATCTACAAAGCCTGCATTAGATCCAAAAGGATGGTTATTGCTTCCTTCTTTAGCCATCTCTTCTCCTCGAGTTGTCCTTCTTCTCGAGCCAACGTTTGGATCTCCTTCAACAAGTTCTCCTTCACCAAGCTTTGATTTTCTCCTGGTGATCATGCACACTTACAAATCAAAATTATCAATTAAGCTCTGATACCTAATGATCCCAGATCCGATCTTTTATTGAAATGTGATTTATTAGCTTTTAAAAAAGTGTTAATGCATGACTTTTAAAAACGACATTAAAATTGCTTTAAAACTTGAAATGGAGAATAATAACTTGCAAATAGAAATAACAACAATTCAAAGAATATAATAGGAAGCACATCAACACAATGACACAAAAAGTTTGTTAACGAAGTTCGGCTATCTTCAAGCCTACATCTCCGGGCCCTGATCTTCAACAGGGAGGCCTTTATATTAAATATTAAAAACAATGAATACATAAAAGAAAATTTCTTCATATACAATCCCGAACAATCCTGCTACAATCTGCTCTGTCTCAGGAACTTGTAGAAACTCTCGGTTCTGAAAAGGCTTCCCAGATCTCCCAAAAAGTGTCTTCAAAGCCTTATTGCCTGCACCTGCTAAAAAACTTCTCTGTTGCATGATATGTCACCACTCCTCTATGGTGCAATTATGAAATTATTAATTTATAAGAAGGAGGTCGGGGGATCAATCCTGACCTCTACGCAGTGGTTCGGATTTGCAACTATGTAATATAATTTTTAGTACATATATTTGTCAACCCTTATTGGTCCACATTAATATATCCATATTATAACAAACCAAAAAATAATAAGGGGGCGGGGTCACCGGACCCGCCTCTCCCCAACCATATAACATTTATTATAACCATATGTATACGTTGGTGGATTTATGTTATGGCAGATATTTTGGCATGGCGGATGGATAAGGATAAGCTTTGGGTTGTGCTGGAAGAGGTATAGCGGGGCCACCATTAATGGCGGATTCCACCATTTTTTTACGTGTTCGTACATATCACAAACCTTAAATACATGTATTTTGACTTTATAAATAAGAAACATGCATAGCTCAATGGTAAGGCGTGGAGTTTGCAGCAAATAGGTCATGGGTTCAAATCTTGTTAGCTCCGCCAGATTCTTAATAAACTTTTGACAAATCTGACGAGGCCCCGTGTCGCCCTCTGATAGGGCCATGTGTCACCTTGGGATTAGTCCCCATGCACCCAACCTCAACCTACCACTTATCAACACAACACTGGTCCATAAACACCAATCCCAACATACCACTTGTCACCTTATCATGCTGCCATGTGGAAGTCAAACCTTGAACTTTGTGTTGGGAACGAGTTCCCCCAAGAGGTAGTTTTGGGGCTAAAAGCCCATGTTTTGGGGCAGAAGGCCCAAATTTTGTAATAAAGATGTAAAGTCTCTGCGAACCATTGTCAGCTGTAAAGATCTACCCATGGTTCGCGGACCATGGGATTGTATAAAAAGAGTGTCTTAGAAGAGTCTAAGGAAAAAATAGTAGTGGTAAGAAGAGTTTTGGGTAAGCATTTCTAAGTGTTATTGGGTCTTAGCGTAGGTAGAGGATCTACAACTGAGTGCACATAGGACAAGGGTGGAAGTCCGTAGCTGAGTGCGCGAACCCCTGCAGCTGTGTGCACAAGGTGGATAGAGTCTGTACTGAACTTTAGATATCAATAAAGAGAAGTATTATGCAAATCAATGTGTATTTTGTCTCTATTTAATGCATCTGATTATATTATGATATGATCTAGGTTTACATTATAATTCTTATTTAATGCACGAATGTATTCGATTATATATGTTAATTGAACGTGAGCAAGATAATAGGATTACGTGAAGATAACTGTAAATGCATGGTAGATTAGGTAACACTTAATATAACTTGGGAAATTATACAGTAACATAGCCATAGAGGCGCGTAAGTGCCTGGACCTCGGGTTAGGGTTGCGTGAAGATCAGTTGGGTACCTTTGCGGAGGTATTGGAGGATGGAAGAGAAGGAACATCGATAGGCCCTAAAAGCTTATTGATATGCATGAAGGCAGGATCAGGAAGTATAGATCGACATCATGACCATCTTAGGGTGCGGAAACTTGGTTCCTTCATCCCCCCATACTGCTTCGGGTGAGACTGCGGTCCGCACTCTGCGGGCTGATGCCGAAAGGGCCAGTAGTGTAGGGATTTGCTTGGCTAACTAACGCTGAACCTAGGTTAGGGCCCATCAAGCCAACAAATGGTTCTGTTGCCGGCACCGGGGTCTGCATGAGAGATGTGTGATGTCGTATCATTGGAATCCAACTAAGAAATAAATTCAAACCTGGTTGGATAGAAAGATCCACGAATTCACGAAGCAAGAAAACAAGAATTCACAATTAACAAAAGAACAGTGGTTGGACAGATACTTGTACATAAAAATACACAAAATCTTTTTTTGTTCCTTCATGGTTGAGTTATACGAGTGGATCGCGAAGTTGGCAGACGGCCAAGGAAGGTGGAGGCTTGACAAGCCAATTGTTTGGACACCAGAGCTAGTAAGGAGGTTGGAAGCTTTTGAAGATAAGATCACGCGTGCTTTCGACCATTGGCTCAACCACATCATAGGAGGATTTGTGATAGAGTTCGTGGCCGATACCTCTGTAAGTTACAGTGAAGCAAAGTGCCGCTTCTTCAAAGGACCGAGAAGTAAGTATTTAAAATCACTGAATATTTGGATTATGATGCTCTTGTGTGAGCAACGGGTTATGCGGTTACCTTAATGTTTGGAGCTACGCGAAGCAGAAAACCTTTCAGGGATGGAGGAAGAAAAGGTCCTAAGTATAGCCCACTGATCGAACCTCCTTTAAGTGACAACGAAGGTACACCACAGATTTCTCCCCTGAGCGCTAGTCAGTTGATAAGACAAGGGTTCCCGCGTAGGGAATGAGGACCCATACCAATTTTGGTTCGTCATAAAGGATGTATGGGAAGCTCAGGGCATTATTGATGATCACATGAAGAAGGTGACATTGGTTATTTCTTTGCAGGATCACGTGCTAACCTGGTACATCAAGTACTCTAATGATAACCAGGTAACTGTGCTGGCAGAGATCCAAACCACGCTGAATAAAGAATTCATTAGGCCTAAGTCTGAAGCGCAGTCGATTGGTGAGACCCCTTGGGAGTTAGATAAGATATTGAAGTGCAAAATCCATGAAGCTAATATGAATTTGACGGATGGGCAGCACCGCGAATGATTCGTGGCTTCACTCCTGCCTCACCTAAGGGTTGCACTATCACAATAGAAGATTACGACTCAGGCAGAAGCCTTGGAGATTGCAATGAGACTGCATGAAACGCCGATGCAAGATCTGAATATGGGGGTTCAACAGATTCATGCATAGTTGCAAAACCTTTGTCTCAAAATGTAAAGTCTGAAGTAGGATAGAATTGCTCAGCCACAGGCGCACGAAGAAGTTTGGTGCAAAAAATACAAGGGTCAGGGGCATGACAAGGATCACTGCCCAGTTTTTGCGAATTATGTTGCAGTAGGAGGACCACTGCCTCTACGACCAGAGGCCGCTGCAGGGCCAAGTGCAGGGCCTGCACTATGATGTGCTATATGCCAGGTAGCATGGAAACATACGACTGATAATTTCCATTTGCTACATAAATTTGTACAAACACTGCAACAACTGTTCTATAATTTTTGTCAATCAGTAGGCCATGACGAGCGCAATTGTCGAAGTTACGAATTGATGATGGATAGGACATCCCATACAGAGTGTAGATAGAAACACGACCTCCAGAACAAGGCATTGGGGAAACGCGAGGTGAGTATCAGGGGCACGGACGAGGCCAAGGTGGAGGAAGGCCTAGGAGAGGCCTAGGACAACTGATTTGTTACAATTACGGAAGCCCAGGAACTACGTGAGGGACTGTCCGAATCCGACGTGATTGTCATGCCGCTACTATACTAAGTTTGACCATGCAACTGAGGATTGCCCAATATTGTTGACTAAGATTCGCGAAAAGGGGGCTTAGCCTCCACAGTCGACACACAACCTCTAGATCATGAGGTTGAGCCTCGTGAGGAAGACCCTAAGGTAAACATTATGCTACGGAGCAGAACCACGACTGGGGAGGATAAAGGGAAGTAGCCTGTAGAAGGTGAATGGCTCTACAAAGCACCAGAAAATGAGATTGGGTTTGATTTGGAGCACGCAAAAGAAACATTTATGGAAGCAAAGAAAAACTTCGCTGAGGCCTCTACCTCTGGAAGTCAGGAGAAACCAATTGAAGAAATGGACCCATCCATGATTACCGCGTTCTTGGAGACCTGCATGAAGCTGCTCCGTGACAGTAAGGTTGTGAAAGGCCTGTAGGAACTGATCAATTGGTGTGCTCGTAAGGATGGCGCTACTGGTGAACCGTGCATGGTCAGGAAGCTTGGCAAGGACCGGGCGTGAGATGAGACTCACCACGCAGATAGGGGAATACGAGATGGACCAAGTTATCCTGGATCTGGGGTCTGACACCAATGTTTTTCCAAAACATACCTAGGAAAGAATGGGGAGACCTGCCCTCCAGTGGTCTCCGATACAGTTAAGAATGACGAATCAACAGAAAATTGTCCCAATCGAGAGGCTACAAGGGGTCACAGTTGACATCGAGGGCGCAAACACACTGGCAAATTTTGAGGTAATAGAGATTGTAGATGATAGCAATCCCTACCTTGCACTCCTTGGAATCAATTGGGCCACTGACATGAATGGGGTAATCAACCTGAAGGAGGGGAAGATGATATTTGAAAACAAGTTGCTTTGCGTAGTGGTGCCACAAGATCCCGAGGGACCGTGCTATACAGAACCAGTCCAAGATTATGAAAGCAATGACAATTTGGACTAGATTTACAAGATAACGACGCGAGACCAGGATTGGGTGAATCCAACAGTGAACGGACGTATTGCATGAGATCGTGAAAGCTCCTGCATGTCAGATTCGGATGAAGAATTGGAGCATTGGCAAAATCTCACTATGATGTTTGGTGGAAAGGCGGGCGAACTGGCCCTCGTGGAGGCCATGAAGAAGAAGTTCGGATTAGTAAAGAAGTCGCACGGTTATGTGATTACAAGTATTTCCGACCCTGTGGTCAAAGTGGCCACACAAATATTAGCAGAGAAGATCATGCGGAAGTGTCGCTCTGATGAAGTATCGACGCCGTTTGTAGCTCTAGCGGCCCAATGCGTAAAGGCGGTTCATTTTAATTGGGCGCGATACCTCTGCGCTGAGTTCCTCACGAATTGTCGTGAGGCGCATGATCTCAGCAAGACTAGCACCACATCCACCAGTTTGGCCATTGGTACTTCCGAAGCCTCAAGGATGCTGCGTGCGAAGGACTCCTGAGCCATAGTGCTGCCAGATGGAGAACTGACGATAGAGACCGAATCTGACAGGCTCGCTGTCAGTGCACTCAAAGGAGTAGGGCTAAAATTGGCAGCGCTTCCTAGAGAGGCGGTCCACCTGCTGCAGGATGGGGTGATCGCGAAACTAAGGGCCTGCGAACAACGCGATTTGCAGGTGATCAACGAGAAAAACATTAAAAATGCTCAGATGGCCGTACAACGAGATTCTGCCATCGCCACTGCAAACGACGTGACTGATAAGAACAAGTGTAGAGTCCAGGTCGTGGAGGAAGCATGTTGAATGGTCCCAGAGTTGGCCATTCCTGCGGATGAGCCAGTAGATGTGCACGTTCGCAAATTCGCTACGAGGGTGTGTGACATCCACACAGAATTGGGAAAGGTTCAGCTAGAGCTGAACCTCCAGATTACAGAATTGTAGTTAAGGGCCTAGCCTTCGACTCCACCGAAAGTCAAGGAGCAGCGCGTGACTACTATAACAGAGGCAATAACAGCAGTAGAAAGAGTAGTGGTGGACTTCACAACACTTTTTGAACAGTCGTTTGAAGTACTAACCAACCTACAAGAAGACCCTACTGTGCAGAGGCTGGAAACAGAGGCGCGAGAGCTACAGCAGTGCTACGATGAGGTAAAAGGGACAGCATGTACTGTTTCCTTCACACAGAGACTCGCGAAGTTGTAGGAGGCCAAGGAATTGAAGGAGAAGGTAGATGCAGCTCAGCATAAAGAGGCAGTGCTGAAGGCGCTCTTGAAGCCTTGGTTGGATGAGGCCTACTTGATCATGGCCTCGTTGAAGGCAAGCTGGCTAGTTTGCAGGAGACTCAGACAAAGCTTTAGGCTAATTGTTCAGGGCCAGCAACGGAGCAGTTGATCAAGGAAATAAAGAAAGCGGCTGCTCAGTGCACCGCCGAGGTAGCAGTCGTACAAGTCGAGTTGGGGGGTCTTCGCACCCACAGAGTGACTCAAGGGCAAGTCACCATGTTTGTGTTGGGGGCCTGTTGGGAACGGGTTCCCCCAAGAGGCAGTTTTGGGGCTAAAAGCCCATGTTTTGGGGCAGAAGGCCCAAATTTTGTAATAAAGATGTAAAGGCCCCGCATTTTGTGGTCACAAAGCACGAAGATGTCAAAGGGTTGTCCACCCTTGTTTTGTAAAGTCTCATGTCGGCTGTAAATATCTATCCATGGTCCGTGAACCATGGGATTGTATAAAAAGAGAGTCTTAGAAGAGTCTAAGGAAAAAATAGTAGTGGTAAGAAGAGTTTTAGGTGAGAAGTTCTAAGTGTTCTTAGGTCTTAGCGTAGGTAGAGGCTCTACAGCTGAGTGCGCAAAGGCCTAGGGTGGAATTCCGCAGCTGAGTGCACGGACCCCTGTAGCTGTGTGTGCAGGGTGGATAGAGTCTATACAGAACTTGAGATATCAATAAAGAGAAGTATTCTGCAAATCACTGTGTGTTTTGTCTTTGTTTAATGCATCTCATTATATTATGATACGATCTGGGTTTACATTATAATGCTTATTTAATGCGCAAATGTATTCGATTATATCTATTAATTGAACGCGAGCAAGAATATAGGATTACATGAAGATAATTGTAAATGCATGGTAGATTAGGTAACACTTAAGATAACTTGGGAACTTATACAGTAACGTAGCCATAGAGGCGCGTAAGTGCCTAGACCTCGGGTTAGGGTTGTGCGAAGATCAATTGGGTACCTTCGCAGAGGTACTGGAGGACGGAAGAGAAGGAACATCGATAAGCCCTAAAAGCTTATCGATTTGCAAGAAGGTAGGATCAGGAATTATAGATCGACATCATGACCATATCAGGGTGCAAAAACTTGGTTCCTGCATCCCCCCATATTGCTTTGGGTGAGACTTTGGTCCGCGCTCTGCGGGCTGATGCTGAAAGGGCCAGTAGTGTAGGGATTTTCTTGGCTGACTAATGCTAAACCTAGGTCAAGGCCCATCAAGCCAACACTTTGACTGCCTGTTGACTTTGACTTTCACTTTTTTGGAATTTTCCCTGAAAACTTTGACTTTGAAGAACCTTCACATACGGACTTGATTTTCACCCGTTTAAGTTGCATTGGAATCATTTTTCCGAGATCTACGCGATGGTGCTTCTTTCTCTCGAATCCAAAAATTTGAATTTTTTACCTTTTCAGGATCCTTGATCATCCATCGATCAATTTAGGATCAGAGTGTTAGGTCCCTATACTACTAGTGTAACCCCTTATTGTTATTAGTGAAACCCCCTTATTATATTGTTGTGCCCATGTAGTCGCCATATTGTTATTATTGTGCCCCGTAGAAGCCCACTATTGTTATTGTTGTGCCCTTATATTATTATTGTAATGTAACAGAGATTTCCCCCTTGAAGAGGCTGATTTATAAGGCGTTGATCTATCTTTTCTATCTTTTTGTGAGCTGGTTTCATAACATTTGGTATCATAGCTTTCAATTCTAAGGTTTCACTGCTCCAAACAAATCATCGTGGCATTTTCGATATAACTTTTTTCTACAAAATTTCAGAAGCTAAAAAAAAATCCATTTGAGCCAAAATCGTTCTGAACCTCAGGCCCAAATTCCAGATCTTGTTTCACTATATTTTCGGAGATACAGTCCAAGACATTTAGGTTTTTTGCAGGCTCCTGAATTACATCCCAAATAGGTGACCTAGGGAAAATCATCAGAACTTTCTCTTTGAACATCAGATTGAAATTTCATAAGAAGCTACAGAAAGAGGATGGACTGTATTTCACTTCGTACAAGTTCTCTCTACTGAAAAAGTATACAAGCAGGTCATCTTGGCAGATTGGGCATAACTCTTTCTTGGAGAATCCAATTTTGATCAGACTGGTGGCGTTAGAAAAAGGACACAGAGGGCTACTATAGGTCACAATTTCAGAACTTGGAGATCCAAAATTACAGAGTTATAGTCCATTCAAGATCGAGCTCCTAAAATCAAGAAAAGGCAATATGAGGAAGTTTTATGGCAAGAATCCGGTAAATTGTATACTACAAATGGAACAATATTTTGATCTACATGATGTACAACTGTTACAAAAGGTACATATTACATCTTTATATTTAGAATCAAATAAATTTTTATGTTATAAAGGGCTTTGTTCTCGTAAACTGCTTGTCACTTGGTCAATTTTCACGGAGGAAATGAAAGCACATTATGAGGATACAAAGAGCAACACCTTCTTTAGCCAATTGATAAATATCAAACAAAAGGGTTCAATGGCAAAGCACATCGAGGACTTCCAAAAATTGAATATAAGGGTAAATGATATTCTAGAGAAGCAAAGGATTGACGTCTTCATAGGGACTTTAAAGGATAACATTCAACATGAGGTTCGTCTTTGGGAACCTGATACATTGGAGAAGGCATTCAGGTTGGCAAGAAAAATTGAAATCGAAATTATAGAAACAAGGAATCCTACCACTCACAACTATAAAAATGGAAGTGTTTTTTCTCCTAGCCTTCCACAACCTACAAGGTTTACACCACAACAATTGAAAGAAAAAAGAGAAAAAGGGCTTTGTTACATTTGTGATAGCAAATACACTAAAGGTCATAAGTGTGTTGAGAAGAAATTATTTTACATATATTGTGAAGAGAAGGAAGAAAGGATAAAGAAACATCAAAATAAGAGGATATACAGAGCCAACCCTAGAGAAAGAAGAAATGAATCCGATCATATCTTGTAAAGCATTGGCAAGAAGTACCACTCCTCAAACTCTCAAGATAGAAGGACATATCAAGAAGAAAAAGGTTCAAGAAGTTCACATCGAGCATCAAGAAATGAATCCTACCATATATTGTAATGCATTGGTAGGAATTACCACTCCTCAAACTATTAAGATACAAGGACATGTCAAGAAGAAAAAGGTAATAGTGTTGATTGATTCGGACAATACCAATATTTTATTCATTCTAAGATAGCGAAGGAATTGAATTGATTCCTATATCCAACAACAAAGTTTCAAGTGATGGTTGCAAATGGAAGAACCATAAATTGCTCTAGAAAGTTCCATAATATCAAGCTATCCATGGGAGAATATGTTTTGAATAGTTCAATGCTTTCCATTCCAATGGGTGGTGTTGATGTAGTACTAGGAGTCCAATGGCTACAATCTTTGGGTACGATAACTTTTAATTTTCAAGAACTCTTCTTGAAATTTTTTTTAGAAGGAAAGGAAGTTGAATAAAGGGGCATCGCAAGGAAACCTTGAAAGATAATTAGCTCTAATGGCATGACAAATCTTCTAAAGGAAGAACAACATGGAATAATTGCACAATTATGTTCACTAGAGGTTCCCACGCCAAAATCATCTATTTCTCTAGATCTCCAAAAAGTCTTGGACAATCATTCCAAGGTATTTGAGACTTCTAAATGCCTCCCACCTATTTTTGATCATGATCATGCTATTCATTTTCCAGGAAGTGTTCCTCCAAACATCAAGTCTTACAGATATCCCTTTGCACAAAAGAGTGAAATTGAACGTATGGTTGCAGAAATGCTAGAGGCTGGTATAATTCAACATAGTCAAAGTTCTTTCTCTGCTCTAGTAGTATTGGTGCACAAGAAGTATGGATCATGGCGCATGTGTCTGGATTATAGAAAGCTCAACAAGCTAATTATTAAAGATAAATTTCCCATTCCTCTCATTGATGAATTATTGGATGAATTGCATGGAGAAATTTACTTCAGCAAGTTGGACCTTCATGTAGGATATCATTGAATTAGAATGAAGGCTGAAGACGTTCTGAAAACAACATTTAGAACTCATGAGGGTCATTATGAATTTTTGTTCATGCCTTTTGGGCTTACCAATCCACCTTCTACATTCCAAGGTTTGATGAATTCCATTTTCAAACCCTTCCTTAGAAAATTTGTGTTGGTATTTTTTGATGATCTACTAATCTACAAGTCTTGGAAGGATCATGTTCAACATGTTGATAGAGTGCTCAGACTATTGTACGAGAAACAATTATATGCAAAAACCTCCAAATGTTTCTTTGGAGTACAAGAGGTGGAATACTTGGGTCATATTGTATCTCATGAAGATGTTAAGGTAGACCCTCAACAACAACAAGTTCTCCAACTCTTAAAGAAGTTTATAAGTGACAAGCTCCTAGTTCAAACAATATTGTTGGAACTTGACGAGGAAGGAAAAATCATATTGGAACCTGAAGCAGTCACGAAAAAAAGAAACCAACAACTACAAAATCGATCAATTTCAGAGTATCTCATCAAGTGGAAGAACTCACTTGCTGAAGATTCCACATGGAAGGACGAGAATTTTATACAGAAGCATCCAGAACCACTCAAGCATTGAGGACGACACTTTTTGAAGGAGAGGGGTATGTTAGGTCCCTATACTACTAGTGCAACCCCTTGTTGTTATTAGTGCAACCCCCTTATTATAATTTTGTGCCCATGTAGTCCCCATATTGTTATTATTGTGCCCCATAGAAGTCCACTATTGATATTGTTGTGCCCTTACATTATTATTGTTATGTCGACTCTGATTACATTATGACCCCTTAGACTCCTATATATAGAAAGGTCTTGTCATTTGTATCATCCAAGAATTGTTCATTTGTGCAATGTAAAGGAGGTTTCCCCCTCGAAGAGGATGATTTCTAAGGTGTTGAATTATATTTTCTATCTTTTTGTGAGTTGGTTTCATAACACAGAGATGGTCAAAGAAATGGACATAATTGTATCACAGGAGGAGTCATCTCAACAACAACCTCCTTCAAATGTATGTAATCATGATTGACTTTGTACATATAAAAAAATAATTTAGCATTAAATATTAATTTTCAAGTATTTTCTTGCAGAAAAGAAAACAAAATGGAACTCATTCAACACATAAAATAGGACAACAAGGAAGAAAAGGGTTGATATCAAAGTTTGTGAGTAATTGTTAATATTTCCTTATAACAACCCAAGGTTTCATTTTTGTATATTTTAAGTTGTTTTACAACAAGATTCTTGAATGTGTTCAAATAGTTGCTAACATACAAAGAAGAGTCATCAGAAGAATTGATTGACATTGGGTTAAATATGAGTTGTGAGTATATGTTGGAATATAAAAAATTAATTGTGGAATTTGTAAGTATCTATGTTGTTTTACTTCTCCGAGTTTATAATTAATAGAACAAAAAAATCCTTTATATTAAACCTATGATTTATAACGGGGAATAAAAATTGCAGGAAACAAAGTATGGAACTATGCGCCAACATAAGAGTTGTTGCAACAAGGCATGAGACTTGGTTTTGAAACCATGTGTACAGTTCATGAGTCACTTCTTGATATGGTACATTGCTATTCGATTTACATTGATGTATATTATTTATTTCAATTTTCATTATTCTCACCAATGTACATACACTCATTACACTTTATTTTTTATGGTTGGAGATGGAACAATATCAAGAAGACATAAACAATCGATAAATCAACAAAACATTCATCAAAATAACCCAAGTCATGGAAGTAGCTTGAGCACTGATAATAGTTCTAACGAAGAATGATGATTTATTTTGATATTATTGCAAGTTGTTGTATTTTTTGAAATAATTGTTTGTGAAAATCAAACATTTTGTTTAATGTAATGGACATAGTGTCCCAATTGAAAGATAAGGGGTTACCAATAACAATCACATTTTGTATGAAAAAGAGCCTCTTATTGGTATATAATAAAATATATTTTAATTTATTCCATTGTGTTATCCAATGTCATTGTGAAATGTTACACCATAACTGATTAAATATATGGATGTTAAATATTATAATGAAGAGATGCGAAATATGATAATATAACAAATTAATCCAAACATCATATACAAATGCACTAATCAAATTTTAATTTATATGAATACTGTTATAAGATATATGTCAATTTTTCAATGAATAACGTATTTAAAAAATCACAATAATTGCATTATCATAGGTTGATGTTTCCAAAAAAGAGAAAATATCATACAAAAAATTAGTGCGTCCATAACATAAACATGCACTGGTGTGTTATGTTATATAAAAAACCGTTATGACATTTTTTCATGACTGGTGCCTTTTCTGAAAATGACAGCACCAGGGCATTTAATTCTTCAAGCACCAGTATTGTTTGCAATTAACGCCCCGATGCATTGTAATTATTAAAGCAATAGGTGCTTTCATAGAACTAACTCCCCAGTGCTACAAAATATTATTTCCATCCCCAGTGCATTATTAAAATTAACAACATTGATGCTTTTATATCAGTAGTGCGTCAATCTTTTTATAGAAATCATACGCATTAGCATTGCGAATTTAAATAAAAGCATTGGGCCTGTAATATTTTTTTGGTGCCTTGGTGTCATTCTTGAAAACTCCCTAGCGTGTTTTTTTAATATATACGCACTAGGGAAGTATACATTTGAGGCAATAGTGTTCGTTGCATTCAACGCCTCGATGATTTTAATTATGTATGAAACCCCAATGCTTTTATATATTTAACGCACCGATACTATTTTTCCAAGAAGTTCACCTCTAAAAAAACATCCGCTAAAAACTCCGGCCACCCAAATTTTTTCAGTGGTTTTGAAGTTCTGTTATAATATCCACTAAAACATCCACTACTAAAAACTCTGTTACAACCTCCGCTAGAAGGTACTTTCCTTGTAGTTACTATATAAATGCTTCGATCTCCTCCTCAAAAAGGCAATTTGGATCTCTTATTCTCTTTTGTCCACATGTGAAGCAAAAAAACAAGATTCTCTATGGGTGGGCTGAGTTTTATGAGTAGATTTAATTATCTTAGGAAAACCAAGTTCATGGAAAACCAAATTATCTAAGGCAGACTAGATCTCTCAAGAGGGCTAAAATTCTCTATGGAAGAGTTGACTAAAATTCGAGAGGCTACTTATTTATGTTTGACCATATTTGACCAGATTTGACCTAGTTTTGATTATGGTCAAGTATCAAATTGTATCTCTTGTTGAACTGAATAATTTCTCTAACAAAGGGTTGTTGGTTTTTCCCCCCAGGTAGGTTTTCCCAAGGTAAAATACTTGTGTCTTTTGTTTGATTGACTCTTTTATGATCCTGCTGACATTTTTGTTTATACTATTGAGATCTTCTGTGTAATTGCTTTATGATGAATGTGTACTCAAGAAAGATTAATTTAAGAAATCATAAGAACTAATTATCAATTTAGAAGACATATGAAAATTCAACAATGCGCGGACAATGGGTATGAGGTTAGTAAGCACAATCAAAGAAATTGAGAAAGCTCATGAAGGAACAAGAAGGAACAATGTGTGGAGCCACCAGGTAGTGCTCCAGATTCTTGTGTTGTTTATCAGCTTGAGACCCAAGTTCTTTGGATCCTGTGAAGCCTATCGAGTGGAGACATAATGTGCTATGGATTTTTGTGTTGGAATTGGCATCGCTTTCATGTGTTTCTCGAGATGTGCTTAACCACTTCTTGAGGATATGTTAACTCTGGTGATGTGTCTGTTTACTAACACCTGCGGGTTTTTGTGTAACGACAATTGTAATCCCAACAAGTGGTATCAGAGCTAAAGGTATCAAGCTCGAAACAACCTCGACTCATGTTGGGGGGGATATTGTTGGACTTGGCATTACTCCCATTTGTTTAGCAACATATGCTTAACTGCCTCTTGAGGATTCATTAACTCTAGTGATGCATTTGTTTTCTAACACCTGTGGGTTTTGGTGTAACAACAATCGTGATCCCAACATGCTATAGGTTAAGAGTTGGAGGCACTATGTACTCTAGAATCCTAAAATGTGAAGTGGGTGGAGACATTCTGGGCTATGGATCCTTATTGTGTTTGGCCGGTGGAGACATTTCATGCCCTGGACTCTTGGTTGTAGGTGGAGGCACTGTGTTCTTTATATTCCAATGTGATCTGATTGACTTGTTGGTGTGAATTCCATTGAGAAATTAACTCCTCAAACTTTGAATCTAGCTCGGAGGTGGAAAAGTATAAGAAAGATTATAGTGTGTATGACCTATGGTTGGGTGGAGAGTTGAAGTTCCTCCCTCAGTTTCCAATTATCAAGTTGATTAGATAAGTATATTTACATGCACACGTGTTACCTTGTGAATAATGAATGATGATGTTGTGTGTTATGACAATGAATCTATCAACGTGATTGATGGAAGAATGTGATATTCTTGTTTGTCTCCAAAGAAATATCTTATATGTATGCTTTCATGGTTAAGGCCTTGGAACCCCTGTAATTTCTGGTATTGCATGAGTTGCAAAGCTATTCATATTTATGTATGATTTCTTAGAATGCTCAATGACTGTAACTTTAGGTGATTGCTTAAAGGTTGTTGAAAGTAAATGGTTGGTGTTGTGAATAACATGAGATAATTAGATACATGTGTATGTATATAAACATATATTTCTACAACACTGGTGTCAGAATGAGGGTTTTATTTCAGTCATGGATATTGTTTTGAGCGATACTTGACTCCAAGGGAAGATCAGCGAAGTCATAGCAAATCCTTAGAACCTCTGAATCTCAGGATCATAGAGATATAGAATTGTATTCGGGTCGCATAAACCCCGATGAGGTTTATAAAAGGACTCAAATTTTGGCATCAATTGGAGAATCTCCTTAATCTTGATTAATTACTATTAACTTCTGGAGTAACACTTAATGACGATGATTAGTGTTAATATGTGTCGCACCATCCTCGCCAAGTGATATGCATTGGTCATTATGGAGACTTGGAACTATTAACGAAGGTCGTGAACAAGGAAATCTTAACGTTTCAAGACGAAGATATTTACGTTTCAGGGGACAGAGATATGTCTTTGTGGGATGAGAAAACCTTGACTTTTGGAGATGGACATATGTACATTTTGTGGGATGGAGATATGTCTCTGTGGGATAGGAAAACCTTGATGTTTGTAAACGATGAGATGTATGTCCCAGGAGACAAAGAAATGTTTGTCTTAGGGAATGGAGATGTAGAATGTCGTATAAAGGGGAAACCACATTTAGACCCAAAACTGATTATAACATAGAAACATTGAATTGCATGAAGGGGCACATTCCTGTGGGACCCCCTGACTTACGTTCAGGTGGTAGGTGACATGCAAGCCATGTAAGGCTATGTGGATGCCAAGTGGTATTTTCAAAGGACATGGACATATGATGTGGCAAACTGATGGTTTGATGTGTGGCAAGCATAAGAGCCCCTGTGGATGGCCAAAGGGAAGGAATTCATGTGACACATGGCGTTATGAGGGGATGCCACGTGGTAGAATGACATCACCTTGATATCATCAAGACATAAAGGAGATGTTTGATGAGGAGTTTAATGACATGTATGTCAGATGGCACCACGGGTCATGCCACATCATCCCATGACCACACCTATTGGACGATCCTCGAGGGTGTTCTTCGCACATGGTCATGTTTGTTGAAAAGCACAATTCCAAAATTGGCATCCATATATGGAAGAAATTTCATCCGTGCCTTCTATCTAGCATCAAGTCATTTGTGGTGTTCCCAAGTTAAGGGTGTAGACTAATAAAGGTGCTATATGGGGGATGTCCCTTGGTAACTTAACGTAAATTTTTATGTTGCACCACTAAGGTTTGGAATAGCGCATGTCTAAAGGTGTGGCGTGATGGCACAAAGTAACGATGATGTGGTGTGAGCCATCTTGGACCACAACTAATGTGGTAGTGTCATGTGGACACTTAGGGTACCACATGGCCGTACGTGTTCATGTGGCAAGGGTTAAGGGGCCAAATTTCAAATGGGCATAACTTTCAATCTAGATGACAGATTGAGGTAAAAATTATATCATCGAAAAGATCTCGATGAGCCAGATGCAATGATGTTATCCAAAATGAGTTCCACACACTTTGGGTGGGAAGGATTTTTTTAGCCCATTTCCATAATGAAACCATGGAGGTTGGGTTAGTTAAAAGTAACACCTCCCATTTTTCTTGGGAAGCCTAAGGGGGTAGGAGGGAGTGTTACATTCCCTGGAGACCTAGATCTCTAGCCCCTCTTTGCTCTATTGGACCCAACACATGCTCACTAAGACACTACTCTCAATCTTGTGATATTATTGTGTTTCTATCTCCTCTCCTCAACCTTGCTTTTATAACTTTACATTGAGCCAAAAATATAATCTTAAATTGATTGATAACTAATAATAGATCTCACATCACTTGAGATCAATGGCTAAGATTAAAAAATAATCACTAAAGTAAATTACTTTACTTTTCCTAAGTTTTTATGAGGTCAATAAGCCAACATATGAATATGCGTATTTCCTAAGTTAAACTTAGGCTAATTTACATTAGCAACTTCTCGACCCAAAGAAAGTGCTCTAACGCGATGTGGGCGACTTCTGCATGCCTAGACACAAGGCCTATACAGAAGTACCAATATGAGATACAAAATCAACAAAGTGCTTCTACTTTCCCGCAAAAGTGGGGTGTCCTAATTAACTGGTGACTTGTAAAAGCATCTATATGTCTTACAGTGACAACATTAGAATACTACAACTTCATGACACATACTAGATTGTAGTAGCATAAACGGTGCACAATAGTTCACAAGTTCCAAACAAATTCCAAATTGACAATTAAATGAGTAGACTTTTGGTTGTCTTTTTGAGAAATTAGAAAGGTGATTAAAAGGCCTATCATTTTTGGCTTTGTTGCCGAGGAATTTCCAATAATATAGTCCTTGTTGTGTGAATTTTTTTATTGCTTTCTTGTTGTTTTCCAAATCTCTTTAAATCGTTGTTTCCAATCTTTTCATTTTTTAGCAATTTATTTTTCAGAATGACTTTTTAGATGCCTAAGAGTAGACACCAACTTGGTATATTTTTCAAAACTCTCCCTCATACTAACAATGTAGGCTCTAGTGAAAGAGGGTGCAACCAACCACATTATTTAACTCCAACAACCAGTTCACTGGTGAAACAAAGAACTAAATCCATTGAAGTGGAATTTGAACTTGTGTAGGCTTCTTCTACTATTGTAGAAGCTTTGTTTCTAGAATACTTCTCCGACAAATAGATCCATATGAAACTGAAATTTTCTGAATCTCCCAAGGCTCCCTTGGAGGAGGAAGATAAGACTCTAGAGAAGATGGCACACCAAGTTAAGGAGGAGCACTTCTCATCCTTCAGATTCCCATTTAATAATATGATGAGCAAACAAAAAAGAACATAACACACTCAACCCACCTAACTTTTATGGTCTTTAAAAAGAATACCAAGACAACATTCTTTTTGAATTTGATGTCCTTTGCAAAAAGTATGACTATGTTTCAAATACACAAAATTTAAAGGTATTCCCTATTGCTCTCAAAAGAGTAATGTTACACTAGTTCATGGGTTTGGAAGAAGAAAGCATTAGAACAAGGGCACAAATGAAGGATAAGATTTAAAAAAAAAAAAATCAAAACTATTGCAAGACAAGGAACTAAGAGAGGAAGTCTTCTTAATGACTCAATAGGAGGATGAAAGCCTCCTAGACTATGTTAAGAGATTTCGTTATAATTTGCAACGGTTAAAACAAATGAATTTATCTCTAGAAAAACATCGTGTGTTGTTGTTACATGGAATTATAGGCAACTACCTTGAAATCCTAAACCTTATAGATGAAGGAGACATTTCATAACAAGACTTTGAAGCAATTGTGGAACTCTATCTGTAGTATTCCAGAGGAACATCCAATTATAATAAAGGACCTAAAGACATAATGTCCATAATATATAGAATTGTTAGTGGAGGTGTTACCAGAGCATAAATTGGTAACCTATTAGAGAACTTCAAAACTGATCTCTTAAGCGCATTGAGTTCTCAAATAGATACTTTGCAAGCACAAAAGAAGAAAGAAGAGGCGAAACTAGAGCTAGCAATTTTTTGCCTGAAATGTAAGAGAAAACATCCAATAAATGAGAGCCTGATTGATCAAATTGTTATTTGTGCCATCTGCATTAAAGAGCATTCTACAAGCAGTTGTCCAACTTTGTCGGGTCTGAAATTTGTGTATCCATAAGTGGAGGAACCAAAACAGCAATGCATCGTGGCACAAAAATGATTGTGGACCCAAAAGACATAAGGTATGATCCAGGGCGCTCCAGACACAGGCAGAAGTCCCAGAGGACTCAGAAAGGGTCAAAATTAAAAGTGGTCATATTGCTCCCAAACTAGCACCGGATCGAAGTTCTCGTTGCCTTAATTCCAACGGTGCGAACGACACTCAAATCTGAGCTCGTATGAGGGAGAAAGAGCCAGTCAAAGTTTTGGTCAAAGGTGGGTTGTGGGCCAAGTTTAAGTGTCCTACAAATTCACTGAGTCCTGGACATGGAATCTATCTCCCGAGAGCAGGCCAATTTGTTGGATACTTAATTTGTCTAATATCCCTTATATTAGACCAAAAAAAATGACTATTATTATAAAAAATCAAAATAATATATTAAATAAGATGATGGGCCATGACCCCCACCACCTCCATTGGACCCAAGGTATATTAAAAAACAAATTTTAATGAGGCTAACAGGCCGTGACTCCCATCGGCCCAACCCACATTACTATTTAAAAAAATGGTCGACGGGCCATGACCCCCGCCGGCCCCAACTCCAATACTACAACAAACATTAAATATAGGGGTAGCTGGGCCACCTCCGGTGGACCCGGCCCACGCCCCATCATATCTCATATATGTAACGACAATATGGGAGGCCAGCGGGTATCGAACCCGCGTTGGCCATGTGGGCCGGCCCGCCACCATGCGGCGGCCCCATTTAATACACAACCCAAACAACAAAACCATAACACTATAACGGTCAACCCAATAACCGCATGCCATGTTAAACAACTAACCATTGCTAAAATTAATACAACGAGCCATGTTAAAACAAATTTCCACTTTGGGGATTTGATCCCCATCCTCCGTCGAGTGAGTCGAGCTCGTTGCCAACGGGCCACCCGGATTTCCTTGGTAAACTCCTCCCAAAAAAAATACATAAGGCCATGTTTTTCATTTGCATGGGGAGAGCGGAACAAAGGCCAAGGAAGAGGGTAGAGTTTGAGACATTTTTTTTAATTAATTGCAGGTGGAACCATGAGAGTGGAGCAGAGGCAGGCGAAACCATGATTGAGCCCAACTTTCAAGAGGGCGAAATTTCTCCAGTGTCCAAATTGGACAAACTTTATGGCGATCCTACACCGCTCAGTGACATGAACCTGATAACACAGATAGAATTTTGATCTAAGTAGTATATATTCAGATGACTCGGAGGAGGGAATCTTTAAGGAATCTAGGGGGAATCTAAAAGATTCCAGTAGCCCCAGATTTTCACTTTATCAGAATTCAGAAATTTGACAGTTGATTTTACACTATTCGACGCCACAACTCTGATGGTGTAACCAAATTTTCCATTTGATCATTCCATTTTTCGGGCACTTTTCAAAGTGGAGTGTAGGTGTTAACATTCAATGTACGAGCAATCATTTCCATGATATTCGACACCACGAGATTGATGGTACAACCAGATCCAACAGTTTATCATCCTATTCTTCAGATACATCCTTGTTGTGAGGTATATGCAATGTGATCATGTACTTCTTTGTCTCTTTGCTTGAGATGCATTGTGTTGTATAGATCCCTGTTTGATGTTTGATGTGGGATCTTGTTTTGTTCTTGATATGAGATGTACTTATTGTCATGTTTTGATTGAGATCCCTTTGTCGCCATGTTGACGGGATACTCATGTGTCGCTATGTATGTTTGAATTGAGATCCCTTTGATGCCATGTTGGCAGGATGCTCATTATTATCATATGTGAAATTATGTCATGTTGATAGGAGTCCTTTTGTGAATGAGATTTCCTGCAGCAGAACATCTCGTGGAGCCACTCTTGCATGAGGGCAATATTCCTTGCATGATAGAGGAAACACATTCATGTACATCATCACTCTTTCCAGTACTTAATGTAGTAGCCTACACCATCTTGACACCGAAGCCCGAAGACGTAGTCCCTCCTAGACGAACTCTATTATCAACATCTTGTGTTTTTGTTGTATGGTTGTTGACATGTTTTCCTCTTCTTTACAACATGCAGATATGTTCATTAATTCTTTTAATAAAATGCAATTCTAAGACATCAGTCGAAGTAAAAGGTCTTGGTTAACGGGTATCGAAATTTACTTGGATCAAGGTATGACTCAAGACCCATCTTAGAATTTCTATTCTTATTGGACTAGCCCTTCGATTTAGTACTCCTCTTAACCTTGGAGCCTAGCATCTAAACCATGGATGGCCCTTCCTCAGTATTTTTGGTAGCAAGGATGGAGAAACCCAATGTATGTAGGGCCTCAACAACCTCCCATGTAACTTATTCCTTCATTCCCCCTGCAAGCATGTATATCTTCCCCTCCACAACCTCAATTACCCACACAAACTGTAACTAACCCTAATAATGTTAGACCAACTTAGTAAGTAAATCTACTAGGGATGACAACTTACACCACTTATGCCATCTCTTTGAATATTAGATGCCAATTAAATCACAAACAAGATAAAGTAGTAAAATACATAATAACAGAAAAGTAAATGTGAGCGTAATAAACAAATGCACCTATTTATAACAACGGTGAAAGAAGTAGAAAAACCTTTACTGCTAAAGTAATATTCTAGTCACTAGTTCCTTTCTATAATGTAGAAATGAATTATGAGGCACTACCATAAAAAGGACTCATAACTGCATATATAAGAAAAGCAATATTCATTATAGGTGGTGTCACACTACATTTTGCATTTTATATTCCCTTTAACAAATCAGAGTATTTTCCATTAAATAGTGAAATATCAGATACAATAGCAAACCATTTTCAACAACTCCATTTATTTTTCATCGATGAAGCATCTTTGAGAGGAGAAACTTTTCAATATGAGATTGACAAGTGTTTAATACAAATAAAGCACACATCGACATCCTATTTTGGCAACGTTGATCTAATACTTTATGGAGACTTGTACTAAGCACAACCTATAAGGGACTCATTCATGTTTTAAGAACTAATTGTCAATAAAAAAAACACCATACACATATTGGCAAGATAAATTCAAGTGCTTTGAATTGCATACCACTATGAATAAAAAAGAAAAATATTTTATTGGAATCCTTAAAAAATGTGACTTAACAAATAATCAAACCAAGCTATCGAATACCTAAATGTTCATTGCCATAAAACACCACCTTTAGATCCATTATTTCCATATATATTTTTTGAGGAACAAAGATGCAAGGAAACATAATGACCAAATGATTTCATTAGTTAATGAAGAACTAGTGACATTTGATGCTATTGATGAACATGAAATCAATGAAAACTTAATGATATCTTATGAAAAGCAAATAGTATTAACAAAAAGGATACTACTCAAGCAAAATATGTTAATTGAATGATATGCAAGGAATTATAATATAGAAGATTAGACTAATCAATGGTGTTGATGGAATATTTAAAATATATACAAGAAAAAAGAAGATATAGATGTTGTTTGGATAGAATTTGCAAATCCAACAATTGGAGTAGCCCAAAGAAATAAATATTGTCAACTATATGCACAAGGCATTGAATAAACATGGACACCAATACTACAAATTGCAAAACCAAATGCAACTTGTAGAAGCAAATATCAAACAAATATTCAAAAGTAATTTCTAAACAACTAGCATGTGCTAGAACAATACATAGAACCTGAGGTCTTACTCTAAATATAATTGCATATGATCCAACTATCATCACAAGACATGGACTTGTGTACACAACATTGTGAAGAGTAAAAAAAATTGATCCATTATACTTGTTCAACATATTATCGCAAAATAACTTTAATGTAACAAACAAAGTGCTACAAGAAATGAATTGTTTAAGAACAAATGCATCATGGATACTATAGCACATACAACGGTCAATACCCTCTATAAACATTTTTTCAACTTGTACATTGAACACACATAGCCTGTGTAGTCGTTTTAAGGATGTCATACAATATGAAGATTTTTGATGGAAAATATGGTTCTTTGCTTCTAGGAAACTCATGTAGACTACTCACCAACTTGTAATAAATTGAGCAAAAACAATTTCAATGTAGCACATTTTCTAGATGGACTTCTTATTTGCATAGAAAAAACTATAGAAATAAATAGAACAAAAATCTACTTTATTGATAAGGTTGAACTAATTGTTTCAAATATACACGCACAAAAAACAATTTGCATGTTCAACATCTATGTTGCACCTTCTGCATATATGTCAACAATAATTGATATAATTACATTACCAAGAATTGAATAAGTATAAAGTGATTATGTGCTCATAAAAAATGGTGATTTCAACATTGCGATATGTATGAAGAATCATAAGGACAAATTGCTACAACAACATATGCAATCATTATGTTAGGATATTTCGACACATAGTAAATAATTAAGTATAACTTGGTTTAGTGTACAGTTATGTAAAGTGTGTTTCTTAGTATGTAATTTTTGTAAATTACAATCCGACGGTCACAATATGTTTTAGACATGAAGTGATCTGACGGTTCATTCTCTCATCGGTATTACCGACACTTGATTTGTGGCTTAACACCTTATTAGTCCATGATCTCTATTTAAAGAGCATGGAGGGTCGTTTGACTGGTAACTATTCATGAGATAAGCTTATTTCTTTCTTTTACATTAATAAATTGCCTGAAGTGGCTGAGTTGGCTCAGGCCGTGGATTGTTTCCCTCTTTGAGTGTTTTAACCATGTTAAGAATACTGGTGTACTAATATGTGATTTGTTTGTGAACGATTTCCTTTGGTGTTCTATCTAAGGAACTTACTGTGTAAATTCCTACATGGTATCAGAGCTATTCGAGGGTCGCATCTGTTGATGATCCAAATCCGAAGTCAGTACAACTACATCCGGATATCGTTTCATATATCTACATTTTCTGACCGCTTTCAGGCCGAGATGTCTGCTCTATTGTGTTAGGAGCATCTGTTCCAGTGAGGAACCCCTTTCGTTTTACACAAAAAGGTTTCCGGTAGCCCTAGCTACGTCATTTTTAAGATCTGGAGGTATATAGTCTTTATTTGCAGTTATAGTTATTTATATCTCTATTTATTTCGGTTTATAGTCCTATATTAATTTTTTTTTATTACCGGATCTATACCTTTCATTTCTGCATATGCTCTTTGCCCTGTGACTCTGTGTGATCTGGGCAAACCAGAAACAGAAAGAAAGGATTTTTCTCATGCATATGCTCTTTTCCGCTGCGCCTTAGTGTGATCTCGGAAAATCAGAAACATTGAGGAAAATATCTAGTTTCTGGCCAAATCTAACTTTAAGTCGTAAGACTTGGATACTTTTGCTTGTTCGTTTGGTTTGTGTGGTTGTTTTTTTTGTTTTGTAGAAAATAAAATAAAATAAAATAAAATTCCAAGTAAGCATGCACCCAAAAGTTTAAGCGAAAAAATAAAAACAAATAAAAAATAAAAATGCTTACTCATTTCCAACAATTATTAGGCTTTTAAACTAGCTCACTTGGTCTAAAGTTACTTTATGAAAATAGAGGTCTTGGGTTCAAGTCTTTCTTTTTATTGAGTTACTTTTTCAAAAATCACATGTAACTTATGTTTTAAAGTTACTTTATATAAAAGTGTTCTCACCCATTATAAAAAGTGAGTCACTTATAATTCTAAAGTCACTTTATCCTTTTATTTAAGTTCTTTTTGTTGAGTTACTTTTTCAAAAATCACATGTAACTTATCTTTTAAAGTTACTTTATGTAAAAGTGTTCTCACCCACTATAAAAAGTGAGTCACTTATAATTCTAAAGTCACTTTATCTTTTATTTAAGCTATAATTTAATTGATAGTTCATAAAGTATCATTGTAAAAGTGATTTTCATTTATTTATAAAAGTGGGTCACATAAAATAATCTCTTTTTTTTTTAAGTGAACTAATTAGATTAAGTTTGGAAATGGGGAGATTTTTTTTTTAAACTATAACATTATCATCAACTTCCAAACATTCACGTGGTTCGTTGACATCTTCAACAACGTTTCTTCAAAAAGCCATAACTTCTTAATTCAGAAGCTGTTTTCAGAGCCAATTTTTTCGAATTGACCTGTTTTTTCGAGATCTTTCTATTGTAATACTTAGTTTCAGCATATACAACTTCAGTTTCTTTTAAAATGTAAAGTTCATCCCTATTTATTATTGACAACACTAACTACTTCCGATGGCTATCATGCATGGTGAATTTACTTAGAAGTAAAGGTCTTTATAGAATAGCCTTAGGCCAAAAGTCTAAACCTCAAGATGAAGATAAGCAAGCCAAATGGGAAAATAAGCAAGATCAAGCACATGGGTTGATAGGGATGTCTATTTCTCTAGACCTTAGATTCCATATTGCAAAAATTGATACCCCTGATAAAGCAATGAAAAAGCTCAATAAAGTTTTTGGAATTAAAAATGAAATTAGAATCCATCAGATTGAAAATGAGTTGCTTATGTTGGACCCTAATAATTTTTCTTCCATTGAAGATTTTTTGTCCAATTTTAAGACCTTTAGAATTCTCTTGGAAAGTGTTAAGGTTAAGAAAGAAGATGATAGCCTTATCTATTCCATTCTTACCAAGTTAGGACCAACCTACTCTGTGTTTGTTTCCACTTTCCATTCTACAAGAAAAACCTTTATTTCTCAAGGACAAGACTACAAGTCCCCCTCTTTTGATGCCTTTTATGATTCTTTAATAAAAGAACAAGAAAAACGCTTACATCTTGGTCTTCTTAATACTGTAAACCCTTCTAAGAAAGCCTTAGCAGCCCAACAACAACAAAGTTCAAAGAATACTAAGAAACAACATCTTAAAAAAATGGTCCTAAACCAAACAAGGGTTCTAATCCATTTCAATATCAAAATAAAAAATCAACTCAACAAAATGATAAAGCAACTAAAAATAAAGGGAAGAAGACTGATAGACATTGCAAATTTTGTAATTGTGATGGTCACTTAGAATTCAAATGCTTTAAGAAGATGGAAGCCTTGGAAGAAGCAATGAAGAAGTATAACATCCTTTTGGAGCACTCTTCAACTTCAACTTCATCTTCAGGAATAACATTTTCTGCATGTGGTTATCAAGCATCTCGGTCTTGTTATGCACTAAATGTATCTTCTTCTTCTCATTCTCATGAGTGAATCATTGACTCTGGAGATTCTTATCACATGGCCAAAAACAAAGCCATGTTTTCTTCTTTAAATTATTGTAACACCAAAAATATATATGTTGGTGATGATAGATCTCTTAGTGTTGTAGGGACTGGAACTATTCATCTAGACAATGGTTAATTTAATGATGTATTATGTGTTCCTACCTTATCCTGTAACCTTCTATCTGTATATCAGATAACTCTTTCAGCTCATGGTAAAATCGTTGAATTTTGACCTCGTGATGTTGTAATTAAGGACCTAAGAGATCCTAGACAGATTTTAGCTACTGGCATTGCTGATGATTCTACAAGATTGTATAAGTTTGGTAACTTTGGGTCATCAACTCTTCCCTTGGTATTTGTTACTCATAATGATGAAGTGAGCAAACTTTGGCATGAATGATTTGGTCACTTAAACTATCACTCCCTTCAAAATCTATGTAAAGAAAATATGGTGACAGGTCTTCCTATGGTATCTTGCAGAGATGGTGTTTGTTCCGGATGTGTACTCGAAAAACATCATCGGGATAGTTTTGAAAAACGTGCTTCTTGGCACACCTCAGCCCCTTTATAGCTTGTGCATAGTGATTTATGTGGTCCACTTCCAGTTGTTTCATTCTCTAGCTACAAGTATTTCTTAACTTTCATTGATGATTTCTCCAGACGCACTTGGGTATACTTCTTAAAACTCAAGAGTGAAGTCTTTAACATGTTCTTGGCCTTTAAGGCCTTTATTGAGAAACAATATGGACATCAAATTCTTAAGCTAAGATCTGATAATGGCAGAGAATATGTTAACAACAAATTCATCAACTTTTGCACTGAGCATGGAATTCAATTGCAACATATTGCCCATATACTCCACAACAAAATGGTGTAGTTGAAAGGAAAAATCACACCTTAAAGGAAATGGCTAATTGTATGCTTCAATCTAAAGGACTTAGTCTTAATTTTTGGGCAGAAGCAATTAACTGTGCAAATTTCTGAAGGCCTTCTTGTTGTGGTTGCTTTTTACAGTGGGTTCTGGATTTTCCAAGATGGTTGCAACCATTATGTTGTGATTTAAAGGGTGGAGGTAACATGTTTCTGGACTCCCTATGTATTGTTGCCTGCTTAAAGAGTTGGAGGGTGGAGTTGGGAAATCCTCCAGAACCCTTGTTTCATCTAACACTTGGAGTTTAATCCCTGAGAAAAAGACCCCTCATGACCCGAATGGACAATGGCATCAACCCATGGTATTCATCCACCCATGTTATTCATCCACCCATGGAATTTACCCATGGTATTATAAGTGGCATCCACCCATGGTATTGTAAGTGACATCCACCCATGGTATTTATTCACCCATGAAATTGACCCATGGTATTGTGACATCCACCCATGGAATTGACTCGTGGTATTGTAACTGAAAAATACTATAAGTAACAAGTCACATTTTGTAAAAGGACAGTTTGTCCACCACAATGTAGTCCTTACAGTTATTATCTGTTTTAATAAAAAGTTTCTTTGTGGTTTGGTTTATTGGGCATTCTCCTCTTTTTCTTCTGACATTTCAATTTTTCAGATCTTGGGGGCCTCCCCCCAAGATCCGGATCAGTGGTATCGGAGCAGGTTATGATTCCATGGGAATGAGGGTTCATGCATATTTCAGTTTCAAATTTTTGCAGCAATATTCAAAAAACTTCAGGAACGTTCTGCGACCTCCACAAAGCACTTTCTTAGGCCAAGCAGGAAGAATTTTTTTTTTTTTTGTAACAATTTTTTTTGGACGGCGAGTTTGCAGATCAGATCTGAAACATTTGGTGCAATATTTACAAAAACAAATACCAGATCTGGATTCTTGTGAAAAATACCAAAATTCAAAAAAAAAAATCAGTTGAATCGGAGTCTGGATGAGGGAGATATCGTTGATTTAAAATCAGCTATGTTGTAGAATTTTTTTCTGACGACAACTAGTGGACGGCGACTCTCCTATCATTTCTTGAAGATTTTGTGCAGAATTTAAAAAAAAAAATATTGTATATCTGAGCTCCTTTTGAAAAATCACCCAATTTCAAAAAATAAATGGGTCGAATCAGAGTTCAGATGTGGGAGATATCGCTGATTTAAAATCAACTATTTTTTTCAGATTTTTTGTGATGGCGGAAAAATTGCAGCGCGACTATGAGATTATAGAGTGTCCAGATAAGGATTCCCAACACATGGGAAGATGCAAAATGGTCATTCTGCTTCAAAAAACAAGTTATAATAAATATTTTGAGTTATATTGACTGAGTTATGTCCATTTTAATTCTGGAGCAACATTCGGAGCGGGTTCCTATTAGAGACGTGCCCTCCCACCCCACTTTAGTAGGTGCTGGCTTCACATTCATCAGTTCCAGCATAGCAGCATTCGGCTTGGGTTATTTGGAGACTTGTCCTCCCACCCCAGGCTACGTAGGCACCTGCTACTTCATCAACAACCAACATCATGGTTATGGTTCAACTGCACAAAATCCTTGTCATCGAAGTCCATTTGCTAGGCCGCACACTTTTAGTATCACAGTTGGTCACAAGCATTACATGGTATCTCTATCATCGGATCTTTGTTCTTCATGGTTATGGGTCATCCACAAACCCACACTTCATCGAATTCCATTTGTTAGGCCGCACACTATCAATATCACAGTTGGTCACAAGCATTACAGGGTATCTCTATCCTCGGATCTTCGTTCATCATGGTTATGGGTCATCCACAAACCCACACTTCATTGAAGTCCATTTGCTAGGCTGCACACTGTCAGTATCACAGTTGGTAACAAGCATTACAAGGTATCTCTATCACCGGATCTTCGTTCATCATGGTTATGGGTTAACCACATAAAACCCTTCTCTTCAGTGGGTCTTCATATTCAACAAAGGCTTCGTAGGAGGGAACTTCACACAATGGGGACCATTGCTTCTTAAGGAGGGAGGAATGATCCGAATGGAAAATGGCATCAACCCATGGTATTCATCCACCCATGGAATTTACCCATGGTATTGTAAGTGGCATCCACCCATGGTATTGTAAGTGACATCCACCCATGGTATTCATTCACCCATGGTATTTGCCCATGGTATTGTGACATCCACCCATGGTATTTATTCACCATGGAATTGATCCGTGGTATTGTGACATCCACCCATGGTATTCGTTGATCCATGGAATTGACCCAGTGGTATTGTAACTAAAAAATACTATAAGTAACAAGTCACATTTTGTAAAAGGATAGTTTGTCACCACTGTATCCTTATAGTTGTTATCTATTTTAATAAAAAATTTCTTTGTGGTTTGGTTTATTAGGCATTCTCCTCTTTTTCTTCTGGCATTTCAATTTTTCAGATCTTGGGGCCTCCCCCCAAGATCTGGATCACCTTAATCTCTGGAATCTATCTCAAGGGTGACTACTGCGAGTGAGAACTGGTTGTAGTTTGTTTATGGTTGGGTGGAGAGTCATTGTCCCAGAATCGGTTGCCCAATCTTAATTTGAGATAAGTGTGCCTCCAGTTTGATCTATATAATGAACTTCAAGTTATGTTTGATATGATTGTTTATATGTTTCTAGATACTAATATTTTATAATGCTTGTATAATGTTGAATGTGATGGAATTCATAGTTGGTGAGATACCTGAACATAAGACACTCAGAGCTATATGTGAAGGCTTAACAAGAAGTTATGGACTTGGAATTTGCTTAGAAATGAATTTATAATTTTGTAATTACATATGTATATATATCCCTATCCAATGAAAGGAAATAATTACGGGTCTGTGGGTTAAATACTGAAGCATACATATACACAAATATGTGATCAATGTATGTGTACAACCTGTCTTCCTTTTAATATCGGGGCAAGGAACATAACTTGTGAATGGTAATGATAATATACTACATTAGCCACAAGCATATATATGTATCTCTTCATTTGCATATATTATTATCCAATTTTAAGGTCACGGCCAAGCCAAACACCAAATTGGTATATGATACCACCATGTTTGTTGGACAAGGGACCCACCCCCGCGCGGTGATTTGATTGCTAAGTCTACAAAATCACATACATACTCTACCCCTTTGATTTTGAACCAGTGACCTCTTAGAGGAAACACATGCTCTTAACCGTACATGGCATGGAAGTGATGGGACATTAACCCTTACTTTCTTAAGTGGTTTTATGTTAAGAGATTTGGTATATTACGATTCTCAAAGTCGTTAAATCAAAATACAAGAACAATGCAAAGCAAACTTGTGTGAGATTCTAGATGATGACCAAATTTAGACGCCTCTAACTATTTTATTAACCTCCTGTGTCATTCCCCTAAGCTGCAAACTAACTGATTTCCCTAGTAACCGTTCCTGAGCACCTAAAGATGGACACTCTAAATAACAAGTATAATGTCATGTAACATATGAAAAATTCTCCCTGTGTGTGCAGAATATGAGCATGAGATTAGGATTAATCATTGGGCAGGATCCTAGGTGTTGTCGAGGCCTATTATATATATATATATATATATATATATATATATATATATAATGTGCAGGAATGTGTTTCAATCTGGAGTCTTCATCAGTAATAAGTATATGTAGTGGAATACCACAAAGCTTTCAATTACATGAATTTTGATGTGGTATACTGGGCATGGTGAGTTGGGATGCGCACGTGATAAGCTAGGAAAATTGGGGCCTTAGTCCTAAGGGCGAGGCCATTGATCCATGTGATCACATACTGTGGCAGAGGATGGAAACCAAGCTCGAACAAATGGTGGCATTGGATTTACAAAATTGATGATAAGGAGGATGGCAGGGCCTCTCCCCTATCACATCAGTAAAAGGAGGGGGGAGTCCCACTTAAATCATGGTGTTGATTAAGCCGTGGGAGATCAACAGTCAGTAAATTTGCAGGGACTTCCCCCTGTGATGTTAACGAGGGAAGGGTGAGGTCTCACAAACCATTGGATCAACCAAGTCATCGAGAATTGTCGAATATCCACCCTGGAACCATGAGGTAGAACCAAGATAGTAATGCCCTCCCCCCAGTGACATAAGTGAGGGGAGGGGAGGGGAGCGGGTCACAATTTTGATTACAACCATTGATCGAGTCATTTGATCTGCTCTATCGAATGGTGAAGAATGTTAATAGGTGGGGTCATTGTTAATTCCATGCTAGCATCGATGGATAGATGTGTGTGGTGTATATGTGTGGGGGGGGGGGGGGGGGGGGTGTGGGGGAGAGAAGAGGGAGAGATGTGTGTTTGGGGGGGAGGGGGAGGGATGTGTGTGTGTGTGTGCGTGTTGTTATCATTCTATAATTTCAAGATTGGCATAATAACTATAGAGGACAACATCAAACCACTTTTGAAGCTGGGATCTAGCCCTGCCAACCCCAGAGAGGGATCTCTCTTTATGATTTAACTTTGTTTTTTAAGATGATATTAGGCTAGTTATAATTATGCTTGATTGTTTGTTTGAATTTGGTTGATTGGTTTGGTTGGTTGATCTGATTAAATTATTTTCTTTCCATTGGGCTATGGAGTCAAATAAAGTTGGATGTTGCATCAATTGTTTCAAAGAGTAATCATAGGGAAAGCTAGTTACGTTTACTGGATCCTTAAAGTGAATTATGAAATGAAGAAGAGGTGATTTTAGTAATGATCAAAAAGCATTTAAGAAATTTTCAATCAGACTTCAAAAGGAAAACATACAGATTGTAAAAACAGTCCGAATAAGGTGTTCAATTAACAAATCTTATTTTTCACATTTCCTATTTTACAATTAGATTTTCAGATGATTATGGCGTAGAGAAGAACAATGGAAACAAATATTACAATAGGGAAAACATCACCAGTAAATTGCAGCATGAGAATCCTGTGAAAGTCTTTGTATCAATGACGCTCCAATAACATGGAAAAAGTACAATGCTCAATAAGAAAAATTACAATGATCAGGAACCGACCCCCAATACTTCGAATGAATGAAGTATTTAAACTAAATTTCCAAAAGGATTACAATGAATGCCGCATCGACATGGCAATCTATTATTAACTACAAAATAACAAAATGACTAATGTGACCAAAAGAGGTGAATTTGGTGAAGTGATCTAGATGTCTGGCACTATTTTTGTGGAGAATAGTTGTTGAGTTGCCACGATTTGGGTGTTGCACTAGATGTAGCTAATCTTTTCTTTAATCTTGAAATTCACACAGTTTATCCCATTGCTCTTCATCTGGGATGGTGATTTTTGTTGCCTTATGGTAGATCTCATCTACCTCAGTATATCGAGCAAATGTGGGCTTTACCACGAAAATATGCTTTATCTCATGCTGAATGAAAATATCATTGTTGATAACTTCGAAAAAATCTCTCCCTGTCATAGCACCTTTAATGTGGGAAAATTTAGCAGTGTCCCTTGCAATGTCTTTAAGCTTTTTCATATAATCTTCCCTGGTGTTATAGACATTTTTGGGCACTGCAACCCAAATCATAAATTTCCATAAACCAGGGCTCCTAAGTCCCTAAAGGTGTTGTTCCAACCCCTAAAAGAACAAGGTCAACTGATTACAGCATCTCCCAGAAGTTCTCCATGAAAAACTACTCAGAACTGGTCAAAACTGGACCATTTCACCTGCTCCATGGTCAAAGTGCATTGCATCCCACCTGAATACACACAGTAGGTGCGATGCATGTTGAAAAGCCCTTCTATGGGGTGCGATGGGCGAGAGTGGACAAATGGCAGGGTCAATCCACAAGGTGGAGGAGCATGGAATCTTCCAGAAACTTCTCCTGTGACACTTGCCTCTCTGCATTCGCCCAGGGATGAGTAAGAGATCATCAATCTCCAAGTGGAATCAAGAACTATCAGAGAGAGGACACTAATCAAATCTCAGAAGCTGACTCATCCCCCTTGCAAACATCTATATATGGATCCCTCATCCCAGAGATCCAGAGGCTGGAATTTTGTATCTTGTAAGGAAGTGTTGTTGGTTTCTTGGTGCAATATCATAGTGTTGGGTGATCTAAGCTTTTCATGAGGTGAAGAAGGGCTTTCTTGCTGAGAGGATGATGCTAGGTCAGAACAATTGGTTGTAATCCTCTTTGCTCTTTCTTGATTATCAATAAAGCTATTCAAGTTTTCCTCCATATTATCGTATGATTGATGTTATATGCATTTGTGTGGTCAATATATATCTGGTCCTATATTGTTTATGATAATAGATCTATGTTCTTGGATAGTGTTATGCTGCTTTGATTCTACAGGTGCTCTGTGAAGTTGGGTAGACAAGGAAGCGAGTGGCAAAGATCTATCAAAGGGAGAGGAATCAAGCAAGGACCAAGTGCAAGACAGAGGTTGGTCTCCTTATTCCCCTCTTATCTATTTCTCATAAAGGAAAACGAAAGTAGTTTTAGTTTGTTTGTTTCTAAGGTAGCTACCAGCCTTAGTGGGACTAGCAGCTCTGCATAGACGCTAGTTTTCCCGATAACACCTGGTCATCAGTTTGTCATTAATTACAAATAAAGAAGGCAAGCCCCTCTTTGTTAATGCCTTTATTCTGCCGAAAAACCTTTTGACTACTATTTCCAAACTGTGACATTTTTCTTGGAGCTGCACAATCAAATTTTTCTTTGTAAGAACTTTCTTCACTTCCAAGATTGTCTTTGTCCTGTCATTTGTTTTTGGAATTTAGAAACTTGATGATGTTGTTGGCTGTGGCAGGCATATATCCCAACTCATTGTTAATAGTGGAAATGGCCTCATTAGCTTTCTCAATCAACTCTTTCTGCTCAAATATAATCTGAATACATGGCCAGATTTCATCCATGGCTTCAATAATATTGGTCCATATAATTTCCTTAACTTGACCTAGTGTGTGGCCAATGGAGGATTCACTTGTAGACTTCTGCCATCTTTCTACCTGCTTCTGAGCTCTCTGTAGTTCTGTTGCATGGAAAGTCTCAATCTTTGCCTTCTGGTCTTGCAGAATATTAACTTGAGCTTGCAATATTTTAATTTCTTTTGTTTGGAGAGACATATTCTCCACTGCACTAGCCAGCTAATCTATAGTATTCCCTATGTTTTCTGTAGAAGATGTAGATGTAGGAACTGTTGTAAGAGGTACAACTTCCAAAGGGACAATAGACATTCTTGCAGCTTGCTCCTTTTCTTTGATTATTTTTTCCATCTCTGTTTCCATTTGCTTCAACTGTACATTCTGCTCCATGATGAGCTTCATCATGTCTGTCTTCCATGACTCTATTTATTTAATGTGTTTGGCTAGAGGATCTTTTGTGGCTGGTAATTTCAACTGTTTTCTCAATGCTGCTATGTCAGTATTCTTCTTTCTTATGATCTCCTCTGCAACATTGATATTTGAAGGATCATACCCTACTTTGATTACCAAATCCTCCAAAGCTTTGATTCTTGTGTCTTTAGAAAGTGAAGAGACTTTCTCCATCTTCAATTGTGACTGAACATTAGCTAAAGAAACCTGCAATTTGGACAAACTCATAGCAGTGTTAGTGAGTGTAGATGAAATCATTTGACCAGTTTGTCTGTGCATCTCCATTTGATCAATGGGATGTATGTCCTTTATATCAAATTCAAATGAAGTCTTTTTGTAATCTGATGTTGCCTTGGGCTGTGGGATCTGTGCTTGGAGAAAATCCATCTGCATTTTGCCTTTCTCAGAGTCAAAGGCTGACAACAGTCTACTTTGAGAACTGGAAGTCTACTTCCAGAACTGATTATATGTATTGATCTTCAAAGCTTCATTTTTCAATTTAATCTCCTTGAATATATCAAATATGCTCTTTTCTTTCTCCTCTGTGGTAGATGTATTGGTTTGCATAACTTGTTGTTGATCCTGTGAAGCTGTCGAGGTGGTAGGAGAAAGTGTAGTCTGATCACCTTCTTGTGAGGAAGCAGGTGTCTCTCTGGTAGTGATAATATCTTCTTGAGCTGAATCCTTTCTTAGGTTAACTTTGGGATTGAGCTTAGTCCTTTTCCTATATATGATTTTGAAGTCTTCGCTGGGAGTATCAGTCACTGGAGGTGACTCTTCTTCTCTGATCCTTTTTGTTGCTTTCTCCTGTGTGACAGGAGTCTGTAATGTTGAAGTTGACACCAATTGCTCCTCTGCCTCTTGTAGAGTGTTTTCAGTCCATTCTAGATGGTTCTTGTATCTCTCAATCTCTGGTCTGAATGTATGAAGATAAGATGTAGATTTATTTTCTACCCTTAACTTGGAGATGACCCCTAATGGATCATATGACCATGTAAAACTGAGGCTGAATTGCATTTCTTTCAACAATTTGTCTGCTTCTTCCCCTGCTGCCCTGTTGTTACAAATGAAAGGTCCTATTTGTGTTTTGATCTTGAATTGATATTTCTTCTTGGCAGATACAAAATGAATCTCATCGACATTGAGCATTTGTCTGATGTATTCCAAGGCAAAAATCCTCATTGGGAGGAATTTTGGTAGTTTGTAAGGAGCAAGTTCACACCCATATATCCTTAGCTCTGTGTAATTTTGGTAAAGATACCAATCTCCTGTTTGGACTTGGTCTGATAACTGCAAAATTTTCCTGATTTCTTCATTGATTCTTGGCTCTGACTTGCTACTTAGGAGACTGAGTGTTGGATGTACAAACATTTCTATGAATTGTTTGTATGAGTATTATTTTTTCTCCTTCATTACTAGTGTAGTCCAGAAGATGATTGATTGTTGATTTCCTTCGTCATCCAACTTTTTTAATGCAAGCTTGAGGTTGTCTCCCTGAAAATACAAAAACATATATACTAACACAAAAGCATATTTAAATACTTCCTCAGTTTGGAATTTGACAAATTTTTCATGGATGGAATCTGCAAGGAATTAGCTGAAATTGAACAAGATGGAAGGCTTGGAATCTGTGGAGAAAATGGAAAGAAATCCTATAATGGCTTCATCTACCCACTGATCTGAGTAATAACCAAGGAGGTAGGAGATGACTGTAATGATCTTCTTGGCTCTCTTAGGGAAAATGGAGGATGGATAGGGAGGATTTTTCTTGGGTAATGGGGCATCTTCAGTCAAGAAAAGCTCAAGGGTTTTGGCTCTTTTTGCAAAGTCCAATTTCTGATATAATTCAGTGAGTGCTTCATGAGAGAAAGGAGTGGCATTTTTTGTTATAGGAGCTTTCATCATTTGGTTTATAGCTTGGGGAGTTATGATGAATAAAATTTCTCCTATAAGGGCAATGGCAACTCTTTGGTTGGGTAGATAACAAGCATGACATTTCCTGACGAATTCAGGGGTACTGTGGGTGTGGGGAAAGATGTAATGGGGTAAATTGGATTCCCACAATCCAATATCATCAAACTTATCAATGAATTTGTCTTCAAGACAACAGTACATTTCAAACAAATCCAACTCACACAGGGTTTCATGGATTTTGTAATCTCTGTCTGCCAAAGGAATATGATGAAAATCGATTGGAGGGTGGATTAGAGGACTCATAGGTTCTTCCTGTGCCTTATCCTTAAAAGGCATGATTGGATCAGGCTGATACACTAGTGAATCTCGATTGTACAGGTTTACAGGGTGCCAAAATGGACTTGGATTCAAGAAAACAGGAAATAGAGGCACTGGTTTGAAAGTTAGTTCGCTGGTATGATCCTCGGTCGGGTAAAATTGTTGAAATTTGTATTGGTAAACCTGTCACAGAAAAATGGTATTAGCTGAGTGTGAAATTGGTAACCTGTGAATGGGTGAAAGGAGGAACTTTATAGTTTTTCGGCTTCTCGTTGATGATGGCGCATGTCCGTTACATTAACGGTTAAGTAATTAAATTACTTAATGGGTTGATTTTGGAGGGAGTGGATGTGATTGGCGGGAGAAACAGATAGATGAGGTGGCGAGAGGGGATTGGCGGGAGTGTAACGGATAGGGCGGTGGTTTCGTGTGGTGGAGAAACCATTTTCGGAGGGGGCCTGAGGTGGTTAATGGTTTTGGCAGAGGGGGGTGCGAAAACATGAGATGGTGACATGTCATTGTGGGTTCGGGCTTTAATACTGCCATTTCGAAACCCCCCCCCCCCACGGTAAAGTTCGGATGGTGGGGGGGGCTGAAACATAATATTGGTCGTCGGATGTGAAAAGGTGGGTTCGGATGAGGTGAAAAGTGGCAGTGTTTTATCGTGATGTGATGGGTATATGGTGGGGTAGGAAATGAACAAAAAAATATAAGCGGAGGAATGATTTCAGGGTTGTAAAACTTAGGAATAATGGAAAAACACACCAAATTTCGAACCTTAGAATAAAGCCTTTGTCGTTTTGCTTTTATCCTGCGCATGAAAAATCTTTAACATTTGACTTAGGATAAAATGTTCATGCTTTTCTTGAAATTGCCATTCTATTTATACCTACCCTCTCATTTCATTTTTTTTTCTAAGCTAACATTTTCTCTTCTTGCTTTGCAGGGTGCATTTAAACTAGCAGACCCAGGTCACTTTTCTTATGAAAATATAACTTATCCTATCACTTATCTCAGCATTTTTTTTTCTGGATAAAGACCATTCTATTAAAAAGATAAAAAATATTTACAGAGAGGATTAAACCTCTGAGGGGACCGTAGCCTGCCCATCGCCAAAAAGACTATTGCAGTTAGCAAGATTCATTCCTTTTACAAAATTGAGAGTTTTAGAAGCGAGAATTGTAGTGAGCTTGAGAGACAAAAAACTAGACTGTCCTATAGGTGATCTAAGCTTCAGAGGTAGCTCATCACTTACAAAAATGCTATCCTTTAAAACTGCTATTACAAAAGATCCAAAACCAGACTTTTGACCTGAAGACTGTAGTATTTCATGCTGATATCAAAAGAAGCCGGAGACATGCACAGAAAGAACCATGGAAACATATCACGAGTACCAGAAATCAGAAGAGGGATTGCTGTCATGGCACTTGAGCCAGAAGTCTTTAAACCTGCGGAGGAGAGCCTGTCGCGTCCACGTTTTCCTGGTTGGGGGAGCCAATCCAAGTCACCATTACATTGTCTTCAGCTTCCATCATGCTGCCTTCTAGAGGAAGAACAAGATTCAGAACGCTTCCAGAAAGGCGCGCTGGTTCACAAGCAAGAATTTGCTCTTTTGGTGAAGCTGGCTAGGGTTGAGGGTCTTCCTGAAGGCCATCCTCGTGCTGCATGGAAGTGTCATTGAGGACTACTCCAACCATGTCACCCTGAAAGTCGCTCGTATTCTGAGACTGAGACTGAGCCCTGGAGGTTTCATCCGAGCTCATAAGCTCATCTTCCTCCTCCGAGAAGATAACAGTGATAGTGGCTGAGATTAGAGGCTTATTGAGCCTACTTCTGAACTTGAACCGGGTAGTTTGAAAGGAACTATTCAGAGAGGGCCGAGAATGATCAGAGGGCGGAGAGGATGGAGAGGCAGAGGCTAAAGGAGTGATGCTTTGAGGGGCAGAGCCACCACGACCCCGAGAAACTCCACGAGAACCAGAATTGCTTCCACGCCGAGGGACGCCGCGTCGACGAGCCATTGCAGGGTGCGCAGGCAGCTTGGGTAAATAGGAAGACCGAAGCTGGGGGGAAGGCGACCAGACACAGGCGGAATGAACCCAGTTAATGGACCAGACACCTGCGTGATAAACCAAATTACTAGACTCGCCACAGGTGGAATAGACCAGGTTAAGAAACCAGGCACAGGCAGAATAAACCCAGTGAGTAGACCAGACACAGGCAGAATAAACCAGGTTAAGAAACCAGAGGGGCTTCCATACACCCTGAGCCGCGCAGGGGTGCGGAAAGCATAACGAGCAGAGGAAAACCGGATTGCAGATGTCTGCTGAAACATCAGAGAGCACGCCATGATTAAATCACTTGTCTGAAGATCTCGAATCGAATGAACCATAAATGCTGTGACCAGAGCCTTAATTTCACATTCTGTAAACTGCTGGATCCGTCCAAGTGTGTGGACAGCTGCCGCTTTCGCATGCATTGTGTTTAACACGCAGTAATTACACCCGCATCCGGGTACTTATCTCACCATTGATTTAGATTAAACTGTTGAATTAATTTTATTTCTACCAAGCTACTGATTTACCAAGATTAAACTATTTGGTATATCCTTATTCACTAACCTATTCAACGAAAATTGAAATGTGTTCAATCATGATTAAATTGTATGATTTGAACAGAACTTTAGTCATTGTGGAATTCAAAAACAATTTGTACACAACCTATTTGATAATGAACTAGAAGGACTAACTTATTAGTAGTGGCATTTAGACTTGCAGCAGTTTCCGTATTATTTTGTGGGGTTCTTATTTCCTTTTTTTTGTTTATTTTTAATATACCCTCTTTTCATTTCTTTTTTCATATGTTTTTGGAAATCATTTGAATATTGAAATTTATGTACAATATGAAAATACAAATACAAAATACTCAATCAGCTTGAGATCCTATAATTTATAAGACCCTAACACGTGCCATGTCTGTGTATATATATAATATACATATGCATATATAAGCATTAGGGTCACATGTGGCATGCCATGTAGGCATGTTCCATTTAACCGTAAGAGCCTACCTCCATGTGGTAGTGTAGAGACATGCCACGTGGGTGCCACATGTTAGGAAGGGTGAGGTGATACAGTGGAATTAGTAATACTTTAAAGGACCATAATTTATAATTATGGAGTCCAATTGGGACAAAAATTGTATCACAGGAAAGGTCTCGTCGAGACAATTACAATCATGACAACCAATTTGAGTTCCATAAAATTGAAGGAAAAAAAAATCACATCATTCCCCTAACAATACTTTGGGAGTTAGGTTAGTATAGTGAACACATTGCTAAGGGTAAGGGGGTGTGTTTACAAACATCCTTGATTGATGGAATTTAGGAAATCAAAATTTCATATGAAAAGGCATGGGGACTCTAAGACACATTCTTTTCCACTTATGGTTTTGAACATTTAGATATGAAAAGAAAATTTTCATATGACAAAGTCTATTGGGCTTACATCAGGAGTAAATGAAAATTGTAAATCTAGGGTTTGTAAAACCTAGAAGACTTGAAGTCTTGGATATGAAAATCCCTAGGATTTTTGGATAAAACACTAGAGCTAAACCTAGATCAATGCTTCCACTGAAAGAAGAAATCCTAGCTCGTGCAAGGAAGGAAAGGAAAGCAACATGATGATGATGAGGATGATGATTTTATAGATGGATTTCATTTTTACAAGAAAGCAAGGATCAAGAGGGAGTTGTCAATTACATACAATCCTCAAAAGCGAAGTACTTTATATATCCATTCCTTGATTATTATTTTTTTACTATTAGTTAGCCTCTTGTATTTATTTATTTTGTTGAGTTATAATCATTCTTCCATGGGCTTCCTAGTGAGGATTGTAGGTACATCGTGAAGGTTGCCAAGGATTTGACAGTGAGTTGAAGTATTGGAAGAGCGAAGCAAAATTTGTGGTAAGAGGATTGTCCCAAGGTTAGTGACTTGTGGAGGGAGAAATTGTACTGACATAAATAATCATACTTGATGATTAGAAGAGCTCCCAATTCATAGGAAGTAGGAAATCCAACAAGTTTGAAGGATTTCATGGGTGTCTAGATATGAGAAAAGTCAATGATGACTTCAATGATGGCAATATAGAGAAGTAAAAAGCGAGGATTCTCCTAGGAAGAGGAAGGATACTATGAGGAGATATTTGCTCCAGTTGTTAGGAAGAAGAAGTGTACAAGGAAAAACTTGTGGAATTTTTAGTACATGAGAGGGGATCTCATGTTTGTGGATTGGAGAAAGCTTTGTACGAACCTATGGCTTGCTATGAATATCTGATAAATCTTAGTTGACCTTGATTCTGATAAAAGTGGAAGGACTCACTTTTTAGAGGGAGAAACAGTGGTAGGAATATTTTCTTCTATGATAGAGAGAGTAGTCATGACAAAGGGAGTTGATCTCTAGGATTGAGATGAAGGATCTTGGTTGGACATATTACTTCTTGGGAATATATGCATGGAAGAAGTCGAATGAGATCTCCCTTGGCCAAAAGGAAGTGTATTATTACAATCCTTCAAAGATTTGGAATGATGGAAAACAAGTCCATGGCCATTCCCATGGTATCCAATATGATGAAGTTGAGTGACAGAGGGAGAAACCTAGATTGTCTCAACAAGATTTGTTTCAACGTCAGAGGAACCATAAAGCAGTTGTAATGATGGATTTAAGTTATGGTTGAGCCAAGGCATATGGAAAAACATGAGTTGAGGTACCAACATGGTACAACTGGATATGGATTGAGATATGTCTCATACAAATGTAGGGATTCATATATTTAGATTGCAGATTGGACTTGAGATGACAAAATTACATTAAGATGATGATTCAACTTGGGGTCTACTATGATGAGCAAAAGTTAGCAACACCCATAAAGCAAAGTATATTGCAATTTGATTGGAAAGTTGTGAAGCAATGTGGATTCAGATGCTACTCACAAGAATGTGTGATCAGGTGTAGGAGACAACCATAATGAAAGATAAAAGCACATGGTACAAAAAGGAGTAGTGAGGCTTCTATGTATTTCTATGGTTGAGTTAGTTGCTAATATTCTCACAAAACCTTTGTCCCTGGATGAAGTTGGCATACTTCTGGGACAAGCTTGGAGTGATTGAGAATGCTTCCCTTGGTTGAAGGGAGTGTTGATGTTGTAGCATCAAGGGGCGGATAATCTCCCTTAGGTCATGGGTATTGACTGGGAAGCCATGTAATATGGCTGGGGAGATTGGCCCAATGAGCATCGAGGCATGGATTTATCCCTCAATTAGGGGTTATCTGACCATATTTCCATGGGTTTTGGCTAGTGGGTTGAGCTTGTGCCTTATAACATTGGGTAAGTATTTTTACCATTCAATAGCATGTGACGACATGTGGGAATGGTAAATGGGCCCCAGGTTTCACCATGGGTTAGGTGGGTTCCTAACAAGACTCCAAGTGACGACTTGGTAGATTGGTGACCCAAAGATTATTCATGTGTCAAGGGATGTCTCACTTGCAAATGAATATTTGGCTTATGTTTGACTAGATCCTTTGCAAAGGATATGTGGCTAGTGGTTTACTAGATCCCTTTACATGATGCTAAAGCAAGATGGTTTCCACATGTAGTGGACAGATTCATCAACATAGCTAAGTTCATTCAACCTTTTCTTGGGATAGATAATTTTTTATTCAACAAGAGAACATCTGGGAAAGTCATTATGAATACCTCCCTAGCTAAGAGGGAGTGTTGAATTTTTGTTTCTATGGTCAATCTTCATAATTAAAGTTTTATCCCTCCAAATATATATGAAATGATAAATATGAATGTGGATTTCAAGTTAGATTCAAAAGAGGGAAATTCAAATTTTCAAAATTAAAATTTTTTGGATCCAAAAGATCAAGTCGTCCTTCCCTCTTGTCACACCCATTCAAACTCATCAATTCACTATATAAAGGAATTTTGACTTCCTCATCCAACCAATATTCGGATCACTCATTCAAATACTTATTCTTTTGTTCATATGAAGGAGAAGCAGAGACAACAACAGATTCAATTGTTGTAGCAATAGGTTATGTTTTTGTCATACCCTCAAACCTGATATTGAATAAAAAATAGAAACGGTCATGCCAAAATGTGGTTGTAATGCACAACGTAACGTAGGTCTGATGCAGGTTTGACTGGCGCAAAGATGGCAGATGCATCATAATACACAACGATGTTCAAGGTAGGACCATCACATTTCACAAATAATGGCAGATCGAACTTTAGGGTAGCAAAACGTTAAGCAATATCAAATATGACCGAGGGTTTTAGGCTTGCTCATAGTGGTAGATCTAACAAGTTTTTGAGCAAAAGCCGCTCTGATACCAATGTTTGATATGCAATCAAAATTGAAGAATATGTGTGAATTTCATTATTATTCAGAAACATGTTACATATAAATGCATTGTGCGACCATTGGATTCATCTTTCAAGGTCTCTTGGACTCCCCTTGATGATTCGGATTTAAACAGGAACGCAACAAATTACAGAGATAACCATATACACAAAGATGCAGCGGAAATAATACTTCATTTCATTAATGGAAAATATTGAAATATGCTTACAACCAGAAATGGAAATAAACCAGCTAGGGCGATGGTAGCTTATCTCTGAGAAGAGATGTGGTGGCTACATGCCTCTGAACTGTGTTACAATGAGGCTCGAAGGCCTATTTATTGTTGAGAAACAATGGAGAACCCTTAACATTCCAAAACCTAACCCTAGGAGATGAAACGCCAAACTGTGGGCCCCGTTTGGGGTAAATTGGTACATCAACTTCCCGGGGTCGTAACTTTGGCATACGATCTTCGTTTGACGCGTACAATAGCTCGTTAGAAAGATCTATCCGAGCACTACCATTGTTGGAACGGGCAACATCGGTCCATTCCATTGACCCATATTGCCCCCGGATTCCCCAAAAAACGTCGTTTAGGGCCTCAAAACGGCTCCGGAAGTTCAGGACCCGAAAAACTGCTAAAAATAGTAAGTTGTGCTACAATTAAGGAAACTGAAAATGCTGAGAAAGACAATGGTGGGGGTCCAGGTGGACTTGGCAGGTGGCCACCAATATCCACCTGGATCACTTGATGATTCACCTTTGTCACCAAACCCTTAGCGAATTAGGTGTCCAACAATTTTCACTGGAAAGTGCAGATTGTATCTCTTGTTGAGTTGGATAAATTTCTATGAGAAAAGGTTGTTGAGTTTTTCCCTAGTTAGGGTTTTTCCAGGATATATTTCTTGTGTCACTTGTGTTTGGTTGTCTCTTCATGATCCTATTGTCATCATTGTTTTTACTATTGAAGATTTCTATGTATAGTTGTTTAATGATGAATGTGACACAAGATAAACTAATAAATAAATCATTGGAACTACTTACTAGTGTAGAAAGTCATGAAAAATCAACAACTAAGGACTCAGTGAAGCACATCTATGAGTTATAAAGTGTCTATAAGCTTTTGGATCATAATAGGTGACTAAAATGTCATTTGTTTTAGAAAATGTTGGGAGGAATTATTGTGCTAAGAGGCACTCTATAGCCTAGTATGGGGGAGATGCTGTAATGTCCATAAAAGAATGTAAACATTTAAATTTTTGTGTCGAGAGACACTCTACAACCCACTATAGGGAGATGTTGTGGTGTCCACAAATGCGTGCAAACATTTAAATGTTGGCTCAATATGGGGGTGATGTTGTAGTGATTGTATATGAATGTAAACATTTAAATGTGAGCCTAATATGGGAAAGATGTTATATTATGTTATAGTGTCCATGAATAAAGCATTAGATAAAAAATAATAATAACAAGTGGACTTAATTAAAAAATAATAAATTCATAAATAGATTAAATTGAATTTGTTGCGTTGTAATTTTGTTTTATGAATATACAAAAAAAAATTCTCATCATATCACATTAAAATAAATTTAAACAAGAAAAACTAGTGTTGCAAACATAAATAAATGTGGGAAGTAACTCTTGGTAAGTATATTAATTTACTTCTTATTCCTATTCATTTGTCATGCAAATATTTTCTTAAACTAGTACAACCACATTAAAAACATTATTGTAGTTGATATAGCACTTCATAAATATAGCCAAAAAAACTATTGCAACGCAAAGAATGCCTTACTAATGCACACATTTACCTGATTAACCATGTATAAAAAGGTTATGGGTCAATTTTAAAGAAAAAAAGGAATTATAAATTAATGTTATAAATAATAATGAGGAACTTATCATGGAGGAACTTATTAAAATTAGAATAATCTCAAATCCCTAGGAAATTGGTGGGTGGGGAGCCACGTGGCACAAATATAATTTTTTAAATTTATTAAAAGTAATAAACCATTTTGCTAAATAAAATTTGCTTATATATAAATGAATTTTATAAATAATAATGAGAAACTTATCATGGAAGAACTTATTAGAATTGGAATAATCTCAAATCTCTAGGAAATTGGTGGGCGGGAGCCATGTGGCACAAATCTGTTTTTTTTAATTTATTAAAAGTCAATGCAACCTAACAAACTCTTTAATACACTAGTCATTGATAAACATTAAGACTAAGCATATGTTGAGCATATTCCCTTGAGAATCAATCTAGGCCCTCAATTAAAATAATAATAAAAAAGTCAAGAGATCCTCATCCATCTCAAGTTGAAATAAGAAGCCTTCCACAATTATGTTGCAAAATAATTGATGGTAAAAATGTTATTTACCATGAGTATGAACTATTTTCTAGGATTTAATTTTTGGATGAGCTATTTTTTTTGGATGGTTTGCCTCCAAAGCTTAAAAATAAAAAATCACTACACAAATATCTAAAAGTCATGCATGAATATTGCAACTATATCCATAAATTATGGCATAAAATATGTGAGACAATTATCCACATGGCATAATATTGTACAAAGGTTGCAATAAGACCTTCAAGTTATAGTCCAATTAAATGTTTTAAAACTACTTTTATTATTATTATTATTATTAAATGATATTGAAAAATAAATATTTATTTTTCAAAGTTAAACATTATAAGTTGTATTGGTCAATGCTAAACTAATAGTGGTCAACAAACAAATGGATTGCTAGAGTCCTATGTTGGTAGGGATTAATAATAATGATTCATATTTCAGAACATATAATTAACAAGTGTTGCACTACAACATTGTCCTTACTATTCAAGTGGAAATTATGTTTTTAGAAAAATTGCAAATTGATATATGAAGTGGAAAAAGTACATTTCTAGTTGTCAATATTCGAGTGTTATTACCTTGGAAGCAAAACCTCTAACCTCCACATGCATATCTATCTAAGTCTTCTAAAAACTAGCTATACCACATACTATTTAAATTTATTAAGATTAAAATATTTAACCAAAAACTAACCCAAAAAAAAAAGGAAGAAGAAGAAAAATAAGTGTAAAACAAATTTAATTACTAAAAGATTAAAGACTTATCACTCACTTCTAGTTTTTGTTCAATTCATTTTTGTCGAGATGCCGATTTAATAAAATTCTATTAACATTACAATTTTATGATATGAAATTTGTAAAAAACAATAAGCGACCAGAAAAATTACTCAAAATTTTTATTATGTTAATAAAAATGTATAAAAATAATAAGTAGTTGTATAAAATAAATAAAATATTAAAATTAAGTAAGATATAATAAAAGGGAGTTGTCTTTAGTGTGACTTTTTAGATTTTCCGTTTGTAATTTTGCGGGAAAAAATTGAGGTGAAATCTTGATTTGTGTTATTTAAACTGTTTTTTTCACTGTATATATGGATTCAGCACCTTGAAAAACCATAGGGCACTTCGATTGTGCAAGAGTTACCCATCAAACTTGTAATTTCAATAAATTCTTACCAGATTTTAGAGAAATTAAACCCGAAAAAACCCACTAGAAAAACTTCCAAAAAATCACACTAAAAACAATTCATAATAAAAAATATTAAAATATAATAATAAACAAAATAATAAAAACATACAAAAATAAATAAATAAATAGTTAAAAAAGAATATTAAAATAATAATGATAAACAAAATAACAAAGTACAAAAAGTAAAAAATCATTAAAAATAAAAAAATAAAAAATAAATATATAAATTGTAAAATAGCAAAAAATTATTACACAGATAAAGATATATTTGAAAAACAATTAGAAAATGAAATCAATTATGTAGAAAATATATTGAATATTAATTAAAAAAATCATTTAATCAATAAAACAAAATTGAAAATTAATTAAATTTATAATATTTTTTTCAATAAATGTAGCTTTTATATAAAATACATTTAAAATTAAAATATATTTATTCTAATTTATTTAGAATATTTAACTTCATTATTTATGCTACTTATTTTTAAAATATAACTCTACATTTAAAAAACACCTACCGTTTTCACCCCTTTAATATATATATTACCATTAATATGATAAAAGTATAAATTAACATAAAAAAAACCTAGTGACAAAGAACAAACTGATATCGTAAACTTCATGATAGAGAAAAACAAAAGTGTTTCTTCTTTCAACCACACTATTACTCATGATCTTCCACTATGGTGATATCAAGTTGCGGGTACTTCGAAGTTTGAACTATCTCCAATGTCTTTGAAAATTTTGTTGGACCACATGCAACAAATTCCAAAAACATTGTCACTAAAAATTTCATGAGTCCTATGCCAATGCACTTATACAGAGCATTGCAATTTTTCTATTTCAAAAATATGTGAAATGTCTAATGTAATATTTGCCAGGCATTCTTTGGTAACAATGTTTAAAAAATTGATACTACTTTTATATATACCTATATCTGTAGAAGGATGTCAGATGAAATTATCTTGTTCCCTGTTAATGTAAGGATCGTGAAAGAGAAAGCCCCAAGGGTTAGTTTAACTGGTCAAATAAGTGTCTCGCAGTTCGGGAGGTCACAAGGCCAATTCTCCCCGAAGCCCTTGGGGTTAGGCCTAGCTATTGGTCGCCTCAAATATTTTCATGGACTAGGCAGCTCGATACCCTTGATCAAGCTCAGATGTAGGCTTGATACCTTTGATCAAGCTCAGATATTTCCGTGGACATAGGCAACTTGATACCCTTCCCTTGATCAAGCTCAGATATTTTCGTGGACGTAGGAGGCTTGATACCCTTGATCAAGCTCAGACGTAGGCTTGATACCGTTGATCAAGCTCAGATATTTCCGTGGACGTAGGGGCTTGATACCCTTGATCAAGCTCAGACGTAGGCTTGATACCCTAGATCAAGCTCATATATTTCCATGGATGTAGCGACCCGCGCAGTGACTGCGAAAAAAAAAAAAAAGATCATGAAAGAGACTATATACGAATAGTTGAATTTCTTGGAATGTGAACAAAATATGCTTGATAGTGATCAAGCTTAGATATTGAATTTCTTGGAATGTGACAAAATATGCTTGATAGTGATCAAGCTTAGATATTTCCGTGGACGTAGCGACCACTTAGTGACCGTGGGAAAAACAAAAAGATCATGAAAGTGACTATATGTGAATAGTTGAATTTCTTGGAATGTGAACAAAATATCCCCTTGTAGATTACAAACATGAAGGCTTTTACTTATCGTATAACACATAAACTGCTCTCTTTTATCTAAATAGTAAGGGAAACTATTTGCTTCAATCTTTGATATTTTTATAATTTAAGGACTTTCATAAGCTATATTGATGATTTGCATAGTACAATGAACACAATGTCATATTGAGAATGCAAAGTGAAGAAAATTTTCTTGTGAATTTTTCCATTGAACTTCGAAAATATTTTCAATGAAATTTCTCTCTTTACTTTAGTAGAATTGTTATCACTGTACATCACCATTTCCCTATCATAAGGAGATAAAAACCTAAAATGTAAGTGACCCTGAATCGTGCTAGTTTCATCTAGTATGAAAAACAACATCCTATACTCATTCAATTTGAATCAATTTTGCCTATAATTATAAATCATTCCCCTGAAATTTGGAATATCGAAGTCCCATTTGGATATTGAATCTGTCCAAAAAAGCTTCTAAATTTTGTAGTTTGTCTTACTTTAAAAATGCAATTGGAACACTGATTATAATTCCTCACTATGAATAAATGATTAACAATAAATCATTATAATTATTGTAAAAGGCAAAGTCCACTCTATCTCCACAACCCATTGCATTGTTACTGTTGGCATTATGACACAGATTTGGCACTATGACACAGGTGTTGTCCTTGATGGCAACTCACTCAGATGATAGATCACAGTTCAGACTCACAGAATGAAGAAAGAGAGGTATACGCAGGTTCCCATTGACCAAGCCGCGTGTACACGTGGGTTTGCAAACCAAAATGAGCGTATAACGTACACATGCACTTTCATGGAAGGAAAGGTGCGTACATGTTGGAAAACTAAGTTTTGGTCTGTGGTATTTGGTCCATGGTATTTTGATCCATGGTATTGGTCCAAGGTATCTTGTCCGAAGTGTTGACCCCAGGTATTTGGTCCAAGGTATTGGTTCTAAGTGGTTTTGGTCCATGGTATTGAGTAAGGCCTAAGACTATAAAAGGAGGAGAATATCATTAGGCAAAGGTACTCAAGTATTGAATATCTAATGAAGAGCAAGATCTAGTTTACAGGTTATTGGGTTATGGTGCATAGTTGGATCTGAACCAAGGATGAACCTTAGCGCTTGATTAAGGATAAGATCTAATGATGGGTCAAGATCTTAAGGCTTGAAGTGAAGTATCTTTATGTGATTTGATCATTTATCTGAATAACTAGCGCATGTTGTAGTCTGTAAATATGATGATCTAGGTATAACTGAAGTCTGGAATTGTTGTAAAGTTGAAATCATCATTTACAAATCTGTACGCAGGTTCACTTTAGAAAAGGCGCGTATACACACCGGTTCTGCATATCAAAACAACGTATACATCTTAAATTTGATTTGCAGATCTGTATGCAGGTTCGTCTTGAGAAAAGTGTGTATGCACGCAGGTTCGACACATTGAAGTAGCGTATACCTCATAAAATATGCTTTAGCTGCTTCTGTTTGTTGTTGCAGTGTTCTAGGTTCTGGTTACTGTATTCTGGTTACAGCATTCTGAAAGATCAGATTGAAGGGTTGTCGAAGTGATTGGTTGATTCAGTTGAGGTTGGTGCAAAGGAGATTGGTTGAATGATGCTATTGATGGATCCAGTCTGAAAATTTATGAAACGTGGTCCCTGGAAGAAAAGAGAAGGTTGTAGCCTTTTGTAGGCTGGCACCTACGTACTAGTAAACATATCAGCTAGTACAAGAGCTAGGGGGTTGTAGCTCCCTACCAGGAGAAGCTGGAGAATGAGAGAGGTTGTAGCCCTCTGCAGGTAGAAGCTTGCGTACTGGTATAAGACTGCACCAGTACAAAAATTGTAAAAGAAGTTTCTAATTTAAAAGAATATAGAGACGATTGCAGCAGGTGGTTTTCACCCACATTGGGTTTCCACCTTATATCTTGTGTTCATGTGTGTGACTGACTGTTGTTCTGTTTTTACTGCACCTGGTTACTGTTTATATGGTTCTGATGCATTGATTAAAGATCAACATATGATGAATTAACTGAATCATAAGTTTGCAGGATATACGCTAGTTGCCTTAAACACAGTTGTGTATACACGCAAGTTCCATTAACTGAAGTAGCGTATATGAATATGATTATGGAAATGAAAAATTATTGACTTGCTAATACTGATTCACCCCCCCTCTTAGTATTATTTCCAACAATTGGTATCAGAGCAGGTCCTTCAGAAGAAGCTTGATCGCTTGAAGGAAGATCCATCATCATGAGTAACCACGAAAGAGAGGGATCCATCAAACCACCAATCTTTGATGGGAGCAACTTCGTTTATTGGAAGGTAAGAACCACAACCTATCTTCAATCTCTTGGAACAGATGTCTGGGAAATCGTAGAAGGAGGATATACATTTCCATCAGCAATTCCTACAGATACGACAAGTAAAAAGCAATATGAAACCAATGCCAAGGCTATCAATACATTATTAGGGAGTCTGTCACAATCAGAATTTGTCAAAGTTATGCAGCTCAAATCCGCCAAAGAAATATGGGACAAGATTGTTCTAAGCTATGAAGGAGACACTCAGGTAAAACGTGCAAAACTGCAAACTCTCAGAATTCAATATGAAACTCTCAAAATGCACAATGATGAAAGTATAGCTAGTTACTTCTTACGTATAGATGAGATTGTTAATTGCATGAAGAATTTGGGTGAAGAGATAAAAGAAGTTGCTTTAGTTGAAAAGGTTTTAAGATCTTTGTCTACTAAGTTTGAATCAAAAGTATCTGCCATAGAAGAAAAGCAGGATCTTCAGACTATTACTATGACACAGCTGCACGGAATCTTAACTGCTTTCGAAATGAGAAAAGGAGGTCCATCAGATATGAGAGAAGCCACATTTAAAGCTTCAGGAAGAGAAGAAACTCAATGAATCAGGACATATTCAGAAGGAGAGGAAGAAGCAAACTTTGTCAAGAACATTCAACAG